>CM046427.1:43180994-43791449 GCA_025506505.1 Flaveria sonorensis | reverse complement strand
TGAAGGTCTCTTCTTCAAAAACAAGTTTTCTACCCTAGCTTTGCTGATCATAAGCTCATCCTGGCATTAAGTTAACTTAGTGATGAGATCTTTTATCTGAGTCCTGTAGTTGGTATGTTCATGCTTAAGAGTTGAAATGGTTTTCTCTAATCTTCTGTTTAAGTTTGTAATCATTTTCAGCTCTTTTGCAATCAGCTTTAAGATGTTTAAGGACTCAAGATCATATCTCATCTCTAAGTTATAGGACCTTATTTGTTGACTTTAGCAATACATTTAGGTGTACAAAGATGTCCAATACCTTGGCTTCTTCATGATCTGCCATCAGTGCTTGGTTTGGAGATGCATCCTCCACCTGAAAACTCCAGTCAAAGCTTGCTGCTTGGTCTTCTCATTCTAGTGAGCTCCATCAGTGTAGTTTGGTCTGGTTTATGCTTGGTCACCATTTGTCTTTGGTGCTTGCACTTTCTAGCAAAGTGTCCCATTTGGTTATAGTTGTAAAACTTCACCTTGCTTTTATCCAGCCTAAACTTTCCACTGGTTATATTGCTAGGAAACTTCCTCCCTGTCCTCTTGTAGAACTTCTTGGCTTTGTGAGTGAGAAGAGCCATCTGCTGGACTATTTCCATGTACTCCAGATCATCAGGATGGATACAGTCCAAGTCTTCAAGGGTGAAGAGAAAGTTTCTTGTGCTTTCATCAGAAGACACAAAGGCTTATGAAGAGCTTGTCTCTGGAATGGGCTTCCATGGATGTAGCTCTCTCTTTGTGTCTCCGAAAAGGTGATGAAAGGACCCTTTTGTGAGTTGTCAGGGTAGCAGATGAGATGATGTATGGTTCTTGCAATCCCTTTCAACCACATGAAGGGATGAACTCTGCTGAATATTGGAGTTACCAGATGGATTTTGCATGTTCATCTCTATCTGGTAGCCACTGAGGATACCATACAACTCAATAAGAGTAAAAGTCTTGAGGTTCTCAGTCCTCTTATGACCACACAATAGTATGCCCATTGTCTGGGAAGAGAGGACATGAACTTCCTCACAATACCCCTGTTCTTAAGAGTTACTCCAACATTCACTAGAGTATCCATAATCTTAACATACCTGAAGTATATTGAGTTATGGTTTCACCTGTCTTGAAGGTGAAATTCTCAAACTACTGCTTCAAGAGGTCCCTTATTCTCTTTTGCTTCATTTGACCCCTCATACATCATCTTAATGCATCCCATAGTTGCTTGGCAGTCTTGCACTTCTTGAAGCCTCTGTAGATAGAGTTTGGAAGAGTAGTTTGGAGGGCGATCATGGCCTTCTGATCTATTTCAATCTTCTTCCAGTCTTCATCAGAATAATCAGTCACTTCATTTGGTATCATACCACCACCAGCAACACTTGATGAAGCCTTCCATTCTTTTGGCATTAAGTGTCACAGTCTTCAGGCAATGATCAGTGGAGACTTAGTCATAGTACTAGGTTTGAAAGTATCAGCCTTTGTGTAATACCATTGAGATGTTAAGTATTTTGTGGAAACTGAAAGGATTTTTTAAAGATGGTGAGATCTTACAATCAAGAGCCTAAAAGCTTGATACCAATTGCAGGCCGTGTAAAGGTGTGTCAAGTCAATACAATCAGTCTCACAATAAGGAGAGTTTTAGAACACTTAAACAGATCAAATGGGGAACCGGGTTTGTATGAGATGATACTAAGAACACAAGTAAGTAATGAGACAGAACTAAGAACAAGAACAGAGAAGTTTGGTTTTCAAGGATGTTGTATATTGCTCTCAAGTTCTATTACAAGTGTTACAAAGCATAAAAGAAATACAAGGACCTAAGATACTTTATACTACATCCTACAACCGTCAATACTTAGAAAGACAGTTAGAAACACCAATCTAGACAACAAGATCAATATAGAGTCAAAAGGCAGATTGCCTTTTGATTAGTAACTATGACATGCCATAGCTCACATCCTTTTCTATTTAAAAAGGTTTACAGGTACAAAGTAGATGTTTACAGACAAAGACCATAATCTATAGTTTACAAAAGCATGGACTTTTCACCAACTTGTATAAGTTGGTGAGTCTTTAGAGTTGCAGCGGAAAGTGTGTCAGCTTTATGAAAAAGTAGGTCAGAGAAGCATGCCTTCTCTGTCTTCGAAAGAAATTAGTCTTCATAGCAAATGGCTTCAGAAGACTTTGTCTCTGAAGCTTCGGAAGACTTCATCTTTGGCTTCGCAAGATTTGGACTTTGGCTTCGGAAGATTTTACGCTTAGAATATTTTTCTGTCGAGAGTGTAAAATTTCCAAAGCAACTTTACCTGTACATCAGTGCATGCATGCAGGAAGATCCTTGGTTGTTTTGGCTTCTTTGGTTGCATCAGCCTTATAATCTTATAACCTTACAGATACTTTGAGAGTCTGAGGAATCCTGACCAGCTGATGATGAAAGGAATAGTCTTGATTCTGATAAGGACTGTCAACAGATGAAGATCAAGAATCAAAGGTCTCTTTAGTTTTGTAGCATCAGCCTAGGGGAGTTTGTAAGGAATACACTTAGAGGCTGATGCAACCAAAGAACAACCAAGAGCTCTTAGCATGCACAACTGAAGTACAAGGAAGTTACTTCGGAAGATTTGATATAACTTAGAGAATTATGCCAAGTATCAAATTTTCCGAGCCAAAATACCATATCTTCCGAAGCCAAAGATGAAGTCTTTCGAAGCTTCAAGGTTGAAGTCTTCCAAAGCCAAAGACTGATTTCTTCCGAAGACATAGAAGACATGCTTTTTTTGAATCACCTTTTGACAAAAGCTAAACCACTTTCTGCTACCACTTCTTAAGACTCACCACAACTTATATGAGTTGGTGAAAAGTCCAAGCCTTGTTAACTGTAGATTAAGGTCCTTTGTCTGTAACTTTCCAACTATGTACTTTATCCTTTTTGTAATAGATAAGGATGTGAGCTATGGTATGTCATAGTCACTAGTCAAAGGGCAATCTGCCTTTCGACTCTACATTGATCTTGTTGTCTAGATTAGCGTTTCCAGCTAGCTTTCAAAGTATGGCCGGGTGTAGGATGTAGTATAAAGTGTCTCAAGTACTTGTATCTTATGTATGCTTTGTAACACTTGTAAGAACTTGAGAGCAATATACATCATTCTTGAAAACGATATTTGAGTCTTCTTGTTCTTGTTGTTTTACTTGTGTTCATTTTTTCATTACCATCTGGTTCCCTATTTGATCTTCTATGTTTATCTTTACACCTTGTGAAACTGTTACATTGACCACCCTTTACGGTCCTGAAAACACAGTAATAAACCCTAACATGAAAAACCTAATAAAAAAGATACGAAATCAACCAAAATCAAGCAAGCATGAGCATGGCAGTATATATTAAGCACATTACAACACACATAACCATAAGTAACAAAAAAATAATTAAGTTTTAAGATTATCAAACAACCATAATACTGAAAATAAAGTCAAAACATGTTAGTTATCAACCAAATCTTGAAATCTGAGAACACTAGCTAAGAATCATGTTCAGGAACATAAAAGACAGTAGAATATCAGTAGACATGTAAAAAAGAGAAACTATAACTTTAAGAGGAAGTTAAGAATGAGAAGAACAAAAACCAAACGCTTCTTGCAATTTTTGTACAATCCCAAGCCTCCAAACCTTCAGAGAAGCTTTGGTCTTTGTATCCAGTCATTCTCGAATGCTTCAAATTAGTAACCTAAAAGGTTAGATGTCAAGTTGTTTAAATAATGAAAATTAGGGTTTTATGTTGAGCTCTAAACTCACGAATGTAACATATGGGCTTACAATTCATATGATCTTGAGTCGGTCAATCTTCAATTATTGATATGGCAGAATCCCTTCTTATGCAAGCTATGTCGTTATGATCCGTAAGAAGATAATCTTATGGTTCGTAATATTCTTCCTCGACCAAATCTTCAATCTATTATTAAATTTCACCAACTTTGAATTCAAATTTTCTACTCAAATTAGCTTCAATTTTCAACAGCACCTGCAATTTCACAAATACACATAATAAGTATCAAAATCTAATGAACTTGCATCAAAACCAGTCTAAAATGTGGAAGTATAACACATTAATACATATATACATACAAACTTGTACAAACACAAACATATATACATATACATACATATACACAAGTATACAAACATATATACACTAGTATACAAACATGTATACACAAAGAGGGAGATTCAAAAGGGAGCACCAAAAAAAAAAAAAGAAAACTAGGAAACCAATCTTATCCATACATTCTAATTTCAAAAAATTCAAATAAAGGTAAAAAAGAAGGCCAAAAAGCCTTTTTATCGCCATTAAGAAAAACAAAAAAAACGTCACGTTGATTTCACTTGTGAAATGAACTTTTTTATGTGAAACACATCGGTTTCACTTGTGAAATGTGACCTTTTTTTTTACTTTTCTTTCCTTTTTACGTTGAAATCGTATGGCTGCAAAAAAAATTTCTATTTTTTTTTTGCCTTTTTCTTTGAATTTACTAGAATTAAAATGTGTGGCTAAGATTGTTTCTCTAGTTCTCTCTTTTTGGTGTCCTTATTAAACCCTCCCCTATACACATAAACGTACATATGCACAAGTATACAATTACACAATTACAAACATAAACATATACATACATAAAATATACATGCATATGCACAAGGATACTGTTATACAAAACATTTGAGGAGGATACGATTGTAATTTTGTTCAAATTTTAAGACATTTAATATAACTTTTTAAGCATAAGGGACATGTGTTTTATGTAATAGTTCTAAAATTGCCCTCATTTAATAAACTTATTCTAATTTATTCATTTTTTAAATTCATATTAGATTATTTAATTCACTACATTAAGTATTATCTTATATATAATACTTTAAATTAATATTAAATTTACATCTACTATTTATATTTCTATAACTATATGTTAGAGTGAATTACAATTTTCGTCATTTATGTTTGTATCAAATTGCAGTTTTTATCATTAAACTTTAATAATTACAAAGAACATCATTTATTTGAAAAGTTGTAACACGTTATGTCTTTCACACTAACTGGCGTTAAAAACATCCGTTAGTTGTTTGTACAATGACAATTATACCCTTGCTATTTTAACAAAAAAAAACAAATAAAAAATATTACTACATACCTCACTGCACCCAATAACCTTCCTTCCACAATTATACAGCCTCATCCCCGCCCATTGCCGACGACCACCTTGAATCGGCAGCGACTCACCATCATACCACCATCGCCACCTCCCATCTGACACCTTCTTCTCCACGTCAACACTAATCTCTCTCACTTCGCTTCTTAGTTTTGTTCCATAAACTCCAAATTGGCATCCATCCTTAGGCAACATTTGTGTTGATAACCTCCAAATCGCCTCTGCAATTGCAATCGGTACCCTGGTTTTTGTTTTTGTTTGAAGATAGAGGTTTGTTTTCGTCACCGTCTATGTAGGGATGCTTCAATGGTGCGAAGAATGATGTGGAATTTGGTTAGCTATTGAAGTTTCAAATCAAAGATAGAACAGTCTACATGATCGAGCTCAAACAAGCATTAGATGCAAAAGCCATTGCCTCCCTGGAATAATCTTATGCATACATTTTGGCAATTGTGGGAAAGTAAGCATAGAGTTCTTGATTTGTTAGGATTGATAATTCTATTGAAAATACAATTTATTTGTAGCGGGGGTCATTTGATTGTTAAGTATGATAATCGGTTCCATTTGTAGCAAGGAATACATGTCAATTGGTCCGTTATTGTTAAGTATGAAAATCGATTCCATTTGTAACAGGGAATACATGTTGATTGGTCTGTTAATCTCGCCAACAAAACCGGCAAGAATCTAACCAACTTCACCTTTAATTACACCAGGTTTATACTCTATTATTCAGTTTGCTGCACAAAGCCCATCAATATTATTATTTCTTGATTTTTGCTTTGTGGATTTCTTCAAAACGACCAGAGCTCAACTTTTTTCTTGCTCAAATGCTTTGTGGATTTCTCTAATTTCATACTTTATTTGTAAAAATCAAATTCGTTTTCATGTTCTCTTTGTTGAGCCCATGAGCGGTATCAAAGATTATAAAACTTTATGTTGAACGAGTAGAGATCGGAAGGAGTGGAGATTGAAGACTATATTGCTATAGGCGGTGGTGGAGGAATCAATGACGGGTGGGGGGAGGGTTGGGGAAGAAGATGAAGTGAGGGTTCACTTAATGGTTTTATATATATTATTATTTTACTTTTTTATCTAAATAAAGGCACAAAGGTCATTTAATATTGATACAACCGGATCATTTAACGGCAGTTAGTGTAAAGGACGTAATGTGTTACAACTTTTCAAATAAAGGATGTTCTTTGTAATTATTGAAGTTAAGGACAAAACCTACAATTTGATACAAACATAAAGCACAAAATTATAATTTACTCTAAATATTATTTAAATTAAGTATATCTATACCACTATGTAAAACAAAATTCCAAAACACAAATGTAATTTTACCAAAAAATTAAGACATCTATACAACTTCTTAAGTATTACGTACAAGTGTTCTATACAACCATCTCTATCTTGTCCCTCAATTAATAAACTTTTTTCTAATTAATATAAATTTAATTAACTACATTATATATTAAATGTGATACCAATTGACTGGGTGACAATCAATAAGAATCGTATATATCGATTGATTTCAATGATAATTGCAGCGAAAATACAAAGATAAATGATCAAAATAATCAGAAGTACTCATAATGTTCTATAGTATATTGATAAGAAGCATTCAATATTACAATATGGATTTCAGTGTAATTAGTGTTTTTTCAGAGTTGCTATTGTAGTCTTAGAGTTACAAAAAGGGTAAAAACTTTATCTATTTATAGGTCAAACACTATGACCTGTACAATAACTTAAATACCCTGACATACAATCTAGAATACTAAGTACAAAGTACATGATAACAATATCCGCAAAAACAAGTTCTTCACCCACATTTGTCTTTTGTACATCAGCGTTTGTTTTTACGGGTGTATAAGTCTTGTCCGCATTTGTTATTGTTTAGTTCACCCGTATTAGTTCTTTACAGGTAGACAAATGCTTATCTATCTGAACAATACTTAGCCTTTTCAGCCGTCCGCGTTTCTTTGAGTTTCATCCGCAAAAATCCACACTTGTACATTTCCAACTGGAACGAATTCCATCACTACTTGAATTGGCATGTATGGTCCTTTCAGAGTTCAAAATATTATTTATAAGACTTTAAATTAATATCTAAATTTATTAATAAGTATTATCTTATTGAATACTTAACTATATAATTACTAATATTTTTATAATAATAATACTAATAATTCCCCTATCTATATAAAAAGCAGTTTGAATGAATAGTGATGTACTGTTATTTATTCGTATGATATAATAGGTGGTGCAAGTTTCTTCTACTTTTAAGTTCTTTTCTCTGCATTTGGGTTTTGTAGAGGGAGAGAAAGCAGGTAGGTATGTGGGTTACCGGAGCTTTGGTGGAGGTTGTCGCCGGTCTTCTGTTAGCGACTTCACCGACGTATAGGGATCCTCCCCCTATACCTTTCTTCTTCTGATTTGATGTTTATGGTGGTTGTTATGTCTCCGACCGATCCGTCTTGGCTGAGATCGATACTACAAAGAGTGTAGAGCCTCGCCGCCATTGGTCTTTTGCTTGCATGGGTTCCCTTGGTGGCGGCGACGGCAACCTTTCTTCCTTCTCTACCTTTAGGGTTCTTGCTCTCAGATCTGTTCTAGGGTTTGCTATTAGGGTTACAGTCGACGTAGGTTGTGGGTGCCACGGGTGGCCATTCAAAATTCGCCATATGGCTAGGGTTATGGAACCCCGACGTCACCGGACTTTTGCTTATGTGGGTTTCCTTGGCGGCGGCGAAGAGGAGCCATTTTTTCTTATTCTGTTCGATGGTCTTTGGTTCGATTGAATGTTTTTGGTGCTATTGAAGGGGTTTCGGACGTCTATGTTGGCGTGAATGTCAATGATGATGAACTTGAGTTCATCTGAGACTCTTCTGTTTATACGTTTTCCAAGTTTAGTCCTTTTTTTTGTTAAAGATTTCAAGTGTGGCCTCTGTCGAATTTACTCTTACTGAGACCTTTATAAGCCACCGACGAGGTGCGTGATCGAAGCTATTTTGGCTTGATGATGATGATTCTGAGTTCATATGAGACTCTTTTGTTTATATGTTTTCCGGATTTAGGCCTTTGTTGTTTTGGTTGTTAAGGTTTTCAAATGTGGGCTCTGTTGGATTTTCTTTAGGGTTCCAAGTTTGATGAGTATGAATATATATTTATCTAGACTACTTTCATTGGCTAACAATATTTCGGTACGGTCGATGATTGTCATGTGTTGTTTCGTGGAGCTCTTTTAGGGTCCTTTGGTCGATGATAATGAGCATATATTCATCTGAGACCGGTACAGCCTGACTTCATTCGAGACAATACATGATTTGGCCAATGATACTGAACATATGTTCATCGGATGCTATTTATGTTGGCTAGGACACTATCTTGCTTTGGTTGATGATGAAAAACATACGTTCGTATGAGAGCAGTTTACATGTTCATATGAGACCTATTTTGCATCACATGTTGTATCAATTTGCTTAGAAACCACTTATCGTGCTTGAATCCCATTCACAAATATTGTTGTTCCTTACTGTATGTTCTGTTTTTAGTGATTGTTGCATGGATATAGCATACGGGCTTGATGTGACATGATCAGAGGATGGTCGGTGTAGGCCGGCACCCTCCCTACAGCCACGCGATGTGCAATTTGCTTTTCAAACATTTAACGTGAATGTTTGTTGTATTGTGGAAAGTTTTTTGACTCTCACGGCTATGATGATAGAAACGTCTCAAAGCGCGTTTATCTGAGCCTCCTTCGCTTCTTCCGACGCGCAAAGCGTGTCGTAGTATAACCCTAGTTAAATTTGCAAATAAGTATTATCTTAGTGTAATACTTAATGATATAATTACTAATTACTTTTATAGTAATGATGATAATAATTATTATCTATATTATCTATACTATTATATAATTCATTTGATGAAGACACACTTGTAATTTTTGCTCAGAATTTAAAATACCTAATATAACTTTTAAACATAAGGTACAAGTGTTATATACAACAATTTCTAATTTACCTATATTTGAATTTCTTCCAATTAATACATTATTTACATAGTTATAATAATAATAATAATAATAATAATAATAATAATAATAATAATAATAATAATAATAATAATAATAATAATAATATCCAAATATATCAACGTTTAAGATAGTTCGGAAAAGAGGCTCGAACCCACCACATCACTATGTATAACAAATAGAAAAGGTTATGAGTAGTGAAGGTGTAGGTTTCTTAATGTTACCATAATAATTTTCTTTTTCTTCAAACTAATAAAGAACCTACTTTGTTTTTTTTTTTTTACAATTTTACATTTAAACAGCTAAGGATTTTTGAAACTAAACACAACACTTCTCTCTTTTTATTCTTTTTTCCGAATTGATACCTACTCATTTTGTCTTTTTTAAAATCTTATATTTAAGCCTTAAAGTTATGTTAAATTTATATTTAATCGGCTGAACTTTTTTTAAATTTTATACTCACAATTTCAAGTTGTGTTTAATTTACATCTAATCACCTGAACTTTTTTTAAGTTTTATACTTAAGTGTTCGAGTTATGTTAAAATCTTTTATCCAATTTACAATAGAGCTCGTTAATTATTGTATAGTTACCATTTACGCATTCACTATTTTTTTTCTTTATTTTGGAGTATTTAATCTTTATCGTAATTTTTATTACGCTTTTTATTAGCGTTTCGCACTTAATTTTTTTTGGGTGGTTATTACTAACGTATAAATCATAAAAATTAAATCTTTTAATTTTTATAACCTCCGCTGCAAGAGTGGGTCACACCCACTAGTCTTAATAAAATACATAAGTATGTATCACTAGATATTTAGATATTAATAATAATAATAATACCCAAATGTAATAAGTGTTTAAAATAGATCGTGTTAGATTGCGTTATCCAAAAGAGACTCGGTGACACCCGTCCCATTGCATGGGTCAATTCACTAGTACATATACAAACATAAACATATACACACATACGTACATATGTGTAAACATGCATATGAACACATGCATTTAAACATATATGGACACAAACATATAAATATACTATTCATACCACATACGCCTACCAATATGTGAAAAAATACAAAATTGATAAAGATTTCAAGGAATCATAAGTTTACCATTAAATTACTCTTATATTTATTAGTCATGACCATAAATAGTATTGTATAATTTCTTTTAATAAGATTGTACAACTCTCTAGAGCTTAACTAGAGTAACATCTAGTTTCTTGTAAAACCTACACATACATGAAATAACACAAAAATATACAAACACAAACATACACATCATAAATTTACCTTTTAATTTCTTCAAAACCTAAAATACCTTCATATACACTATCAATACTAATGATACTTGAAACCTAAAATGATTTAGAGAAAAAAAGTTAATAGGTTAAAACTCCAATCTTGAAACCTTTTAAGTTTCGGTTTAGGAACAAATGAAACCTATATCGACTACAATAGTTTTCGAGTCTACCGCATGTTTGTTAGCCCTCGACTGCAGTTGGAATAGGCAGTACAACAAAACAACTAGAAGAATAAACCTCGATGCCATCCAAGCATGGCCCAGAATAGTCTCAATCTTTTAAACTAATATAAAAACTATTTTGTTGGCATAAAGTCCTACTAGATGACACCTTCTTTTCTTTTTCACTAAATTAGTAAATAAAAAAATGAAATTTACCTATAACGATAACATGTCGTCAAATAGGGTCCAGCTAAACAACAACATTTTGTTTTTCGCTAAAACAAAAAAAAACATATGCCGATGGCGTGTCTTCATTATAGGGTCCCATTAAATGTCTTTGTATTTCATTAAAAGAGAAAATAAAAAACAAAAAAAGAGTTTTCATCTATGAAAACATGTCTTTGGCACAAGTTTTTAAGATGCCACATAATATTTCCTGCACTTTGCCAATCTTTATAGCGATGATATATCGTCACCATAATATTTGACTAGTTGGGAATTTGAGAACCCTAATGCTGAAAACATCTTGTCGTTGTAGGGCTACCGGTGCCAATAACAATTCTTCTTACTATGGCCTTCATCGACATAAGCTTGTTTTCTTGTAGTGACGGTGAAGTAATATCCTTACTTGAGTACTCAAGTATAATTAAAATCATGATGTATGCTATTATAGGCACATAAAATTGACATTATAAGCACATAACATGATATTGCTTACAGTTGGTAGTTTGAGTAGGTGATTATTCAAATACATAAGAAGATTTATGAACTATATTTGCACTATTTTGGATTTCCGTTGGTCATCAAAGGTTATCACTTCCCTTAGAATACCAATATAAAATATAACTTTTCTATATAAAAAAGATGAAATGATTAAGGAGTCTCCCACAAACTACAAATATGATATAACCTTGAGTTAAAAACAACCTCTTTAACCTCTCTAGGTTAGCTATCTTACATTATTTTCTATTCTTGAATGAGTTAAACACCGATTTCTTAAGGTGACTAGTTTAATAGATATTTCTTTGTATTTTAAGTCATTATTGTTACCAAATTCTTAATTTAGACACTTATTTATGTTTTATTTGAAATTTAAAGTTATTGGATGAAGCTCAGTGATTTTTGTGAAGAAAACCAAGATTTGAAGAAGTTCAAGAGGAAAAAGGTTTATGATATATCCATATCGAAGTTGAATATGCCCATATAAGCTGTCAAACTCCAAATAGCTTATTTTTGAAGCTGAATATGGTCGTATCACTTCAGTATGGCCATATTTAGGCAGAAAACGGGTTTATAACCCAAATGCACCTCATTTTTAACATAACTATTATTTCCTTTCAAACCCTTACCTCCCTCAAACCCGTAGGTGTTTTTGAGCATTTTTCAAGAGTTTTTGCGAGTTTTGAAGGAAAAGATTAAAGATTTCACACTTTCAAGAAGGATCTAACATCATCCACCCTATTTTCACCTAAAATTGGTTTGAATTCCTCTAGATCTACTATGAGTTCTTCCATCTTCTTGAGTTTGGGTGTGTTTTTGTATGTCTTATAGGCTAAACTCTTATTATAACTTGAATTAGATGAAACTTAGCATGATTTAACAACTTGTACATGATTTTTGGTGTTGTTTATGTTAATGTCATCATGAAACTTGAATATTCTTCAATGATTATGTGAATTTGTTTTAGTTTGATGAAATGTTTAGCCTTGTGGGTGTTGTAAATGTTATGTTTGAAAACCTCATGTTCTTACAAGATTTATGCATATGATTGCATTTTTTGTGTGTAATTTTATGACATTTGACTAGGAATGGTGAATGAAGGTTAGGAGTTGTAACACCCGGATATTTTAAAAAGAAGAAAAGAAGAGAAAAAGAAAAGAAAAGAGAAGTATAAAGAAAGAAATGTGAAATAACCCAAGTTGAGGGGTTAAAGTTATGCAAGAGGCAAACTTTAATATAATTATGTTTAGAAGTAGGCATGGCCGCCCACACTTCTGCTCACCAACTGCGTTCGATAGCAGAAAAAGAAGAAAAGCAAAATTCCATCGGTTTTTAGAGAGAAAAAGAAGATCGTTTAGAAGGTATGATTTTGTGTGTTTTGTTCGGTTTCAGCTAGGTTTTCAGCTTGTAGACCGAGTCTTGTGTGTTTCTCTATGTTCGGTTGTGTGTTTTTGGTGTGTTTGAACTCCAAGTGCTCTCGAGTTTGGAGGAGTTTTACTCGAAGGCTGCTGTAGGTGAGTTCTAGATCCCCGGTTTTTCTGTTTTAAACATCTTTTGGGGCTGAAATGCATGTAAACTATTATTTTTGCAATTTCCAGTATGTTAACCGTATGTGTTCCCCTGTTTATATGGGTATGTGTGTTTGTGAATGTTTGATTGAATTATGTGGTTGTATGCTTGTTTTATGAGCTTAGTATGCTAGATTTGGGCTAGGAATTTGTTAGGATGATGATCGAGAACTGAAAATTTGCATAAGTTAGAACTGGTATAGTGCCCATGCGCCCAAACTGCCCATACGCCTAAGTGTTTGCTCATGCGCCTAAAGTTTCCCATACGCCCAAGAACTCATGCGCCAGCATAGTTCCCATGCGGCTAAGTTTTTTGCCCATACGCCTAAGTGTTGCTCATGTGCCTAAGTTTCCCATGCGCCCAAGTACCCATGCGCCTGCATAGTGCTCATACGCCTGTATAGTACCCATGAGCCTAAGTTTTTCCCATGCGCCTAAGTTTTTCCCCATGCGCCCAACTGTCTGTGCGCCTGCATAGTGCCTTGGCGCCCACATAGTGCTCATACGCCTAAGTTGCCTTAGAATTTTTCTAAAATTTTAGGAAAAATGTAAATTTATGATTAAGCTCTGGAATGTTTTGGTGGGTTATGTTTGTTCTTTTTATGCATGTTGTGGCCTGTTATTGATGTTCATTATTAAGTATTATTACGTGACTTTATGTGTGTGTTAATGCTCTTGTACGTAAAGTATTATATAATGAAAGTGAAAGACATTATTAACGAAGTGGAACCTAATGAAAGAATGTAAAGTCTTGCAAGAAACTGAAAGGAGGTTCACAACTCATTAAGGGGTTGTTAGCTCAACTGTGTGCGGTTTAGCTACCCATGAGGATGCACACAGGGGTCAATCCTTGTGATTGACCAATATGTATGAAACGGGACCCTTGTCGCTTGCCCTGATACTGGAGTCAGCTTCGTGCACAATGTTAGAGGTCTATTTATAGACTTCGGACCAGTACTAGCTTCGTGCACAATGTTTGGGGTATAGCATATGACATTGGTCTAGATGAAAGTGAAAGATAATGATGTTGAAAGATAATAATGATATTATCAAGATGTATGTATGTTGTGTGATCACGAACGAAAGTAAAGGAAAGGTTTTTTACTAAAGGTAAAGTATTTTATTATATAAAACTAGAACTCACTCAGCAACGCTGACTTTTCATGCATTTTTAGTTGGCAGGTAACTTGTTGCTGAGGATAGCACGAGGGTGAAGCTACTTGGCGGGCAAAACTAGCATCCATCTCATGCAATAACAATGATGTTGTTTTGTAATACAACTTAGTGATATTTTGTAATTTTTAAACGATGATGTATTACTTGATAAATGTATTTATTAAAGCATGAAATGGTTTTCGATGAATTGTTCCGTTGTAATATTTTATTAATTAATAAATCTTAATATGTTTTAATATAAATGAGGCTGTGATTGACCAACTGTGGGGTTCCCGGGAACGGGGCCTTACAGGAGTTTAGTAAAGTTGGGAAAATGTGCATCCTTATGCTAATGTTTAAGAAAACCATGGTTTATGTCATGAATCTCTCTTGTCATTGGTTATGAATTGATGTTGTAATCATGGTTTGATGTTCATGAGTTGAAGGGTAGTTATAGTTTAGTCTAATTTATGCAAGTTGAGGTGGTTATCATGTGTTTATCGTGTTAACATTCCAAAAATTTATGGAATTAGGTAACCCTAACGGAAGTCTAATTCATCTTTAACATTGATATAATTGTATCATTAGTTTCTCATGACATAACTTTAGGTGGTTATTGTGTGTTTACCGTTCAACCTTTCCGAATAGTTATATATCTAGATATCCTTGACAGGGGTTTAGGCTACTTCCATGTATCATGTGTAAGAAATGAACTCACCTTGAGTTTGTGTTAGTTGTTATTTCTATGCTAAGTGGAATCAAAGTCCAAGTGGTATCTTTAATTGCTTATGTATCTTTGTTTTTACTTTCTTGATTTGTTAGTTCAACTTGTTAATAGTTTTAGTTAATTCAATATTTAAAAATCTAAACTCAATTGATGAGTTAAATAGTGACAATGATTTAGTATTGGGAGTCATTATGTCCACTGATCGATACTTGTCACACCCCGTTGACCGGGTACGAACAGGACTGACTGATATCATCACAATGCAGTGGAAATAAATAAATTCAAACTTTAATCATTTACATAACCTCAGAAAATTGTCTAAGTGGCGTTACATCATTAATAAATATCAAAAATGTTAATTGTCTAAAAATCCAAATAAAAATATTAATTAAATTGTTCGTAAATGATGAGGCGGATAGGCCGATGGCTAAGTCTCCAAATGTCCAACTAAGGCAAATAGTGTAACACCCGAAAATTTTAGAAAAAGAAAAGAAAAGAAAACTAAAGGGAGCAAATGAGTTATTATTTCAAAAAGAAAGGGTTAAAAGTGTGCAAGGTCCAAACCGGCCCATAATGGGGTTTAAAAAGGAAATATGGCCGCCCATACCCTCTCCCACGCTCAAAACTTCCGGTTCTAAAGAGAGAGAAGCTCCCATCCGGTTCTAGAGTGAGAAAGTGGAAGAAATCTTCAAAAGGTAAGATTTTAAGGTGTTTTCTTCTCGGTTTCAGTCGGGTTTAAGCTTTTGGATCAATTTCTATGTGTTTAGTTGCTTGTTTTCATGTGTTTAGGTGCTAGAACTCCAGGTTGCTCTCGGGTTTGTTATAGGTCACTCAAAAGCTGTTTAAGGTGAGTTCTAGATCCCCTCTTTTACATGTTTTCTACTTGTTTGGAGCTGATATGTATATTTAACTGATGTTTCAAGAACCAAATTGAGTTTTTGTGAAAAATATGGCTATTTTCGAGAGGTAAATGTTTTTAACAGATTTTATGATGTTAAATAGTTATTTGTTATGTTCTAGTGTATGAATCTGATAGATCTATGCTAAGTATATGTTTAGAAGTGTTATATAAAACTAGAATTTACATAAGCAAAACATAACCATTTGGACGACTGTCCGCTGTGGGGTTTAAATGTTCGCTGTGGACACTTAGATGGATTATTCAGGTTGTCCACTGTGGACACTAACTGTCCGCTGTGGACACTTGGACATGGTTAGAATGTCCGCTGTGGACACTTAGAAGGATAATTCAGACAGTCCGTTGCGGGCATTGTTTGTCCGCTGTGGACACACTTAGTGTCTTATTCATGCGCTGTGGACTTTGGCTGTCCGTTATGGACTTTGGCTATCCGTTGTGGACTTTGGCTATCCGCTGTGGACACTTAGTACTTAAGTCATCCACTATGAACACTTAGGTTTATTCTAAAATTTTGGGAATAGAATTTAAGTGCTAAGTACTTATGTTTAATGGAAGTTTATGCTTGTTTAATGTTTCTAATGTTTATCTGCTTGTGGGCTGTTGTTATGTATTATGATCTGACTTTATGTGGCATGATATGTATATGTACATAAAGTATTATGTAATGAAAGTGAAAGATAACGATAATGAAAAGTGGAACGTAATGAATGAATGAAACTCTTGCAAGCAAATTAAATGGAGGTTCACAACTCCTTGAGGGGTTGTTAGCTCAACTGTGTGCGGTTTAGCTAACCCATGAGAGTGCACAAAGGGGGGTCAATCTTTATGATTGATCAAGACGTGCTAAAACAGGATCCTTGTCGCTTGACCCCAAGATGGTAGTTTCTTCGTGCACAATGATGGGGCATAGCATATGACAGGATCTAGATAAAAAAGTGAAAGATGCTAATGAAAGAAAGTACGAAAATGAACAATTATGAACGATGATGAAAGATAATAAATAATTATTATCAAGATGTATGTATGATGTATGATCACATATGAAATGAAAGGATATGTTTATACGAAAGCAATGTATTTTATTATAAACTAGAACTCAATCAGCAACGCTGACTTTTTATATGTATATCAGTTGGCAGGTAATTGTTGATGCTGAGGAGGTGCAGGCGTGGATGCATAAGCTACTAGGGATGATCCGAGTCTGGCATCCATATTTTTGAGAATGATATTGTGTTAATAAAATTTTTGAGATGTAACCGAAATGATGTGATGATTTGACATAATTTAATTTATTAATGAAAAGTTGTATTTTAGCTACAAAATGATGTGTTTTAAGTGTTTTATGCAATGATTGACCAATTGTAAGCGTCCCGGGAATGGGGCCTTACAAGTTGGTATTAGAGAAAAAGTTTAAGAGAATTGGGTAAATTATTTTCAAGAAACCTAAAACCTAAACTGAGAATGGGACGAAAGGGAAGGCATGCCAGTCCTAGTAACTATATGCCTGCAGATAAAGGTTTTATGTAAATGTTTTATGTACGTTAATGGAAAAAGGAATTATGCGCGTGTTATGCGATTTTTGTGTTTTTAGTAGATTTGGATACTGATGTAGTCAGGATGGGAAATGCTTGGGGAATGAAGAGTTAAGTAAGTGGCTAATCACAACTGGCCACTATAATTAGGGACTTACTATACTTGACATAATCTGAGCTATTACCTTGAATGACCGTGTTGGTGTTTGAATCTTATAGTGCTTAGAGATGGCTGGTGGTAGATCTTCAAAGGCTTCATGAGGTAGAGGTTGTAGTGGACGTAGTGCTGGGCCGCATGTCATGAGGAACAGGGCTAAGACTGCTGAAACGGCACCAGAAGAGCCCGAGCTTCATCACCATGAAGATGGGGATGAGAGTGCTAATCTGAGGGCCTCATTGAAGGATGCGGTAGTTGAGGAGGTTCATCAGGTCATGCAGACGGATCTGCCGTCTGTGGTGACTGAGGTTATTAGAGCCGTGAGAGAGGATGAAAGGAAAGAGAAGGAGGAGAAGAGGAAACCCGTTAGGAGAGAGGGCGAGGAGAGAGGTAAAGGGGAAAAGGAGCAACCAGAGACTGAGATGGTTGTCTCCAGTGATGATGAGAAAAAGAAAGCAGTGCAAGAAACTGCAAAGGGGGTGCAATTATGGGGCATTCCAGAGAAGCAAACCCCCGACTTTTGATAGGAATGGGAATGCTGCTGCTGCTCACCGATGGGTGAGGGAAGTGGAGGCTATGTTGGATATCAGTGAGTCCAGGGAGGACTAGAAGATGAAGTTTGCCACTCATTCGTTTGTGGATTCATCCTTATGCTGGTAGGACAACATTGTCCAGGTTGAGGGTAGCAGGTTCATTAGTAGGATGAGGTGGCCAGAACTGAAGAAGTTGGTGATTGAGGAGTTCTGTCCTCACAAGGATTTGGAAAAGATTAAGAGGGAGTTCCTACAGTTGGAGGAAGGAACTATGACGCACCAGCAATCCACGACTAAGTTTAATGAGATGGCAAGGCTGGTGCCAGATCAGGTGACGCCCGTGTCAAGAAAGATCAAGAGATACATCCAAGGTCTGCCGGCGGATATCCATAGACATCTGATTGCCGCCCGGCTAGGTACGTTCAGGTCGGTGGTCGATCTGGCGGGGAGACTATATGATGAGAGGGAGGAGGTGACCGTGGTGGAGGTGAACAAGAAAGGAAGTAGAGAGAGGAACTGGGGTGGTAAACGTTTTGGCAGTGGTGGTTTCACCCCCAAGAGCAAAAAGATGAAGGTAGAGGGTCGTAAGGTGGCTGTAACTGAGGTAGTGGTGAAGTTGTGTGATAAGTGTGAGAAAGACCCTGTGGGGGAGTGTAAGTGGGGATCGAACATCTGCTTCAAGTGTGGGAGGCCTGGTCATATGGTGAGAGATTGTGGGGTTATAAGATGTTATGACTGCGGTGAAGAGGGCCATCTGAGCAGGGACTGCAAGAAGCCGAGGGCTGAGAACTTTGGGGTGAGGAAGGGGATTGAGAAGAGGAAGGAGGGGCAGAGGGCTAAAGCCAGGGCATTCACTATGACCCAGGAGGAGCTAGGGTGGACCCCGATGTGGTATCAGGTACCTTCCTAGTAAACCAAACTTGTGCCTCTGTGCTTTTTGTTTCCGGTGCTAGTAGGAGTTTTATTTATGTTGCCTTCTGTGATAAGTTTCATGTTAGGAGTAGAAAGATTGATGAATCCTTCGATGTAGAAACTGCCATTGGTAAGTCTACCAGGATTTCTGATATGGTAGAAGATTGTGACATAGAGTTGGAAGGCCATAGGTTCTCTGCTAGGTTGCTCTTGATGCCCTTAGGCGGATTCGATGTAGTCCTAGGGATAGATTGGCTAGCAGCCTATGAGGCAAACATTGTGTTAAAAGAAGATGATTCGATTAACCGCGCCCGATGGGAGCTCGGTAACGATTTACTACGATAGAGTCAGTTTGGTCCCGAAAGTAATTTTGATGGTTGTGGCAGAGAAGTGTATGAGGCGTGGATGTGGTGCCTATCTAGCTTATGTGAAGGATGTGGATGCGTCAGTACCACGATTGTCAGATGTACCGGTCGTATGTGACTTCCCAGACGTATTCCCAGAAGATCTATCAAGTGTGCCACCTGACCGAGAGATTGAGTTCCAGATCAATCTGATACCTGGTGCCCAACCTGTTGCTAAGGTGCCATATCTTCTAGCTCCCTCCAAAATGAAGGAGTTGATGACTCAGCTACAAGAGTTGTTAGATAAGGGGTTCATTCAACTGAGTATCTCTCCGTGGGGTGCTCCGGTCTTGTTTATGAAGAAGAAGGATGGTAGCATGAGGATGTGCATCGACTACCGTGAGCTGAATAAGTTGACTGTGAAGAACCGGTATCCGTTACCGAGGATTTATGACTTGTTTGATCAACTCCAAGGCGCCAGTTGGTTCTTAAGGATAGATCTCTGATCTGGTTACCACCAACTGAAGGTGAAGGAGCAGGATATTCCTAAAACAGCTTTTCATACGCGTTATGGGCACTACAAGTTTCTTGTTATGTCTTTTGGTTTAACCAACGCGCCAGCTGATTTTATGGACTTGATGAATCGGGTGTGTCGGCCGATGTTGGATAAATCAGTGATTATGTTCATTGATGATATCCTGATTTATTCTAAGAAAGAGGAGGAACATGCCGGTCACATTCGGGAGGCACTAGAGACGCTTAGAAGGGAGAGGTTGTACTTCAAGTTCTCCAAATGCGCATTCTGGTTGCGCGAGATTTAGTTTTTAGGTCATGTAGTTAATCCTGAAGGGATCTTAGTGGACCCGGCGAAAGTTGAGGCGGTGATGCAATGGAAGTTGCCAAAGACGCCATCCGAAATTCGTAGTTTCTTGGGTTTGGCGGGCTATTACAGAAGATTCATCCAAGACTTCTCCCATAAAGATGTGAAGTTCATATGGAGTCTAGAGCAGGAGAACGCTTTCGAAGAGCTAAAGACAAGATTGACTCAAGCTCCTGTTTTGACGTTACCCGAAGGGAGCGAAGACTTGGTGGTCTATTCGGATGCTTCTTATTCGGGATTGGGTTGCGTGTTGATGCAACGGGGGAAAGTTATAGCCTATGCATCCCGACAGTTGAAGATCCATGAGGCTAACTACCCTACTCACGATTTGGAATTGGCGGCGGTGGTCTTTGCATTAAAGATTGGAGGCACTACTTGCACAGGATGAAGTGCACTATCTTTACTAACCATAAGAGCTTGAAGTACTTCTTCGAGCAAAAGGATCTTAATATGAGTCAAAGGAGGTGGTTAGAGTTGATCAAGGATTATGACTGTGAGATCCACTACCATCCGGGCAAGGCCAATGTGGTGGTGGATGCCCTTAGCCGAAAGGAGAGACCCGAGCCAATTCGGGTAAAGGCTTATCAGATGATTATGACCTCTGATATGATGAAGCAGGTCAAGGAATTTCAGGACGAAGCTTTGAAGGAGGATCGAATTAACTCCGAGCGGCGCGGAGTTGGGTGAGAACACTCTCGGTGTTAGAACCCGCTTCGGGCGGATGTGGATTCCTCGTTATAAGGATCTACGTGGGAAGATCATGGATGAGGCTCACAAGACTAGATACTCAATTCATCCCGGTGCTACAAAGATGTATCAGGATATGAAGAAAGATTACTGGTGGTCGGGAATGAAGCGTGACGTAGTGGCGTATGTGAGTAAGTGCCTTACTTGTTTGCAAGTGAAGGCGGAGCATCAGAAACCATACGGGAAGATCCAACCCTTGGATATACCCGAATGGAAGTAGGAACACATCACCATGGACTTCATCAAGAAATTGCCTCGCACAGCGAGAGGATGTGATACCATTTGGGTGGTTGTAGACCGCTTGAAGAAGAGTGCTCACTTCTTGCCAATCCGAGACTTACTCGTCAGAAAGGTTGGTGGAGCTGTTCATCAAGGAGATTGTAACTCACCATGGCGTGCCGGTGTCTATTGCTTCTGACAGGGACACTCGGTTCATGTCCAAGTTCTGGAAGAAATTTCATGATGCGATGGGTACGAGGCTACACATTAGCACAGCTTACCACCCTCAGACAGACGGTTAATCAGAATGGACCATTCAAACCTTGGAGGACATGCTCCGGGCATGTATTATTGATTTTGGTAGAAGTTGGGACGAACACTTACCATTAGCCGAGTTCTCATATAACAGCAGTTATCATGCTAGCATTGGTATGCCTCCTTATGAGATGCTATATGGTAGAAAGTGTAGGACGCTCATGTGTTTGGGCAATATCGGCCGGAAGAAGTTGGGGAGCATTGAGGTGATCGAGGCTACGACCGAAAAGTTGGATAAGATCAAGGCCTTTATGAAGGCAGCAAAGGATAGACAAAAGTCGTATGCCAACAAGAGACATAGACTGATCGAATTCATGGTGGGCGATAGAGTTATGTTAAAGTTCTCACCTTGGAAAGGGATCATCCGGTTCAGGAAGCGAGGAAAGCTAAGCCCGAGGTATATATAGGGCCTTTCTGAATTATTGCTCGAGTAGGAGGGTGGTCTATTGATTGGAGATACCCTATGAGTTAAGTGGAATTCATCCAACGTTCCATGTATCTCATCTGAGAAAGTGCTTAGCCGATGAAGATGTGATCGTGCCACTTGAGGATATCGAGGTGGACGAACGGCTCAATTATGTGGAGCAACCAGTGGCTATCGTTGATAGAAAGGAGAAAAGGTTAAGGAATAAAGTGGTTTCACTTGTACGAGTACAGTGAAGACATAGGAAGGGGTCCGAGTCTACATGGGAGACCGAGGAAGAGATGAGAGAGCACTATCCGCAGCTGTTCAAGGAGTAACAGGTTTCGGGGACGAAACCTATATAAGGGGGTGGACTTGTAACACCCGGAAATTTCTAGAAAAAGAAAAGAAAAGTAAATGGAGAAAACTAGTTATTATTTTAAAAAGCAAGGGTTAAAAGTGTGCAAGGTCCAAACCGGCCCATAATGGGGTTTAAAAAGGAAATATGGCTGCCCATACCCCTCTCCCACGCTCAAAACTTCCGGTTCTAGAGAGAGAGAAGCTCCCATCCGGTTCTAGAGTGACAAAGTGGAAGAAATCTTCAAAAGGTAAGATTTTAAGATGTTTTCTTCTCGGTTTCAGTCGGGTTTAAGCTTCTGGACCGATTTCTATGTGTTTAGTTGCTTGTTTTCGTGTGTTTAGGTGCTAGAACTCCAGGTTGCTCTTGGGTTTGTTGTGGGTCACTCGAAAGCTGTTTAAGGTGAGTTCTAGATCCCCTCTTTTACATGTTTTCTACTTGTTTGGAGCTGATATGTATATTTAACTGATGTTTCAAGAACCAAACTAAGTTTTTACGAAAAATATGGATGTTTTCGAGAGGTAAATGTTTTTAACAGATTTTATGACATTAAATAGTTGTTTGTCTAGTGTATGAATCTAATAGATCTATGCTAAGTATACGTTTAGAAGTGTTGTATTGAACTGGAATTTACATAAGCAGAACATAAGCATTTTGATGACTGTTCGCTGTGGGGTTTAAATGTCCACTGTGGACACTTAGATGGATTATTCAGGTTGCCTGTTGTGGAAACTAACTGTCCGCTGTAAACACTTGGACATGGTTAGAATATCCGCTGTGGACACTTAGGATGATAATTCAGACCGTCCATTGTGGACATTGTTTGTCCGCTGTGGACACACTTAGTGTCTTATTCATGCGTTGTGGACCTTTGGTCGTCCGCTGTGGACTTTGGCTGTCCGCTGTGGACACTTAGTACTTAAGTCATCCGCTGTGAACATTTAGGTTTATTCTGAAATTTTGAAAATAGAATTTAAGTGTTAACTACTCATGTTTAATGGAAGTTTATGCTTGTTTTAATGTTTCTAATGTTTTATCTGCTTGTGGGCTGTTGTTATGTATTATGATGTGACTTTACGTGGCATGATATGTATATGTACATAAAGTATTATGTAATGAAAGTGAAAGATAATGATAATGAAAAGTGAAACGTAATGAATGAATGAAAGTCTGGCAAGCAAATTAAATGGAGGTTCGCAACTCCTTGAGGGGTTGTTAGCTCAACTGTGTGCGGTTTAGCTAACCCATGAGGGTGCACACAGGGGGGTCAATCTTTGTGATTGATCAAGACATGCGAAAATGGGATCCTTGTCGCTTGCCCCAAGACGGTAGTTGCTTCGTGTACAATGATGGGGCTTAGCATATGACGGGATCTAGATAAAAAAGTGAAAGATGTTAATGAAAGAAAGTAGGAAAACTAATGATTATGAACGATGATGAAAGATAATAAATAATTATTATCAAGATGTATGTATGATGTATGATCACGTATGAAAGGAAATGATAAGTTTATATGAAAGCAATGTATTTATTATAAACTAGAACTCATTCAGCAACGCTGACTTTTTATATGCATATCAGTTGGCAGGTAATTGTTGATGCTGAGGAGGTGCATAATAAAATTTTTGAGATGTAAACGAAACGATGTGATAATTTGACATAATTTAATTTATTAATTAAAAGATGTATTTCCGATGCAAAATGATGTGTTTTAAGTGTTTTATGTTATGATATACCAATTGTAAGCATTCTGAGAATGGGGCCTTACAAGTAGTATTTCACCACAAAATATTAACTAATGAAGATGTATTTCACCCCAAAAGTTTTTAAGTAAAAAGGGATTCATGAGACTCACATATGAGTTGTTCAGGGGATAAAACCTTGAAACCTGGGATGCTACCGACTGGAAAAGTTCCTAAGTTCATTTCATATGTATTATACTATATTAAATGATTAATTAAGCACAAACCTCAGGTTTTAGATTTTTCTTACGTGGCTTGTTGATTTCCATTACACATATGTAATCTTGTTTCAGGTCTTTGAGTTTTTGAGTTCATATCTTGTATTTTGCTTAAGTTTGGGTCATTATATTATAATTTCAGATTATAGTTGTTCTTTAAAGTGTGATATGGTTCCAAAGTAGTAAGGTTTCAACTAAGTTTGGTCCCTCAACTTTGTTAAATTGACATTTTTAACCCTAAGGTTTGAAATTTTGTATTTTAATTATTTATGATGGCTTCTATTGTTTTAGGTAAGTTAGGCCACTGGAATAAGTTAATATTTATGTCATTTGGTCTTTCTTAATGGTTTTAAGAATTTATTTTTGGGTTAGGCGTTTTATGAAGATAAAATTAGTGATTTCATACTTGAAATTGATGAGTGATCCAAATAGTGTTTATATTTTAATTATAATTTATTTTTGGTATTATTTGGCCTCTAGATTGTTTAAGTTATGATTGTAGGGTTGGTGAGTTGATTATTATATTTTTAAACGTGTACCGGATCGCGTTTCGGGCACGTTCACGATGTATATTTAAATCAATTTTTGTTATTAAATTTAATCTGTACCTTAAGTTTATGAGTCATAAATTACTAGAAAAACATAAATTTCTTTATTTTAATGATTTTATATATTTTATGATTTTCCCATTAATAGGCCGGTAACTATTTTATATTAAAGATAATTTTTTGTAAAATTTAATTGCTAATATTTAGTTTTTAACTTATTTTTATTACTATTGAGCCATTAGATACCAGAATTTCATGTCTAAAGTTGTTTTTGTCAGTTTTGGGGTTTTAACGCTATTGGTTCCAAGCTCGTTTTTAACAAATTTTAACTATATGTCTCTTTTATATACTTATTATAATTCTTAGGTTCTAGAGTTTTCACTAATATTGCTTCCAAGCTCGTTTTTAACAATTTTCACTATTTTTAAGTGTATAACTTTTTATATTTTTTTTATTAAGCAAATAAATTCTAAAAATTATGAGACTTAATCTCTAAGCATTTGTTAACATTATAAATCTACTGGAATTTTATATAATCATAATTTTTATAGTTTGTCATTTTTGTTAAATTGCTCGGTTAGTCACGTTAAGTACCCGTTAAGTCTAGGTTTTTCTACATTAAGCATTTTAGTTTGTTTTTCCCTTTTCCAAATAGAACTATAAATAAATAACGTGTAAATAACCCTATATTTCAGTAGATTAAGTCCCCAACTTTATTTCTCGTGTTTTCACAAAAGCTAATATATTTCCAATCTTTACATTATTTATAAAGTGCAAATGACTAATCCGTAAGTTATGAATTTTATTTTTAGCTTTTTTAGGTAAGTTTAGCTTCCAGGAAATATTTATATCATACTTTTTGATTTTGGATCATATACTTTTATACTTTGTAAAAACGGATTTTTCAGGTGGACTAGTTACTAAAATCGGGTTTGTGACCAAGGAGGGTTATGAGAAAGCTTTGTATCATTCAGTTACTAATTAATAAAGTGTTTTAAAGGTTCGTAAGAATTTGGGGTGTCATGGGATTTGTTGTGTCACTATTGTAACGATACGTGATGTTTCGCATGTTTTTGGGTTTCAACGAGTTACCTTGATATAGGGTTGATCAAGTAGAGTTCAAGAGCTGAAGTGAGAATGTGAAATGATGAGAGAGAGAGAGAGAGATCTATCCAAGATAATGGATTAGATCAATTCTTAGGATGAATGAAATGAAAGATGTATGTTTGAGAAAGAGTTGGTGTGTTCATGTGATGTTACCTTTGTACAAAGGTTGGATGGTGTGGCATTGGTGGTTCGACTAAAGCTTCAAGAGGGCTGGAACTTCAATGTTCCTGGATGTACAAGAGAGTGTTTGATAGTGTGTTCAAGTAGATGGAGATTAAAGAGAGTTTAGAGCGTTTGAGAAGTGTTGGGGTGTGGATTGGGGTGCTCAGTCTAAGAAGGGGAAAGGGGGGATCCAAGTGGGTCCAACACCTTGGTTTTGGGAAGATTGTGGTTGGGAGTTGATTATTTTGGCTAGATTTACATGGAACTAGGATTTGATTCTTGCATGTGTTAGGGTGGATGGGGATTGAGTGAGTTAGGGTGGATGGGGATTGAGTGAGTTGGAGGTGGACAAGACTACACTTCATTTGTAAAAGTTCATTTCATTATAAAAATTCATTAAGTTTTTATAAGTTTAGTTTAGTTAATTTTATAAAACATCACTTAGTTAAATAGATATAGAAGATAAGGTTTTATTTTAGTGGATGTGTATGTGTGTATGCATATATGTCGTGTGATGTGTATGTGTGTGTTGTGTGTGTGTGCGCGTGTATATATATATATATATATATATATATATATATATATATATATATATATATATCCATGTGTGTGTATGTATGATGCATTAGTCATAGATGATTGCTTAAACATAATTATATTTACATGATGTGTGTATGATTATATATATATATATATATATATATATATATATATATATATATATATATATATATATGGTGTATGCGTATGTCGTGAGGTATGTATGCATATAGAAACCAAAATCCAAATTATCCAAAATTCCGAACTCGAAGTATCCGAAAGTACAGATATCCAAAAGGTTGAATATTCGTATTTTGGATATTTTTGAATATTCGATATCGAAGATATATTTTTTTAAAACTATTAAAAATTAAATATTAACTAGAAAATTTGGTTTTTCGGATAATTTCTTAAAAATTGAATATCCTAAAAAAATTTAATTAAATATTATTAAGTTTGTATAAAAATTATCAAATAATACATATTTTTTAGAATTTGAATATCCGTTTGGTTTCGGCTTTAGATTTGGATATTGAAATCCGTTATCCAAATTTTTTGGATATTTGAAAATCAGATTTCCTAATTTGATTACCTCTAAACATGAGTTTGGTTGGTTTGTTAGTGCATTGATATATGATATGTGCTAAAGAGTAGGAGGGGTGTCTATTTGAGTTCACGTGAGTAGTGTCTTGATATTTAGATGTTAAAGTATAGAGATTCATATAGCTTATTGGTAGAAAGAAGTATATTGAATTATCTTAATTCTTTTTTATAGAATAGAAAAAATTTTATTAAAAGCTACACGCCTAGCAAGAAGCTAGACGGAGCAAATGAAGTTATATAAAAATTAGGGGATTATTTAGCCAATCCACCCATGAGATAGCCATTCGACCAGACCTATTAGTAAACCAGAAGAAAGAGAAACTTTGAATATCATCAAAAAGCATACTTTTCTTTTGATGAGATGACCTAAAAACAACATTATTTCTTAATCTCTAGATAACCCACCATGTAGCCATAATCAATTCAAAGACAACATCATTTTTCTTCGAAGAAGTAGGATAAGCGGAAATAAAGTCAACCAAAAAGACAGGATCAAAACTAGGAGGCGTGGGAAGACCAATCCAACGCCAAACTAAGGATCAAATATCGTGAGCAATAGAACAAATGATGAGAATATTAATGCTATCCTTAATATCTGAGTTACAGAGATGGCATAGAAGAAAGGGAATATCCAAACCTTTTCTATCCATGTTTTGTCTTGTTGGAATATGATTTAGCAATACTCTTCATGCATAGTTATTAACCTTTTTAGGTACAATCCAAATCCACAAGTACATCTAGAACGCAATCAGAAGAATACAAAAATCAATGGCCATCCGAACATCCGTAACAATAAGAACCTCATCTTCACCTTTTAAAGACCATTATACCATGAATCCAGAGAGAACATAGCACTGAAAGTTGGGAGTTTTCTCCCCACATGTAACAGCTCGATGCCATGAACCCAAGAAATACAAGAAACTATTATGTTAGAGACCTTGGTCAGTCTCAAGCCTATAAAGACGAATGAAGCGTTTTCGAAAAGAAATCCCAGCAAACCACAAATCATTCTAGGAGGTAGCATGACCCAAACCAACTTTCTTTTTTTAAAGCTTCATAGGGAACTATTCCTTTATCATGAATGACTAGAAAGATTTTAAGATTTGAAACCACATGGAATTCCTAATAATAGGTCGGGTAGGACTATAGAGTATCAGGAGAGGAGACGTATCTCCATCTTCCTTTTTGAAGAAGAGAATAGTTAAGCACTTCCAATGAACCAATACCTAACCCACCTTTATCTTTAGAAGCTAAGACTGCTTTTCATTTAACTTAGGAAGCTTCGAAGAATCCACATCTCCTCCATAGAAAAAACGAGCTTCGAGAAGCTTATTTATAGTGCTAGGGAGGAGGAATAGGGACATATAATAAATGGCTAATGAGCCCAATACCAAAGAAACTAAAGTGGGCCTTTACTAATCGAAAGCATTTTAGCTTTCCAACGGGAGAGTTTAGAATGCAATCTCTCTACAATTGTGTTCCAACCTTGGGATTTGTTCCTTTTTGAGCCTATAGAAATGCCGAAATAAGAAAGAGGAAGCTTATGTAACTTACACCCAATAACACTATCACTCTAATCTATACCAATACCAAATAAGCGGGATTTATAGGGATTCATTTTTAAACCTGAGACGAGGTAGAAACAGTTAAGAGCTCGAACTATATTATTGATGTTGTTCAACGACCACATGCCAACTACCATAACATCATCAACAAAGAATAAGTGTGAAATCAGAACATTCGTGTGACCAACCTTAACGCCTTTGAAAAGATTAAGATGAACTAAATCTTAAAAGACAGTATTAAGACCTATCATAGCTATGATAAATACAAAAGGAGATAGAGAATCTCCTTGTCTGAGCCCCTTGATTCAAATTAAATTCTAAGGACTACGATTTACCAAAACTGTAGATTTATTTGGACTAAGGATCACCTTTATCCAACTAATCCACTTTTGTCTAAACCCCATCAAAGATAGAATAGATAACAAGTATTCCTTGCTAATAGAATTAAAGCCTTCTCAAAATCTATCTTAAATTGAATCATGGATTTTTTCTTCTTTTTATAATAATCACCAAGTTCATTTAGGATAAGAGAGCCATATTTGATGAATTTTTATGAACGCAGATTGTTGCATCCTAATGACGAAGTCGATGACAAGTGAAGGAGAGTTTGTTAAGATCTTGGCAATAATTTTGTATTGAAGGCAAATGAGATTGATGGACTTATAATCTGTAACAAGAAGAGAATTATCAACTTTTGGGATGTGGGTAATAAAAAAAGATTTGCATCCACCAGGAATATTAGAAGAAGTCAAAAAACTCTTTAACAAAAGAGATTATGTTGCTTTCTAAAATATCCCAAAAAGTTTTGACAAACCTAATAGAGAAGCCATCGGGACCAGGGGAGTCACTACCACAAGACCAAATAGCAACTTTGATCTCCTCTTCTGAACAACTCGCTTCTTAAAGATCATTTGAGAATGATTAGGTTGTAAAAACCTTCCATAGTTGATCACATAATAGATACTATGAAATCTTGAGAACTTTGATTCAAAGAAATAAAAGAAAAAGCATCATTAACCTGAGACAAATTAGTCACCCATTTAACTCCGTTTATGGCTAGTTGTCATCTTTTTTGTTTTATAACTGCATGAAAGTATTTGGAGTTCTCATCTCCATCCACTAGCCAATTCACTTTTGTCTTTTGGGCGAGGTCCATTGTTGTTTATCGATCCATGCAATTGTATTAAGGTGGATTTTGCATTTGATAGGCATCAGTCATTAATATATCACTTCATTTTACATTAGCCCGCTATCGTTCATGAATTACCTTTTGAAATTTCACCTAAAATTACCCTCAATTCAATAAACAAAGATAATATTCAAAACATCAACAATTTCTATTATAATTACCGCTCACATTCGTAAAAAGTCTCCAGCTGTCGATTGCAAATATTACGTCTTTCTCTTTACAAGGATGAAGTATACACTTGATTAAAGATTGGATTGCTAATTGGATATGAAATAACTTTTATATAATTGTGTCAATTTGAGTTTACAATTTTGTGTTAACAATTTTGTATTAACAATTTTATATGATTTAAGTGGTGTGCATGGCTTTTTAGTTATTTTTTTATGTTTTTACTTTTTATAATGTTTCTGATAATGTTAATGATATTAATTGACTGAATCTAAATAAGCATATAAATTTATGTTGGAAACACGGGAACATATTACGTAGAGTTTAGTCTATTGTTTGAATTATAATCTTATTGCACATTTTTTGTATGACCCACCTAGATTTGAATCGAACTGACATCAAGTTGAGATTAATTTCAAGAGGAATTACTACATTTTTGTCATAGTCGACCTTTCGGATTCAACAAGATGTCACTTTTGTACCATGTCGATGCGTTAGCTGAATTCTACTTAAAATATGTATAGGTCTAATGTTATCTTTATCAAAAAAATCGTGCAACTTCAATCATCTTTCATCGAGCGCTTGCGGAAAAAGGTTCCGCCTAATATAGGTGCAAAGAAGTATATTTAACTCTTTTAATTTGTTTAAGGTGGATTTTACGTTTAATAGGCATGATTTATTAATATATCAACTCATCTCATGCATGGTCATGGGCCAGGTCGGTTAGTCAAGTCAAGAAATAGGCTAATAGGAATTTGGGATATCATCTTTTATCTCTTTGTGTTTGTAAATTATTCTCATTCTTAAAATAACTCAAAAACACACGGGGCATTACGGGTGGCAATTTCCAACATAACTTGAAACAAGACCCTGAAAAACTCAAGTTTTGGCTTGACATGTATAATTTGTTTAAAATAGGTTGTGTTCTAGTTACACGAGTTTAAACATGTATGAATTATGATTGATGTTTTTTACAAGAATAAAACTACGAGTTTTGTTCAGATTAAACATTTTAACCCGCCAACCCACCAATCCACCAATCCAATACAATTAGCACTTCTTGCCTTGGGCTAAAACAATAGTAGGACAAAAGTTAACAAACTAAATCTCAAAGAACCAAATCTGCAAGTTTGTTAACAGTTAAAGGACAGAAACTGCAATTCACACAAACATAGAACAAGAATAGATCGAATGTTGGCGCCCATCTGCATCTCCCTTTGTTTGTGTCGTGATTCGCCTTCAATTCATCATGTCCTTCCGTAGAAGAACTTTGCTCAAGGTCATCGTCCTCGGCGACAGTGGGTATGTTCATCATCACATCACCATCTACGCCTCCCTTTCAACTTTGATCTTCTTTTCATCATTTTCCTTTTTATAACATTTGCGATTCTGTAGGGTTGGCAAGACCTCATTGATGAATCAGTATCCTTATGAATCTCAATTCTTTTGATTCACAAATATATGTGCGTATATGCGTATTCGTAGATTAATTTTGTGTTTTTTCGATTTTGTTCTTTGATTGTTTGGAGAATTTGCTGTTGTATCTATCGCATTTCGGTATCTGAATTTGTACGTGTTTTAGCTATAATCGTATCGTATCATTTATGTTGAGAAATTGTTCTGCATTTGGATGCGAAGATCACATTTATAATCAAATAATTTGATAATTTGATAATCAGTTGCTTACATTTAGAGATGATTAGGTAATTCTGCGTTTATTTCTTCAATTTGTTTTCTGTTAGAGCTTCTAACCTGAGTATCCATTTCCGGTTATTTTGATCCTAATTAATCAGAATTTAGAATACCAGAGTACCAGTAATTTGGAAGCGATTACTGCAACATCAAATCACGATAATCAATTTAAACAACAGCCCAAGAATCCTTAGGATTAAGGGCCATTTTCAGCTTCAAATTGATGTGAATGTATATTGTAGAAGAAAAGCATTTTTAAAATATATCATAAGTACAGCAGATAGAGAGGTATTGGTGATGATTACATTGATTTTGCATCAGGAAGTCCTAGGTTTAACATGTAAACATATCAAGATAACATTGTAGGACTTATGGCAATCATACTTACACCCTTCATTTTAGAATTCATGGTATGGTTTTTACTTTGAGCCCCATATTTTTACATATTGAAATATAAGTTTACAACAAATACTTCAAAAGCAGCATGAAAAAAGCCATATTACTTACTGCATTTCACTATGAAGTTTTTTAAGTGTTGATCGTTTACTACTTCTGAAGATATGTACATAAGAGATTTAGTCAACAATATAAAGCTACAATTGGAGCTGATTTTGTGACTAAAGAGTTGCAGATAGATGACAAGATTGTTACACTGCAAGTAAGTTTCCTATAATTGAATTGATGCGATATCTTGGTTCAAGTAGTTTTTGTACTTGTCTTTAATAACGTTGAAACTTTTCTGGATTGATAAAGTGATTAAAATCCTTTTTCTTTTCTAATTTTTTTTTTTTAATTTGTTAGATTTGGGACACTGCTGGACAAGAGAGATTTCAAAGTCTTGGGATTGCATTTTATAGAGGAGCTGATTGCTGTGTTTTAGTTTATGATGTAAATGTAATGAGATCTTTTGACACACTTGACAACTGGCATGAGGAATTTCTCAAACAGGTAGATGTAATCCCAAGATTGATCCGACTAAGCTTAATTTAATGTTCATTGCACACTGCACATAATGGTTGTGTCACACACTAAAATTTGTATTCATAAAATGCAAAAATATTTTAACTGAAATTGACAAGTGACAAGTAAAATGGAATAATCAAAGGAAATTAATGTTTGGTGTATTGTAGAAATCTGTGTTCTTTGGTCATTTCATATCAACTTTATTATGTGTTCTTGTAATGCCTTACACAAAATCCACATCTCCCCTGAGCGAGGAGGTGTTTTGGCTGTGAATGATTTGATAACTCCATTGTTGAGTGTGTTCAAGTGGGAGAAATCTTAGGATGAGTGGGTAACCATAAACAAAGCCATGTGGGCAAAGTGAACTAAATTGGTTGGTATGAGGTATTGAAATTTTATATTGTCATATCATAAAACTAAACCCCACTAAGTAAGCTTCATCGTATGTTCCTTCGATGACTTTAGATGTGAGCAGCAATGGTATTTGGTGCCAACTGCTATTGAAAATCTGTGAAAAACATTCATGGTTTGTAGCTATTGAAAAATGATTTATGGTCACACTAAACCAATTCAACTATTTTTCAGGCAAACCCGGCAGATCCAGGTTCTTTTCCATTCATATTGCTTGGCAATAAGATTGATATAGATGGTGGAAATAGCCGAGTGGTGAGATTATAAATTGATGATTTTTTTTTACTGATTGTATGATTTTCCTAAACACTTTGGAATTAGGTTTCTGAGAAGAAGGCAACAGATTGGTGTAGTTCAAAAGGGAATATACCTTACTATGAGACATCTGCAAAGGAAGACCACAATGTGGATGATGCATTTCTGCGTATAGCCAAAAGCGCAATGGCAAATGAGCATGACCAGGATCTGTAAGTGCACATTTACAATTATCAACTTATTTAAGTTCTATTTTTTTATTTTTATACTGCCAGCATGAATAGTAGATTTATTTCTAGGTTGACTGCCAATAAGAAAATGTATAGTAGGTTGTGGAACAACTGATTGTTTGGTTTTATGGAAGTGGTTGAAGTTTAAATCTTTTCATGGGATACATTAAACTGTCAAAACTGAAAGACGCAACATGCTACATTATTTCCAGTAATTAATATAAATACAATGATTTACTTAATCATCTTACATGTGAGACAGTATATATTTCCATGTGATACATTGAAGTGATTTTGCATTCCCCTCATCCCATAGATCTTCATGGTTCAAGAGTGTAATGTGGATGCTTGTCTCCCATTCATATACTTGCTTTCGGCATATTTACAACTCTCATATTTGAAGTGATCTCTGAGGTGATTTCATCTATTGGACTCCTCAATCATATGGGGTTCTTTTTGCATGGGTCGCATGGGTTGAAAGCCCTCGAGGCTCATTTTTTGAATCTGTTGCCCCGTTGGATATTCTGGTTGCTCATTGTACTTTTGTTTTTGTAGATATGACTCTTCTTCGGGGCTCTTTTAGCCTGCTTTCTATAGTTTGGGCCCATGACATTCCCCAAGTGTATTGGATATGTCTGATGAAAGAAACATAATAAGTATCAACACTTTCACTTTCTCTTGCTGGTCTGTTCCAAATCTAAAGACAAACCATTATATTCTAGAACCTCTTTTTCAAATGATGCCACCTCACTGTTTACTTGGTCATATAATTTAGTGTTAGCACAACTACTAATTGCAAATAAGACTGCAAAATTGACTTCTTTTTTTGTATGTAAATGAAGTTGAAGTGATTTGGTAATATAAGTTTGGCCGCTTCTTAATACTCATCACTTACTTTGATACTCGACAGATACTTCCAAGGAGTCCCGGATGCTGCAACTGAAACTGAGCAACGTGGTGGATGCTCATGCTAAGTTCACACTCATCTTCTTCAACTCATGTTCTTTCCTGTAAAACCGCACCAGGTTTCACAACAGCTGCACGTATGAAACATAATTTTACTGTTGCTGTTAATAGCATCCAGTCTTTCTCTATTTGTGGAGACTACAAAGTGTAAGGGTTTTTATGTTGCCACAGCTTTCATATATTCACATTTTTTTATGGTTATAAAATTGTATACTTCATTTTTCTAAATGAATTTTGAAGATGGCCATGTTTACATTATGGTTCCTTGTTTTCTTAAATACTCATACTTGCTTACATGTTTTTTTATTTGCATCTATAGAACTGTTGTACACTTGTTTTTTTTAAATAAAATCTCCATCAAGGCTTTGTTTTAAAAAATGTGCGCTGACCAAATCACCTCATTGTGTGTGGGCGGAGTGGTCTCCTGAAGCTCTATGAAGGGAGGAGCGCCTTGAGGCGCCACTTTAGGCACTTCTTGTACACATACAGGTTAGTGTTAAAAATTTTGAGCAATCTGGTGCAACTGTAGTCTTCTCTTTCAGTTGTGCTCATGTTTAGCAGTTAGGACAATTGTGCCCCACATACCTTATGCTAAAGCTTAAGTATGTTCTGAGTACGAACCTGAAGAAGAGTTCAGGATTGGTTGGGGTATAACATTCTCATGCTTGTACTAAGCACGACCACGCATATTAACCCTTAGTTTTGTTACTCTTATTGGTTCGATTTAACTTAATCACTTGGATTAAAGCATCATTGGTACACGTCATTGGTTGGGGTATAACATTCTCATTGTTACTCTTATTATCCGTTAAACAATAACAAACATCGAGTGTTGGGAGATTTTAAGTTCTTCGACCCACACTTGGTTGTAAAAATCATCACTAGAATATATACAAGTTTACATGCATTAAAGCATCATTGGTACATCACAATATCTTGCCTTGACTTGCCAGAGATTACATATGCGATCAGTAAGATTCTTCAATTCCTACATAAAATTACTGATTGATAGTGAGGTGCCTTAAAGTACCATCTCACATGGATTGCCTATGAAGCGGTATGATGCTCCTCATTTATTGCCAATTCTGATATTGATTCGGACTCAACTTTGTCAGTTGGAGTTTTAAGAAATAACATAATTGCACGATCTAGTACATAAACTGCGTAATGGGTTTTGGCGCACACAACTATGGATATCCAAGAGATATTGTCCATTATGCATGGGATTTAAATCTTATCTCTTTTTCACATATTCTTTATAGTGACAATCTTAATGTTAAATATTTTGCGCTCAATCTAGGGTTTTATTAAAATACAAAACATTTTGAGATTGATCTGTATTTTATTAGAGACATGGTTCTAACACAGACTCTCACTATCAGATATGTTTCTGTTGTGTCCTAGCTTGTTGATATTTTAACCGAAGGATTATCATCTAACCGTTTGACACTCTTAGGTTCACACTTCACATTGTTAAGTCCAATTTGTTTAAGGGTGCATGTTAGACGGATTCTATGAGTATATATGTTTGTTTGTTACATTGTTTATTATAGAGTGGACCCCTTACACATACCATCATCATATATTAGCATCATACATCATTTTTTGATTCTCTTTTGCCTCTACATATGGGGTTACATCGTACATAGTTCAATTAAATGAATATATAGCGAGGTTTTAATGTTTAACACAAATGATATTGACAATGATATATTTTTAACAAATTTACCATGATAAAATTGTTCACATGTTTGTTGAAAACATCAATAAGATTGGTCGACTAGAGTAGAGCATTTACTTCATCATCAACAACAATTATAATTGTGACATCAAAATGTTAATTTTGCTATTAGTTACATGTAAGTTTATGAAAACATATTACATATAGTAAATTGTCATATCGGTGCTATTACAAATTTGTCTATTCACTTCATCACGCCATTGTGTTTAAGTAAATTACAATATCTCTTCTCATGAAGTTACAATATATTTGTTTATATCATGTGGGGGTGGTTGTGAGTGGAGGCTAAAAAAAATGTTACTATTCATTTGTATATTTGCTAATACACTATTTAATTTTTATAAATTTTTTAATATTTTTTAAAAGTGGCTATAGTAATAATGATATAAAGAAATAATTTAATTAAAAATATTTTTTAATATAATAATAAAATAAAATAAAGAATAAAATTAGCACATTCTGTTTCTCACTCATTATCTTTTATATCTCCTCCACTTTCAATCACTTTTAAAAATATTAAAAATTTTATGAGAATGTATCGTGTTTCCCCAAATATGAGAAATTACAGTACAATCCCCATAATTTTCTCTGTCATTCACTCACAATCACTTACAACCATTCCTTATAATATATGTATATTTGGGATTACTCATTTTCACAAGAAGTTAGCTTTGAAAAATAACTTTTCAAAAATAACTCACATTAAATTTTTAAAATCAACTTATTAACCCTTTAAAAATCAACTTATTAATTTTTTACAAATATACTAATTAACTTATTAATTTTTTAAAAGTCAGAGAAAAAATAAGTTTCCACCTGTATGACAAACACGCATATCGAAAATGCTGTTATATTTTAAGGTACGCAGAGTAAAGCCCCAAATTTGGGGTGTCATCCATCTGGACCTCTCCTTCCTTGTTTCTTCTTCCATCATGGACCTTCATTTGTAGGTTCCTCATCGACGCCTTTTCTATTTGTCACACACCAAACCCAATTCAATTCAAATCCATTAAAACACCAACAAACAGATTCTTCTTCGTACCATCTCATCACTAGTGATCTGAAGTCAAGACCTTGCTTCATCCGATTGCTCAAGCCAATCGACCATCAGGTCGCTAGTTTGATCAATCCTATTTCTATTTTGCAGATTTATCTAATTTATTATCCTTAAACGTTAAATTTTGTAATTGTTTATGCGTTATCTTAATATCTTCATACATTGAATTTTGAGCGCAATATTGAGATTAGGGCACTGGATAAACAGCTTTTTTCCACACTTATTTCATAAGAAATCTTATGCAATGAAGATTACTAGAAACAATTAAAAGTTAGAGGCCAATAATTTGATTACTCTTCAGTTCAGTTGGTGTTTTGATGCAGGTTGTATTACGCTCTTGGAGTATTATCATTATTATTATTTGATATTGGTTACTAAGCATAAGCAAATTGGGTGTATACAATGTACAGTATCCAGGGGAGCCTGATTCTTACATAGTAGTGTACTAGTTTATATTGGAATTTGGATAGGTTTCAAATTAGTATATAACTGGAGTATATGCTTTTAGATTGGTAGAATTCAGATTATGAATATAATAACTATAATTAAGGCTTATCTGATGAAGCATGGTTCCTAATTTGTTGTCAGTTGAACCATGTATATATGTATATGTAATGCCAATCCTAGAATCATGTGATTTGGTTGATTCACAAGCTGATAGAAATATTACTTTTGTTATTGTTTTGGTAATGTTGAAGTGATGCAACAGGCTCTCTATTGTTATCACCCCCTTGAATTACAAGCACCCATTAATACTTGTAACTATTGTTATTAGCAGTAGAATTCTTGTGAGATTATTGACCCTAGCATCCTTTTAGTGTTTTTGAAGGAGTCACAAAACAGAACCATATATGCTGATCTAATACAGATAGAGAAGAATGCTGAAATTGATCCACCCAAATGGCTAAAATTATGTTGTTCTGCTACTGTTTTTATGCTGTATTGCTGCTGTTTTTATGCTGTTTCAAGCTGTTGTGCTGCTGTTATCATGTTGGTTTCAAGCTATTTTGCTGCTGTTTTTTATGTTGGTTTCAAGCTGTTTTGCTGCTGTTTTTTTATGTTGGTTTCAAGCTGTTATGCAGTTATGCTGCTGTTATCATGTTGGTTTCAAGCTGTTTTGCTGCTGTTTTCTTGTTGGTTTCATTTGAGATTGTTATTTTGTTGCTGTTTTGCTGTTGGTTTCAAGCTGTTTGGAGACTCTTATTTTGTTGCTGTTTTGCTGCTAGTTTCATGCTGTTTTAACTTACAATGTTGGTTTCATGTTGTTTTGCTGCTGTGTATGTAATGTTTTCATGCTGTTGTAATGTTGGTTTCATGTTGTTTTGCTTCTTTCTAACATAATCTATTCTGACCCTAACATATTTTGGTCGAAACCCGTTTGACCCGACCTGTCTGTTTTGCCATATATGCTTTTTATAAGACAAAATGGTTGGTTGTTAAGATTGTAAATGGAAGCAAGAGAAACAAATTTTAAAAAGATAATATAAAGATAGAGATGGGGAAGATCTTTAGAAATTGAGTTACAAATTTAAGGGTTGATGATTGTTAGGTAAAATATAAGGATGGGGATGGGAACCTAGTCTGAATGTTCTAAGGAAATGAAAGTGATATGAGAACCTCTATCTAGTACATGTGCTACCTTCCCATGCCCTTTAGTGTTTCCATCTAAGCTGATCCATCTGCCCTCTACCTACAGCTCCGCCACAGCTCTCACCACCACCACCGTAGCGCCACCTGACTTCCGTTTTACATCGATTCTCCGCTTTATTCATCTACACCTTCGGATTGGGGAATTTACTGGTATGATTGCTTAAATCAGTTCATACACACTCTTCGTGCTTTTTCCCCATTTTACCTAGGTATTGTACTACTATTTTATGTTATAGTTTGTTTTTGAAGATTTCATAGATATAACATAACGGAAAGCTTGATTAAAGTGCATATTCGTAATGTAATCCACACAATTTGAATCACAATTTTGAATTTGCGAAGGTTACATAGTAGGTAGACCTGAATAATCATGGAAAGTTCACAAGTAAGATTCCGACTGTGGACTAGAGAAACTAATAGTAAGTAGACCTACATAATCCCCAATTTGCTAGATCAAGTACGTATCTATTGTTTTCAATTGTTTATGTTAATGAAAATTTTACAAATCAAACCCTAAATTTGAAACAAAACTTATTTCAAATATGATAATTTTGAGAAAAGTCTGTCCATTTGTAGATTATATGCAGAAAAGTTTAACATCATAATCCCTCTGGATATATTTGCAGGATTTGGAGAGTAGGGAGATTGGATAACATCAATTGCAGTTGATTTGAACTTCAAAACTCTGAATGATGCAAACAACTGCCCATCATCCCCTAACCTTTTGCTTGCATAGCAGGTATAGATTTATTCATATGTGTCGTCCAATTGTTCTGTTAAAGAAAGAGATTCATAAAGTCAAATATTGGGCTTTTCGACTTCGAACATAAGAATTAGTTTTGAACTGAATTATTGTGCAATTTCTAACACACTGTAGAAGAGGCTACACAGAGACATGTGCTTGGATGAAAATTGGGAGCACAACTCAAAGTCAACTCTCTCAAAGACATAAATTGGTGAGAGAAGTTAAGAATGGTCAGAGTTTGGTACACTTTAAGCGAACCGGGTTCTTCCCAAACCCTAGCAAAAACAGGGTTTTCTCAAACACGATGACAGATGATGGTCACCCGTCGTCTATTTCTGTACCTGAAGATATTTTAGCCACAAACAACACCCCAACTCAAGAACCTCCCCCGTTGTTCAGCAAGTGGACCCCTCCGGGGTACCTATGGAGAGGGTTATCTGTTTTTGTCTTGGCAGGCCAAGTAATAATGAGAATAGTAAACCGTAAAATCCACTGGAAAAACACTCTCCAACAGCTAGAAAGAGTTGGTCCAAAATCAGTTGGTGTTTGTCTCTTAACATCAGCTTTCGTGGGTATGGCTTTCACCATTCAGTTCGTGAGAGAGTTCACCAGACTAGGTCTAAACCGAGCCGTGGGTGGGGTCCTAGCCCTAGCCTTCGTACGTGAGCTAAGCCCTGTGATCACTTCAATCATAGTAGCTGGTCGAATCGGCAGTGCATTTGCAGCAGAATTAGGGACCATGCAAGTTTCTGAGCAAATTGACACTTTAAGGGTTTTGGATACTGACCCAGTTGACTATTTGGTAACCCCACGGGTCATTGCTTCTTGTGTGGCCTTACCATTCTTGACCCTTATTTGTTTTACAGTCGGGATGGCATCTAGTGCTCTTTTGGCTGATGGGGTTTATGGGATTAGTATTAATATTATCTTGGATTCGGCTCAGAGGGCTCTTAGATCTTGGGATATAATTAGTGCAATGATTAAGTCTCAGGTGTTTGGTTTGATCATATCTGTTGTGAGTTGTGGCTGGGGGGTTACTACTCTAGGTGGTGCAAAAGGTGTTGGAGAGTCTACTACTTCTGCCGTGGTTCTTTCACTTGTCGGTATCTTTATAGCCGACTTCATGCTTTCTTATTGTTTTTTTCAGGGAGCTGGGGATTCGCTGAAGAACTTGTAATATTTTGAACTATAAATGTTAGTAGCTTTAGATCTTTATATTTCTTAATGCTCATTGTTCATCCATGTGGGACATTATGGGCTCCATCTTTATTATTTCAACTTTGTGGTTTTCTGTTATGTCATATCAACTATTGGCTTGGTCTATGAGCTTGCTTGATTCACATGGGTCATAAGCTTGGCTCGTGGACCGACATGGACTAGACTGAACCAAACCAGAAGTCGGAACAATCAAAACCAGATTTATAGCGGCTCTATTCCAGTTTTGTTCTGGTTTAGATTGTATATATAATTCAAATATTGATTTCCTAAAGGGTTAAATAATGTAATATTGGTGAGCTTGTGGTCTATGAGTACCTATAATCTGTCACCTGTGTGTTTAAAAGGTGTTCATCTCAATGTGGTTGAGGGGTCTAGGAGTGCCTTTTTGTTTGAAAGTTGTCAATCTTAAAGTGGTTAAGGGTTTAAGTTAACGATGGGTATAAGTTGTAGATTTAATAGTAGGATTAGAAGATCTTTGAGATAGTCCTAAAAAATTAATACCGTCGAGTATTATAAATGAAGAAAATATTTAAAAAGATGAAGCATGGTGTATAATATTAAAAATGTTGGGAATTATAAAATCTAGTCCCAAATAGCAACACTGGTATTTTTGAGTTTAAATTAACTTGTAGGAAATTATTAAAAGCTGTGGTTTGTTCTCCAATGTGTGGTTTTTTTACCTTTAGTATTATGTTCAAGTGGTTTAGAATTATAGCTTTGTGTAGTTCACTCCAAGTAGGAGTTAGGGTAGAGGGAAAATCATTATGAGATGTATTTTCTGGTCACTTACATTTTCTTACAGAACTTACACGTGTATAACATAGTATTTGTTCAAAAGTGTTATAATACTTTTTCGGTGATGGTGTTAAGTGGGGTAAGTTGTGATAGGTGTTATTGAGTTCTTTCTCTTCCTTTTCATCGTATTCCTCGAGATCACTATCATTTGCTAAATTTGAGGGAGTTTGGGTTTAAAAACCGTACGTAGTTATATGATTTATGATTACACAGTGATGCTTGTGTGACATACTTCAAATAATATAACATACACATCATGAATTCACTTTTACATATACTTCAAGTATTGTACTTTCTCTATGTTATAATGTATGTTTTTTAGTACGTAGTTCGCGAGTGTTAGGATTTCATGCTATTTTTGTTCTACCAGTTGTTTTAAAACTCATATTTTTAGTAGAGTAAATTTCGGTTTTGGTCTCTCTAGTTTGAGCATTTTAACCATTTTGGTACAAAAAGGAATCTATGCTCATATTATATCCTTTGGTTTTATTATTATTATATTTTGGTCTCTGTCATTAACTCTATTAGTATTGTCTGTTAAGTTTAAGGGTATTTTGATCCTTTTAGATCTATTATAGAAAAGAATATATATATATAAAGTTATTTAGCATTCAAACCACCCACTTACTATTCAACCCACTCTCTCTTCCATTGTCTTCGGCGTCCACCATCATATCTGACAACCACCACCATTTCTTCCATATCCTTGTTGTCAGCAACACCACCACCATCATAGGTTTCATCACCGTAGTCATTGATTCCCCCGACTTGCAGCACCACCATCATTGTTGCAATACTTTTAAACCCTTTTCGACGAAACTAACCAACCCTATTGTTGAATCATGAAAGATGAAAGCAGGACCGGTGAAGGGGGTCAATACAACAGTTTCACAAGGTGGAAAGACTTAGAACACTTAGCAGATCAAATAGGGAATCGACTTAGATGAAACAATAAACACAAGTAAAAGAACAATAACAAGAACACTCAAATATGGTTTTCAAGAATGATGTATATTGTTCTCAAGTTCTTACAAGTGTTACAAAGCTTATATAAAGTTACAAGTACTTGAGATACTTTATACTACATCCTACAGCCTGTCATACTTTGAAGGCCAGCTGGAAACACTAATCTAGACAACAAGATCAATATAGAATCAAAAGGCAGATTGCCTTTTAACTAGTGACTATGACATACCATAGCTCACATCCTGAAGCCAAGGGTCTCACCTGAACTCTCTCCCCCTATCTTCCTTTTTCTCTCTCTTTCCTCCTCCTCAATCTCCTCAGAGATCATTTTACTCTTCCCTTTGTCACTCATAGGATTATGTGACTCAGGGTGGAGAAAGCGTTGGTCTTCATTGCTAGGTGCTGCACTTGAGGTTTAGCCAGAGAGAGGCTGTGAGACACCGTCACCAGCTGGTGCCTCACTGAGGGTAATAAGTGCTGAAGCAGGACCTGTCTCAAGATTCACAGGCTCAACTACTGGACCTTCAAGCCAAGGTTTCCCCTTCGAAGCTAATCTTAGGGTCCACCTCGACATCCAGTTGACCAACAGTCTTGCCTACTAGCCTCTGTCTATATAGCTTGGTTTTTTTCTTGAACTCTTCAAGCACCCTACCTTGAATCCTATCAGCTAACCTTGCAGCTTGCCTGCTTTGACTTGGGTTGGCAAGTGGGAGGTCAACTAAATAGGTGCTCTCATAGTATCTCAGGTTGTATAAGTTGAAGATATCTTGTCCCTGAGACCTAGAGATTACCAGGGCTTTTCTTTCAGCATCATACCTCCATTCCACTATTGGATTTTCAGTAGGGTGAGATGGAGTAGGCATTGCCCTTGGTATACCCTCATCAAACAAGCTTTGGATGAATGAGTCCCTATCAATATGGACCTGAGGAGATTGTTGAGTATGGACAACTGCAAGTGAGGGTAGTGAGTCCTCCATGTCGATACTCTGAGAAGAACTTCCTGGTTCTGTGTTGTAGGTAGGACTTTCTCCTCCTTTTTGGTAGTATCACCCTCTTGCACAAATGAGCTAATGGTTAGGTCCACCAAATCCACAGGTTCTTGTGGACCTGGTTGAGTTCTCCTAATAGGTCTCCCAACTAACTTGCCCCTGAGATCGGTGATCTCAAGTTGCTGATCATTGACCCTTTTTTGTAAGGTAGCCACCTGAGATTCCAGGTGACTAACATTTGAAACTAAATAGGTGCATGTTTTTGACAGTTTTTGCACCTTTAGCTACAAACTCCCCTCATCTTCATCAAAAGAATCATGTGGGGGATGAGAGAATATGACCAAAGTCTTCTTCCTCATCACCAGCATAGAGTTCTTGACTGCTGGATTTCCCCTGCACCATGACAGCTTCCGGAGAAGTGTCAATGGGCTGGGTTGCCATGGTTGAGGTCTTAATTGTGTAATCAGTTTTAGAAGTGAGAGCCTTTTCAATATGGACTTCCTGAATAGGTTCAGGGAGGTCCATCTCATTTTGGGTTGGATGATGTGGGCTGGATATGGGTGATTCAGGAGCACTCATCTCTCCTTGAGCAAGGGTGGAGAAGAGAGACTCATGGTACTCACTAAATCCCATATCTTTATCATCATAGAATCCAAGGTTGGGAATTGGTTGGTTGAGATCTAAAGGCTGGGGATGGTAACTTTCCCCTGAAGGTTGATCACTAGAGTTTTGAGACTCAGAGTGAAGGCTTAAGGCTGGGGTATTGAGCTCATCAGGCAGAGCATGAGGAACCTCAGCATTGATCTAAGAAATGATGGGAGTGGTTTGCTCCTCAGGAGAAGTGGGAGCTCTGGTGTCCACTTCTTCCTGCATGGGTGAATGTATGTGGGACTGCATAACCTGAGTAGTTTTTGTAGGGGTTCGTTTGGATCTTCTTGAGTAGGTGATGGTGATTTGTGGCTGTGTGGGTGGTATAGATGTAAAAGGTGTGGGTTCAACATTGGCTTGTGTTGCCAAGTTGTCACCTTGAGCAATTAGCTCTAATATTTTTGGGATCAGGGCTGTTTCTACCACTGAGAAGCCAACAGTGGACTTTTTCATTGTCTTAAAGATGCCGGGCTTCATCTGTCCTAATTTAAGAGTGTTACTTGTTCTATTAATTGTGAGCCTAGTTGACAGTTAAGAATGTGTTGAACATATCTAATGAACATGTAATACTCTAAGGAGTCCAAGTTAGCAAGCAAATTTCTATAAACAAATTGAGAGTACCTGAACTTGACCCCTTGAACTATTCCATGGACTATGTAGGATAGGTTCTCAGGAATATGGGAGGAAACCTTACCCTTTTTGAAGGTTTTTACTGAGTAGTCCCCTTCATAGCCCATCTTCCAGAATGAGTTGTTAACAATAGATTTAGGGAAGGACAATTCTCCTTTTTCATCATCCAGCCTCAGATGAGAGTTGATGGTGGCTGGAGTGATGAAAATTAACTTCCCCTGCACTGTGACTGACAGGGCCTTCTCACCGTCCAAGATGACCTGTTGGCAGGTCTTCCAGAACACCAGGAGTTGATCTTCATAAAGAGGAGGGTCTATTATGAGGACTGTGAGGTAGTTTGAAAGAGCTAAGAAATGGCAGACATCTGAGAAACCTGGATCTTTCTCAGATGATAACAGAGCAACTTGGTTGTATTGCTAGTTTAACTGCATGGAAAAATCAGGTTGGTTTCGGGGATCAAGGTTAGCCATTTTTGAGTACTTAGAAGTGAAGAAAGGTAATAACAAAGATGGTTTGTGGGTGACTTTAGGTTAGAACTTTTGCAGATGAAGGAGAAGGTGAAAGAGGGGGAACCGTTAAAGGTATATTTATATGGATTGGATTTCAGATAAAGTTCCGGATGTCAGTCCCACCTCTGAAAAAGCATCCAAAAAGGTAATTTTCTTGGAAGGCCAAAATATTCCGAAGGTAATGTGTCTTCAGAAGATATTCCTTAACTTGATAAAAATTTGCTTCGGAAGAAAAATACTTAGAGTATTTTTACTTCTGAGATATATTTGGTTTCGGAAGATATTAAACCTTAGAAGATTTATTAGAAGGATGAATAAAGCTTCTGAGACTTAATTGCTTTCAGAAGAAAATTATCATTCAAAACATATAAGTACATAGAAGCATATTTAAGCTTCGGAAGATATATTAGATTTTCTTCCGAAGGTAAATATCTTAGAAGTAGTTATTAGATTTGAAGACATGATGTTCTTCCGAAGACAACTTAATGTCTTCCGAGAGAAAATATATCTTAAATTTTCAAAATTCTAAGGAATATCATTTGAAGAAATTTCTTACAAAGTAAATTGGGCTTATATAGGTGATGATATTTAAATCTTAAGACACACGTATTTGAGAAAATAATATTGAGTTTAGTTTAAGAAAAAATCTACTCAAAGTTAATCATCCCAATAGCTGATACAAGATACTTAAATCTCTGCTCATCAAAAGCTTTTGTCAACAGATCAACATATTGTTCATTTGTGTTAACTTTGACTAGTTTTATCAACCACTTTTCAAAATTATCTCTAATCAAATGATACTTGATGTTGATGTGCTTTGTCTTGGAGTGCTCCACAGGGTTCTCTGTAATATAGATAGCACTGTTGTTGTCTATGTGGATGAGAGTCTCTTTGAAGTTGAATCCATAATCCAGCATCTGATTCTGAATCCAAAGCACTTGAGCACAACAGCTTGCAACAACAATGTATTCAGCTTCAACAGTTGATGCAGATGCACAGGATTGTTTTTTGCATTGCCATGAGACTATCCTTCCACCAAGAAATTAACAACCCCTAAATGTTGACTTTGCATTCATGTTGCAGCCACCATAGTCGCTATCTATATAGGCATACAGATTGAAGTCTGAATTCTTTGGATATCAAAGGCCTAGTTTGGGAGCTCCTTTGAGATATCTGAGAATTCTCTTGACAGCAACCAGGTGTGATATCTTGGGGTTGTCTTGATATCTTGCATAATTACATATAGCAAACATGATATCTGGCCTGCTGGCTGTAAGGTACATAAGAGACTCAATCATATCCCTGTAGAGATGCTCATCAACACACTCCCCCTCAAGATCAGGTCCTAGGGAGTGGTTTCTACCTATAAGTGTCTTTGCAACCTTACACTCAGTCAGATGAAATCTGGTAAGTATGTCTTGTACATACTTTGACTGGTTTATGAAGATGTCATTGTCAACTTGCTTCACTTGAATTTCTAGAAAGAAATTAAGTTCCCCCATGGCACTCATTTCAAATCTATTCTTTATCAGCTTCTTAAAGTCTTTGTAGAGCCTTGGATTAGTTGACCCAAAGATGATATCATCTACATAAACTTGAACCAGCATCAAGTCATTCCTTGTTCTTTTAATGAAGAGTGTTCTATCAATAGTACCCCTCTTATAACCATACTAAACAAGGTACTAAGATAGTGTCTCATACCACTTCCTTGGAGCTTGATGCAACCCATAGAGAACTTTGTCAAGCTTGCAGACATAATCAGGATGATCTGGGTCTACAAAGCTAGGTGGTTGTTTGACCTACACTTCCTCATTAATCACACCATATAAGAAGGCACACTTGACATCAAGTTGGTAGACCTTGAAATCCTTGGATGTAGCAAAAGCAAGGAATATCCTAATAGCTTCAAGTCTTGCTACAGGAGCAAAAACATCTGTGTAGTCAATCCCCTCTTCTTGTGTGTACCCTTAAACAACTAGTCTTGCCTTATTCTTGATGACAAGTCCTCTATCATCTTTTTTATTCCTAAAAAACCCACTTGGTACCTATTGTGGTCTTCCCTTGAGGAAGAGGACATAGGTTCCAAACCTTTTGTATTTTGAATTAAAGCAGCTCCTCCTGTATTGCTTTAACCTAACTTCCATCATTCGGAGCCTCATCAATCTTCTTAGGCTCAATCTGGGACAATAAACAAGAGTGAAGACAAACATTTTTGTCATGGGTGTATCCTCTTGTTCTCGTCCCTTTTTCAACATCTCTAATGATGATTGTGGTGGGATGAGACTTGTGGATTCTTAGTTGAGGAATCACGTCAAGTTAGTTGGACAGATCTAAATTGGTGAAATTTAGATCTAGTGATTGAGTATCACCCACCACATCAGCACACATATCAAGAGAGACTTGATCCAATGAGTGTGTGATATCATTGATGTTGTCTTCTACGGAGTGGTTATCTGCATTAAGGATTTCTTGATCACTATCACCACCACCATTTCCTCCTATATTGGAAACTTCTTCATTTGAGTTCTATGCCTCTGTGTTGGAATGTGTTGGCACCTCAGATGTGTCAGCTGAAGAGTTTGTCATTATTGTGTTGACAGAATTTTCAACTGCAGGGTTTGTTACCACTGGAGCTGAAGTAGTTTTCTTACTTGGTCTTCTCAGCTCAAATCTTGGATTAGGATCTTTTGTTGATAAGCTACATGTAGATCTTGAAACATCTTCACAAGATTTGTTAAAATAGTTAATAACTAAATCAAGATCAAATAGCCAATCAGGACCAGAACCTTTCACACAGGGTGTGTGCTCATTGAAGGTCACATTGGCTGACTCCTCAACTACTCTAGTTCTGAGATTGTATACTCTATAAGCCTTAGCTTGGGAAGAGTATCCAACAACGTGTCCATCATCTGATTTCTCTGCAAACTTAGCTACTTGATCTTTGGTATTCAAGATGGTGCAAGGACATCCAAATGATCTGAAGAAACCAATAAAAGGTCTCCTTTTGTGCCACAGTTCATAAGGAGTCTTACCATGAGTCTTGACTACTAAAACTCTGTTATGCACATAACAGGCAATGTTGACTGCCTCTGCCCAAAAGGTGATGGATAGTTTAGAGTCAGATAACATGGTTCTTGCAGCTTCAATAAATGTCCTGTTTCTCCTCTCAGCAACACCGTTTTGCTGAGGAGTCCTATGAGCACTATATTGTCTTGTAATACCCTTTTCATCACAAAATGTATCAAGGATTTGGTTTTTGAATTTAGTTCCTTGATCACATCTTATGATCTTGATCTTGTGATCATATTGGTTCTTAATTTTTAGAATGAAGCTTTTCAAGATCTCAGGAGTCTCATCCTTAGTTCTAAGGAAGAAGACCCACGTATATCTTGTGAAGTCATTTATGATCACAAAGCAATAAGAGGTCCTTCCTAGACTCATTACACTGGTGGGGCCAAAGAGATCCATATGTAATAAGTGTAGCGGAGTAGTGATGGATTTCATTTCCTTTGGCTTGTGAGACACCTTATGTTGCTTCCCTTTCAAGCATGCAACATAGTGGTAATCACTTGTAAACTCTTTCTTTAGCTTTCCAGTTACCAAATCATTCTTAATTAATTTATTCATATTCTTAAAGTTTACATAGCATATTCTTTTATACCAGAGGAAAGACTCATCACTATTGGCTTTAGACAGAAAGCAAGAAACTTCTCCTGAAGGAGATGTTTTTTGTAGATCCTCTTGTACATGTCCCCTATCCTGGGGGCTCTGAGCAGGATATGCTCTTGAGGAATGAACACCCCGGGCTTGAGAACAATTCTTTCATGCTTAGTAAAAAGCATGTTATGTCACTAGTCACAAAATTGGAAAACACTCAAGAGATTGTACCCAAGCTCCTTAATATTGTTTACCTTTTCAATGCTGAGCTTACCATTTATAACTCTGCCCTTCCAGTGATGTAACCACCTGATTCTCCTCCAAAAGCAACTGGCCCTCCATCAAATCTTTCAAAGTTTTGAAGCAAAGAGCCATTGCCAGTCATGTGCCTGCAACAGCTACTATCAATGATCCATACATTTCCTTTGGTCTTCAACTGTTCCTATACAGAAAGAGATGGTTAGTTACATTTGAAAACCCAAGCCTTATTGGTCTTGGTCTTGTGAAAGTGAGCTGAAGATAATGCAACAGTAATTGATCCAATATGCAAGCTCTGAGGATCATTTGCTATTGTTGATAAAGAACTTTCAGTCACATGGCCTTCATTCATTTTCCACACCATCTTTGAAAGATAGATTTCGCCATCAATACTTTGAAAGTTTTGATACATTTGGAAGTTTTGATACATTCGGAAGTTTTGGAGACTGGACCTTCGAAAGTTTTTGCTACCACTTCAGCAGACTTCAATACTTCGGAAGCATTTCTTTCTTCCGAGACCAAATTTTCTTCTGAAGGTAAGTTTTCACTTATCTTTTTCTTTACTTTGGAGCTTTCGAAAGGAAAAGGTTTTCCTCCCGAAGCTATCTTCTTCTTCTTCTTCTCAGAAGTTTTCTTCTTCTTTCGATAGTGCTATTGGGATTGTGAATACAATCCTTAGCAAAGTGAAAGTTCTACCATAAATGATGCATTCAGTTTGCATACTTCTGAGATTCTTCTTCTGAGTGGGAGGTTGAGCTTGATCTCTTCTGACTTCCTTCTTCATCTTCATAGTTGAAGCAGCAGGCTTCTTATTGCGAGGCTTGCTCTTGGAACTGGATGGTTCAGGCTGTGCACCGGTGGTGCATATTTGATCAGCCTTCTTCTCTTGACCAGGATGATTTGGACATGAACTAGGACTCCTGGTACTAGAGTCCATAGTTGAGTCTTTAGTCTTTACCACCTAAAATCCAGCAGAGATAAAGACTTGTTTCTTCTTGGAGTTAAAGGTGGCCTTGATCTCTTGGGCTTTCTTTGACTTTCTCTTGGCTGCCCTGATCAAGTTTTTCCTTGCAGACTTCTTCATCCCTGGTTCTTTCTTCTCTCCAAGAGAATAGTGACCCTTTTTAGGATGATCTTCTTCACTCACTTTAGATCCATCCTTCACTATCTCCTCTTTATCTTCATCTTCTTCTTGGATGGGCTCTATGAGGGGCAACTCATCTTGACAAGTTTTAAACCTTGGAGATCTTACAGATAACAATGTGTGTGGAGGATCTATCTCACTTGAACCCAATCGTTGCCTGTTCTAATAACAAATTTTTGCATGCAAGGATGAATATATGATGTTCTTGAAGGTTTCCTTTCCAAGAACACATTTTTCAGCCCTGGCTTTGCTGATCACAAGCTCAGCCTGGCATTCAGTTAACTTGGTAATAAGATCCTTTATTTAACTCTTGTAATTTATGTGCTCATGCTTAAGAGTTAAAATGGTTTTCTTTAAATCTTCTATTGTAAGTTTATAATCATTTTCAGCTCTTTTAAAGTCAGTTTTTAAAATATTCAAGAACTCAAGGTCAGATCTCATTTCCAAGTTATAGGACCTATACATATTTACTTTAGCAATGCATTTAGGAGTACAGAGATGTTCTTATACCTTGGATTCTTCATTATAAGCCATCAGTGCTTGGTTGGGAGAAACATCTTCTACCTGAAAGCTCCAGTCAAAGCCTCCTTCTTCAACAGCAACAATAGCATGTTGCTTGGGCTTCTCAGTCTTTGGAGCTCCTTCAGTGTAGCTTGGTCTGGGTTGTGCTTGGCCACCATTTGTTCTTAGTGCCTTGTACTCCCTTGCAAAGTGTCCCATTTGGTTATAGTTGTAACACTTCACTTTGCTTTTATCCAGCCCAAACTTTCCACTGGTTGCATTACTGGAAAACGTCCTTCGTGTTCTCTTGTAGAAATTCTTGGCTCTGTGAGTGAGAAGAGCCATTTGTTGGACTATCTCCATATACTCTAGATCATCTGGATGGATACAATCCAAGTCTTCAAGAGTGAAGAGAAAGTTGCTACAACTTTCATCAGCAGACATAAAGGCTTGAGCAGAGCTTGTCTCTTAGAATGTGCTTCCTTGGATGTAGCTCTTCCTTGGTGTCTTTGGGAAGGCGATGAAAGGACCCTTTTATGAGTTTTCAGGGTAGCAGATAAGATGATGCTGTGGTTCTCTACTATCCCTTTCAACCACATGAAGGGCTGAACTCTGTCGATTGCTGGAAGAGCTGGCTGATGGATTTTGCATGTTCATCTCTATCTGGTAGCCACTAAGTATACCATATAGCTCTATGAGAGTAAGGGTTGATACGTTTTTAGTTCTCTTAATGGCCATATAGTAGTGAGTCCATTTTCAGGGAAGAGAGAACATGAACTTCCTAACAATGTCCATATTCTCAAGTTTTACTCCGACATCCATTAGAGTATCTTCAATCTCAGCATACCTGAAGTATTGTTAAGTCATAGTTTCACCTGTCTTGTAGGTGAAGTTTTCAAACTGCTACTTTAAGAGGTCTTTCTTGTTTTATTTTGCTTCCTCGGACGCCTCATACATAAGCTTCAGTGCATCCCAGAGCTGCTTTGTAGTTTTGCACTTCTTGAAACCTCTGTAGATAGAGTTAGGAAGAGCGGTCATGGCCTTCTGATCTACATCAATCTTCTTCCAATCTTCCTCTGAGTAGTCAGCCACTTCCTTTGGAATCATACCACCACCAGCAATAGCTGAAGTGCTGCTTGGAACATGAGGTCCAGATACAACAGATCCTTACATCCTGCTATCTTGAGACTTGATGAAGCCTTCCATTCTTTGGTACCAAGTATCAAAGTCATTAGGAGTGATTAGTAAAGACTTTGTCATAGTACCGGTTTCCATATCAGCCTTTGAGATAGCTGCCTTTTGAGCTAATAAGTGTTTGTGAAACTGAAGAGATCTAAGATGGTGAGATCTTACAATCAAGAGCCTAAAATGCTCTGATACTAATTGCAGGACCGATGAAGGGGTCAATGTAACAGTTTCACAAGGTGGAGAGATTTAGAACACTTAGCAGATCAAATAGGAAACCGACTTAGATGAAACAATGAACACAAGTAAAAGAATAATAACACTCAAATATGATTTTCAAGAATGATGTATATTGCTCTCATGTTCTTATAAGTGTTACAAAGCTTACATAAAGTTACAAGTACTTGAGATACTTTATACTACATCCTACAGCCTGCCATACTTTGAAGGCCAGCTGGAAACACTAATCTAGACAACAAAATCAATGTAGAGTCAAAAGGCAGATTGCCTTTTGACTAGTGACTATGACATGCCATAGATCTCATCCAAATGTATTACAAAAAGGATAAAAGTACAAGAGTAGAAAGTTACAGAGAAAAAACCTTAATCTACAGTTTGACAAAAGTAAGGACTTTTCACCAACTCATATAAGTTGGTGAGTCTCCAGAAGTGGTAGTGGAAAGTTGTTCAACTTTTGTCAAAAGGTGATTCAGAAAAAGCATGTCTGCTCTGTCTTCGAAAGAAATCAGTCTTTGGCTTTGAAAGACTTTGTCTTTGAAACTTTGGAAGACTTCATCTTTGGCTTCGGAAGATTTGGTCTTTTAGCTTCAGAAGATTTGATACTTAGTATAATTCACTGAGTTATATCAAATCTTCTGAAGTAACTTCCTTGTACTTCACATGTGCATGCTGAGAGCTCTTTGGTTGCTCTTTGATTGCATCAGCCTCTAAGTGTATTCCTTACAGAAACTACCAAAAACTCTGGATTTCAGCATTGGCTCTCAATTGCCAAATTAGGCCAAGTACTGAATCAACTACCGAAGTGCATATGCTGAGTGACAGCTGATCAGCATATGCCAGGCAACTGCTGAACTACATGTGCTGAAAGACGGCTTATCAACATTAGCAGATCATCTTCCGATTATCAATGAACTTTATGACCTGCTATTCGACTGCTATTGAGAACAAGTATGTCTGTGCCGATGGCTGTTGTGTCTCACCTTTTGCTAACAACATAGTATAGCAGTTGCCAACTACGATACACAAAATACTTGTTCTACTGTAGTATCTAAACATAGAATAGTTATTCTCATTGTTTAGTATAAAAGTCCTTACACTTGTATAGGAGAGGCAAGCTTTCTAAGCCCTTTGATTTTATCTGCCGAATCGTAATCTTTGTAAAAAACAGATTAATCAAGTAAATACTTTGAAAGAACTTATTATGGATTTATCCTTACTTAAAGTATAAAACAGATTAATCAAGTAAATACGAATGGAGGATTTCATAAGGAATCAAGATATAAGACTTTGGCTCTCTATTCTGAATGTACCATATGTCACCATGGTCCAAGCTGCTGGTGAAGGTGGAAATGATTCCCAAATATCCTAAATAGTACTGAGATGAAGATCTGAAGAAAATGGATGTGGATTCAAAGTCTCTTTGGCTGATCAGAATGAGTATACCCAACAGCATCATGCATGGCTTCAAAAAGTTCACAACTGCTCAAAAGTTGTGGGAAGCTTTGAAAGCTACATTTGAAGGAACGGAGAACATGAAGGAAAACAAAAGAGATGTCTTGAAACAGAAGTTCAAAAACTTTGGTTTTATAAGGGAAAAAACCATTACTGCTACATATCTTATATATGTTCAAAAACTTTGGTTTTATAAGGGGAAAAACCATGACTGCTACATATCTTATATATGTTGAACTTCTAGACTCTCTAAATGAAGCTGGAGTGAAGATAGAGAATAATGATATTCCAAGAAAGTTCTTGAGATCTTTACCAAAGTCATGGACAGTCTACACTTTGTCCATCAGAAGAATTGAGAATCTGAAGACAATGTAGAAGAACTGAAAATCTTAAGACAATGAGTCTTGAAGAGTTATATGGCATCCTTAGTGCTTATCAAATGGAGATGGATGCAGATGAAGAATCCTTGGGTAGTTTTTCAAACTCCTTAAAGTCATTAGCTCTCATGGCCCCTATACATAAGCCAGTTTATTATCACTCCCACTCCCAAATCTATCAAACTCCCATGGTAACTCATCAAGCACCTATGATCACCTATCCTGAATCTCCAACTGCTAAATCTCAATCATCACCATCATTCAGCAGATGGAACCAGCCAGCCTCACCATTCGTTTTACAATCATATCCCACAAACTCTACTTTTATCAGTGACCAAACCAATTTCTTTCAACTCTCAGAAGAATATTCTAGAGTGTATTCATCTAGATGACCTTAAAGAAATAGATATCAACTACCAGATAGCAATGATATCCTTCAGGGCCAAGCAGTTTCAGCAGAGAACTGGAAGAAAATTCCTAAAGCAGAGAAGATCAAGATTTGGGTTTGAGAAAAGCAAGGTAAAGTGTTCAACTACAACCAACTGGGACACTTTGCCAATGAATGCAAAGCACCAAATTCTAACCCATCTCCTCCAAACTCTTTAAACCATCAACAACACTCAACTCATCAAAGTCCTTCCGCTTCATTCAACCAGAGAAATACAACAGCAATTGCTTCAGGAGAAGAGGTGATTCACTGGAGCTTCCAAGTGTAAAATGTCACACCTATCAACAATGCATTGATGGCTAGAAGTTCAAACTCTTTACCTTAGGTAATATCTAAACCCTGTTGTACCCCTAATGTACAGCTAAGGTTAACTTGTACAGAAATCTTAATTTGGATCTCATGAAAGATGTAGAATCAATCAATCTTCTTAAAACTGATTTTAAGAAAACTGACCAAGCTTAAAAAGATAAAATAATGGAGCTGGAAAAGATTGCTTCACAACTAAAACATTAACAAACCAACTTAGAGACCCAAATTGATGATCTCTTAAGCAGATTAAAATCAGCACAAGGTGATTTAGCCATAGCTAAAACCTATGATGATATATATAATGCTCAAACTAAAAAGTTTGAAAAATTACTTGCATTTACTAAAAACACCAAAAGTTGTATCAAACCAAGACAGGTTTAGGGTATAATTATGTGAAACCTCCAACGATATACACTCCTACATATATCCCTAAGTGCAACCTTGAGGTAAAGAAGCAAGTATCTGCTGAACCCATCTGCACAAAGACAACTGCTGAAAGGAGTGAGACAGCAAAGAAGGAGAAGAAAGATGGAAAAGCTGAAGATGTAGATGAAGAGGAGGAAAAGAAAGAAAAGAAGGAGGAGGAGAAAAAAAGAGGAGAATGATAGAAGGAATGAAGATCTGAAGGCAAAATCAAAGCAGGATGTGATTAAGAAGATAAAATTTGTAAAAGAAAGTTATCTTCTGAATCACATCAGCTATCTGTCGAGTCAGATTCTTCTACCAAAATAAAGCTTTAATCAAACCACAGCTGCAACAAGAAGAAGCACACCTAAAGTTGTTGTGCTGGAACCTTAGACTCTTCAGAAGTGAGACCCCAACCATACATTCAAAAGTCTATTCTTGAAGCAGTTGAAATTCACAACAAGAGGTTTCCAAAGAAAAAATAGACTTGTCCACTTCCAAAGAAAAAAATAGACTTGTCCAAGATCAGAAGAGAAGATGAGTAAAACCAAAGGAGAGAAGACTGAGAAGATGAATAAGGAGCTATAAGAGATCAGGCAGATGCTGAAGTTAGCAAAGCAGAAGATTAAGATCACATGCCTAATGTGTGGGGAAGACAGTCACTTTACAAAAGATTGTCAATACAATCCCATAGCCTATTTCTTTACACATTCCAAACCCTCCAAGAAGTCTGCAGCTACCAAAAGAATATCAAAAGACTATATTTAGCAGAAAAATCACTCAAGTGCCAAAATCAAGAAAAATTCAGCACCCATAAATGATCTACCGAATAAGTCAGCAGTTGCAGATCAAAAGAAAAGAAAGAAGTTAGAGAACCCTTCATCATCTCCAAAAGCTTCAAAGGGTCACACCAAAAAGGATAATATCAAAAAATCTGGCAAAACCAAATAAAAGGATTATGAACCAAAGATATCTGCCAAAACCTTAGATGACCCAAAACCAACTCACACCCCCTCAGCAGTTTCCATTGACTTAAAGCTGCCGAAAACTGGAAGTCCCAAGACTAAACAAGCTTGGGTCCCCATTCATCACTAACTAAATTGTTTATGTGCGAGATAATTGACAAGCCAAAACTAACTTGTGGATTATGGATAGTGGATTCTCCTGGCACATGACAGGTGATAGATCATGCCTGCTGAATCTAGAACCATATGAAGGTGGATCTATTGCCTTTGGAAGTGATACAAAAGGAGGATACATTACTCGTAGGGGGACAATCAACAATGGCAAGGCAAGTTTTGATAAGGTAAACTATTTGAAAGAGTTAAATTATAATCTACTAAGCGTGTCTTAGTTGTGTGACCAAAATCATAACACTCTTTTCATAGAGCTGTGTTATCTTATCCATTGGATTTGAAATTCCAAATGATTAAATACTTTTAAGAGCTCCCAGAAAATACAATATGTACCTACTTAACATGCAGAATCATCATGTTCAGGAAATGTATCTTGTTTTATTTACAAAGCTTCCTTGAATGAATCCTCTCTTTGGCACGGAAGATTGGCACATGTAAATCTTAAAAACATGAACAAACTAGTTCGGAATGGGTTAGTCACTGGACTATCGAATAAGGAGTTTGCATGTGCTGACCACTGTATTGCTTGTCAAAAGGGAAAGCAACATAAATCTTCTCATAAGTCCAAAGAAATGAATTCAGTCACAAATCCTTTACACCTTCTTCACATGGACTTGTTTGGACCAACAGGTGTAAAGAGTTTGGGTAGAAAATCATATTGCTTGGTAATAATAGATGATTTTATAAGATTCACTTAGGTTTTCTTTTTAGAAACTAAAGATGAAACTGCTAAGATTTTAAATTCATTTATTATAAAAGTTGAGAACTAAATTGATCAAAAAGTTAAAGTAATTAGATGTGATAGAGGAACTAAATTCAAAAACCACACCCTTGATTCTTTCTGTGAATCCAAAGGTATTGCTAGGCAATATAGTGTTCCTAGAACTACTCAGAAAAATGGAGTTGCTGAAAGGGAGAAATAGGACACTTATTGAAGCTACAAGGACCATGTTGTCTGACTCCAAACTTCTTATAACATTCTGAGCTGAAGCAGTCAGCACTGCGTGCTATGTTCAGAATAGAGTGTTAATAGTAAGGACACATGGAAAAACCTGTTATGAATTGTGGCATAAGAGAAGACCATTCATAGAGTTCCTCAGACCTTTTGGATGTCCAAGCACCTTACTTAATACCAAAGATCATCTATCCAAATTTGCTGAGAAATCTATAGATGGATTCTTTGTTGGATACCGATCACAAGCTAAGGCTTACAGAGTATATAATAAAGTTGACCATACTATTAAGGAATCTGAAAATGTCATATTTAATGAAAATTCCTCAAATAGTGTTGGAAACACACCAAGTTGGATGTTTGATCTAAATGGATTCATAAATGCATTTAATCATTTGATTGAGAATGTTTCAGGAGACTCTCTTAATAGGTCAGTAGATATACAAGCCCTAAGTACTAAAGATCACATGGTAGATCTACAACAAAGACCAAGTCATATCAGGTCATCTATTGACACAGACCAACCATATACAGCAGAGGTAGATGTTAGTACCACAACCAATGTGGGTCATCCATCACATGATCATCATGACTCCTCAGATGAAGTCTTATGATCATTGTGGTACTAGACAATCTACTTAAAATGTTCCAAGTGTGAAAAGTGCTGAAGATAGAGCCAATTCGACAGATGGACAAGTAAACCCATCTACCGAACTACCTGAAACAAACTTCTCAAATATGGATCTTTCTCTACAACTCCAAGTAATCCCATGACTAATAATTCATAAACAACATCCAGTTGAGAATGTCATTGGCAATGTAGAAGTGGGTGTCAAGACAAGAAGTAGGGTGAATGAAGAAAACATCTGTTTGTTCTCATGCTTCCTTTCTCAACTAAAGCCAAGGAAAGTTGATGAGGCTTTAACAGATAACAGCTGGATAGAAGAAATGCAAGAAGAGCTTCTCCAATTTGCCTGGCAAAAATTTTGGAAACTATGTGCACTTCTAAAAGGGAAGACTGCAATAGGGACCAAATAGGTTTTTAGGAACAAGAAAGATGACAGAGGAATAGTTATCCAGAATAAAGCTAGGCTTGTGGTTTAATGGTACACACAAAAAGAAGGGATTGATTATGATGAAGTCTTTGCTCCTATTGCCAGGCTTGAAGCAATCAGAATTTTTCTAGCATTTTCTCGCTTCAAAGACATCAAGGTGTTTTAGATGGATGTCAAGAGTGCATTCCCCTATGGTGAGACTGATGAAAAAGTCTATGTCTACCAACCTCTAAACTTTGATGATCCCAAGTATCCTAATCATGTATGCAAACTTGATAAATCCCTTTATGGTCTTAATCAAGCACCAAAGAAATGGTATGAGACACTCTCTACCTTTCTCTTGAAAAATGGATACACCAAGGGATTAATAGAAAAAACTCTCTTCATCAAGAAGGTTGATTTGGATATTATCTTGGTACAAGTGTATGTTAATTATATCAACTTTGGGTATACAAATAAGAGCTTATGCAAAACCTTTGAAAGTCTCATGAAGTCAAAATTTGAGATGAGTTCAATAGGAGAACTCACTTTCTTTCTAGGGCTACAAGTGAAACAAACCTTTGATGGCATCTTCATAAATCAATCTAAGTATGTTCAGGAAATCTTAGTAAGATTTGAAGCTACTGATACTAAGGTTGCTATAACCCCAATGTCAAATACTTGTTCATTAACTCCTAATCTTGAGGGGGACGAAGTTGACCAGCAGCAGTGTAAGGGCCCGTTCACGGAGACCTCACAGTTGGTCAATCACAGCATAATTAAATAAAATCATTACAAAATTCATTAAACATTGTAGCGGAATTCAACAACAAAAAAACCATTGATTAATTAATAAATTCTGTTGCTAAGCAATACATGAATGTTTGTTACCGGTTACAAAAGATCATTAGAATGAATTACAAAACAACAATGTTATTAATCAAGAACGGATGCCAGTCTTGCCCCGACGAGTAGCCTTCCCGAGTGCCATCCTCAGCAATATTTACCTGCCAACTAAAAAATGCATAAAAGTCAGCGTTGCTGAGTGAGTTCTAGTTTTAAAACAATAAAATACCTTATAGGAGTTGTATATGAAAATACCCTTTAAAATACTGTACATTTCTTTCGTATGACCACACATCATACATACACATTGATAACCCTTATTATTATCTTCGCCATCGTTCATATCGTATTATCTTTTACTTTTATCTGGGTCCTGTCCCATGCAATACCCCGACTCATGCCCGAAGACCGATACGGTACCGGGGTACGTGACAAGGACTCAGGTCAATCTCATGGATTGAATCCCTTACGAGTCTTTTGTGACAATACAGTCACTCACCTCAACCTTGGCATACAAGTCTTTTATGACAACACAGTCACTCACCTCAACCTTGGCTTAGTAGTCTTTTGTGACAACACAGTCACTCACCTTAACTTTGGCATACAAGTCTTTTGTGATAACACAGTCAGTCACCTCAACCTTGGCTTACAAGACTTCATTTGTTTTTTATGTTCCACTTTTCGTTAATATTAATCTTTCACTTGATTAATAATATTACTTTACGAGCATAAGCAACCCACGTAAAGTCACACAAGAATATAGTAACAGAGTAGAAAAGAACAACCATAAAGTATGAATAAAATAATCAAATAATATCAGCAGGTCAACCTAAAGTCAAACCCTAAGATTCTGATTTCTTCAAAATTCCAGAAAATTTTTTAAGTTTTTTCAGGCGCATGGGAACTATGCAGGCGCATGAGCGCTGCTTAGAGGCATCATCACTATTTGGGCGCATGAGACTTACATTTAGTCATTTTCCAAAGATTTTAGGCGCATGAACCTTTCAAGCGCACGAGACTACACTTAGTCACCAGAGAAAAGTTTTGGGCGCATGACACTATTCAGGCACATGAGATTATACTTGGCTTATCAGGCAAAATTTTCGGGCGCATGGACACTATTGGGGCGCATGAGCCCCCACTTAGGATTTTCTAAGGAAATCCCCAGGCGCATGGGCCCTATTTGGGCGCATGCCTGTACTTAGGCAGTTTCATGCTATAATCCTAGGTGCATGGGCCCTGTTTGGGCGCATGGCAACCAGTTATGCATTTCTACAATTCAGAATCAACCCAGATCTGTTTCATCACCTGTTCGAAGCTTAAACAAACTATTCTAAGCATACCTAACACATAAACAACATCAAGCATGAGCATACACATATATATACATACGGCTACATAAATGAATCCTTGAAAACCATTTTGATGCATTTTCAGCCCCAAGCACCTTTAAAACACAAGAAATACCGGGTCTAGAACTCACCTATATCAGCAAACAAGTAACACTACTCCAAACTTGCTTGCACTAGAGCTCAAACACCTAAAAACAAGCATAAACAAGCACCAAAACACCAAAACACTTAATAATCAGTTTCTAAGGGTGAAACCACAAAGAAACCAAACCAATTAACATATAAACACACTAACCTTCGAAGAATGCATCCTTACTTCTTCACAACCGAGAGAAACAAGAGTTTTCAGCTCTTTCTCCTTCTTTTCTTTCGGTAGCAGCAACAGAAAGAGCATGGGCGACCATGCCCCTTATACACATCTTTTTGACTTTTTGGTGTACTTTTACACTTTACACCCCTCATCTTTTCCCCTTCTTTTATTTCTTCTATATACTTTTCTTTTCTATTTATTTGACCAAGTTTTCGGGTGTTACAAGTCTACCCCCCTTAAAGAGGTTTCGTCCCTGAAACTTGTAACTCTTCGAATAACTGTGGGTAATGCTGTCTCATCTCTTCTTCAGTCTCCCACATAGACTCAGAACCCTTCTGGTGTTTTCACTGCACACGTACAAGCGGAACCACTTTATTCCTCAACCTTTTCTCCTTCCGATCGATGATTGCCACCGGTTACTCCACATAATTGAGCTGTTCATCCACCTCGATATCATCCAGTGGTACAACCATATCCTCGTCGGCTAAGCACTTTCTCAGATGAGATACATGGAATGTCTGGTGAATCCCACTTAACTCATCAGGCAATTCTAGTCGATAGGCCACCTCTCTAACTCGTGCCGCCATTCGGAAAGGTCCTATGTATCTCGGGCTCAGATTGCCTCTCTTCCTGGACCGGATGATCCCTTTCCAAGGCGAGACCTTTAACATGACTTTATCACCCACATTGAACTCGATTGGTCTACACCTCTTATCGGCATACGACTTCTGCCTATCTTTGGCTACCTTCATAAAGGCTTTGATCTTTTCCAGCTTTTTGGTCTTAGCCTCGATCACCTCGATGCTTCCCAATTCTTTCTGCTCAATGTCTCCCCAACACACGGGCGTTCTACACCTCCTACCGTATAGCATCTCGTATGGTGGCATGCCAATGCTGGCATGATAACTATTGTTGTACGAGAACTCTACAAATGGTAAGTGATCATCCCAACTGCCTCCAAAGTCAATCGTGCATGCTCGAAGCATATCCTCGAGCGTCTGGATCGTCCTCTCAGACTGACCATCTGTCTGAGGATGGTAAGCCGTACTAATGTGTAGACTCGTCCCCATTGCATCATGGAATCTCCTCCAAAACTTTGATGTGAACCGAGTGCCACGATCTGACACAATGGACACCAGCACACCGTGACGAGCTACAATCTCCTTGATGAACAGATCCGCCAGTCTCTCAGATGAATATGTCTCGTGGATCGGTAGGAAGTGAGCACTCTTTGTCAAACGGTCGACTATCACCCATATGGTATCGTACCCCCTTGTAGTACAGGGTAGCTTCGTGATGAAGTCCATGGTGATGTGCTCCCACTTCCATTCGGGTATATCCAAGGGTTTGGTCTTCCCGTACGGCTTCTGGTGTTCTGCCTTCACTTGCAAGCAAGTAAGGCACTTACTCACATACTCCGCCACGTCATGTTTCATACCCGGCCACCAGTAATCTTTTTTCATGTCTTGATACATCTTGGTAGCACCAGGATGAATGGAGTATAATCTTATGAGCTTCATCCATAATTCGCCCACGTAGATCCCCACACCGAGGAATCCACATCCGTCCAAAACGAGTCTTAACCCCGTGGGTGTTCTCTCCCAATTCTGTGACTAAACCTCTTATTCGTTCGGAGTTGAGGCAATCTTCTTTCAACGCCTCATCTTGTAATTCTCTGACTTGGTCATCACATCCGAGGTCATCACCAACTGATACGCCTTCACCCGGATCAGCTCTGGTTTCTCCTTTCGGCTAAGAGCATCGGCCACCACGTTGGCCTTGCCCGGGTGGTAATGGATCTCGCAGTCATAATCCTTGATCAGCTCTAACCACCTCCTCTGCCTCATATTGAGATCCTTCTGCTCAAAGAAGTACTTTAAGCTCTTGTGGTCCGTGAAGATTGAGCACTTTGTCCCATATAAATAGTGCCTCCAAATTTTCAACGCAAAAACTACCGCCGCTAACTCCAAGTCATGAGTGGGGTAATTGACTTCGTGGGTCTTCAACTGTTGGGATGCGTATGCTATCACTCTTCCACACTGCATTAGCACGCAACCCAGTCCCGAATCGGAAGCATCCGAATAGACCACTAAATCCTCACTCCCTTCGCGCAATGTCAAGACAGGAGCCTAAGTTAATTTTGCCTTTAGCTCCTCAAACGCATCCTCCTGGCCCCGTTCACGGAGACCTCACAGTTGGTCAATCACAGCATAATTAAATAAAATCATTACAAAATTCATTAAACATTGCAGTGGAATTCAACAACAAAAAAACCATTCATTAATTAATAAATTCTGTTGCTAAGCAATACACGAATATTTGTTACCAGTTACAAAAGATCATTAGAATGCATTACAAAACAACAATTTTATTAATCAAGAACGGATGCCAGTATTGCCCCGACGAGTAGCCTTCCCGAGTGCCATCCTCAGCAATATTTACCTGCCAACTAAAAATGCATAAAAGTCAGCGTTGCTGAGTGAGTTCTAGTTTTAAAACAATGAAATACCTTATAGGAGTTGTATATGAAAATACCCTTTAAAATACTGTACATTTCTTTCGTATGACCACACATCATACATACACATTGATAACCCTTATTATTATCTTCGCCATTGTTCATATCGTATTATCTTTTACTTTTATCTGGGTCCTGTCCCATGCAATACCCCCGACTCATGCCCGAAGACCGATACGGTACCGGGGTACGCGACAAGGACTCGGGTCAATCTCATGGATTGAATCCCTTACGAGTCTTTTGTGACAATACAGTCACTCACCTCAACCTTGGCATACAAGTCTTTTATGACAACACAGTCACTCACCTCAACCTTGGCTTAGTAGTCTTGTGACAACACAGTCACTCACCTCAACTTTGGCTTACAAGCCTTTTGTGATAACACAGTCACTCACCTCAACCTTGGCTTACAAGACTTCATTTGTTTTTTATGTTCCACTTTTCGTTAATATTAATCTTTCACTTGATTAATAATATTACTTTATGAGCATAAGCAACCCACGTAAAGTCACACAATAATATAGTAACAGAAAAGAAAAGAACAACCATAAAGCATGAATAAAATAATCAAATAGTATCAGCAGGTCAACCCAAAGTCAAACCCTAAGATTCTGATTTCTTCAAAATTCCAGAAAATTTTTTAAGTTTTTTCAGGCGCATGGGAACTATGCAGGCTCATGAGTGCTGCTTAGGCGCATCATCACTATTTGGGCGCACGAGACTTACACTTAGTTGATTTCCTAAGATTTTAGGCGCATGAACCTTTAAGGCGCACGAGACTACACTTAGTCACCAGAGAAAAGTTTTGGGCCCATGACACTACTCAGGCGCATGAGATTATACTTGGCTTATCAGGCAAAAGTTTTGGGTGCATGGACACTATTGGGGCGCAAGAACCCCCAGTTAGGATTTTCTAAGGAAATCCCCAGGCGCATGGGCGCTATTTGGGCGCATGGCCTGTACTTAGGCAGTTTCATGCTATAATCCTAGGCGCATGGGCCCTGTTTGGGTGCATGGCAATCAGTTATGCATTTCTACATTTCAGAATCAACCCAGATCTGTTTCATCACCTGTTCAAAGCTTAAACAAACTATTCTAAGCATACCCAACACATAAACAACATAAAGCATGAGCATACACATATATATACATATGGCTACATAAATGAAGCCTTGAAAACCATTTTGATGCATTTTTAGCCCCAAACACCTTTAAAACACAAGAAATACGGGGTCTAGAACTCACCTATATCAGCAAACAAGTAACACTCCTCCAAACTTGCCTGCACTAGAGCTCAAACACCTAAAAACAAGCATAAACAAGCACCAAAACACCAAAACACTTAATAATCAGTTTCTAAGGGTGAAACCACAAAGAAACCGAACCAATTAACATATAAACACACTAACCTTCGAAGAATACAGCCTTTCTTCTTCATAACCGAGAGAAACAAGGGTTTTCATCTCTTTCTCCTTCTTTTCTTTCGGTAGCAGCAACAGAAAGAGCATGGGCGACCATGCCCCTTATACACATCTTTTTGACTTTTTGGTGTACTTTTACACTTTACACCCCTCATCTTTGCCCCTTCTTTCATTTCTTCTATATACTTTTCTTTTCTATTTATTTGACCAAGTTTTCGGGTGTTACAAGCAGTACAGAGCAATCATTGGATCTCTCGGTATATCATAGCTAGCAGACCAGATATCATGTTTGCCACATGCCTATGCTCAAGATTCCAAGCTGCTTTGAAGGTGTCACATCTATTGGATGCCAAGAGAATTTTGTAGTATCTCAAAAGGGAACCTAAGTTAGGATTATGGTACCCTAAGAGTGCTAACTTCACTCTATATGGATATACAAATAGTGACTATGGAGGATGCAACATCAACAAAAACTCCACCTCAAGAGGATGTCAATTTCTAGGGGGAAGATTGATTTAATGGCAATGCAAGAAGCAAAATTTTGTCTCTACATCAACAACTGAAGCAGAATACATTGTTGCATCAAGCTGTTGTGCACAAGTGTTATGGATCCAAACTCAACTTAGAGATTAAGGAGTAATTTATATGAACACTCCAGTTCACATTGACAACAACAGTGCCATCTCCATCACCAACAATCCTGTTCAACATTCAAAGACAAAGCACATTGACATTATGTATCATTTCATCAGAGATTGTGCTGAAAAGAAAATCATTAAATTAATCAAAGTCTATACAAATAAACAATATGCATACTTATTTACAAAAGCTTATGATGAATAAATATCTTGTGTCTGATATTAGGATGATAAATTTTGAATAATTAAATGAAAATAAATGATATTTGAAAATCTTATAATGATATGCTTTTCTTGATAAAATGGGAAAAACTGCATATCTGCCAAAATTTGCAAATCAGCAGATAAATATGTATCTACCTAATATCAATAGATATCTAGGTATCTGCCAAATTAAGCAATTTAGCAGATAACTGGGTAAAGCGAGTATCTGCCGAATGGGAAGGATTCGACAGATAATATGAATTCAGCACATATTTATGAAAAGGATCCAGTAGGTCCCACGTTCAGATTCCGATACGTAGTGGCGCCAGATTAGTTAACCGAAAATACTGTTTCATCATCTCACGCCATCAAAGTTAACAGTTACGACGGTAAAATATTTTAAATTCATATTGTTTATATTATCCATAACTAAAATAATCAAAAGGTTTCCCACCATTGTCATCTTCAATCTTCCTTACAAAGAAAACCCTCAGACTGTGACACCCTACATATTCCCACATCGGCCGTGGATAGGAGAGTTTCCTGGTTCATAAGTAATGCCTGGTCTCTAATATCACCAATGTGTTTTGGGTGTACTGGCTGTGGATGAGAGGAGAACTCCACAGTTAAGCGTGCTCAGGAGGCAGCAATCAAGGGATGGGTGACCTTCCTGGGAAGTTTTCACCCGGGCAACCAAAAGCAAATCCGTGAGATCCTCGTGGGCAAAGCGGACAATATTGGTGGTATGAGAGGTCGGGTACAAACCTTCAATCTTTCAAAGTCTACCTAAAATCAACCAGTTTTCAGTAGCCGCTCAAACCCTAGAGTTCTGTCCAAATCAAAACATCAATGCATCACTTGAACCCATAAGTGACGAAGTTTATGATCCCGTTCTCAAATTTCTAAAGAATATCAATATTCACTTGGAATCACATATTAAGGAATTCTGGACCACTTGCTCCATACAAAGAGAACATGGAGTGAAGGTTCTCATGGCAACAATGCAAGGGACGAGGATCACCATATCTTGCGCCAAGATTCGTCAACGTTTGAAGTTAAATGACGTAAATGGTGCATCTTCTTTCTCCAAAGAAGTGGTTAGTGCCACCTTCAAGGATATGGGATATGAAGGACCTCTTCCGACATCCACCTTCTCAAAATCTCTAGTATATCATAATTAGAGAATTATCCTTCATATCTTCTTGCACTGTCTGTCTAATAAGTTGGGAGGATGGGCCCAGGTACCATTGGATATAGCAGGGGCTATTCATGGTCCGGTAAAATAGTAGAGTTACGATTTTTAAAAACTTCATTTTCCAACATATGTGCAAAAATGTAACTGCTGCAAAACTGAAGTTTTTAATGTACCCTAGATTCTTACAAGTAATACTACAAGAAGAATTAAGGAATAAACTAAAACTTAGTGGAGTTGTTCATGCTCTAGGGATTTTAAGCAAAGCAATATTTTCAAAGTTCAAAGAAACTCCAAAATCTTTTTTAGGGAAGGAGTGACTCCCATATTTGAGCATATGCTTGAGGCACTACGCCTTAGGGTGACAGCATGGTTACACCTACCATTAGTCATTCATAGCATAAAACATATTTAAATACATTAAAATAGGAGAAACATTGCAGCGAAATAATCTAACAAAAACCATTTCATGCATTTATGATAACTTTTGCCAATAAATACATCATTGTTACAAGTTTCAAAATTTAGCATTTCTGTTGTATTACAAGACAAAAACATTGTTCTGCATAAATATGGGTACCAGTCTTTATTAGCCAAGTAGCTCCAATCTTGTGCCATCCCCAGCAACTTCATTACCAGCCAACTGATATGCAAACAAAGTTAGCATTGCTAAGTGAATTATAGTTTTGTTAATATATAAAACATATACATTTTGTAAAGTTCCTTTAGTGATCACCCACCATTATACATAACAGTCAAATTGACTGATAACATTCATTAAGACATTCATTATCTTTATTTCTTTCATTATCTTTCTCTTTCATTAACTAGGATTGCACAGAGTAAGAGCCTACATCATAGAGTTGGCAACAAATGCTGAACCCCTGCCAGTACATGTTTATCATGGTAGCTAACCCCTAAAAGTTGACCCACACTACTAGGCATGAAGTTTGCTCATGAATACAGGTCCCATTCATTCATTCATTGGTCAATCACAGGGATTAAACCCCAGATATGCATCCTCATGGGCTGAAACGGCCGCATATTAGTTGAGCTAATAATAACAAGGTCGTGCACCTCCATTCATTTTGCTTCTAAGGCTTTTCATTCATCATAAGGTCCTAGGGGTAACATTCATTAAGTTCCATAATTTTTCTTTTACTCTTTTATGTCCACTTGACTTGATTATAATAATACTTTTAAGATACCCATTGTCTTTAAAATCACATAACATGAAATATTAATAATAATATTCATAACAACAGCCCATGAAAAGAATATATCAAACAAACATAATCCCCCATTAAACATAAGTACTTATCACTTAAACTCTATTCCCACAATTTCAGAATAAACCAAAGTGTTCACAGCGCATGGGTAAAGTACACAACGGATGACTTAAACACTAAGTATCCACAACGGACAGCCAAAGTTCACAATGGATGACCAAGGTCCACAGCGGATGAAGTAATCACTAAGTGTTCATAGCGGATAGTCAATGTCCACAGTAGATGATCTAAGGCACACTAAGGCATACAACGGATGACTTAAAGTTCACAGCGGATGACTTAATCGCTAAGTGTCCACAACGGATATGCATGCATACTTAAGTGTCCACAGCGGACAGTCTTTGTCCACAGCGGACAGTCTAAAATGTTTAAGTGTCCACAGCGGACAGTCACAGCGGATAGCATTATAATCCTTTCAAGTGTCCACAGTGGACATCCCAAGTCCATAGTGGACAATTGTTGTAATACTTATGTTCAACTATTGCAAATTCTAGTTCCATACAACACCTTTAAACATATTCTCAGCATAGATCTATCAGTTGCATACTTAGCACATAACAAACAACCATTTATCATCATAGAAATCTTCTTAAAACATACATCTTCATAAAAAGTCATCTTTTCATAAAAAAACATGGTTTTAGTTAAGAAACATCATTTTTGTACACATATCAGCCCCAAACAAGTAGAAAACAAGTAAAAGAGGGGATCTAGAACTCACCTCAAACAGCTTTCAAGCAAAACACTAAAAACCCGAGAGCAAACCTGGAGTTCTAACACCTAAACACACGTAAACATACAAACTTAACACAGAAACACATAAAAAGCTGTCTAGAAGCTTAAAACTGACTAAAATCGAGAAGAATCACCATTAAAAACTTACCTTTGAAGAGTTCTTCTACTTTCTCATTCTAGAACTGGTGGGAGCCTTTTTCTCTCTCTAAAGCCGCAAGTTTGAGTGCATGAGAGAGAGGGTGTGGGCGGCCATCTCCTTTTTAAACCCCATTATGGGTCGGTTTGGCCCTTGCACACTTTTACCCCTTGCTTTTTGGAATAATATCTTATTGCTTCTTTACTTTTCTTTCTTTTTTTTTGAAGTTTTCGGGTGTTACACAATTGGAGTCCCAACACTGCATTAAGAAAACCAAAAGGGATACCTACACAACTAAGAAAAATTCTGAGAAAGCAGTCTCATTAGGATCTGGTTCACATCCCGGTCCAATAGACATAGCTCCACTCTCTCCATTACACATGTCTACCACCAAGGATGATAATGTTCCTGTGTCATATCAGCATGAACCACTGTCTCCCCCTCCCATATAACACAGACAATGGAGACTGACGTGTTCACAACAACATCTAACCCACATCTTTTTTCCTAAGAGATTGATCCTAAGGAGGATAGGATCAATGTGGATGAGGTTTTCTCTACTGCCGATCCATCAATTGATTAGCAAAACAAAGACAACATCATTAAGACCTCAACCAAAACAAATCACATTGGGGATGTCTCCTTGGAGTCATTTCTTGTGAAGAGGAATTCAGGGCACCAAGAAACCATATCTGGTGATGAGGGTGCAGAGGCTAGGCCTAGTACCTCATCTCAAAAGGATTCCACACCTGTGGATGAGGGAAGAATAAAACAGATAGAAGAATTAACAGCCCAAAACCTTGATCTAGCACAACGATTGGCACTCCTACAAGTAGAAAATGCAAGACTTCAAGGTTATGCTGAAGAAACAAAAGTTCTCGAATTTGAGAACTGTCTGTTAAAAGCTTCGGCAGATAAAGTATCTGAGTTGGAAACTCAACACAGAACTCTATAGCAACAAGCTGCAAGAGTTGCAACCCTTGAAAAACAACTTACAACTCTCCAGCAAGCTGCTACAACCCTTGAAAAACAACTTACAACTCTTAAGCAAGCTGCTGCAAAGGCAATGGATCTTAAGAACAAAGTTGAACACCTACAGGATACCATTAACCTTCAAAAATCCATCATCCTAAGCCTTCAACTTTCAACACCACAAGAACCTTTGGATATGCCTTCCTCCATCAATCTAGTGTCATCTGTAATCTTAGATGATACTACCAAAATAAGCCCAAAGAAGCTAATGATATTTTCCAGAGATTGGCTACCCAAGTCATTCAAGCAACTCAACCAATCTCCTTCTCTCCATAATGGGCTGACCAGTATGGGCCTTTATCAGAAGCTGAAGTCAACTTGAATAAGCTTCTTGATAAATATGGCTACGATAATAAAGAAGAGAAAGAAATTGAGGCTAGGAGGGTAACGAGGAGGATAAACCAAAAGGTTCTACTTTGGAAGAGGAAGATGACAATGATAAAGAAATCCAACACTTCTTATTCACTCTCTCTAAAAATAAAAAGAACTGATAAGGAATCATCAAAGAGAGAGATAGTGCTTGGACTTAAAGCCTCTCCCAAGTCATCTGTTGAAGAAGAGGCACCACTTCTAAAAGTACTCTTAGAAGCTGCTGAAGTACTAAACAAATCAGCTGCTGATGCATCTATTGAAAGCACTATACAAGAGACTCATTTGGCAGATAAGTCCTTAGAAAAGATGGGGGTTTACACAAGAGGCACCCAGATAATGGATGATGATATGGAAAAACATAGGGTGACCCTTGAGGATGAGCCTACCCAATGTCATAAGGGTGCACCTGAGTCTGAACTCAAAAAATCAGCTAAGGTGATATTTGGTTAACCGGAAGTTGAAACTGAAACCCTAGTTAATTTTGAGGTGATTGTGGATACTAATTACCCAAAAGTCACTCATGATGCTGAGAGAGCTCAGAAAACTACTGATGATCCCAAGTTAGCTGGTGAGGCATCAGGTGTAACTTCAAAACCTTTGGCAGTCAGACTTACTGAAGTCTCTACCTCTTACAAAGGTAAGAGAGCTATGACCGCTAAAGAGGAAATAAAGATCGAATCACAGAAATCAAAGGCTAGATTTCTGATGACCAAAAAGGTGGAGTTGTTCCCACAAAAGGCTGAAGAAGATGTTATAGTTCTGAAGGCAGGCGATCTCAAGAATTCTCAGCAAAAAAGAATATCATTGCACTAATCAAGAGTGCAAAGGATTCAAGAGTTGCAAGAACTACATCTAGAGAATTCAACCATGGCGGTGAACCCAAAAGAACACTCATAAAAGCTCCACCTACGTCAAAAACTAAAGTTGTCAAGAATGTGCTATCTAAGTCATACAGGCCATCTGCTGAAAGCACCCACAGAACAGCACCTTAGTAGTCTTTAATAGCTACAACTGCAGAACCCAATCCTGTGATCTTATTTGTGAAGAAAAGAAAGAAAGATGAAGAAAAATATGTCCTAGCTGCTCAACTTGAGTTGAAAGGTGTAAGGCCGCATTCCTGAGAACCCCACAGTTGGTCAATCACAACCTTATTTATATCAAAACATATTAAGATTTATTAAGTAATAAAATATTACAGTAGAATAATTCATCAAAAACCATTTCATGCTTTAATAAATACATTTGCCAGGTAATACATCATTGTTTACAAGATTACAAAATATCACTTAGTTGTATTACAAAACAACATCATTATTATTGCATGAGATGGATGCCAGTCTTGCCCGCCAAGTAGCTTCACCCTCATGCCATCCTCAGCAACAAGTTACATGCCAACTAAAAATGCATGAAAAGTTAGCGTTGCTAAGTGAGTTCTAGTTTTATATAATAAAATACTTTAACTTTAGTAAAAACCTCACTCTTAACCCTCGCGTAACCAGAAAGCGCACTTGGAGAACTTAGCATACAGCTTCTCTCTTCTAAGTATCTCCAATACCTCACGAATGTGACCGGCATGCTCTTCTTCACTCTTTAAATAAATTAGGATATCATCGATAAACACAATCATTGATTTATCCAAGATCGACCGACACACCCGGTTTATCAAATCCATAAAGGCAGCTGGCTCGTTAGTTAGACCAAAAGACATAACGAGAAACTCGTAGTGTCCAGAATGCGTGCGAAAAGCTGTTTTAGCGATATCCTGCTCCTTCACCTTCAACTGATGGTAACCAGATCGAAGATCTATCCTCGAGGACCAACTGGCAGCTTGGAACTAATCAAATAAGTCATCAATTCTCAGTAGCGGATACCGGTTCTTCACCGTTAACTTGTTTAACTCCCGGTAGTCGATGCACATCCTCATACTACCGTCCTTCTTCTTTACAAACAGGACCGGAGCACCCCAGGGAGAGATACTCAGTAGAATGAACCCCTTTTTCCAACAACTCTTGCAACTGAACCATCAGTTCCTTCGTCTCAGACGGAGCCGATCGATACGGTGCCTTAGCAACAGGTTGAGCACCAGGTATCAAGTCGATCTGGAACTTGATCTCGCGGTCCGGTAGCACACCTGGTAAATCTTCTGGGAACACGTCTGGAATGTCACACACAACTGGTATGTCAGACAATTGTGGTAATGACGTATCCACATCCTTCACATAAGCCAGGTAGGCACTACATCCACGTTTCATGCACTTCTCCGCCACCACCATCAAAATCACCTTCGGAACCGTAGTGACTCGATCACCGTAGATCGTCACCACACTCCCATCAGGAGCAGACAATCAGATCATCTTCTTGCAACACACAATATTTGCCTCATAGGCTGCTAACCAATCCATCCCTAGAACCACATCGAATCCGCCTAGGGGCATCACGAATAATTTAGCAGAGAGCCTATGTCCTTTCAACTCTATGTCACGATTCTCTACTAGATCAGAAATCTTGGTAGACTTACCAATGGCAGTTTCTACATCAAAGGGCTCATCAATCTTTCTACTCCTAATAGGCAACTTAGCATAGAATGCAGCAGAAATAAAGCTCTTACTAGCACCAGAATCAATTAATACAGAGGCACACGTTTGGTTTACTAGGAACGTACCTGACACGACATCAGGGTCCATTCTAGGCTCCTCCCGAGTCATCGTGAATGCTCTGGCTTTTGCTCCCTGCCCATCCTTCTCGGTCCCCTTCTTTGCCCCAAAACTCTCGGCCCTCGGCTTCCTGCAATCTCTGCTCGTATGCCCAGTCTTGCCATAATTGTAGCACCTCGTCACTCCACAATCCCTTGCCCTATGACCGGGCTTCCCATACTTGAAGCAGAGATTTGATCTCCACTTGCATTCCTCCGTATGCTCCTTCCTACATCGGTTACACATCCTTGACCCGGTACCTGCCGTCACCACCCTCATGTCATCCATTCTTGCCTTTTTGCTTTTGGGGGTGAAACCACCACTGCCAAATTTTTCCCCTTCTAATTTCTGTCACCATCATTTTTCTTATTCACCTCCACCACTACCACCTCTTCTCTCTCATCATATAACCTCCCTGCCAGATCAACCACCGACCTAAACGTACTCGGCCGGGTGGCGATCATGTTCCTGTAGATATCTGCCGGTAAACCCTGGATATACCTCTTGATCTACCTTGACACCGGCGTCACCTGATCCGGCACCAGCCTTGCCATCTCATTAAACTTGGTAGTATACTGCTGGTGTGTCATGGTTCCCGCCTCCAGCTGTAGAAACTCTCTCTCAATCTTGTTGAGCTCCCTATGAGGACAAAATTCCTCAATCACCAACTTCTTCAGCTCACTCCACCTCATCCTCCTAATTGCCCTGCTACCCTCGGCCTGGACAATGTTGTCCCACCAGCATAAGGCCGAGTCCACAAATGAGTGGGTAGCAAACTTCACCTTCTGGTCCTCTCGGTACTCACTGATATCGAGCTTCGCCTCCATCTCCCTCATCCATCAGTGAGCAGCAGCAGCATCACTATTCCCATCAAAAGTTGGGGGCTTGCATCTCTGGATGCCCCATAACTACACCCCTTGGCGGTTTCCTGCACCGCTTCCTATTTCTCATTATCACTAGAGACAACCATCTCAGTCACTGGTTGCTCCCCTTCACCTGAACCTCTCCCACTGGTCCTCCTCTCCTCCTTCTCTTTCTTTTCATCCTCCCTCACAGCACGAATAACCTCGGTCACCACAGACGGCAAGATCGTCTGCATGACCTAATGAACTTCCTCCACAACTACCTCCTTCACAGAGGCTCTTAAATTAGCACTCTCATCAACGCCTTCCTAGTGATGAAGCTCGGGCTCTACAGGAGCCGTCCCGGCAGCCTTAGCCTTGTTCCCAGTGACACATGGCCTAGACACTATAAGATTCAAACACCAACACGGTCATTCAAGGTAATAGCTCGGATTATGTCAAGTATAGTAAGTCCCTAATTATAGTGGCCAGTTGTGATTAGCCACTTACTTTACTCTTCATCCCCCAAGCATTGCCTATCCTGACTACATCAGTATCCAAATCTACTAAGAGCACACAAATCAGATAGCACGCACACATAATACCAGTTAACCTTAAGAAAAATAAATTACCTGATGGCACGTACCTACTTGGGCTAGCATCCCTTCATTCGGTACCATTCTCAGTTTAAGTTTAGGTTTTGAAAATTTACCCATTTCTCTTAAACTTTGGCTCTGATACCAACTTGTAAGGCCCCATTCCTGAGAACCCCACAGTTGGTCAATCACAACCTCATTTATATCAAAACATATTAAGATTTATTAAGTAATAAAATATTGCAGCAAAATAATTCATCAAAAACCATTTAATGCTTTAATAAATACATTTTCCAGGTAATATATCGTTGTTTACAAGATTACAAAATATCACTTAGTTGTATTACAAAACAACATCATTATTATTGCATGAGATGGATGCCAGTCTTGCCCGCCAAGTAGCTTCACTCTCGTGCCATCCTCAGCAACAAGTTACCTGCCAACTGAAAATGCATGAAAAGTCAGCGTTGATGAGTGAGTTCTAGTTTTATAAAATAAAATACTTTACCTTTAGTAAAAACCTTTTTGTTCGTGATCACACAACATACGTACAACTTGATAATATCATTATTATCTTTCAACATTCTTTTCATTCATTTCGTACTTTCATCATTATCTTTCACTTTCATCTAGACCCATGTCATATGCTATACCCTAAACATTGTGCACGAAGATAGTACTGGGCCGAAGTCTATAAATAGACCCCTAACATTGTGCATGAAGCTGACTCTAGTACCGAGGCAAGCGAAAAGGGTCCTATTTCATACATAGTGGTCAATCACAAGGATTGACCCCTGTGCGCATCCTCATGGGTTAGCTAAACCGCACATAGTTGTGCTAATAACCCCTCAATGAGTTGTGAACCTCTTTACTTTCAAGACTCTACATTCTTTCATTAGGTTCCACTTTGTTAATAATGTCTTTCACTTTTTTTATATAATACTTTACGTATAAGAGCATTAACACACCACGTAAAGTCACGTAATAATATGTAATAAGGAACATCAATAACAGGTCACAACACGCATAAAAAGAACAAACATAACCCACCAAAACATTCCAGAGCTTAAACATAAATTTCCCTTTTTCCCAAAGTTTCAGAAAAATTCTAAGTCATCTTAGGCGCATGAGCACTATGTGGGCGCATGGGCACTATGCAGGCGCATGAATAGTTGGGCTCATGGGGAAAAACTTAGGCGCATGGGCAAAAACTTGGGCGCATGGGAACTATGCAGGCGTATGAGTACTATGCAGGCGCATGAGTACTTGGACGCATGGGGAAACTTAGGCGCATGAGCAACACTTAGGCGTATGGGCAAAAACTTAGTTGCATGGGCACTATACCAGTTTTAACTTATGTAAATTTTTTAGTTCCCGATCATCATTTTTACATGATCCTAGCCCAAATCTAGCATACTAAGCTCATAAAACAAGCATACAACCACATATTCGATCAAAACATTCACAAACACACATACCCACATAAACAGAGGAAACATATACGGTTTTCATACTGAAATTTCAAAAATAATAGTTTACATGCATTTCAGCCCCAAAACATGTATAACAACAGAAAATTCGAGGTTCTAGAACTCACCTACAGCAGCCTTTGAGTAAAACTCCTCCAAACTCGAGAGCACTTGGAGTTCAAACACCTAAAAACACCAAAAACAGGGAAACACATAAGACTCGGTCTACAAGCTAAAAACCCAGTTGAAACCGAACAAAACACACAAAATATTACCTTCTAGATGATCTTCTTCTTCTTCTCTCTAGAAAACTGATGAACTCTGCTTTTCTTCTTTTGCTGCTATCGAAGGCAGTTGGTGAGCAGAGGGAGTGGGCGGCCATGCCCACTTTTAAACATAATAATATTAAAGTTTGCCTTTTGCATAACTTTAACCCCCCAACTTGGGTTATTTCACCTTTATTTCTTTATACTTCTCTTTTCTTTTTTTTTTTAAATATCCAGGTGTTACAAAAGGATACAATTTTGATGAGATCATGGAGTGGAGCACTACTGAGATCAAGTCTAAGCAAATAGCTACAACTCATGTTGAAATGGAGAAAGCAGCTGAGTTAGCTAGAAAAAAGAGGGCTGAATCAGAGAATGAGAAAGGAGAAAAAGTTCAACAAGAGTTCAGGGACAAGCAGCAGATGAAACAGTTCCTCCAATATTATGGTTTCTTTGGTAGACAAGTAGGACCAATGAGTATGTCAACTCTTGATCTGAATATCAGAGGAATCAGGAAGAAAGTTACTGCTGGAGAGCTCCCAAAGCTTGAACAAGCTAGGGAGCAATAGGAGAGACAACAGGCCAAGTCAAAGAAAGTTATTCAGAAGTCCTCCCATCTGTCGACTAGGCCTCTAGCAGCCCATGACTCTTCATCACTGTCTCTGATGATAAAAATCCCATCTCTTCAGTCCTTGCAAAGAAGACAAAATCTCCAAAGAAAGTAATAAAGGCAAGGATTGTTGATCCCGAAGTAAAGGAGAAGATACTCCAAGGAACCAAAGTATTGGTAGTTGAGTATCTTGCTCAGATGAAGAAATTTGCTGTCAAGAGGGCTAATGGAGAGATCATTTACTATGACCATGAGAATGAGGTACTTGATTTGCCCCTTGACATTTTAGAGTATAGAGCTGAGTACTTTAGCATTTTTGGATGTAAGAATGACAAGTCCAAGATGCTGTAAAGTACTCACCTTAGTCAAGTCTGATGCTGGTAAAGAAGTCCCTGGAACTCCATTATCATCACATGATCCCATAGTGGAGTGGGAATATGATCAGAAGAAAAACACCTACTACATAACCAGATCAGCAGCTGGAAGAGTAGCTTACTCAAGTAACCAACTGGTTTGCTTCAATCAGTTTGAGATAGTTGACTTAACCTAGTTGATACTTAGGAACCCAAGCAATGGTTCTGAGGCAAGGGAAGTGGAAAAGGTTTTGATCAAGATCTATAACTCTCACTTAGAAAGATCAAGGCAGGCTTCAAAACAAAGAAAGAAGAAAGTAGAGTTTGAAGCTGCCAAATCCATTCCATCTGCCAAACCCAGCAGCCAACCAATCTCATCTCCTCATGCTTCACCACCTGCTTAAGCCATTGAGCATGGTTTTCCACAAGTCCAACAAGCTCTTAAAACAACCAAAGCCCCTACCCAGAGCAAATCCAAAGAGTCAGCAGATGAAGTGATTATCACTGATGTTGCTGACAGAATTAGACGTGGGTTAGAGCTTCTAGAAGAAGAAGAAGAAATCTCATAATCTGAGGATGAAGATGACTTGGAGAATAGTGATAAAATCATCAAGTGGGATTATGATTTTAAAACTAAGAGGTTCTCCATTGAAAGGAAGAATAAGGAAAAATCTTTCTTCCTAACTGAATCAGATGTTCTGAAGCTCAGCATAGAAGATTTGAAGTCAATGCATAAGCTGATCTATGAAAATGAAGACATGCCAGATAAGTACAAGTACATGGCTGCTATCTTAAAGATCAAGTTTGACAACAAGGTTGAGCAAAGGAAGAAGAAGAAGCTCTGCATGTAACTCCTCTAAGCATTCTTGATCCTATCACTCATTAGAGTTATAATTCCTCAACCAACACCTTCAGCCTCATATATGTTGGTACTTGCAAAGTTGAAGTCAAAGAGTATGACTTGTTTAGACTATCTCGACACAACATGAAGGACCTGGTGAATTTACCTCTAGACAACCCCTCAAGAGATAAAAGAGGATATATGTACAAGCTTCTGCTGATAGGATGCTTGAAGGGTAAAGACAAAGTTTTAGTAGCATCATCCTAGGGGGAATTTGTTGAATCATGAAGGATGAAACTATCAAAAACTCTAGATTTCAGCATTGGCTCTCGATTGCCGAATCAGGCCAAGTGCTGAATCAACTGCTAAAGTGCATATGTTGAATGACTACTGATCAGGATATGCTAGGCAACTGCTGAACCATGTGTGCTGAACGACTGCTTATTAGCATATCCAGATCATCTGCCGATTAGCAGTGAACTTCATGAGCTGTTGATCGACTGCTACTGAGAACATGTATATCTCTACCGACGACTATTGTGTCTCACCTTTTGCTGACAACATAGTATAGTAGCTGCTAACTCTGATACACAAATTACATGTTCTACTATAGTATCTGAACATAGAATAGTTATTCTTATTGTTTAGTATAAAATTCCACACACTTATGTAGGAGAGGCAAGCTTTCTAAGCCATTTGATTATATCTGCCGAATTGTAATCTTTCTATAAAACAGATTAATCAAGTGAATACTTTGAAAGAACTTATTATACATTTATCTTTACTCAAAGTATTTGTGTTATGATAGTAAGTAACTAACTTAGATTTTGCATTTGTTAGTTACTAATCTTAGAAGAATTTCTTGTTTGTAAACCAACTCGATCCAACACCTATTCCCTAGAATAACCCTATTCCAGCACCGCTCATCTCTTTTCACCATTAAAGGTGGGAGTTTGAAAGTAGTGAAATAATTGAAGGTATAACCTTTTTGTTTCTTTTCATTCATGACACTATGCTCATGATGATGTGGACTGTTTACACCAATGACATCATGTGCATGTTCAGTGTGGTGGGTAGGAGTATGAAATGTAATTTCCTCAACATGTTTTGTGTGCTCTTCTGACTTCTTTAAGTTGGGGATACTCATAGGCATAGTCTTGTCTATCCCTGCAGTAATTATTTCTTATAGATCAGCCTTTTGTAATTCTGACCCTGAACTATTCATGGTGCCTTTCAGAAATCGTACAAGCAAAGTCCTCGAGATTGAAGGGTTGTTTAGAAGTTGTATAAGTATGATTTTTATAAATTGTAGCAATGGTCATACCTGTTACTTTTCTTCTATCTGATTATAAAATTTCTTAAATTAAAAAGGAGATTGAGCAATTTAATATGTCACTACTAATAATATCACAGTCCTAAATTAGATTTGATCGTAATTTGCAAAGTAATTTAATTATAAGATCATGTGATACTATACTTATTTCTTAATCAAGAGTATAGAACATTTTACACCTAATTGACTATTTGGTCAATTTTCTTAGCAACTTTTTCCTAATTTCTCTAGAGATTCTCATATCTTCTCGTTTCTTTTCTATTCTTCATCTACTCTATTACAGGGATAAATGATATTCTTAATTAGTATAATCATCTAACTTGTAAATGGTAACAGACATTGAATATTGCATTTCCTAAATGTAAAACAGAAAAGTACAATAAGTTGAAGAACAAACAAAAAAATGCATTAGTAAGTAAATACTGCTTTATTTCTTAAACTTCTGAATAAGCTCTTTCGCTTTCTCCATGTACTTTCATTTCTTCTTATCTTTCTTCTCTTTCTCTTCTTCTCTTTCTTCTTACTCTGAGCTAGTTCGTGCTCCGCTTCCACGACCTTTTTCTTCCATATAGTAAGTTCTAGGGGGGTCAGGTGGCCCAATCAGTTGTGTTAAATGGGTGATCAGTATCATACACCCAACTAGTCACTGCATGGGATCTCCTTGGTTCTTCATATGAAGGTGGAGGATAATAGTGAGGTTCCAACGGTTTCACATTCAAATTGTATGACTACTTTAGGAAAGGAAGTGTAGCCCCTATTAATTCATCACGTTTTGGATAATCTCCTCTTCCTCCTCCACTGACCTTTACCTTCTTGTGACCACCAGCCATAGCTTCCTATAACAAATAATTCTTTAATATTCTAGAGTCTTTGGTTAAAGCTTAGGGGTACTACCTAATTCGCTAACATCTCGGGCTCTCGTATCAACCTGTCACACCCCACCCAAACAGGTGAAGATGTAATTGATTGATATCATTCTCACGCATTGGAAAATCTTAATCATTTATTACTTCAAAGAGTACAATACTTTAGAAACCAAAATGACAAGTTATAATTAATACAGTACAAGAAATTAGAAAATCCTAAAATATCTTCAGTAAAACTTAAACTTGCACTCTAAATCCACTTTATTCCTTTGATACTCTTCTAGTCAACGTCCATCTGTAATACATGGCTATAAACATAAGTGAGTTCACACCGGTGAATCCTACAATGAACACATTTAACCAACACTTCATAAAAACATAACTTGATATTATACATGAGCATTTTGTAGTACATATTTTTAGTTCAAGCATGTTCAGATTTATATACTAGCAGACAATTGAAATAATATAAAGCCGTAACAATACATATAACCCGTACTGGTTATACATGTATATATATTTAGAACTATGATAATTTATTTTTAATGCTAACGTTATATAAAAAGAATCTCCATTTCACTAATAAATTCACACACCCTTCTTTTTTATCTTAAGTACCCCCGATCAAGTAAAGATTAGTAATAAACGCTCTTAATCAAACCTTATAATACTTAGGCCTTAGCCATTTTGCTATGGTTTTGACTATAAATTTTTTACCTTTGAACATGAATTCATACCTCTAATATATACGAAGCTGGTGTTGATGGAGACCTAATCTAGCTATTGTTATTCCTATTGATTCACCTTCACAACCCATAAAATCATGTGATATTCATACGCGGTTAGTCTTGATTAACACTATAATAACTTTGAATAATGACCTTAAAGTTTGCATGACTTACCAAAGTGAGTGGTCTTTAGAATGTGCCAACTCCTTGCTTCTAGTCGACACACACATGTAACCCAGTAAATTAAAGCTTTCTTCTTCAGCTTTGGTGAAGATTTGAAGTGTGTTTGCTATTTTTTTAAGCCAAACACCAAATTTGTGTATGGCCAAAGGAAATAGCATAGGGCTGAGACGTGTTCATGTAGAATATATGGTGGAATAAGCTTCATAGGTAGAAAGGGTTAGCAATGTTGAAGCAATTGAGTTATACATATATCTAAATAGGAGTTGAAATAGTAGTTGAAAACGTGACAAAACAGTTTAGGCCTACAGAAAACAGTTGGCAATTTATTATAACTAGGTTAGAGGATAAGAAAGACCGAAAAGTTACTCAAAAAAAGGTTGTCTTCTTTACTGTACAATGTAATAATTTTCAGGATTAAAATTTTTATTTTCCCTTGCAGTTTTGCTTATTAACTTAAAGACTCTTGATTAAATCAACCGGGTATTACACTATTCACTCTAATAATAATTGTTAGGATCCTATTAAAATCCGATATTTTATTTGTTGGATTATGTACGGGTTCGATTGATTGACGTTGCCAACTGAGCTATGACTAGTAAGAGTTACACCTTGGGCAACGAATATTAAGTCCACTTATTTTATTTAACTGGCGTTTACGAACTTTATTGGGTTTAAATAATTTATAAAAATTATAAATTGTTTAATTAAATGTTTAAGTGTTAAACGTCATTGTTTCGGATCTTGATTATTACGTGGGTTAATATTGATCTAACCGGGCTCGGGGCCCGCGAGTAGATTAATATTAATTAAATGATTAATTAGGTTTCAAAACCTAATATATATATATATATATATATATATATATATATATATATATATATATATATATATATATATATATATATATATTGATTGAATTCAATGAGGATCTTCCTCTTTTGAGAATAAGTGGACGGCAGCAAAACAAAAGAAAAGGTTTCTTTTGTTTTCCTTTTCACTGTGTGAAACCATAACGAGATCCGCCGCCGTCGCCACATCTTTGCCGGCAACCACCACCCAACAACTACTTCCGGCACCATTAATTGCCGTGTCTCACTTTGTTGCGCCTGTTCTAGCCGCGACTGAGTTCGCAAGTTCGAGATTGTTCATAATTCTAGCAATTAGTTCGTTGATCCCTCGGTGTCTCAAACGGTTAAATATTAACCACCAAGGTATATTATATCTAATCAGTAGGTTATTAATATTCTGTATCTGTATTGTTTGTAACCCAGATCATGTCGGGTTCACTTTTGGTATTTTAATTTTTACTCCGTTGCGTTATATATTATTAGTATGATTAATAACTACTTCAGAATTGTTTTGACAAAATAAACCTAACCAAGATTCCACTGAACCCAACAGTGGTATCAGAGCCAGGCTTACAACATGCAAATCGGATCCGGTCTGTTAACCGGTTATAGATCACAAACTTTAAAATTATTTAAAGTTTCTGATTTATATTATTTAGGGCAATTATATATTTTTGGTTACATATTTATTAACCAAAAGATTGCTCGCTTTATTTTGATTGTGTTTTAATATGTAAATCTGGCTAGACCCTGTGGTTGACTGGTGATGATATGATTTGTTTTTGTTAAAGTTTTTGGTTTTATGGTTTTGGCCCATTTGATGGCTCAAAGTTGTAATAGATTAGAGTTTTCTTTTATTTTGTATTTCTTTTGTAAATATTGTAATATTAGAAGACCCGAAGCCAAACTGGAGACAAGACGAATCAAGGAGTCAGTGGGAGCCCATCAAGATAACTAGATGCAGTTAGGTCCATCCATGTGATTGTTTTGTGTTTTCACCCGGTGACCTGGTTTGATCTTGCTAATTGGCTCTAGCGAGATCAAACAATCATAGCCATTAGATTTACATATTACTTTGCAATTATGGTTGCTTTATTTTATAATTGTTATAACATCCAACCTAATATCAAACTAACTAAAAATATTTTTTTTACAATCAAAATAAATAACAAGTTTTAAACTTATTTTTACAACTTGTTAAAATATGAAAACAAATTGTTTGTTTTAAAAGGGATAACCGGATAAGTGTTTTCAAATTCAAAAATTAATTTGAATTACAAAACTTAAAACTTGATAATTTTAAATTAAAAATCAATTATATATTTAAAAGGATAACTAGATAAATTTTCAATTTTAAAATTAGTTTAAATTTCAAAACTTAAAACTTAATAATTTAAAATTATTAACTTAAAATCGGTTGTTTATCTCGTGACAAACCTAGTTTTAATAGGGTATTAAAATTTGGTGTCCTGAAAGATGAAAGGGTTCGTCATTTATTATCACGAACTGAATATTGTAAAACTGGCTTATACAACGCACGTATGACTTAGTTTTACGTTGTGTTTGACCCAATTCTGTAAATACTAAAATTGGATCCCATAGATAAAATTAGTAGTCTATGCCACCCTATTATAAGGAACACTTGGAACATTAAGCGAAACATCAATGTTTGGAGCCACAGCACCGCACTTGAAATGTAGTTTATTCTTCCAAGGTACAAGGGTTTCATTGACACATCCGGCCCTTCCACACGTACCTATTTTAGGATGACTATTAATTTTCTCTCTTGTTACGTGCCACAGCTTTCTAGAGAGAAAATTAGGCATAGATGAGGCTAAACGTATCAATGCATTGACAAATGTTGTCGTTGCGGCCTCATACCCGAGAGTCGTGCAATTTTCACAATCGACAAGCGTTGTCAGTCTGCCTTATCACTTACTAATGTTGTGTGCCCCAGCTGCCTTTAGTAACTAACCAAGCCTGATTCTCATTCCTTATTCAAAATTACTTTAAATGGGTCTTTAATTAAAATAAGGAAATAAAACATTGAAAATAGTAATTAATTTATTTTTGCTTATTTAAACAGATGTCTTTAGAAACCAACAACTCCTTCATTCTCAAGTCTATACTTGAGAAAGAGAAACTTGATAACACCAACTTTCTGCATGGCACCGCAATCTAAGAATTGTTCTCAAGATGGTGAAAAAGCTCTATGTTTTAGATAGCGCTGTTCCCAACGAGCCTGAAAATAATATGGTCGCTGCCCGTAGAACTTAGGAAAAATTTAAGGAGGATGTCGATGAGGTAGCCTGCCTTATGCTAGCCACCATGTCCCCTGATCTCTAAAAGAACATTATGAATCTAAAGATCGACGCATGTGTAAGGAACTTCTACGGATGCATTGTTTACTTCTGCTGAAGTTGAAATTCCATGTCCATGCTTGTTTGAGATGAAGGGCCTGTATCAGTAACATTTGGAGTATGTGTCTGGGGTAATCTTAGAGGATCAGCTGACAATGACACTTCACCTAAATTTGGAGGTACATAAGGGTAACATGTATCCGCAGGACCTGCAACATTCAAATAGCCAAAGTTAAATGAATTTGTTAATGCATCTATATCAAACAACCAAGATGAACCTTTTACAGATTTTGGAAATAAGGATTCATCAAAAGATACATTAGGTGTTTCCTCTATAATATTATGATGAGGAATGTATACTCTATATGATTTAGATGTTGATGAGTAACCAACAAAGAAACCATCATAAGCTTTTTCATCAAACTTTCCTAATTGATCTTTGGTGTTTAAAATTGACACATGACACCCAAAAGCTCTAAGATAGCCTATAAAAGGTTTTCTTTTAAACAAAAGTTCATAAGGTGTTTTATTATGTTCTTTGACAATTAAAGTTCTGTTTTGAATATTGCATGTTGTGTTCACTGCTTCTGCCCAAAATGTGATAGGCAACTATGAATCAGCTAGCATTGTTCTTGCTGCTTCAATTAGAGTCTTGTTTCTTCTTTTAGCAACTCCATTTTGTTGTGAAGTTCTTGGTGCACAGAATAGTCTAGCTATTCCTTTGTCCCTGCAAAAGGAATCTAAAACATGATTAACAAATTCAGTTCCATTATCACTTCTTAACATTTTGATCTTTAAATCAAGTTGGTTTTCAATCTTAGTGATAAACTCCATTAATGTTTCTGATGTTTCACTTTTATGTTTTAAGAAAAAGACCCATGTGAATCTAGTGAAATCATCAACAATCACCAAACAATATTGCCTTTTACCATTGCTTAACACATTTGTTGGACCAAAAAGATCCATGTGTAGCAGTTTAAGTGGTGTTGTGTTTGTGTTGATTGTTTTGGACTTATGTGACACCCTATGTTGTTTCCTTTTATAACATGATGAAAAATGATTAGAACAATAAAATTCTTTCTTGGGAAGGCCAATGACTAAGTCATGTTTGACCAACTTATTCATGTTCTTCATGTTAGAATGAACCACCCTTCTATGCCACAGTTGTGATTCATCTTCTGATGACTTAAAGATCAGGCAGGTTTCATTGCTTGTCACAAATGTGTTATTCATATCCATAACATAAGTGTTTCCTTTTCTTGGTGCTTTAAGAAGGATCCAATCTACTGGAACTTGAAAACCTGGCTTAAGAATGTAACAGAAAGAGTTATCAAATAAGGTGGTATAATTTTGATCACAAATTTGAGATACACTGAGTAAATTGTATTGTAAATTTTCACAAAAGTTAACTTTCTCAAACTTGAGTACTCCATTTGTTACCATTCCTTCACCAACAATTTTACCTCCCTTCTTATCCCCGCTAAGTGCTACATATGAAGCATTTTTATGTTTGAAGTCATGGAGGAGAGAACAGTTTCCTGTCATATGCCTGGAACAACCACTATCAACATACCACTTGTTGTCAGTCCTCCATGGATGTTCCTGTAAAAGAAATCAATTAGAAAGTGGAGCCCAAGCCTTAATGGTCTTGGGCTTGCCATTGTTATCTTGAATAGTTACTCTATCAAGAATGAGCCTAGATGTCTCAAGATTGTTTTTAGCCCCAATTGATTCATTATGTTCTGTTTGAGTTGAGGATGATTCTGTTGAAGATGAACTTGATGCACTTTGTAATAATGTAACACAGAGATGATTCTGTGTTTGGGTTGAGGATGATACTTGTTGTTTAATGGATTGTTTATAAATTGAAATCGATGAACAAAATAAAACAACTTGAAAACACAATGTAATAATGTAACACAGAGATGATTTTCAATTGCTTTTCATTCACAATGAACCGATTACAATTGATGTTGATTTTCTTGATGTTCTTATGATTGCTATATTGTTGTTTTTCTCTGTTCTTGTTGTTCTTCTTTTTTCAATTTTTGTGATTCTTGATTGATATCGTTTCTATCAATATATACACCTATTTGAGTATCGATATCTCTCAATCTCTCTCTATTCTGTTCCTATTTTCTTGCTAATATCTCGCTATTCTGTTTCGCTATTCTGTTCTATATGTGTGCATCCTTGCCTTGTTTATCGGCATAGGAGTTCACAATTTACATTGGAAATTGTAAATTACAAAAAGAATGTTATTGATGTGATGTGGAATATTTGCTTGACTTCAATATCTTCTGCCATCATTGATTTGATGATGTTGCTTTGACATGTTGGCTTGTTGACTTTATAATCTTCCGTAGTAATTTGTCTTCCATAGGAAGTTCTTCTTCCGCAGTAATTGGTCTTCCGCAACAATACTTGGTCTTCAACATTTTTTCTTCAATGGTTGTGCTTCCGCAGGAGTTCTTGTACTTCTTCAGCAGCAAGCTCTCCTTCAGCAGCTCCACTTGATCTTTGGACTTGTTCAGCAATTGTTGTTCTTCCGTAAGAGATCTACGGAAGCACAAACTTTAGTTATGCTCCGGAGAACATCTACGGAAGAACACTTATTCATCCGTAGATTGTTCTAACAGTTGGTCAATTTTCCAAATTTACCAAGTCTGATGTTTCCAGCAATGACACATAAACCAACACACATAATAATATGGGTTAACATATAATTCATGTAGTACATTATGTTATCAAAAGAGAATTACAATGAGTTATTACAAGAGTTAATTTATCATCTAAACCTATACAAAGGATCTAGATCTAACAAACATGGAGGACATGGTTGCATTTGACATGATTGAGCAACTTAAGGGCATGTTTCAGACATAGGCCCGACAAGAGAGCTATGATACCATGAAGCAGCTTATATCCTGCAAAATGCAAGAAGGCTCGCCTGTTAGTGCCCATGTGCTTAAAATGAAAGGGTACATCGACCAAATGGCCAAACTTGGTTATCCTATGCAGGATGAAATGGCAGCAGACTTCATCTTGAACTCCCTGCCTAGTTCTTACGACCAATTCGTAATGAACTTTAATATGAATGCATGGGTTAAGAGTGTAGCTGAACTACACGGTATGCTTAAAACTGCTGAGCAAAACATACCAGGTAAAGCCAGTCAAATGTTGATGGTCCGATCTACTGGTGTTAGGAAGCCAAACCCCAAGAAGAAAGCTTATAACAGTAAGGGTAAAGATAAAGTTGTTGCTGCCAAGCCTGCCACCAACAACAAACAGCTGGCTAGAAAGAAGGCCAATGGTGAAGGCGAAGAAGGCCAATGGTGAAGGCTCTTCTTCAGGTATTCTGATTTATGTTATTGAACTTTTCACTGTTTCTAGCAACACATGGGTATTTGATACTGGAAGTGGTTACCATATCATTAATGTCTTGCAGGAGCTTGAAAAGTGGAAGAAACTGAAACAAGGCAACATGGAGCTCATTGTTGGTGATGGGAAAAGAGTACCAGTTCTTGCAACTGGAACATACTATCTTTCTTGTCCGTCTAGCCTTGTAATTACTTTAGATAATTGTTTATTTGCTCCTGGTTTGACCAGAAACATTATTTTAGTTTCTTTATTATTTGAACAAGGATTCAAGTACATTTTTAATAATTCTTTTATTCCTGACTACTTGAATGATGTCTTTTATTTTGAGGCTAAACCTTGAAGTGGTATTTATAAGATTGATATTCAAACAAACAATAACATATATAATCTTACTAAACGTATCAAATCTCGAATTAACGATACGTTTCTATGGCATTGTAGACTTGGCCACATAAGCAAGACTCGTGTGAAAAGGATTCAGTCTGAAGGAATTCTTGAATCCACAGGACATGAATCTTTTGATGAATGCGAATCTTGCTTAGCTGGCAAACTCATAAAGGATCCTTTCACCTATGTTGGTGAACGGGCCAAGGATCTGTTAGCACTTATACATTTTGATGTATGTGGTCCTTCCAGAACCATGTCTAGAAATCACGAAAGATACTTCGTTACGTTTATTGACGATTATAGTCGATACGCCTATGTCTACCTTATGAAGCATAGACATGAAACCTTTGAAAAGTTCTAAGAGTTTCAGAACGAAGTAGAAAACCAACTTGGTAAAACTATTAAGGTACTTCGATTAGATCGAGGTGGAGAATACCTTAGCCAAGAGTTCACTAATTATCTAAAGGAACGTGGAATTGTTTCACTGTTTACTCCACCCGGCACACCCCAACTTAATGGCGTGAGTGAGAGGAGAAATCGAACCCTACTTAATACGGTTCGATCGATTATGTGTAGAGCTAACTTACCTCACTCTTTTTGGAGTTATGCTCTTATGACTGCCGCCCGCCTTGTCAATCTGGCACTGACTAAGAAGGTAGACAAAACTCCATATGAGATATGGCATGGGTCTAAACCTAATTTGTCTTACCTTAGAGTATGGGGATGTGATGCTTATGTCACCAGCGAGTCTGATGACAAGCTAGATCCTCGAGACGAAAAAGTTATTTTCATCGGATACTATAATAGAAGCGGATATTACTTTTACCATCCTGGTGCAAATATGATTTCAATCAAAAGGAAGGCACATTTCCTCGAGAAAGAGTTTCTTGATCGAGGAACTTGAAGTAATATTATGGATCTTGAAGAAATTCGAGAACCACAAACAAATACTGATGTAGTCGGTGCGTCTGAACAATAAGAAATTGTTGTTGATTCAGACATAAACACAAGCGTTCGCAGAAGTAGCAGAACTCGCAAAGAACCTGACAGATATCTTTGGAATCTAGAGGGTCCCGAGGTTCTGGTAGTAGCTGATTCTGGTGATGAACCTACTAACTACAAATCTGCAATCTCAGATCTGGAATCTGCGAAATGGCTAGATGCCATGAACGCCTAGATGCAATCCATGCGAGACAATCAAGTCTCGGACTTGGTTGAGCTACCCCCCGGTTCACGGGCAGTAGGGAGAAAGTGGCTTTTCAAGAGAAAACCCGACATACATGGAAATATACACACCTATAAAGCACGACTAGTTGCAAAAGGTTTCCCTCAAACTCAAGGTGTTGACTATGATGAAACTTTCTCACCCGTTGCTATGATCAAATCAATCAGGATATTGCTTGCCATAGCTACGTACTATAATTATGAGATATGGCAAATGGATGTCAAAACTGATTTTCTAAATGGACATCTCTCTGAAGATGTTTATATGGTTTAGCCTGATGGTTTTGTTGATCCACAGTATCCAAATAAGGTGCAAAGTGAATAAGTCCATTTATGGACTTAAACAGGCATCTCGTAGCTAGAATCTTCATTTTGATCAAAGGATCATGGAATTCGGTTTTGTCAAAAGTGAAGATGAGCCTTTTGTTTACAGGAAGACTAGTGGGAGCACTATATCATTCCTCATATTGTATGTGGATGATATACTGATCATTGAAAACAATATCCCAATGCTTAACGAAGTTAAAATTGGTTGGGAGGTTGTTTCGCAATGAAAGATCTTGGAGAAGCTGCTTACATTCTAGGAATCAAGATCTATAGGGATAGATCTAAGTGGCTTCTAGGGCTTAGTCAAAGCACATACATAGACAAAATGATGACACGCTTTAAGATGGAAAACTCCAAGAAAGGAGGTGTTCCGATGACTAAAGGTACTATGTTAAACAAATCTCAATCTCCTTCAACAGACATTGATATTAAGCGAATGGAAAAGGTTCCATATGCTTCAGCGATTGGTTCCATCATGTATGCTATGTTGTACACTAGACCTGACGTCTCGTATGCTTTAAGCATTACTAGCCGTTATCAGCAGAACCATGGCTTTGCCCATTGGATTGCAGTTAAGAACATTCTGAAGTACTTAAGAAGGACTAAAGACATGTTTTTAATATTTGGAGGAGTAGAAGAACAGCTAACTGTAAGATGTTACACTGATGCTAGTTTTCAAACTGACAAAGATGACTCTCGCTCACAGTCTGGTTTTGTATTCACACTCATTGGTGGAGCTATCTCTTGGAAAAATTTCAAGCAAAGTTTAGTGGCAGATTCCACCACTGAATCTGAATATATTGCAGAATCAGATGCTGCAAAGGAAGCTGCTTATATGAAGAAGTTCATAGGCGATCTCGATGTGGTTCCAAGTATTCAGCACCCAATCGAGATATTCTGTGATAACATAGGTGCCATTGCTCAAGTCAAAGAGCCCAGATCTCATTACAGGGCCAAGCATATTAAGAGGAAGTTTCACTATTTACGGGACATAGTGAAACAAGGAGACATCGTGATAAGCAAAATAGACACAGATCAAAACCTAGCGGACCCGTTTACTAAGCCCATGACTCAGGACAAGCATGATCAGCATAGGGATGCAATTGGGCTTAGATTACCTAGTGATACGTTTTGATTTAGTATTTGGATGTACGAACTTTTAACAGTTATACTTTTGAATTCATTTTTATTTACTGATTTAAGTGCAATTATGAATTTTATAACTTTGTTCGATTTTAATACGTTTAATCCATGAATATTTTATTCTAAATTATCCGTAGTCGGTCAGACTTGTGGGAACAATTCTGAATTAAGACTATTCTAAATTTAGACTCAAGGAGTTGACATCTAAATTCACAGACCTCATTATGAATGACGTTGGATGTAACTCGCCACAAACCATCTTTATTATAAGATGCTTTGATACTGGTATACTCATTTAGTATCCTCTGACCTGAGATGCATACTAGAACTTCCCTTTACCAAGGGTTGTTCCTTGATCAATGTCAACCGCTGTCGCGTAACTGCTAGTTATAAAGGCTTTGGTTGGAAATAATTCTGAAGTTCAGTGGGAGTTGTATGTAGTCAATAAAGGATTCTATACTCTTACATTATATGTAACAGTTAGACATTGTGGCGCCCTTGTTGATTCAAACTGGTGAAGTGTGAGGCCTCACCCAAACTGACTGTGTGTTTGATTGGACCATTTTGAATCTGGATCAAGAAAAATAATGATTGAGCTTCATATGAGAATCAATCTCAATGACTCAATTGATGTTTTTTACAGAAATGATAAATGACTATGGTTACCATAAGTATATGTCTTGTTATAGTAAGGTGTTACTAGATCATGCGTTTTGGTTAATGACTTTAAAGTGTCATACCTTGTTGGGTGCAACCATGTGCAGCTAGAGCGCCGCTGACTGTCTACATTAAGATTTAATCGAATACCGTCCAAGTGGGAGTTTGTTGGATTATGTACGGGTTCGATTGATTGGCGTTGCCAACTGAGCTATGACTCGTAAGAGTTACACATTGGGCAACGAATATTAAGTCCACTTATTTTATTTAACTGGCGTTTACGAACTTTATTGGGTTTAAATGATTTATAAAAGTTATAAATTGTTTAATTAAACGTTTAAGTGTTAAACGTCATTGTTTCGGATCTCGGTTATTACGTGGGTTAATATTGATCTAACCGGGCCTGGGGCCCGTGAGTAGATTAGTATTAATTAAATGACTAATTAGGTTTCAAAACTTAATTTTTATCTATATATATATATTGATTGAATTAAACGAGGATCTTTCTCTTTCGAGAATAAGAGAACGGCAGCAAGACAAAAGAAAATGTTTCTTTTGTTTTCCTTTTCACTGCGTGAAACCATAACGAGATCCGTCGCCGCCGCCACATCTTTTCCGGCAACCACCACCCAACACCCACTTCTGGCACCATTAATTGCCGTGTCTCACTTTGTTGTACATGTTCTAGCCGCGACGGAGTTCGCAAGTTCGAGATCGTTTATAATTCTAGCAATTAGTTCGTTGATCCCTCAGTGTCTCAAACGGTTAATTATTAACCACCAATGTATATTATATCTCATAAGTAGGTTATTAATATTCTGTATCTGCATTGTTTGTAACCCAGATCATGTCGGGTTCAATTTTGATATTTTAATTTTTACTCCGCTACGTTTTATATTATTAATATGATTAATAATTACTTCAGAATTGTTTGGACAAAATAAACTTAATCAAGATTCCATTGAACCCAACGTTATTAAGCATGTTCCATTATGCTACTCTAAGTCTGTCTTGCTTTGTCATTGTTTGTTCAAAACGCATCGTCACATATACTTGGTCGGAACATAACTTTATCTAAACTTAAATGAATATAAACCCACACCAGTTTTATTAGTTGCAAAATAGCTCTAGACCATTAAATCATAGCTAATTTAACAACACACTAATCTAATGTAATTAGGAGATCCGATACGACAGCGTTCCAATCAGCGCCCTTTCACAAAGCCTTAGATCGCGTGTGAGCCCTAGCACTAACCAAGCGGAGCCGCTGCGTAACATTTCTTGAAATTGTCGCAATCAACCTTCGCTCATCGATCATATCATATCATATCATATGGCTCGAGTTTTATCGAGATCCGCTCGTCAGGCATTCATCTCTCCTTCAATTCATTCTACGCTTTGATTTGATTTGATTTGATTTGATTTGCATTTGATTGATCATTTTGCTTTTGTACTTCACCGATGCTTTCAGTTTTATCGTATTGCTCGTGATTTTGATGAACAGTTTGGAAATGTAGCCTACTTTTTGATGTTTTTTGATTCCTATATGCGCTAGATTGATTACCGATTTGACTTTCTTTTATCGTTATATACAGTGGTTAAATAAATATATATGCTTGCATAAAAACACAAGAGCATACATCAAGCACGTAGGATATCATTTTTTGGATGTATGTTGGTTCTGTTTTGGCGATTTTGATTATATTGGTGAGTTGGTGTACTCATCTGTACTGTTGGATTTTACGTCTCAACTCTCAAGCTAGTTAGGATGCTGAAGTTGGAATAAAGACCCTGTGTTATTACTTGCGAGTAAGATTTGACGCTAGAGAGGCATTTCTTTAAAAAGAAGTGGTTAGTGTTTATATCTAGACTTTGGTTGTTCAAGAATATAATTTGATGAATGCTTAGAAAACTTCAAGAGGGTAATGAACTTATGATAGAAACCAGTACATCTAGACCAAATGTGATATTCGATCAGTTTTTTGAAGAAACCCCTTTCTGGGTGAAGCAAAAGATTTGTATGTTGGAACTAATTAAAATTTAAAGTATGCATACATTAATATGTATGAACTATAACAAATTGACAACATACTTTGTTTGAATAAATGCTCACTACTTGCCGTACAAAATGACCTATGCACTATGCAGATGATGATCCCATTTTGGACCGTGATTTTCCAATACAGAAATGTCAATTGACTGTGAAAAATTACTCCACTCGATTTGTTGCCACTTGCCAATAAATTGGGGTAGTTCTTTGTTTGTCTACTGCACTTGTTATTTAGACATAACTACATAATGCATACATTCTTTTATTTTCTTTTAATTTCAAGTTTTATAAATCATCATGAACTATCTGTTTCTTTCTTGAGATGTGTCACTCACTCTAGCCTTAGATAAAGTTAGGGTGTAGTAAGTGAAGTCCATGCATATCAACAACCTTTTTTTGAAGAGAGAATGAATACATTACAAGTTTGAAATTTAATATATGTGGTGTGTTTATGTCATGATAACAATCTCTTAACAAACCGTTTTCTCTTTTATTCAAAGTACACTCAATGATGTGAGCTTACCTACTCAGAATTCAATGATTTTGAAAACAATAAATTAACAATGAGCACCACACTACATGTTCATATGCAAGAAATTTCTTCCTCTTTAGACCTGTTCATAAATCATTCTACATTTTAACATAATAGGGAATTTAAAAGATATGGTTTTGTTATTTATCTTTCACAGTCCGAATTGCGTTACTGCTTTATCAAGAATGCCCGCTATAACATATGGATTTTTGACATTATGCAGCTATATGGCAAGCATGCAGTCCCAATTCGTTTCTATGCCAAAGAAGCTGCTCCTAAAGCTCTCAAGGGTGATGGTGAGTTGACATGCTAGCTTAGTATCTTCAGATCCTATAAAGTAATTTACGTTACATGAAATTTATAACTTACGCTTTTTGTGAAGACACTAATGGTTAAATTTTCACATGCATCTGTAGAGATGTTGAAAGGTATATTTTTTGATGTGAAGAAGAAATTTGAGACGGCCATTGGGGTTCTTCGGAAAGAAAAAATTACTATTGATCCTGAAGATCCTGAAGCAGTTGAACAGTATGCCAAAGTCATGAAGACTGTAAGGGAAAAGTAAGTTCTCAAAAGTTATGATGTTTCAGTTTTCATATTATTTTGTTCACTCAATGACCAAAATAAATTAAAAAATATATGTTCAACATATACTTGAACAATATTTAACTGAACTGGTCAAAATTCATAGGACATAGTTGAGTACTTTTTGCATGTTTATTTGTTCTATTTTTTAAATTCATTTTTTTATTGATTCTATGTTGCTTTTAAAGTATCATTTAAAATTGTCTTCTATTTCTACAGGGCAGACCTGTTCTCAGAATCTCAGAGGATTCAATACACCATCAAGCAACGAACTGATGGAGTCCAAGATGCTCGATCTTATCTGTTGGCCTTGAAGGATATTCGTCTCAAGTATATCGTTTTTAGTTTTTTTATTAATTTTATTTTTAAGATGAGCCCTACTAATTATGATTGTTTATATGTTCATGGGGCATTTTTTGTCATTTTTTCTTGTTGTAGTAACTGAAAATATTTTGATTTTCAGTGGCACATATGTGCTATTTGGTTTAAATATGAACTATATTTGCAGGAGAGGGCTTACAGATGCACTAGGTGCTGAGGCTATGATGATGGATGCGCTTGAGAAAGTTGAGAAGGAAATTAAGAAACCACTTATGAGGAATGATAAGAAGGGGATGGCTCTCCTCACAGAAGAATTTAACAAGATCAACCAAAAGTAAGCTTTTTTAGTTAAGAAAGATAAAATCTCAATTCAGAATAATATTATGGTGATATTCAGGTTTAGTTGTTGAAAAGTGTTGTACAAGTTCATCATCAGTTCAATTCTGGATTGAACCAGGATTCGACTTTTATGATGAATTTGGAAAAATTTAGCATCTAACAACCAGACTGGAACATTGATCCGTGTTCTGTTACAGTTTCTCAATATTATTCCAAGGCTAGAGGTGGCAAGAGGGGGCGGGTCTGGCGGGTTGGTTAAGGTTAAAAATTAGGGTTGAGTTAGAATGAGGTTTTGTTTAATGTAATATTACATAAAGATATCATGATTAGATAAAAGTTGTTCTTCTTATTGTTATTAGGTAAGTTCAATACAAATAGGTATTCAAGTAAGGTCAATTTGGAGAGCAATCTACTTGTCCTACAAGTATTAGGATACCTTTTATTATAAATAAGCATCAAGTCTGTACTTTTGGAAAAATTTAGCATCTAACAACCAGACTGGAACATTGATCCGTGTTCTGTTACAGTTTCTCAATATTATTCTAAGGCTAGAGGTGGTAAGAGTGGGTGGGGTCTGGTGGGTTGGTTAAGGTGAAAATTTAGGGTTGAGTTAGAATGAGGTTTTATTTAATGTATATTAAATAAAGATGTCTCATCATAGAACCAATAACTTTGTTGGTAAAGGTTGGGGTTGGATTTACCCAAACCATATTTTTTACTCATATTTAGTTGCCTTAATTTGTGAATAGTGTGTGTTACATGTGATTACAAAAAACTCGGTTAATTTATAAATATATACTTATCGGAATGAAAGGATTTAGGAGAATATATGCATTCTAAGTGAATTTCTGCCAACTTTCGTTTGTAGCTAAATTCTATCTCACCCAAGGAACTCATTAGATAATAGATATGACATATAACCTGAATCGACCCATTCATAGTTAAACGAGTCGCAATTGCCAAATTTATCCTGGATCGAACATTGAAAGAGCGTAATTTGATTTGAATTGCATATTGTTCAATTCATACATACATGCTTTCCAAATATTTGGTCATGTTAAAGTAAGGAAAAGCAAAGTGACCCCAATTTCTGCATGATGGATTCAGCAAGTTTCAGGTAGGATCATATCAAGAAGTTGACTTATATAATTGGCTTGACTGTCTTGTGTTGACCAGTCAATGGTAAAGTTTTTAATCGGTTTTATATATGAAAAGAGCTCAATTCATGGTGTTTATCTCTAGGCTGGGCATACGCAAGGAAGACTTGCCTAAATATGAAGAAGAGTTGGAGAATAAGATTGCCAAAGCACAACTGGAAGAGCTAAAGAAAGATGCTCTTGAAGCAATGGAAACACAAAAGAAAAGGTATTTTTCTACTTCCAAGAAAATTGCAATATTAACCGGATATAGTTTTTATATTATCATTTATCATCTAGTAAATGTCTGAATATCCTCTATAACAAAAAACAAGGGAATCTTATGGATCCACATTATTAATCTTGACTTTTTAGGAATGATGACAATGTATAAACTGGTAAGTGTATCTTTGAGTTGAGTCGACAAATAATTAGTAGTTTCATACAATGAATCAATTGTTGGGTTATCAAGAAGTCACATGCGTGAAAATTGGAAGTAGGAGTGATGAGAATGCTGAGTTGGATTGGATGTGTGGGCACACAAGGATGGACCGAATAAGGAATGGAGTTTTTCAGGCTAAATTACGGGTGACAATGTGACATGCATTGAGGATAAGAAGGGAGGGGAGATTGAGATTGTTTGGGCATGTGAAAAAAAGATAGATGACAATTCTAGTTATAACTATAGAAACCCTCATTATGAAGGGGAGGAGGAGCAAAGACAGACGCAATTCGACTTTGGATGAGTAGGTTAGGTGAGATTTAATACACTTACACCTCTCAGAGGACATGATTGGGGATAAGCATCTTTAGAGATGACAGGCTAAGGTTATGGACTTCTAGGGGAGTATGTAGATCTGTTTTGAAGCTTTAGCTTGTTTCTACACTTTTGTTTATCTTAGCTTAGCTTTGCATTAGCTTGTTTCTACTCTCTTGTTTGCCTTGTCATAGCTTTACCCTAGTTTGTTTCCACACTTTGATTCCTGTAGCTACGTTTGTTTGTTATCCCAACTGCATCAAGATAAAATAAATCACGTTGTACCCTTTTAACCTAACGTGAGACCCTTTTATGGTTTACCCTCATTTCTCATATTGACTGTTTTTTTAACAAAAAAACATCCTTTTAACTCACATTCTTGTCCTTTTTGGACGTATCGTCTGTTGTTGAAGTAATTAACCATAGTTTACCAAATATTGACATTTGGTTGTATGATTATTACTACTTTAAACAACTGAAGCATCCAAACACTATTTATAACATGTTTTGTTAGAGCTGATTACTTGAATATATATATATATATATATATAAGTAGACTTGTTTAAGACTCCAGCTCTGTATGTGAAGCTGGTCTTGGTCTTGGTCTTGGATTTATTTATGCTTGGCTTGAATTGAGCTTTTAGCGGGCGAATCCTGACTTGTTCACCCCTACCCAAGATTCAAAATTTATAATCAGTATTCTTCTCCAATAATATTTGCAGGGAGGAGTTCAACGACGAGGAAATGCCGCCCATGAAGTCTCTGGATATTCGGAACATGCTTTGAAATCCGAAGCATAAGAATTTGCTTCAATAATTAATATGCTCGTTTTGAGGATGTCGACTTTTATCGATTACTCGAGAAGTTTGATGAAAAAGACGATGACGATACGCTGTTTATGTATCTAAACAAGAGTCGTTGGATCCATGAATAAATGTTTTGCTTTTGAAGCTCAAAAATTAGCACTTGTTTCTGCAATTCATCTTCTGTCGTTTTGAATAATTTTTGTAAAACCTTCCCCCAGGGTTTGGCATGATCAATTATCCACAACTTTTTTACTTAATGTTATTACAGCAATTGGATTACATTTATATTAATAGTTTCTAATCTATTTATTGTTTTTGATAGTAATAAAATGGAAAGAAAATAAAAAGTTTGCACCCTACCTGGGCCTTTCATATTATTGGATTATGTACGGGTTCGGTTACGTCACGTTGCCAACCGAGTTATGACCCGTAAGAGTTACACCTTGGGCAACGATTATTAAATCCACTTATTTTATTTAACTGGCGTTTACGAACTATATTAGGTTTAAATGATTTATAAAAGTTATAAATTATTTATAAACGTTTAAGAGTTAAACGTTATTATTTTGGATCTCCGTTATTACGTGGGTTAATATTGATTTAACCGGGCCTGGGACCCGCAAGTATATTAATATTAATTAAATGTTTAATTAGGTTTAAAAAAACTTAATTTTACATATATATATATATATATATATATATATATATATATATATATATATATATATGGATATGGATGTCCACAAAGGGCTGCGATTTTTCTTTTGAAGAGAACATCGAAGGCGGCAGTTTTGTTTCGGTCAAAGGGGCGGCCACTTCTTGTATTTGGTCAAAAAGGACGGCGGCTGCACTTTCTTGGCCAAGATCCATCGAAGCAACTCTCAAGAATAATTGTTTTTCAATTTTTCTTGGACTTGCGCACAAAACTCACGACTGTCGCTACGCAACACGAAGACCCGAGAACCACATATTTTGTTTTGCGTTCTCGTTCGGTTCGTTCAATCTAGCACTTAATTCGTTTTTCCTCGGTGTCTCAAACGGTTAATTATTAACCACAAAGACATTATTATCTCATCAGTAGGTTAAAAATATTCTGTGTTTGCATTGTTTGTAACCCAGATCCTGTCGGATTCACTTTTGGTATTTTCTTTATTACTCCGCTGCGTTATATATTATTAATATGATTAATAATTACTTGAAAATCGTTTTGATAAAATAAACCTAACCAAGATACCACTGAACCCAACAGTGGTATCAGAGCCACGCTTACAACATGCAAATCGGATCCGGTCTGTTAACCGGTTATAGATCACAAACTTTAAAATTATTTAAAGTTTCTGATTTATATTATTTAGGGCAATTATTATTTTATTTTTTTTGGTTTCTGATTGTGTTTTAATATGTAAATCTGGCTAAACCCTGTGGTTGAATGGTTGTGATGTGATTTGTTTTTGTTAAAAATTTGGTTTTATGGTTTTGGCCCATTTGATGGCTCAAAGTTGTAATAGATTATGGTTTTCTTTTATTTTGTATTTCGTTTGTAAATATTGTAATATTTGAAGTCCCTAAGCCAAACTGGAGACAAGACGAATCAAGGAGTCAGTGGGAGCCCATCAAGACAACTAGATGCACTTAAGTCCATCCATGTGGTTGTTTTGTGTTTTGACCCCGTGACCTGGTTTGATCTTGCTACTTGGCTCTAGCGAGATCAAACAATCATAGCCATTAGATTTACATATTACTTTGCTATTATGGTTGCTTTATTTTATAATTGTTATAACATCCAACCTAATATCAAACTAATTAAAAATATTTTTTACAATCAAAATAAATAACAAGTTTTAAACTTATTTTTACAACTTGTTAAAATATAAAACAAATTGTTTGTTTTAAAAGGGATAACCGGATAAGTTTTCAAATTCAAAAATTAATTTGAATTTCAAAACTTAAAACTTGATAATTTTAAATTAAAAATTAATTATCTATTTAAAAGGATAACTAGATAAGTTTTCAAATTTAAAATTAGTTTAAATTTCAAAACTTAAAACTTAATAATTTAAAATTATCAACTTAAAATCGGTTGTCTATCTCGCGACAAACCTAGTTTTAATAGGGTATTAAAATTTGGTGTCCCAAGAGACGAAAGGGTTCGTCATTTATTATCGCGAATTGAATATTGTAAAACTGGCTTTTACAACGCACGTATGACTTGATTATACATTGTGTTTGACCCTATTCGGTTAACACTAAAATTGGATCCCATAGATAAAATTAGTAGTCTATGTCACCCTATTATAAGGAACACTTGGAACATTGAGCGAAACATCAGTGTTTGGAGCCACAGCACCGCACTTGATATGTAGTTTATTCTTCCAAGGTGCAAGGGTTTCGTTGACACATCCGGCTCTTCCACACTTACCTATTTTAGGATGACTATTACTTTTCTCTCTTGTTACGTGCCACAGCTGTCTAGAGAGAAAAGTGGGAATAGATGAGGCTAACCGTATCAATGCATTGACAAATGTTGTCGTTGCGGGCTCATACCCGAGAGTTGTGAAATTTTCACAATTGATAAGCGTTATTAGTCTGCCTAGTCACTTACTAATGTTGCGTACCCCAGCTGCCTTTAGTAACAGACCAAGCCAGATTCTCATTTCTTATTTAAAATTTCTATAAATGGGTCATTAATTAAAATAAGGAAATAATACATCAAAAATACTAATTAATTTATTTTTGCTTATTTAATCAGATGTCTTCAGAAACCAACAACTCCTTCATGCTCAAGTCTATTCTTGAGAAAGAGAAACTTGACAACACCAACTTTCTCGCATGGCACCGCAATCTGAGAATAGTTCTCAAGATGGCGAAAAAGCTCTATGTTTTAGATAGCGTTGTTCCCAACGAGCCTAAAAACAATACGGCCGCTGCCCATAAAACTTGGGAAAAATTTAAGGAGGATGCTGATGAGGTAGCCTGCCTTATGCTAGCCACCATGTCCCCTGATCTCCAGAAGAACATGGAGGACATGGCTGCATTTGACATGATTGAGCAACTTAAGGGCATGTTTCAGAAACAGGCCCGACAAGAGTGCTATGATACCATGAAGCAGCTTATATCCTGCAAAATGCAAGAAGGCTCGCCTGTGAGTGCCCATGTGCTTAAAATGAAAGGGTACATCGACCAAATGCCCAAACTTGGTTATCCTATGCAGGATGAAATGGCAGCAGACTTCATCTTGAACTCCCTGCCTAGTTCTTACGACCAGTTCGTAATGAACTTTAATATGAATGCATGGGTTAAGAGTGTAGCTGAACTACATGGTATGCTCAAAACTGCTAAGCAAAACATACCAGGTAAAGCCAGTCAAATGTTGATGGTTCGATCTACTGGTGTTAGGAAGCCAAATCCCAAGAAGAAAGCTTATAACAATAAGGGAAAAGGTAAAGTTGTTACGGCCAAGTCTGCCACCAACAACAAACAGCTGGCTAAAAACAAAGCAGTACCTCCCCCCCCTTGAGGAGCGACACTGTTTTGAATGCAATAAGATGGGGCACTGGAGACGTAACTGTCCTGACTATCTAGCCAAGCTGAAGGCGAAGAAGGCCAATGGTGAAGGCTCTTCTTCAGGTATTCTGATTTATGTTATTGAACTTTTCACTGTTTCCAGCAACACGTGGGTATTTGACACCGAATGTGGTTACCATATCATTAATGTCTTGCAGGAGCCTGAAAAGTGGAAGAAACTAAAACAAGGCGACATGGAGCTCATCATTGGTGATGGGAAAAGAGCACCGGTTCTTGCAACCGGAACATATTATCTTTCTTGTCCATCTGGCCTTGTAATTACTTTAGATAATTGTTTGTTTGCTTTTGGTTTAACCAGAAACATCATTTCAGTTTCTTTATTGTTTGAACAAGGATTCAAGTACGTTTTTAATTATGCTTTTATTTCTACCTACTTGAATGATGTCTTTTATTTTGAGGCTAAACCTCGAAGTGGTATTTATGAGATTGATATTCAAACAAACAATAACATATATAATCTTACTAAACGTATCAAATCTGGAATTAATGATACATTTCTATGGCATTGTAGACTTGGGCACATAAGCAAGACTCGTGTGAAAAGGCTTCAGTTTGAAGGGATTCTTGAATCCACAGGACATGAATCTTTTGATGAATGCGAATCTTGCTTAGCTGGCAAACTCACAAAGGATCCTTTCACCCATGTTGGTGAACGGGCCAAGGATCTGTTAGCACTTATATATTCTGATGTATGTGGTCCTTTCAGAACCATGTCTAGAAATCATGAAAGATACTTCGTTACATTTATTGACGATTATAGTCGATACCCCTATGTCTACCTTATGAAGCATAGACATGAAACCTTTGAAAAGTTCAAAGAGTTTCAGAACGAAGTAGAAAACCAACTTGGTAAGACTATCAAGGTACTTCGATCAGATCTAGGTGGAGAATACCTAAGCCAAGAGTTCACTAATCATCTAAAGGAACGTGGAATTGTTTCACAGTTCACTCCACCCGGCACACCCCAACTTAATGGCGTGAGTGAGAGGAGAAATCGAACCCTACTTATATGCTTCGATCGATGATGTGTAGAACTAACTTACCTCACTCCTTTTGGAGTTATGCTCTTATGACCGCCGCCCGCCTTGTCAATCTGGCACCGACTAAAAAGGTAGACAAAACGCCATACGAGATATGGCACGGGTCTAAACCTAATTTGTCTTACCTTAAAGTATGGGGATGTAATGCTTATGTCACCAGCGAATCTGATGACAAGCTAGATCCTCGAGGCGAAAAAGTTATTTTCGTCGGATACTATAACAGAAGCAGATATTACTTTTACCATCCTCATGCAAATATGATTTCCATCAAAAGGAAGGCATATTTCCTTGAGAAAGAGTTTCTTGATCGAGGAACTGGAAGTAATATTGTGGATCTTGAAGAAATTCGAGAACCACAAACAAATACTGATGTAGTCGGTGCGTCTGAACAACAAGAAATCATTATTGATTCAGACATAAACGTAAGCGTTCGCAGAAGTAGCAGAACCCGCAAAGAACCTGACAGATATCTTTGGAATCTAGAGCGTCCTGAGGTTTTGGTAGTAGCTAACTCTGGTGATGAACCTACTAACTACAAATCTGCTATCTCAGATCCGGAATCTGTGAAATGGCTAGATGCCATGAACGCCGAGATGCAATCCATGCGAGACAATCAAATCTGGGACTTGGTTGAGCTACCCCCCGGTTCACAGGAAGTAGGGAGCAAGTTGCTTTTCAAGAGAAAAACCAACATGCATGGAAATGTACACACCTATAAAACACGGCTTGTTGCAAAAGGTTTCACTCAAAATCAAGGTGTTGACTACGATGAAACTTTCTCACCCGTTGTTATGATCATATCAATCAGGATATTGCTTGCCATACAGCGTACTATGATTACGAGATAAGGCAAATGGATGTCAGAACCGCTTTTCTAAATGGACATCTCTCTGAAGATGTTTATATAGTTCAGCCTAATGGTTTTGTCGATCCATAATATCCAAATAAGGTGTGCAAACTGAATAAGTCTATTTATGGACTTAAACAGGCATCTCTTAGCTGGAATCTTCATTTTGATCAAAGGATCATGGAATTCGGTTTTGTCAAAAGTGAAGATGAGCCTTTTGTTTACAGGAAGACTAGTGGGAGCACTATATCATTCCTCATATTGTATGTGGATGATATACTGATCATTGAAAACAATATCCCAATGCTTAACGAAGTTAAAATTGGTTGGGAGGTTGTTTCGCAATGAAAGATCTTGGAGAAGCTGCTTACATTCTAGGAATCAAGATCTATAGGGATAGATCTAGGCGGCTTCTAGGGCTTAGTCAAAGCACATACATAGACAAAATGATGACATACTTTAAGATGGAAAACTCCAAGAAAGGAGGTGTTCCGATGACTAAAGGTACCGTGTTGAACAAATCTCAATCTCCTTCAATAGACATTGATATTAAGCGAATGGAAAAGGTTCCATATGCTTCAGCAATTGGTTCCATCATGTATGCTATGTTGTGCACTAGACCTGACGTCTCGTATGCTTTAAGCATTACTAGCCGTTATCAGCAGAAACCTGGCTTTACCCATTGGACTGCAGTTAAGAATATTCTGAAGTACTTGAGAAGGACTAAAGATATGTTCTTAATATTTGGAGGAGTTGAAGAACAGCTCACTGTAAGATGTTACACTGATGCTAGTTTTCAAACTGACCGAGATGACACTCGCTCACAATCTGGTTTTGTATTTATACTCAATGATGGAACTATCTCTTGGAAAAGTTCCAAGCAAAGTGTGGTGGCAGATTCCACCACTGAATCTGAATATATTGCAGCATCAGATGCTGCAAAGGAAGCTGCTTGGATGAAGAAGTTCATAGCCGATCTTGATGTGGTTCCAAGTATTCAGCACCCAATCGAGATATTCTGTGATAACACAGGTGCCATTGCTCAAGCCAAAGAGCCCAGATCTCATCACAGGGCCAAGCATATTCAGAGGAAGTTTCACTATATACCGAACATAGTGAAAAGGGAGACATCGTGATAAGCAAAATAGACACAGATCAAAACCTAGCAGACCCGTTTACTAAGCCCATGACTCAGGACAAACATGATCAGCATAGGGATGCTATCGGGCTTAGATTAGTTAGTGATATGTTTTGATTTAGTATTTGGATGTACGAACTTTTAACAGTTATACCTTTTAATTCATTTTTATTTACTAATTTAAGTGCAATTATGAATCTTATAACTGTGTTCGATTTTAATACGTTTAATCCATGAATATTGTATTCTAAATTATTCGTAGTCGGTCAGACTTGTGGGAACAATTCTGAATTAAGACTATTCTGAATTCAGACTTAAGGAGTTGACTTCTAAATTCACAGACCTCATTATGAATGACGTTGGATGTAACTCGCCACAAACCATCTTTATTATAAGATGCTTTGATACTGGTATACTCATTTAGTATCCTCTGACCTGAGATGCATACTAGAACTTCCGTTTACCAAAGGTTATTCTTTGATCACTGTCAATCGTTGTCGCGTAACTGCCAGTCATAAAGGCTTTGGTTGGGAATAATTCTGAAGTTCAGTGGGAGTTGTATGTAGTCAATAAGGGATTCTGTACTCTTACATTATATGTAATAGTTAGACATTGTGGCGCCCTCGTTGATTCAAACTAGTGAAGTGTGAGGCCTCACCCAAACTGACTGTGTGTTTGATTGGACCATTTTGAATCTAGATAGAGAACAATAATGATTAAGCTCCATTTGAGAATTAATCTCAATGACTCAATTGATGTCTTTTACAGAAAGGATAAATGACTATGATTACCATAAGTCTATTGTCTTGTTGTAGTAAAATGATACTAGATCAAGATGTTCTGGTTAATGACTTTAAAGTGTCATACCTTGTTGGGGGCAGCCATGTGCAGCTAGAGCGCCGCTGACTGTCTACGTGGAATTCAACCGAATGCCGTCCAAGTGGGAGCTTGTTGGATTATGTACGGGTTCGGTTACGTCACGTTGCCAACCGAGTTATGACCCGTAAGAGTTACACATTGAGCAACGAATATTAAATCCACTTATTTTATTTAACTGACGTTTACGAACTATATCGGGTTTAAATGATTTATAAAAGTTAAAAATTATTTATAAACGTTAAAGACTTAAACGTTATTATTTTGGATCTCCGTTATTACGTGGGTTAATATTGATATAATCGGGCCTGGGGCCCGCGAGTAGATTAATATTAATTAAATGTTTAATTAGGTTTAAAAAAAACCTAATTTTACATATATAGATATGGATGTCCACAAAGGGCTGCGATTTTTCTTTTGAAGAGAACATCGAAGGCGGCAGTTTTGTTTCGGTCAAAGGGGCGGCCACTTCTTGTATTTGGTCAAAAAGGACGGCGGCTGCACTTTCTTGGCCAAGATCCATCGAAGCAACTCTCAAGAATATTGTTCTTCAATTCTTATTGGACTTGCGCACAAAACTCAAGGCTGTCGCTAAGCAACAGGAAGACCCAAGAACCACGTTTTTTGTTTTGCGTTCTCGTTCGGTTCGTTCAATCTAGCACTTAATTCGTTGTCACTCGGTGTCTCAAACGGTTAATTATTAACCACAAATGTATTATTATCTCATCAGTAGGTTAATAATATTCTGTGTTTGCATTGTTTGTAACCCAGATCCTGTCGGATTCACTTTTGGTATTTTCTTTATTACTCCGCTACGTTATATATTATTAATATGATTAATAATTACTTCAAAATCGTTTTGATAAAATAAAACTAACCAAGATAGCACTGAACCCAACACGTATTAACTTTTAGGGGAATCTTTTGACAAGACTTTATATTTATACTATTTGATGAGTGCAACTTGTACAAAATAAATAAATATGTTGCTTCAAACCCGTTTTTATTAAAAGTTCATCCTTAATCATTATCAACGAGTTCAATTAAAATACATGACGCATAGCACTGGTATACACATGTTATTGATTCAGACAAGGTATTAAATGGTTGGTTTAAAGATCAATGTGATCAATTCCTATTTAAATACTCACTTAGAGCATTTACATTGGTAAAACTAACAAATGTTTACACATGAAGAATGATAGAACCCAAAATAAAAATACTAACTGTGAAATGTTATAATGGTTAATCTGTTTTACATACGATTTTTATGTACGAATTCAGGTATGGTGTTCATAAAATAATTTGATACCTGTTCGTTTTTGTTTTCTCTTATCCCATTAAAGAGCTTGCAGTATTAGCTCCTGGTGATTCAAACATGATTTAAAAGTTTACCCATTACATGCAAACCATAAAACCTAAATATTGTAATAAGAACATCGAGTAAAAGAGGAAGTGAAGATGACATGAAGAAGCAAAACAAATATTAGAAGAAAGAATGACTAAAAGATGAAGAAAAACACATCCAAAAGAAAAGGAAGGCCGAAGAAAGAATAAACTACACAAAAATCTAGCTTTTTAAAAAAAGTTAGAACTACTAAGAGGTTATTGAGTTATTGGCTAACCATTTCTATACTTACAACTCTACTCTAAATTGCATCCATGAGTAGAGTTAGAAGCTTTTTCTACTTAAAACTCTGTTATAAAAACAAATGTATAGAAAAGTAAATTTAGAAGTAAGATTAGAAACTATGTTTGCTAGTGTAAAAATTAGTAAATAAAAGCTCAGAACTCGATTCCTGTTTTCCAAGCATTTTCCTATAAAAACCTTGCGTTCATGCGTTTATCCTCACAACTCACCCATTTCGATTAGTGTTCATTCGAGACTAGGCCAAGTAAAGCGACCCCCAACCTAACCTTTGTTCTTTCTCTACAGCTATGTTGTTTGATCTCCTCTGATCACTTTAAAAGTAAACGAGGAAGTGAAAATGGTATGATGAGGAAAAACACATGGTTGAAGAAGGAAAGACTGCATGATAAAAAAAGCGCTATAGGCCGAAGAAAGAAGAAATGACAATATAGCGTTTTGGAAAAGATTTTGGGGACCCTCTGAACTATTGATAGCTTATATATCATAGCTCATTCACAATGATAACAGATCAGAGAGAGAAGTTGGATTTCTCCGGCATATCCCGGCCCCGCCTCCACATTCTGGCGAGCTTCATCAGCGACAAAAGCCTATATGACATGACAGTGACGGATTAAGATCTAGAGCTTGAGGATTGTTATCGAGAAAGTTTTTTTTCGCTCTAGGCAGCTTCTCGGCCTTGATATCAAGGTACAGTTAATTATTTTAATTTGTTTCGGTATTTGTTGTATGGATTGATGGGTAAAATGAGGATATTGGCATAAAAGAAATAACCTATGTATTTACATGTAGTTTATGTGTCGACTTTTGCTGGCTTCTTGATTTATTATTAGATTTGATAATAGGAATGATAAGCTCTCTACAAGATCCAGTTTTTTGCCCTTTTGTATATAGTAAGCAAGAAGGTATTAATGGAGCCCTTGACGCAACAACACAAAAATATATGTTACAACATTCAATGACTATGATTTAAGGTAAATGACTTCCAAAATTTATGATTCTAAGTATATCTGACTGCTTACAAGTCATGCTTGATGATGATGCAGGTGACATTTTGCTATGTTTTGGCCATGTTGACATATTTCAGGATTTTGTTGACATTGGATTTGGGTCTTATTTGGTGTGCACACTTTGTTAAAGACAAAAATGTATTGGATTTGTATCCTGAAACAAAGTAAGTGTTTTTTTCTTAGTATTTGTAATTTTGAATAAACTGAGAGAGCTGGAATTTTCCAAAATGTTTGGAGATCTTAAATGACCTGCACACAAGTTGCTTTGTAGATGAAGAATAAATCTTGATTACCATAACATTACACCAAAAATAGTCTTGAATTACAGGCTTTTTCCAGATGGTCTGTTTTAGTAAAGATAAAATGTTTGACTTACCCATTAGATGTTCTTCAAATTATGTTGAATGTGCAGCATGTATGTTTCTATATAACTATATTTTTTTTAAATGCAGACACGGTAACAAGAAGTAAATGGTGGAAGTAAATGGACCACACCCACCGAACCCGTATGTATGTTAGGAAACAACAGAATACTGTTTCTCAGCTCATAGTAGCTCATATTCAGATTTAGAATGGTAAGGTAGTTTTATTTTGGGATACACACATGAACTGTTGGATAATAAGAACAAGTAGTTTTTTGTATTATTTTTTTAACAAACTTAATGCATATGTGAGTTGTTTAAGGTAAGGTTGTTTTCTTGGGATGCATATGTAATACTTGCAACAAGTAGTTTATGTAAGCTCTTGAAAGAATTCTGTTGCTTACTTCTCAATTAGTACAAGTACACACTTGACAACTTTCGAATGTGCGAGCAACAAGAACAATTTTGAATGTGTTAGCAATGGAACCCCGCGGCATCGCGCGGGTGCACTCTCTAGTTTAAATTAAACATAGAGTAAATAGCATAAATAGTCCCTGTGGTTGGTTTGAACAAGCTGCACGATTGGTTTTCAAACTTTAAAAATTGTAAAGTTATTCTAAACTTTTGTATATTTATTGCAAATTTGGTCTCTAAATTTTAAAAATTACAAAGTTAGTTTAAATTTTAAGTGGGTGTTGCACTTTTGATCCCTACGGTTCAATTTAAAAGTTAGTTCAAACCTTATAAAATGCATAAAAACTAAATAAATTTAATGTAAGAGATCACATGCAACAAGTACACAAAATTTTAAACTAACTTTGTAATTTTTAAAGTTCGAAAACCAAACATACAATCTAGTTAAACCACAATGACTATTATCCAATTTTCTCTTAAACTTATCATTCCTTGAATTTATATCTAATTTAAATAAAACTTTTATAACCGCATCCCTCAAACCTCCTCAACCCCACCCACCCAGCAATCATCACGTTGTCCCTCTTTCAAACCCCTAGTTTTTTCTCAATTGAATTGATGCACACAACACCAAGACACAAGTAAGTTCATCAATTACTTATAGATAAATTTAAAAATAATAAAGTACTTTATTATTAAAAACGTGAAAAATGAATAATGATTTTTTAGGTTTTTTCAAATTAACACAATACTTTTCTTTTTTTTAATTGATTCCTTTTTAGTTTTGAACATTTGAATTTAGCCACATTTATTTTAAATATTTTCCCATTTAACCTTAATTTTGGTTTTTGATTTTGTCCACTAAAGTTTTAGATTAGAGTTTCGCTACCTAACTATTTATATTGAAGTTTTACTTTCCCGAGTTTTGTCATTAAAGTTTAGTAATTTTACAATTTGCCCCCTGATTTGTTTTGTTTTGTTTTGTTTTTTTTTTTTTTTTTTTTTTTTTTTTTTTTTTTTTGTTTTTTCAAGACAACTAAAGTTTATAATCTTAGAGTTTGGCCATTGATTCATTTTTGTAACTTTAGTCACTAAATTTTAGGATTTTAGAGTTTGACCCCTAAATTACTCACAGTAAGGTTTTATTTTTTTGAGTTTACCCACTGAAGTTTAGTATTTTAAAAGTTTCATCACCAAACTTCGAGTTTATAGTTTATGACAACTCGGGCTAGTAAACGACCAAAGTAACGCTGCATTGCGTGTAGCAAAAACGACTAGCCTCCCGCATGTATTTTTAGAGTTTGATCATTAAAGTTTACTATTTTAGAGTTTCACAACAATACTTCGTTTTTATAGTTCCCAACGAGTTGGATCGACAACGAACAAAGTAACGTAGCCTTGCATGTGAAAAAATGACCGTACCCCGGCACGTAGCACGGATGGACAAAAATTAGTTTTAGTTAAAATTATACATATGAGAATAAGAGACTTACCATTCTCTTAGAACTCTCTTCCTATTTTCTAATGCATCTTTCTTTCTAATATAAATTAGTAAATTACAAGTTTTGTCCTTTACGTAGATCTAAAATTATAGATCTTATCTTAAACTCTAATAACTACGCTAAGTGTCCTTTATTTAGAAACTTGTTACGTTTTCTATACTTTCTACTAACAAAGTTTAATTTTTTCTGGTAGTTTTTAATGAATGACCATTTTGCCCTCATCTCTTAAAGGATGAAATGTATAACTTTAATTTTTTTTTTATTTTACTTCATTTTATCTCTATTTTATTAATTTTACTTTTCTTTCTTTATTTTTTCAATCACATAAACTTATCTTAAATATTATTAATTAATTAATTTTAATCTTTTTTTATAAAGTATAATTTTATTTATAGTTATTTAATTTATTATAATTTTTATTTATTCAATCTAGTTATTTACTTTTATAATTGAACAAAAAATAAAGCTCTCATAATATATTTTTTTCATGTTATAAAAGTTAAACTACTAAATTGTTTTGCTTCATCGTCACATTTTAACCTTTTTGGTTGTCACACCCTTTTAATTGAGACTGGATACTGATTGATATCAACACAATACAATGAAAATGTTTATTTAGACTTGCAATGATTTCAAAATCCCAAAGCCAATAGTTTATGTGGCATTACATATAAAATAAATTATTCAAATTTAACATTATCTAAAACAAAATTAGCATATTTTATTCAAGTTGTCTCCAACATTATTAAATGAATATGGCAGTCGCTAAACTCCAAGTGTCCAACTAAGGCAACTCCTATCCACTTGTCACCTACTAAATTTATTTTTCTTCTGAAATACACACCCAAAATACTCAACATAATGTTAGTGAGCTCATAAATTTATAACACATAACTTGTCTCAAATATAATATAATAACAGTAACACTGGTGCATTAAAAAGTGTCATAATCAAACCTTGACCCGGGTTACCATCCTGAGTGCTAAAACATCCCCTAATCTATACCCCTTATTGTTATGTGTTTATGTGTGCTATGCCAAGCACGATTAATCTGCGCTATTTTGTGACACAATAATTATTAAATCTCAATAGGGGGGGGGGGTTGTTCCTTGTTATAAGGGCCTATTTTGTGCTGGAGATTCTCCAAATAGTTTTGTAAGGTTATATTAGAAGGCTGATGCAACCAAAAAAGCAAAAACAACCAAGGAGCTTCCTGCATGCATGCACTGATATATAAGGTAGGAGTTACTTCGGAAGTTTTACACTCATCATAGAAATTATTCCAAGTGTAAAATCTTCCGAAGCCAAAGACCAAATCTTCCAAAGCCAAAGATGAAGTCTTTCGAAGCTTCAAAGACAAAGTTTTCCAAAGCCAATGAAGTGAAGACTGATTTCTTCCGAAGACAGAGTGGACATACTTTCTCTGATCTACTTTTCCATAAAGCTGACTTACTTTTCGTTGCAACTCTGATGACTCACCAACTTATACAAGTTGGTGAAAAGGTTCATGCTTTAGGAAACTGTGCCTTTTGACTTTACATTGATCTTGTTGTCTAGATTAATGTTTCCAGCTGGCCTTCAAAGTATGGCCGGTTGTAGGATGTAGTATAAAGTATCTCAGGTCCTTGTATTTCTTTTTATGCTTTGTAACACTTGTAAAAGAACTTAAGAGCAATATACAACATCCTTGAAAACCATATTACTATGTTCTTATTCTTAGTTCTGTCTCATTGCTTACTTGTGTTCTTAGTATCATTTACATAAACCTGGTTCCCCATTTGATCTGTTAAGTGTTCTAACACTCTCCTCATTATGAGACTGATTGTATTGACCATCCCTTAACCGGTCCTGCAATTGGTATCAGAGCTTTTCCAGGCTTTCGATTGTAAGATCTCACCATCTTAAATCCCTTCAATTTCACAAAACACTTAACAACTCAAATGGCAGCTATCACAAAGGCTGATATGGAAACTGGTACTATAATAAAGTCTCCACTGATCACTCCTGATGACTTTGAAACTTGGTGCCAAAGAATGGAAGGCTTCATTAATTCTCAAGACTCCAGGATGTGGTGATCTGTTGTCTCTGGACCTCATGTACCATCCACCTCTTTAGCTGCTACTGGTGGTGGTATGATACCAAAGAAAGTGGCTGACTATTTTGAAAAAGACTGGAAGAAGATAAACATAGATCAGAAGGCCTTGATCGCCCTCCAAACTGCTCTTCCAAACTCTATCTACAGAGGTTTCAAGAAGTGCAAGACTGCCAAGCCTCTATGGGATGCACTAAAGCTTATGTATGAGGGGTCAAATGAAGCAAAAGAGAACAAGAAGGACCTCTTGAAGCAGTAGTTTGAGAACTTCACCTTTAAGGCAGGTGAAACCATGACTCAACAATACTTCAGGTATATTGAGATTATGGATACTCTAATGGATGTTGGAGTAACTCTTAAGAACAATGACATTATGAGGAAGTTCATGTCCTCTCTTCCCAAACAATGGACACACTATTGTGTGGTCATTAAGAGGACTGAGAACCTCAAGACCCTTACTCTCATAGAGTTGTATGGTATCCTTAATGGCTACCAGATGGAGATGAACATGCAAATTCCATCTGGTAACTTCAACAATCAGCAGAGTTCAGCCCTTCATATGGTTGAAAGGGATTGCAGAGAACCACAACATCATCTCATCTGATATCCTGACAACTCATAAAAGGGTCCTTTCATCACCTTCCCGGAGACACCAAAAGAGAGCTACACCTAAGGAAGCCCATTCCAAGAGACAAGCTCTTCACAAGCCTTTGTGTCTACTAATGAAAGCACATGAAGCTTTCTCTTTACCCTTGAAGACCTGGACTGTATCCATCCAGATGATCTGGAGTACATGGAAATAGTCCAACAGATGGTTCTTCTCACTTATAGAGCCAAGAAGTTTTACAAGAGGACAGGGAGGAAGTTTCCTAGCAATGCAACCGGTGGAAAGTTTGAGCTGGACAAAAGCAAAGTGAAGTGTTACAACTATAACCAAATGGGACACTTTGCTAGAGAGTGCAAGACACTAAGAACAAGTGGTGGCCAAGCACAAACCAGACCAAACTACACTGATGGAGCTCCCCAGAATGAGAAGCCCAAGCAGCAAGCTGCAGTTGCTGTTAAAGAAGGAGGCTTTGACTGGAGCTTTCAAGTTGAGGATGCATCTCTAAACCAAACACCGATGGCAGATCATGAAAAAGCCAAGGTATTGGAACATCTTTGTACACTTGAATGTATTGCTAAAGTTAACAGATATAGGTCCTATAACTTAGAGATGAGAACTGATCTTGAGTCCTTAAACATTTTAAAAGCCGATTTCAAAAGAGCTAAAAATGATTACAAACTTAAAATAGAAGATTTAGAGAAAACCATTTCAACTCTTAAGCATGAACACACTAATTACAGGACTTTGATCAAAGATCTCATCACTAAGTTAACTGAATGCCAGGCTGAGCTTGTTATCAGCAAAGCCAGGGCAGAAAAGTGTGTTCTTAAAGAAGAGACCTTCAAGAACATGATATCCTCATCCTTGCATGCAAAAGTTTGTTATCAGAATAAGGAGGGACTGTGATCTACTGAGATAGCTCCTCCACACACTCTATTATCTGTAAGATCTCCAAGGTGTGGAACTTGTGAAGATGAGCTTCCCCTCATAGACCCCATAGATGAAGAGGATGAAGAAGAGACAGTGAAGGATGATTCTGAGAAGAGTGAAGAAGATCATCCTAAGAAGGGTCACTATTCTCATCAGGAGAGAAAAGAATCTGGGATGACCAAGTCTAAGAGGAAGAACTTGATCAGAAAAGCCAAGAGGAAATCAAAGAAGGCTCAAGGGATCAAGGCCACTTTCAACTCTAAGCAAAAATAAGTGTTCATCTCTGCAAGATTTGAAGTGGTGAAGGCTGAAGACTCAACTATGAACTCTAGTACCAGGAGTTCTAGTTCATGTCCAACTCATTCTAGCAAAGAGAAGAAGGCTGATCAGCTGTGCACCACTGCTACACAGCCTAAACCATCCAGTTCCAAGAGTAAGCCTCACCCTAAGAAGCTTGCTGCATCATCTGTGATGATGAAGATGGAGGTGGAAAGTGATCAAGTTCAGTATTTCTCTCAAAAGAAGACTCTCAAAAGGAAGCAAATGGATTGCATCATGTGTGATAGTACTTCTCATCTTGCTAAGGATTGTTTCTACAATCCTAAAAGTACTATTCACATGATCAAAGAGAAAACTTCTGAGAAGAAGAAAGAAAAACTTGCTTCGGAAGGAAAATCTTTTCCCTTCGGAAGCTCCAAGGTGAAAAAGAAGACAAGTGAAAACTTGCCTTCGGAAGAAAAATTGGTCTTGGAAGAAAGGAATGCTTCCAAAGTACTGAAGCTTGCTGCAGTGAAAGCAAGATCTTCCCAAGGTCCAGTCTCCAAAACTTCCGAAGTTTTCAAAACTTCTGAAGTGTTGAAGGTCAAGTCTAATTTTCCAAAGATGGTGTGGAAGATGAAGGAAGACCAAGTGACTAAAAGTTCTTCATCTACAACAGCTGCTGATCCTTAAAACTTGAACATAGGATCAATTACTGTTACATTATCTTCAAATCACTTTGATAAGACCAAGACCAATGAAGCTTGGGTTTCTAAATAGGACAGATAAAGCACGGCATCTTCAAGATTATAAGGAAGCCAACTGTTGGCTTCTTAGGGGTAGAAACAGCCCTTGTCCCAAAAATGTTAGAGCTCATTGCTCAAGGTGACAATCTAGCAGCACCAGCTAGTATTGAACCCACACCTTCTACTTCCCAACCACCAATACAGCCAAAAATAACCATCACCTACCAAAGAAAATCCAAACAAACCCCTACACATGCTACTCAGTTTATGCAGGCCCCTATATCATTACCCATACAGGAGGATGTGGACACTGGAGCTCCTATTTCTCCTGAGAAGCAAACCACTCCTATATTACCAATGATCAGTGCTGAGGTTCCTCATGCTCAGCCTGATGAGCTCACAACTCTCAAAGCCTTAAGCCTTCACTTAGAGTCTTAAAAATATAGTGAACAACCTTCAGGGGACAGTTACCATCCCCAGCCTCTTGATCTAAACCAACCAATCGCAAACCTTGAATTCTACGATGATGAAGACATGGGCTTCAGTGAGTATCATGAGTCTCTTTTCTCCTCCCCTACTCAAGGAGAGATGAGTACTCCTGTTTCTTCCATGTCTAGCCAATATCATCCATCTACTACTAAGGTGGATCTCTTTAAACCTATTCAGGAGGTCCATATGGAAGAGGCTCTTCCTTCAATAAGTGACTACATCATTAAGACCTCAAGCATGGAAACCCAACCCATCAACACTTCACTTGAAGCTGTCATGGTGTAGGGGAAATCCAGCAGCCAAGAACAAAGTGCTGGTGATGAGGAAGAAGACCTTGGTCCTATTCTCTCATCCCCCCATGATTCTTTTGATGAAGATGAGGGGAGTCTGAAACTAAAGGTGTAAAAACTAACAAAAACATGCACCTATTTAGTTTTAAAGATAAGTTTGAGCCTTCAACCATCTGAAGGAATGGTTTTCCTTTTATAGTTGTGCCTTCTTTCTCATCCTTTGCTCTCTTTTTCAACTCTTCTTCAGTCTTGGCTTTCTTTGTAAGCTCAGCCAGATGGAGACTACTCAGATGATTTCTGATGTGAGCAGCAACCTGAGAGTTGGAGGGATTGAAGAATGGTTTCTCTGCTAACACAGCAAGGTCAAATCTGCTAGAGTGTAACAGAGATGAAGTATCAACCCTGTTTACTTCACCATTCTCTCTTTCCACAGCAAAGCTATGTGAAGGTTCATCGAACCTCCACCGAACTATATGTTTTCTAGGATTGAGGGGTTTGGATGAAAGCTTGTCCCCCTTTGTAGTGTCTAATAGAGAGTCACCAGTCTCCTTCTTAACTTCTTTTCTTCTTCTGTAAGAACATCTGAATTGGTTACAAGAAGTTGGAGAGCTTGGTCCAGTGTTCCCCTAGGCAGATCAAGGAATGCATATCTTGTGAGGGAACTGGAAGAGCCATTAGTGTATTTTAGCTTAATTGACTCTTCCTCATAAGAGATGTCGCTTAATGTTATGTAGTTGATGAGCTTCCTCTTGATCTCCTTGAATTCTTCTAAGGTCAGGGGTTTAGAAGGTTCAAAAGATGGTTTGGGTATAGATTAGGTTCTGGGTTGTTTTTTGGGTTTAAGGATAGGTGGTGGTGTTGGTTGTTAGGAAGTAGTGGGTGAGGGCGTAGGTAAGGCTGATAGTATGGGTTTAGGGGTGTAAGGCTCAGTGGTTGGTTCAGTTTTGATGGGGAAGGGAAGAGGTGTGGGTGTAGGTTGTGTTGGTTTGGGTGCCTTCTTCTGAACACTTGGTTTTTTAATTACCTACTGCCTTTTTCCTAAGCGAATGTCAGCTTTGATGTCGCTAACATGTCGCTGTAGGGTCTTTTCTGACATAGGACCCACTTGCCTGCCGGTGAAGCCATGGGCTTTGAGATAAGCTTTCATCCATTCCTTATCTCCTTCACTCTTGGCAACTACAAGCTTTGCCTCTTCGTCCTTCTTCTTCTTCTCCTTTAGCTTCTCCCTGGCAGTCCTCTTCCTTTCGTTGTTGATTTGATCTTGCTCTTTATGAAAAAGAAACAAGATCATATCATAATCATAAGGTGCCAGCTTCTTGTGAGAATAGCCTCTAGAGCAAAGAAAGGCTATCCTCTCCTTCCTCTCCCTTTCCGTAGCTTCCTCCTTCATTTTTCTCCTCTCCTCCTCTTCTGCCAACCTTGCTGCTTTCTCCTTTTCTTTTTGTAGCAAGGTTACCTTCTCCAGCTTTACAAGCTCATCAAGTGGGAGTAGAAGGATATCTTCATTGACTACTCCTAGGCTGATGAGCCTGTCTATAACCTCCACTCTCCTCTTGTTGTTGATACTTTCTTGAGCTGCTGCTGCTGCTTGCAGCCAACAGCTTCCTAGTATCAATTCTTCCCTTCTTCTTAAGCTTTTCCAACCTTTCCTCCTCTAGAAGCTCCTCAGCAGTGAGCTTCCTCTTCCCCATAGGATCAGTGGAAAATTCAGCCTTTGGAGACTCAGGTTTAGAGGATTCAGGTTGGGGAGAGTGGGGTTGGACTTATGGTGTTTGATATAGAGGGGTTATAAGGAAGTCCTCACTATTTACTTCAGAGGCTAGGTCAAGAATGGCATCTGTGATGAACAGATCATTGGACGAGGAAGACAGTTCAATTATTCCTTCCGCAGCTTTGATTTCTGCTTCAGAAGTAATTGAAACTTCACTACCTGTCCCTTCCAAATTAGTTGCTGGGCCATGAGTCTATATATCCCCTTCGTAGTTAATCTCAGGTTCAATAGAGACCTTAGGTTGACCAACTTCCTTTTCAAAGGTAGGTGGTGCACTCAGCCTTTGAAGCTCCTCAGCTCCAAAGTAGGCAACGACTACATTAGGGGAAAATGGATGAGCTTATAAAAAATGTGGTTAAAAACCTGTTGAGATCTATAAGCATTCTTGGATCCACTTGAATAGTAATGGGAGCTGGTTGAGGGAAGATGGTTGCAGGGTCTTACTGTGTGGGGTATAAAGAAGATATGGCATCAAAGGAAGTTGTTACGATAGCGAGGCAGGGTTCCTCATGTCTTTGTTTCTGTACATTCTCCCCCTTTTTGGTAGCATCATCTTGAGAAGTAGATGAGCTAGAGGAAGAACTTAAAGAAACCTGAGTATGTACATGCCTAACAGACTTCTCAATCTGTGTCTCAGCTAGTTGTGCCTTGAGATTTTCAATCTCAAGTTGCTGAGTGGCAGACCTATCCTCTAAAGTCTTGACCTTTAATTCAAGGTTTGAGACTTTAAAAAGCAGGTCTCTGATAATGAGTTTCAGGCTACCCTCATCTTCTTTTGAAGAATCATTGGGAGATGACATAACATACCTAGTATGTTCATCATCACCACCAGTTGTGGTTTCTTGGCGCCTTGGATACCCTTACGTGCTGATGTCTCTTTCAGAGTCATCAAGGGGCAAGGTTGTCGTAGAATCAGTCCCACTTATGTTACCACTGTTCTGAGAGGTTAGTAAAACACTCTCAGTAGTAGCCGCTGAGCCTACATGAGTCACCTCCACACCAGTTTGACTCACCTCAGTTAGGTATAGCTGATGTGGGCTAGACATTAGAGGTTCCCTGGGGCTCAGTTGATCTTGAGAGTGGTATGGTAGATCAACATCATGGCTCGGATGAAACATAATGTCCTCATCAGGTAGGGTTGATAGGTCAATAAGGGATAGGGAGGGTAAATCTAATGACCCAGGATCTTGGTCAACACCTAAGGGTTCTTCTGCTAGAGCAGATGACCCGATGATGTTGGTGTCCCTTTTTGGCTGCTCAGGGGAGTGTTGAGACTCACCTAAGGGCTAAAGGCTTGGGTTGTAGGCTCATCAGCTTGAGACTGAGGATACTCAATGCTGACATTGAGGTTAATAGTGGAGGATGGTTGGACCTCTGGCTGGGAGTGGGAGCCCTGAGTTCCACTCGAGCCTTTTTGGTTAGAACAGAGGGGATCTGATCAATCAGAGTAGATGCATCAGGGGTTTGTTTAGGGCTTCTTGTGTATGTAATCTTGATTGGGTGGGAAGAAGTGATTGGCATTTGAGTGGTGGTGTCTGGTGTGGGTTCATCAGCTGCTGGGCTTGCAGGGATGTCACTAGGAGCCGTTGGCTCGCGCATACCTGGAAGAAGATCAGTGAATCTTCCAGAGAAGTTGGTGGACACCTTCATTAAAGTTTTGAAGATGCCAGGCCGCATGTGATGGACCAGTAGAACATTTGCACATTGTAATTTGTCCTGGTCCAGCTCACAGTTGATTATGTGCTGAATGAACTGGGGATACATGTAGAATGGATCTCGGGTTAGATTGCCTCTTAAGTTGTTTAGCACAAATCTTGAGTAGTTGAAGCGCAGGACCTTTACCAACCCGTGGACTAGGCAGCCCAAATCATATGGGATTTGATCCCATCCCCTGGATTTGTTGGATAGGTAGTGCAGGATGATGTGCAACAAGAACTTCCAATTGTAGGAGAAGTTAAACTTGCAGACTGTAGACTTGTGCACATCACCGCCATATACCATCTAAGTGTAAGTGTCTTCCAACTTAGATTTAGGGAATTCAGTATGGGCGCCCTCATCATGAAGCTCCAGATGCTCCCTGATGGTTGATTCAGTAATGGTGATCTCCTGTCTGCAGATCCTCGATCTGATGACCCTTTCACCATTTAGTGTTTCATCTTGACCATTGGCCCAGAATTATGCCATGGGGTTAGAGTAGATGGTAGGGTTCACAGTAATGGCAGTGAGGTATGCCGATTGGGACAGAAATTCGATGATAGGGGCAAAGTCGGCATCCTTTGAAGAATCAAGGATAGCGACTGATTATGTTGGGGATTTAGGGCCATTGTTAAGAAGTACGATTGGATTGAAAGAATTTAAGAGTGAGTGAAGAAGATAGTGGTAATTTGGGGCTTTTGCTGTGGTAAAGAAAGTAAAGAAAGAGAGTCGGAAATTTTAAATAGGGGTTAAAATGCAAACTGATATGGTGAAAGGACAATTTAGGTTTTCATTTGATAGGGGCGGTAAGATAAAACATTTAAAATATTCCGACAATCATCAATAAAATCTTACTTTTTACAGAGTAGGGCCCAAATATTTTCGTTACACAGTAAAGGTGTTCTTTCGAAGGTAAACTTGCTTTCGAGAGAAAACACTTGTGTTTCTCAATATTGTCTTCTGAAGCCATTTTTATTTCCGAAAGCAAACCATGTCTCAATTACAAGTTTGCTTCCGAGAGTACAGTCTTCTTCCGAGAATAGAAGTTAGTAAGCTTTGGAAGTAAATTTGATCTATGATCAATTGTTCTTTCGAGGCTAAAAACTCTTCAGAAGATAATATTTATGCAGAGGAATTTGCCTTCGGAAGATGGATAAAGATCTCTTCCGAGGATAAATTTCTCTTCGGAAGTATTTACACTTAGATTTTTTTTTGAAGAAAGCCTTTTTGTAACAGGGCTTAGACTGTAGTTAGACAACATAGACAAGACATATTTTAAATAGGTTTTTCAAAAAAGAAAAACTAGTCAATGTTAATCATCCCAATAGCTGTAATTAAATATTTAAATCTTTGTTCATCAAAGGCTTTGGTGAACAAGTCAGCATATTGTTCATTTGAATTCACTTTAACTAGCTTTATTAGATTTTTCTCATGAATATCTCAAATGAAATGATACCTGATGTCAATATGCTTTGTCTTGGAGTGCTTGACCGGATTTTCTGTGATAGAAATGGAACTCTTGTTGTCTATGTGGATAGGAGTCTCCATGAAGTTGAAACCATAGTTTAGCATTTGATTCTAAATCCATAGCAGTTGAGCGCAGCAGCTTGCAGCAAAAATGCATTTAGCTTCAGCAGTTGATGTTGAGACACATGATTGCTTCTTGCATTGCCAGGAGATAACCCTTCAACCAAGAAATTGACATCCACCGGATATGGATTTCTTGTTGATGTTGCAGCCACCATAATCACTGTCAGTATACCTATAGAGATTGAAGTCCTTATTCTTAGGATACCAGAGACCTAGTTTAGGAGCTCCTTTAAGGTATCTAAGAATTCTCTTGGCAGCAATTAGGTGAGACACCTTGGGAGCAGCCTGATATCTTGCACAGATGCAGGTTGCAAACATGATATTAGGTCTACTTGCAGTGAGATACATCAGAGATCCAATAATCGCCCTGTACTGATGCTGATCAGTATCCTCCCCCTCAAAATCAGGACAAAGATTATGATTTCTGGGTATAGGTGTCTTGGCTGGCTTACAATCTTTTATCTCAAATTTCTCTAAGATTTCCTTGACATACTTAGATTGATTGATGAAGAACCCTTCTTCTATCTTCTTCACTTGAATTCCAAATAAGAAATCCATCTTTCCTACTAAACTCATCTCAAACTTCTTCCTCATGATGCTTTCAAAGTCTTTGCACATTTGGTCATTTGAGGAACCAAATATGATGTCATCAACATAGACTTGAACAAGCAGCATGTCCTTCCCGGACTTCTTTATCAATAATGTCTTGTCTATGGTGCCTCTGGTGTAGACATTTCTAAGAAGAAACTGAGACAGGGTTTCATACCACATAGTGCTTGATGCAACCCATAAAGAGCTTTATCCAGTTTGCACACATAGTTGGGGTGCTGTGGGTCTTCGAATCCTGGTGGCTGACACACATAGACTTCTCTATCGATATCCTCATATAAAAATGCACATTTGACATCAAGTTGATAGACAGTGAAGTTCTTGGAAGCTGCAAAAGCAAGGAAGATTCTCATAGCCTCAAGTCTTGCAACAGGTGCAAAGACATCAGTCTAATCTATGCCTACCTCCTGTGTGTATCCTTGAACAACAAGTCTTGTCTTGTTCTTGCTGATCAAACCTCTACCATCTCTCTTATTTCTGAACACCTACTTGGTGCCAATAGGGACTTGGCCAGGTGGCAATGGACATAAGTTCCATACCTTTTGCCTCTTGAATTGAAGTAACTCCTCTTGCATAGCTTCAATCAAATTGTTGTCCTTGAGGGCTTTTTCCACTTTCTTTGGTTCCATTTGAGAGAGAAAGCATGAGTACAAGCAGACATTCCTATTGTGGGTCTAACTTCTTGTTCTCACACCTTCTGAGACATCCCCAATGATGTTCTCAGCTGGGCGAGTGTTGTGTATCCTGAGCCTAGGAATCACATCTAGTTGCATAGATAAATCTAGGTTTGAGAAGTTTTGCTCAGGATTTTGAACATCATGACCAGCTGATGTCTCATACTCATTCAATGAGGACTGATTGAATGAATATGTGACAACATCAATGATATTCTGCTAAGAAGTAGTATCAATAGTCGCCTGTTCCTCCAGATTACTATCTTTATCAGCTTGGTGTTCAATGCTGGAGTTGTCAGCTGATGAGTTTTGAGGCTCAGTTGGCTGACAACTTGTTGAAGCTCAATGATTTCCTGAGATGTTCAAGCTTTCAGGACTTCTAGTAGTGGGAGCTTGTTCTTTAATTTCTCTTGGAGAACTGTGAATAGGTCTAGGTAACTCAAACATTTGATCTTTAAAGAGGTCACTTTGAGTTCCTTTTTCAGCTGAAATATTATCACAAGATGGTTTAGAATAGTTTGGAAACAATTCTAGATTGAAGATATGATCAGGGCCATTTCCTATAACACAAGGAATGTGCTCATTAACAACAATGTTGGATGGATCCTTAAATTGTTGATTTTTAATATTATACACTCTATAAGCAATAGAGGTTGAGGAATATCCAACAAAGATAACATCATCTGACTTTTCAGCAAATTTTACTAAATTGTCTTTTGTGTTAAGTATGGTACACCTGCTGCCAAAGGACCTAAGAAAGCCAATGAACGGTGGCCTCTTGTTCCATAACTCATAAGGGGTCTTTCCATGGGGCTTAACAATAAGAACCCTATTCTGCACATAGCATGCAATGCGGATTGCCTCTACTCAAAAAGTTAGAGGCAGCTTTGAATCAGCTAACATAGTTCTTGCAGCCTCAATAAGTGTCCTGTTCCTCCTCTTAGCAACACCATTCTGTTGAGGAGTTCTAGGAGCACTGTATTGTCTGGTAATCCCTTTTGAGTTACAGAATGAGTCAAGAACTTAATTCTTAAACTCAGTCCCTTGATCACGTCTAATGATTTTTACCTTGTGATCCTTTTGATTTTCAATTTTAAGAATAAAAGATTTTAAAGTTTCAACCATTTCATCTTTAGTTCTTAAAAAGAATACCCATGTAAAACTTGTAAAATCATCAACAATCACAAGACAATATGATTTTCTTCCAATGCTCATTATACTTCTGGGACCAAAAAGATCCATGTGCAATAAGTGTAATGGAGTGGTGATGGAGTTAATCTTTTTGGATTTGTGAGATACCTTGTGTTGCTTTCCTTTCAGGCAAGCAACACAGTTATCTATACAGAAAAATTCCTTTTTAGGCACACCATGTACCAAATTATTTTTAACCAGCTTATTCGTGGTTTTAAAATTAACATGGCACATTCTTTTATGCCAAAGATTTGACTCATCACCATTAGCTTTGGAAAGAAAGCATGATACTTCACCTAGTGGAGAAGCATTATTCATATCAAGCTTGTACATATCCCTTCTCCTGGGAGATCTAAGAAGCACCAATTCCTGAGGAATAGTCATCCCGGGTTTGAGGATAATGCATTCATATTCTGTGAAAAGCATTTGGTGCTTTTGATCACAGAATTAAGAAACACTCAAAAGATTGTGTTCAAGCTGTTTGACAACGTTTACTTTGTCAATGTTTAACTTACCATTGGATACACTACCTTTACCAGAAATGTATCCTCCGGCTTCACCTCCAAACTAAACAGGACCTCCATCAAAATGTTCAAATTGTTGTAGGAGAGATCTATTTCCTGTCATGTGCCTAGAGCATCCACTGTCCACAATCCAGACATTTTCATTCTTGTCATGTGGATGTCCCTGCACATAAGGTGAAATGATTAGTTACTGTTGGAAACCCAAGCCTTATTGATCTTGGGTTCTTCCAATGCAGATGATATAACTGCACCAAATTGTATGTAAGGGGGCTCTTGTTCTTGAGCTTGTCTTCCGGAGCTATTTTCCTTTCGAAAGAATGAGCTTCTTCTGAAAGCAACTTGGCTTCGGAAACAAGCTTTCCTTTCCTTAACACTTGGACCATATGGTAAGGTCCAAATATGAAACCATTCTTGACTCCTTCTTTCTTAATATTGGTTGCATAATATGTGCTTGCTGGATTGTAGTAACAATCTTTAGCCATGTGGTTATGCAGGCCACAGATTATGCACTCAATGTTATTCTTGGTGGGACATGTGGGTTGTTGTTTCTTGCACTTCTTCTTTTCTTCAACAACCTTTCCCTTTAACTTTTGATCCTTTAGCTGGATAGAAGTGCTGGTACTACACTCCTTTCCTGAATTAGAACTTCCAACCACTTGGAATCCAGTTGAGATGAATACATCCTTTTGCATTGGGTCTGTCTTCATCTTAGTTTCAGCCACCTTTTTGGCAGTTTTTCTTACTTCCCTGATCTGGTTCTTTCTGGCTTTGGTGGTCAAAGGTTTATCAACTGTGGGGATGAGGTTTTCTACCTTATCCTTCCCTATGGTGGTTTCCATTATTACATCATTCTTCTACTCACTAGGTAGTGGGTCAGTAGTTGGAACCTCTTGCTTATCAGTACCACATCTTGGCTATCTAATAGACACAAGAGAGTGTGGTGGAGCAATTTCATTGGATCCCAACCCACTTTTGTTTTTATAGGATACCTTGGAGTGGGAGGATGATGCTATAATGGTGTTGAAGTTATGCTCTTAAATAGCATACTTCTCTGCTTTAGCCTCAGCTATGACTAGCTGGGCTTGAGCTTCAGTCAACTTGGATATTAGATCTTTTATTTGAGTCCTATAGTTGGTATGTTCATGTTTTAAAGAGAACACAGTTTTCTCTAACTCTTCTATTTTGAGCTTATAGTCAGATTCTGCTTTCTTAAAATTAGATTTTAGAATATTTAAGGACTCAATATCAGATCTAATTTCCATGTTGTAGTCTTGATACAATTTAACCTTAGCAATACAGGCTGGGGTACAGAGATGTTCATATACCTTGTTGTCTTCAGTTCCAGCCATGAAAGCTTGAGCAGGGGTGACATCTTGCACCATAAAGCTCCAGTCAACCTCTTGAGCAATAGCTGCAGTTTATGGCTCAGTGGGTTGGTTTCAGCCTTTGAGGTAGCAGAATGTTGGGAGGCTTGAGCTGCTCCAGGATTAGATCTTGGAGCTTTACATTTCCTAGCAAAGTGATCAAGCTAGTTATAGTTATAGCATTTGGCCTTGCTTTTATCAAACCCGAATTTGCTGTTAGTTGGGTTCTGAGGAAACTGCCTTCCTGTTCTTTTAAAGAACTTCTTTGCTCTATAGGTTAAAAGAGCCATTTGTTGGACAATGTTAATATATTCAACATCATCTGGGCTGAAACACTCTAGATCATCAAAACAGTATTGAAAATCTCCAGAGTGCTGTCGGGGGTAGTTCAGGGAAAGTTATGTATGGCCCAGAAGAGGATGATGGCTGTCGGGGGTAGTTCAAGTACAACTGAAGATGGGGAGTTCTTGATCCTTCAGTAACATGTAGAGCATTGTTCACTGTAGGATTTGAGGGTCTGTTCATCTGGTGGCTCTTCTGAGTCTCCATCTCCATACGTTTTCCATCAAGGATTCCATACAGTTTAGTCATAGTGAGAGTGTTGAGATTTTTAGTTCTCTTTATTGAGACACAGTAAAAAGTCCACTCATGAGGAAGTGCACTCATGAATTTTCTGACTATGTCTCTTTTCTCAAAAACAACTCCCATAGTCTGAAGAGAGGTGATCAAGTCCATATACCTAAAGTATTATTGGCTCAAGGTCTCACCAATAACATAAGTGAAGTTCTCAAACTTCTGCTTCAGCATATCTTCCTTGTTCTCCTTTGATTTAGTAGAACCAGAGTACATCAGCTTCAAAGCATCAAATAGTTCTTTAGCGGTCTCGCATTGCTTAAAGCCTGCCATTATGGCATTTGGTATAGCAGTAAGCAACATGGTCATCGCTTTGTAGTCGATGTCCATCTTCTTGAAGTCTTCATCAAAGTAGTCTTCAACAACTTTCTCAATCATGGCGCTATTACCAGCCGGGTCCGCCACCTTTGGCTTGTAAGGACCATGAGTGACAGATCTCCACATGCTGCTATCTTGATACTTGATGAAACCTTCAATTCATCTGCTCCAGGTTCCAAAATCATCAGGGGTGATGATAGGAGCCTTGGTCATGGTTCCCATCTCGGACTTAGAAAATTTTTGGTTAAGAGCCATTTGAGTGAAGTGAGTAAGTGTGAAGAAATGAGGGTGATTTGGGATGGTTAGATCTCACAATCAAGAGCCTAAAAAGCTCTAATACCAATTGCAGGATCGATGTTGGTCACTTAACACAAGTTTTGTATCTCACAAACTCACTAAGTCTCACTCAGATGATGAAGCAGAATCTCTAACTAAGTTGACAATAATATAATAAATTAATGAACACAAGAATGGTTTTCAAGATACTTGTATATATTACTTCTCAACTTAGTATCACAAGACTCTTACAAGTATGGTAACTTAAGTTACAATGAGAAACTATATATACTACTATCTACAGCCGGTTATACTTGGAAAACCAGCTGGAATTTACCGCTAGACAAATACTACATTGCTAGAAGTAAAGTATCTAAGATAAAATAATATCCGAGATTAGGTAGCCATGACAGGTCCATGACTTACCTTTTGTCACCAACTAAGTATGGTAGCTGTACTAACTGATAAAGGTGAATAGTGGATTAAATATGGTCAACTACATGGGCGTGGGAAAGTGCCATGCAGTGTATCAGAGTTGTCAGCGGATGTCAGACAACCCATACTTATGTCCACTAGTTCATAGTTGATTCTTCCGAAGGCAAAATGGATTCGGAAGAATAAGTTCTTCCGAGGCCATTTATACTTCGGAAGAATCAACTTCTTCTGATTCTTCTGCAAGTCTTCATGACTTCATTCTTCGGAAGACTTTGTCTTTGATCTTCTAAGTGTGAATGCTTCGGAAGGAGAACTACTTGATCTTCATATACTTCGGAATACTTGGTTCTACCTTTGAAAGTTCTTCATATACTTCGGAAGGAAAACTACTTAGTCTCGGAAGACTTAGTTTTCCTTCGGAAGTTCTTCATACTTAAGCTTCGGAAGATCTTCAACTTGTGTTCAAAAGAGCAGCTTTAGCTTCGGAAGACTTTTTCAAAATATTTTAAGTGTTGTTTTGGTTGCACCAGCCTCATATGATCCAACAAGTCACTTGGAATCTCAGGTGACTGTCTTACAAAAAGAGGGTCAATGACCAGCAACTTGAGACCACCGATCTCAAGGGCAAGTTAGCTGAGAGACCACTTAAGAGAACTCAACCAGGTCCATAAGAACCTGTGGATGTGATAGACCCAACCCTAAGCTCACTTATGCAAGAAGGTGATGCTACCAAAAAGGGGGAGAAAGTCCAAACAATCACAGAACCTGGGAGTTCTTCACAGAGTATGGACTTTAAGGATTCACCACCCTCACTTGTAATGGTCCATACTCAGTAACCTTCTCAAGTCTACATGGATGTGGACTCACTCATATAAAGTTTGTTTGAGGATGGTATTCCCAAAGCTATGCCTACCACATCTCTTCACTCGGAGAATCCAATCATGGGATGGAGGTATGACACTGATAGAAGAGCTCTAGTTATCTCTAAATCTCAGGGTCAACAGGAAATTTTCAACTTTTTCAACCTGAGCTTCTATGAGAGCATCCATCTGATTGATCTTACACTTGTCAACCCAATTTAAAACAGATAAGCTGTAAGATTAGCAGATAGGATTCAAGAAATGGTGTTTGAAGAATACAAGCTGAGGTCAAGACTATATAGACAGAGGCTAGAAGGTAAGACTTTTAGTCAACTGGATGTTGAGGTGGACCCTAAGATTAGCTTCGAAGGGGAAGCCTTGATTGAAGGCCCAGAAGTTGAACCTGTGAACCTTGAGATAGGAACTTCTTCAGCACCCATTACCCTCAGTGAGGCACTAGCTAGTGAAGGTGCTTCACAACCTCTCTCTAGCCAAAGCTTGACTATTGAATCAAGCAATGAAGGCTAAAGCTCTCTCCACCCTGAGTCACCAAGGCCTGTGAGTGACAAAGGGAAAAGGAAACTAACTTCTGAGGAGATTGAGGAGGAGTAAAGAGAGAGGAAGAGGAAGCTAAGGGGAGAAAGTTCAAAAGGGTCTCTAGGCTTCATGGTAGCTGCCATCAGGGCTGCCCCAGGCCAGATACTCAGGATGATAAGTTGAGGGTAGCCAGGATAAACTACTTGGGGACCAGAAACTACAATGTAGATAAACTACTCTCTCTCCCCTTAGATGAACCGAATGAACTGGCTAACAAGGAGTTGTCCAAAGAGAGAAAGGAGGCAGAGGATGCAACATTGCTCCTAAAAAACATGGAAGAAAGAAGACAGAAAAGGCTCTACAAGCATGCTCCTACCCTCTTCCCTGTTCAAGAAAGTCCTGAGACAGAGGCTGTGGCAACTGTACAACCCTCAAGTAGATAAGGAAGCTGATAGACTGAACATGATCAACTACCTGAGTGCCACATGACTCTATCAGGTATCTGCACTTCTTCCCTTATCATATGAGTATGTTGAATTTGAGTATTTCAAGCAGCTGGAGCAACAAGTAATCAAGGAACAAAAGGCCGCTAAGAGAAAACTAAAGGAAGAAGCTGCAAAGTCAAGAGCCATCATCTAAAAGAGCCAAAAGAAGTCTGCTGATAGACAAAAGGATGATGAGCTTTTTGAAGTTGTATGGATTCTTCGGAAGAAGGGTTGGTCCAATGTCTCTATCCATTATGGATGAGCACATCAGGGTGATCAAGTAGAAGATTAAGAAGGGAGAGCTTGTTGACTTGCATTCTCCACCAAGTCGAGCTTAACCTGAAGTTCAGGTCAAGGTTGAACCCCCTAAGACAACATAACCTGGACCTAGAGCTAAATCTCAGCCAACTTCATCTTTTGATCCATAGCAGGGTCCTCTTCACTCTCTTTCTGAACCTGTGAGAGAAGAGAATCCAACTGAGAGAGACAATGTAGAATAACCTGGTGTTGAAGACCAGTCCTCTCAGTTAAAGACTTCAAGAGGAGGAAAAGGATGGCCATGAAGAGTGTTTCCAAGAAGAAGGCCAAGGCATCCACCACTACACCTCAGGATGAGTCAAAGCATCTTGAGGTAGTGCAAGAAGTGGCTGCTCAACTAACGTCAACTCAAGTAGAGCCTCTTGCAACTGGAAGACTCATCTTGTCTTGGAATTTTGCTGCTAATCCAGACAGGTGGTATGTCATCAGAGATCAAGAGGTCAAGATGTCTATTTCTAGCAAGACATGCTTGATTTTCCACTACATGATCTCCATGACATGAGAAGATATTATGAGAGTATGAGGGATCCTGACCAGATGATGAAGAAAGGTATGGTCTTAATTCTAATAAGGACTGTCAACATCTGAATAACTTCTCTGATTTGGTACTATCAGCCTAGGGGGAGTTTGTAAGGTTATATTAGAAGGTTGATACAACCAAAGAAGCCAAAACAACCAAGGAGCTTCTTGCATGCATGCACTGATGTACAAGGTAGAAGTTACTTCGGAAGTTTTACACTCATCACATAAATTATTCCAAGTGTAAAATCTTCCGAAGCCAAAGACCAAATCTTCCAAAGCCAAAGATGAAGTCTTCCGAAGCCAATAAAGTGAAGACTGATTTCTTCCGAAGACAGAGAGGACATGCTTTCTCTGATCACTTTTCCATAAAGCTGACTTACTTTCCGCTACAACTCTGATGACTCACCAACTTATACAAGTTGGTGAAAAGGTCCATGCTTTAGTAAACTATAGATTATGGCCTTGAGTCCATAACTTCCTACTTTGTACCTTTTATCCTTTTTATAATATATTAGGATGTGGTTATGGCATGTCATAGTCACTAGTCAAAAGGCAATCTGCCTTTTGACTTTACATTGATCTTGTTGTCTAGATTAATGTTTTTAGCTGGCCTTCAAAGTATGGCCAGTTGTAGGATGTAGTATAAAGTATCTCAGGTCCTTGTATTTCTTTTTATGCTTTGTAACGCTTGTAAAAGAACTTGAGAGCAATATACAACATCCTTGAAAATCATATTACTCTGTTCTTGTTCTTAGTTCTGTCTCATTGTTTACTTGTGTTCTTAGTCTCATTTACATAAATCCGGTTCCCCATTTGATCTGTTAAGTATTCTAACACTCTCCTCATTGTGAGACTGATTGTATAGACCATCCCTTAACCGGTCTTGCAAGTTTAACAACAAATCACGTGGCTCCTAGTAAAGTTAATGATTATGCTTTGTGCGGGGACATGATCAGGTATTATAGCACCACAAAATATTTTTTAAAGAGTATGTATTTCACCCCAAAAATTTAAATATGAAAAGGGGGTTTGTGAGACCTATTTGAGCTTTGTTCCTGAGGTAAATCCTCAGGATCTAGAGTGCTACCTACTAACAGGGTTTCTAAGTTCATTTTATATGTATTATCATCTCATTAAGTAGTTATCTAAGTCCAGTCTATAATTTCTAAGTTTAGTTTACATGTTTGTTGATTCTTGTTACACATGTGTAATTGAGCTTTATCCTTAAGTTTTGAAGTCTTATTTTGTGTTTCATCTAGGAATGAGTCAACATATTAGAATTTTAGATAATAGTTTTAACAACAAATCATGTGGCTTCTAGTGGAGTTGATGATTGTGCTCTGTCAGGAGACAAGATCAGGTATTATTTCAGTACAAAATATTTTTTAAAGAGTATGTATTTCACCTCAAAAATTTTAATATGAAAAGGGGATTTATGAGACCCACCCGAGCTTTGTTCTTGAGGTAAATTCTCGGGATCTAGATTGCTATCGATCGGCAAGGTTTCTAAGTTCATTTTATATGTATTATCATCTCATTAAGTAGTTATCTAAATCCAAACCATAATTTCTAAGTTTAGTTTACATGTTTGTTGATTCTTGTTACACATGTGTAATTAAGCTTTTAGCCTTAAGTTCTGATGTCTTATTTTGAGTTTTACTTAAGTATGGGTCAACATATTACAATTTTAGATTGTAACATTTGTTATAAGTATATTTTAGTCCCAAAATAGTAAGGTTTCAATTGTTGGTAGTTTTGGTTCCTAGACTTTGTAGAATCACACTTTTAACCCTAAAGTTTTGAATTTTGCATTTTTTGTTATGATGGCATTTATTATTTTTAAGTGAGTTATACTACTGAAGTATATCACTTTTTATGCTAGGGAATGGTTATAGTCAAAATGATATTTAATCTAAATAGCCTAAGAAGGATTATGGACTTGACACTTGTCCTTCTATTAATTTTAAGAGGGGGCATTTTGGTCATTGTGTCAAATACGTCAGCTCATTGTGTCTTATACGTTTATTGTGTCAAATATCAATTCATTGTATCATATATTTACATCATTAGTTATATATATTCACTATTGTGTTTTTGACGTTTTAGATTTTTATATATTATATAAATTTGTTATATATCGTTATTTTTTACAATTAGAAGTAGACAATGATATACTTTTACCAATGTATTTCTCAAACTTATAGTGTTAAAGATAACACAATGTGTTGTCATTATTTTTAAATATATTATATAAATTTATTATTATCTATCATTATGTTTTACAATTAGAAGTACACAATTATGTTATTTCATCAATGTATTATGTTTTACAATTACAAGTACACAATAATGTTATTTTACCAATGTATTTTTCAAAACTTATAATAGTATTTTAACTATTAATGATAAATTTTGTATAAATTACAAGAAAACTCTATAAATGGTAATATTGGATTTAACTTATTTTTATCATAATAAGACATTAGTTACTAAAATTTTAGATTCTAAGTTGTTATTGTCGGTATTACATTTTTAACGTTATCGGTTCGTTTTTAACGTGTATTCGGGTTTCGGTTGACTTTAGTTAAATTTTAATTGTATATTACTTTAATATACTTAATTAATAACATATACAGGTTAGGTTATGGAGTTGCTAAAGTTTAAAGACAAGATAAGATATATAATGTTACGTAATAGGTATAGTTTTTAACAAAATTAGTAATTTACTCTTGAAAACTGAATACTCCAATAAAAACTCAGGCGCCCATGCCTTTTCTCATCACCTGCCCATTTGGCAATTCGAGAATAAAGCAAGCGAAGCGACCCCCCAAGGCCCAAACCTTCATTCTTTCACTGCTGTTTACAGTTTAATCTATCACCCCGCAAAACATTGAAATCTCATCGCCCTAACAGTGAACAGTCCCTCTGGATTTTCACACTCATACAGATAGATATGCATCCAAGAAGCCATATTTCTCTCTGCAAACTCCTCAGTAGAATCCCTTTTCGACCATCTTCAAAACCCACATCCCTAATTCCCTCAAGAACACTCACAACCAAATCATTTCACCCCTTTTGTAACCCCACATCGCAATATTACTCTGATAAACCCTTATACACCCAGTTCAAGATCTCTCGCTCCTACAATGTCGAAACCGACAAAGTTGTTGATGAAATAAACTTGAAGTTTGCAGAGGCAAGAGAAGAGATTGAAATGGCGCTGGAGTCGAAAGAAACAGTGTATTTCAATGAAGAAGCTGAGTGTGCTCGTGCTGTGGTTAAAGAAGTTCTTGAAATGTATGAGGGATTGCTCTCGAAGTTGCCCGAAAAGGAGAGAGGGGGGATACAGAGGTCAATGGGGCTCAAGATTGAACAGTTGAAGGCTGAACTTGAGCAATTGAATGAATGATGAGGTGTGTTCATTTGGGTATGATTTCTTTTTCTATGTTTTTAACCAGTTAGTTTGATTGATTGATGTTATTTGCTATGTTGAAGATGATATGACAAAAGGGTACTTGTTGTTCAAGATTTCTGATGAGATGGTGAATGAGTAGCCATGAGGAATAATTTTATGTTACTTTGTAACACTCATACATCCTTTATGGATAAACTTAGCTCTTTAGAAGTGTTGGCTATGATGCTTTACAATATAACAAGAGAATGAATAAGAATCAAGGGTCCAATTCGTCTATTTTTATGCCAAAATGGTTGCATTTTAGTAATCTGCTAATTGTAAGCAGTTCTCCAGTTTTCTACACCTGAAAGTGTTACTCACTTGCCACTCAAATCAATTGTCTATTATTGTTTGTTATACATGTATGTAGCATGTTTTCACATTGATTCATGGCACTTGTGTAACTAACCTTTGGTATTTTTGTGTTTATAAGATCAAAAGTCAAACCCTTTTTGATCCCAAAACAAGTAGGTGATTGTTACAAATGTAGCTCAATTAGGGTTGTTAGTGACATACACAATTACTGAAAGTAAAGTACAAATAATTGATGCATAGATGATTAGAAGTGTTTGTACAAGGGATACACTTCTTTTGCCCTTGCATTGTGGACATGGTTAGCTAGTTTGAATTGCTAGCATAAGGTGATTGATAGTTTGAAAAACCAAGTTTGGCTCATACTGTTTGTTTTCTTTTTGAAAACATACACAACGTACGTAAAAGAGCATAATTCATTTGATTGTTCTTTATATATAGAATCATGGAACTATAGTATTTCCCCAGGGCGAACACCTGCCATTCTCTTATCAGAATGATTGGCACCTAGCAAACAACTAATTGATTGATCTTTTCAGAGACTTCTGTTGTTTGATCTTTTTTTTAGACTGTTAGAGTGTTTAACTAGTTTAGGAGGTAATGTTTTTATTAGGAATTTGTGGAATTTTGGTCAAAATTCTATGTTATATGTTCTCATAGCTACCTCTGCTACTTGTGAACTGCAAGCATCCTGTTTCTTGTTCACCGTATCCTTAGTTATATTTTTTTGGTTGACTTTTTGGTTTGACTTTTTTAAATTTATGGTTGACCTTTTGTACTAGCAATCTTTCATATCTTACCCATGTTTCCTTCTGTAATAAGTATTTTGAAGAGAGAGTTTGATACTCTGCATTTCTGTTCTACTTTTCCTGACTTTTTGGGTCAAACAACTAGTTTTCATTTAGTCCAGTTCTGGCATTTTACGTTATATGGAAGATTGTGAACTTAGTTATTTGCCGGCATTTGGTAGTACTTGCAAAAATTTGTCGCACTTTTATTTTAGTAAGCAACTGTTTCGTCATTTATCTGCTTTCTTACTATTACTATCACAATGAATATCTTATATGTTTTTTCAAAAGATGTACCTCAAACATGAAACATTAAATTACTTAGATTTTCTATGATACACCCAAACCTCCCTTAAAACTCCTCAAACAAAGGTTCCTAAACCAACAATAATGAGTTCTTAGTTCTCTCTCCATGTTGGTTCATATCCTCGTCAAAAGTCGTCGTCTCATAGAGAACGAATATTATAGATAAAGTTTTCTATCTCATCCTTCTTCGAACTTTTTTATTAGTGGAATATTGCTTGACATATTTATTTGTTATCACATCATTAGAAGTGAATTTGTAATCATTACACACCCTTAGAAGCTAACACATGGTGATTACAAGCCATGTAAGTTAGATATTGTACTATAATACATAATTGTTTTGACTATATCGTAATCTGTTGTCATTTATAACATGTATCATTTGTAACCTCTAAAATCCATTACCTTTCATTCTAATAGAATTTCAAATGGATAAACTCCAAAGCTATTTAGGGCTAGATAGATCTCATTACTTCTTATATACACTTATCTTTCTTGAGTATACTTATGTACTTGTTCATGATCATGGTTTAAATGGATCGGGTATGTTGAAATATACTGGTTATGACGATAGATCCAGTATTAGATGTTTGGTTTGAATTGTGCAAATCATATGCAATTCAAGAATTGTATAGAAATTTTTGTAACACTACAAACTATGTTTGGTATGTGGCAGTGCTTATTTTTACAATGGGTTTGAACATAATAGTTGAGGGATAGATCTCAATGCTGATGGAGTTGTGGAGGTTATAGGATGGTTATGGATTAATGGATAATGAAATAATCTACGACGATAAGGTTAATAAGAATTCAAGATGTTTGTCAAGATGTTGTCGATATAATATAAAGTTGTTAATGGATAACGGGAAAGCCTATTGATAATATAATATAAAGAATGTTATAATATTACTTAATTAAAGTGTTATAACTTAGAACTTTAGAGAGGATTTTACGAGGAAGAATAAAATAAATGTATAGCTTATGAAAATGTATATAAGATGTTTTTTCTCATCTACATTAAGGTGGTGTTTGTGCTACAAATATCAATCATTTTGATATACAAGTAAAAGTATTTGGTAGATAAATAGTGTAGTAAACTTATCTACAAGTTTAATAAAAAGTTTATTCACTTGTTATGTTAATAATTTATAATATATTTTTTTTAGATGACATTTTTCAAACTTCAAGGGTATAAGTACTATCTCATTAAACACCTTGCTAAATAAATATCCAGCGAAAAAAAAAAAACATTAGCTAAGGAAAAAACAATGCAGCTTATATGTAGCAACCCATCCGTTGGATAGGATGAAATGCACAATTGATAATCAGCGGAAACAATAACTACTAAATTTCATTAATATTCAAAACATTGTTTACATCCAAGTTTACAAAATAACAAGTCTCAAGGTTTCTATGCTTCCTAAAGCCCTCCGAGGTGAACTATTGTCACTGCTCGCTTATTGATCATTTGCCTACATTAGTATATTTAAAACGACGTCAGCTATTGCTGGTGAGCTCATAAGACACCATTTATAAATAAGTAGATTAGTATGCATTACAATATGGGTTTTACATAAGTTAGAGATCTGCGCCTTCCATGGCTTTTATAACAACCCATCGACGCATAGACTATGTCCCCCAGTTAATTGGTTGAGTATGGGTGTGTTATGTCGACATTACTGTCCAATTAGGGGTGTAAATTTATGACGCATAGACTACGTCCACGGACTAAAGATAATTTAGGGATTGTGGATAGCGGAATGTTCTCACCTTCTTCTTAGGGCAACAAGTGAAACAAACATCTGATGGTATTTTCACAAATCAATCTAAGTATGTTCATGACATCTTAGTGAGATTTAAAGCTACTAATGCTAAAGCTGCTAAAACTCCAATGTTTAGGACATGTTCACTAACTCCTGACTTGAGGGGGAAGCAGTAGATTAGCAACAGTATAGAGACATTATTGGATCTCACATATATCTCACAACCAGCAGACCAAATATTATATTTGCCACATGTCTTTGGTCAAGGTTCCAAGGTGCTCCAAAAGTGACACACATGATAGCCGCCAAGAGAATTTTGAAGTATCTTAAATGGGAACCTAAGTTGGAATTATGGTACCCTAAAATTCTGAATGATGCAACATCAACAAGAAATCCACCTCAGAGGGATGTTAATTTATAGGAGAAATATTGGTTTCATGGCAATGCAAGAAGCAAACTTATGTGTCTACATCAACTGCTGAAGTTGAGTACATTGCTGCCTCTAGTCGTTGTGCTCAGGTGCTATGGATTCAAACCCAACTTATAGATTATGTAATAACTTTCATGAACACTCCAATTCACATTGACAACAACAGTATCATCTCAATCACCAACAATCTAGTTCAGCACTCAAAGACAAAATACAATGATATCAGGTATCATTTCATTTGGGATTGTGGTAAAAAAAAATTATTAAATTAGTTAAAGTTCATATAAATGAACAATATGCATATTTTTTCACAAAAGCATTTGATGAAACACGGTTTAAATATTTTGTATCTGCTATTGGAAAGATGGTATTTTGAATAATTTATAATTATATAAAATGAAATATGATAAAATTTGTGAAAAATTGTGTTTTTGATAACAAAACTGGGTATTTGTCGATTTTTACAATTTGGCAGATAAGAGTACTACGACACTTGCCTTATAAAAGATCCGGTAGGACCCACATCTATCTTCCGATAGGTAGTTGCGTTGTAGTTTTTCTCTGAAAAGACTATTCCATCATCACAAAGCCATTGGATTTACACTTACGGTGGTGAAAATTTTAAAATAATACTATTATATATTTTTACCGAAATGTAAATCAACACTTCTTCCCACTATTTTCATCATTTACATTCATCTGATAGGAAAAACCTTCATCTTTTCTAAGTCGTTCATAAATTCAAACTCTTTCCAAATAGCCGCTTAAAATCTAGAATTCTGACCCAATTACAACATCGCTGCCTCATTTAAACACATTGGTGATTCAGTTTACGACCATGTTCTTAACTTTCTTTGCAATAGCAACTATGCTTTTGCCATCTATATCGACCCAATAATTTGTGCTCCACGCATTAGATAATTCTGGAATACATGTTCTATTCAAAGAGAACATGAAACTAAAGTCCTGACTACAGTAGTGCAAGGATTAAAGATCACCATCTCTTGCACGAAGATTCGTTAACATCTACATCTTCATGACGAAAATGGTGAGTCTTCATTCTCCAAAGAAGTGGTGAGTGGCATATTCAAGGAGATACGATATGAATGACATCTTCCAACGTTCACCTTCTCCAAATCAATGGTCTATCATAACTGGAGAATCATTTTTCATATCTTTATACATTGCTTATCAAACAAGTTTGGTGGATGGGATTTAGTTCTATTGGATTTAGCAGGGGCTAACTTGTAAAATAGCAGAATTATAACTTTTCAAACTTTATTTTTTAAATCTTTGCAAGAATGTAACTGATGCTGAAAAGTTTTAGTTTTTAATGTACCTAAGATTTATTCAACTGATCTTAAATGAGGAATTGGTCAATAAACTTAAAATTGAAGAAGATATAAATGCCTTGGAAACTTTAAACAAAGTAATTTTTTTAAAGTTCAAGGCTACTTATAAATCATTTTTAGGGAAGGTCACTCCCTTGTTTGTTCATATGCTAGAGGTCACTGAGCCTTAGGGTGGCAGCGTGGCTACACCCTCCATTGCTGATCTCACACCATCCACATTAAAGCCAAAAACGTTTAAAAAGAAGCTAACCCCTGCATCATCTACTCGGAAAATGCAGGCTCCAATATCTCCTCCACCAAAAAAGCAAGGCTAGAAACTTGGGTCACAGCTAAGCTAAAGGTGCCAGCCACAACTAAACAAAGCTCCAAAAAGAAGGTTTCTTTTTCTTCTTCTGAGCAGACCCACACCATATCCACTAGCCCTCAATTAGAGTCCCAACACTGTATTAAGAAACCAAAAATAGATACCACATAACTAAGACGATTTCTAAGAAAGAAGTCTAGTTAGGATTTGGTTCACAACCCGAGCCACTAGACTTAGCTTCTCAAACTCTCATTCACATGTCTCCTACCCAGGATGTGGATGTCCATACTGTCGTTCAGTATGACTCACTGTCTTCCACTTACCATACCTTACAGGCAGTGGAGACTGATATGTATGTTAAGACATCTGACCCATATCCTTTACATAAAAACATTGACCCTAGGAGAGAAATGGTCAATGTGAAACAGGCTGTCTCTATTGTTAATCCATCAGTTGGTCATCTGGACAGAGATAACATAGCTAGGACCGTAAACACAAGAACTTAACTTGAGAATATCTCTTTGAGTCATTCCTTAAGAATAGCAATCCAGGGCACCAAGAAACCACATCTGGTGGTAAGGGTGCAGAGACTCGGCCTATAATATCATCAAGTCACAAGGATTCCACATATGTGGATGAGGGAAGTCTGAAACAAATTCAGGAATTGATGGCAAATAACCTTGAGCTTGCTCAAAGATTAACTGTTTTACAATCATAACATACAAGGCTTAAAGGTTATGCTGAAAGAGCCATAGTTCTTGAATTTTAGAACTGTCTGCTAAAAGCTTCGGCAGATAGAGTACTTGAAATGGAAGCTCAACTCAGGACTCTCCAAGACTAGGCTAAAAGAGTTGCTCACTTAGAATCTCAACTAAACATTAAGTAGTCAACATCTAGGGCAATGGACCTTGAACTTAAGGTTGGATCCTTTCAAGAAACCATTGAGCTTCAACAATCTATCATTTTTAGCCTCCATGTTTCTTCAGCACCACAAGAATATTTGGATGCGCCTTCCTAAACTCTTTTAGTGTCATCAAGAATATCAGATGATGCTAACAAAAAGGGAGAAGATGAGCCCAAAGAAGTTGAAGACATTCTTCTAGGCTTTGTTGATCAACTTGTAAATTTCTCATAGCCGATTCTTCAAAATGGAATAAAGATTATTAACCTTTATCTAAAACTGAAGCCAAGTTGAATAATCTACTAGATAGATATGGATATGATAGCTTAGAGGAGAAAGAAATGGAAGCCAGAAAAGTAATGAAGAGAATGAACCAAAAGGTTTAGCTTTAAAAAAAGGATGGCTGAAATGAGAAGATCTGGCACTTCTTCTCTCTCTCTCAAAAGGAAAATAACTGATGAGAAAACATCAAAAAGAGAACTAGTGGTAGGACTTGAGGCCACTCCCAAGGTACATGCGGAAAAAAAAGCTTCACGACTGAGAGTGATATCGGAAGCTGTAGAAATAGCCAGACAAGAGGCTTATTCAGCAGATAACTCAACAGGCAGGATGATAGTTTACACAAGAGAAACCAAGACCATGAAAGATGATATGGAAAGACATGGGGTGACTCTTGAAGAAAAAAACAAGCCAACTTCATAATGTTTATAGGACACACCTGAGTCTGAACTCAGAAAATCAGTTTGAGTGATATTTGGTCAACCAGATGTTGAAACTAAAACCCCAATTAGCTCTAAGGTGAATGTGGAAATAGATGGCCAAGAAGTCGCCAAGAATGCTGTGAGAGTTTAGACAACCGTCGATGATCCCAAATCAATTGTTGAGGCATCATGTGTACCTGCTAAACCTTCAGCAATCAGACCTACTGCAATCTTTATCTTGAAAAAAGGTAAAAGACCTATGACTGCAGAAAAAGAAGTTGAGAATTAGTCTCAGGATAGAAGGGCTAGATTCCTTATAACAAAAAGCATGGAGTTGTTCCCATAAAAAGTTGATGAACTCATATAATTGTATGCTTGTAGAGCTCAAGAATCTTCTGTAAAAAAGAATATCATTGCCTTAATTTGAAGTGCAAAAGAGTCTAGAAAGGCCAAGGTTGTCAAGAAAGTGTTATCGAAGTCATCTAGCCATACTACCAAAAACACTCCTCAAAGGACAACCATTCAGTAAGCTATTGTGTCCATAACTACTAAATCCATACAAATGGCCTACTCTCAAAAATGAAGGAGAAAAATCAAGAAAAATATCTACTGGAAGCTCAACTTAAATTTGCAAGCATTCAACTTGAAATCAAAACCTATAGCTGCAACTCATGCTGAGATAGAAAAATCAGTAGAGTTAACTAGAAGAAAAAGGGTTAAATAAGAGAGGAAACAAGCAGATAGAGTTAGACAGGAGTCTAGAGACAAGCAACAAATGAAGATGTACTTAAGATACTTTGGTTTCTCTGGCAAACAAGTAGGACCAATGAGTATGTCTACTCTTGATCTAAACAGCAGAGAAATCAATAAGAGGGTTGTAGATGGAGAACTCCCAAAGTATGAAGAAGCTAAAAATCAATGGGAAAGACAACAAACAAGGACTAAGAAAACTGTTCAAAGGTCTTCCTATCTGCCGATTGAGCATCCAGCATCTCCTGATTCTGACTTAACTACCTCTGATGATGATCAGCCTATTTCATCAGTGCTTGGCAACAAAAAAATTGTGCCAAAAAGAATAGTAAGGGTAAGAGTGATTAATCTAGAGGTGGAAGAGAAAATTCTTAAATGAACAAAGGTTTTGGATGCTAGGTATGTAGCACAAATAAAGAAATTTGTAGTCAAGAGGGAAAATGAAGAGATCATGTACTATGATCATGAGAATAAGATACTTGATCTGCCCCTTGACAACTTAAAGCAAATTGCTGAGTACCTTATCATCTTTAAATGTAGAAATGAAGAGTCTAAGGTACTACTTTAAAATGTGTTGTCCATAGTTAAAGATGAAGTTGGTGAAGAGATCCCTGAAACTCAGTTGTTAGTATATGATCCAATAAAATAGGAATACGATCAAAACAAGGACACATACTTTATCACCAGATCTGAAGCTGGAAGGGTAGCTTAATCAAGAAATCAACTTGTCTACTTTAACAAATTTGAGATAGCTGATCTAACCAAATTAAAACTGAGAACATCAACAATGACTTTGAGGCAAAAGAAGTAAAGAACGTGCTGATAAGGATTTACAAGTCACATCTAGAAAATTCAATGCAGACTTCAAAACAAAAAAGAAAGATAAAATAGTCTAAAGCTACTAAAGCCACCTTATCTATAGAACCTATACCCCACACTCAATCACAATCATCTACTCCTACTACTTAAACTACTAAGCATGTATCTTTCTTAGTCCAACAAGCTCCTCAAGCAGCTGAATCTTCAACACAAACTCAGTTTGATTAATCGTAAGATGAAGTGATAATCACTACAGCTTTTGAAAGAATAATAAGAGATTGGGACAATCCTGAACACTAATGAAAAAGAACTCTCAGAATCTAACCATGATGAAAACTCAGAAGGTGATGGTATACACATCATCAACTGGGGATATGATTTGAAGGCTGAGAGGTATTTTATTGAAAGAAAGAAAAAGTTAAAGTCTTTTTTTTACCGATTTAGAAGTTCTGAACCTCAACTCTAAAGACCTATAGATGATGTTCTCCTTAATCAAACAATATGAAGGTAACTGACAAGAGATAGAAGAGGATACATGTATGAGTTGCTGCTAATAAAGATGCTTGAAGGGTAAGAAAGGGTTTTGGTAGCACCATCATAGGGGAATTTTTCAATCCATGAAAATAATAAAGCTACCAAAAACTCAAAATTTCAGCACTGGCTATCAACTGCCGAAATCTACCAAATACTGAATTACTTTCGATCAGCACTTAACTTAATGAGCTGCTGATTGATTCCCACCGATTGGCACTCAACCTAATGAGTTTCTTATCGACTGATTACACTATACAAGACTATCTGTACTGAAGTACAGTGATGGCTTCAATGTTCTGCCTATTGGAGACAACATTATACTAAAGCTGCTGATCTTTAAAGTGTCAATTGCCTGTATACGATATACATATGTTATCCTGAACCAGGAATAGATGTAAAGTGATTTATTCTTAGTGTTTCGCTTTCTTAGTATAACTATCTCTCACTTTTATAGTTTTAACTTTTATGGTTAGTGTAGGACTGGTGAAGGGGGTCAATGCAACAGTTTCACAATGTTAGAAGAGTTAGAACACCTAACAGATCAAATAGGGAATCGGCTTATGATGAAACAAAGAACATAAGTAAAGAACAAAACAAGAACTAGAACACAATAATATGGTTTTCAAGAATAATGTATATTTCTCTCAAGTTCTTACACAGTGTTACAAAGCTTAAAAATGAAATGACAAGTACTTGAGATACTTTATACTACATCCTATAGTCGGTTATTCTTTAAAGGCCAGCTGGATACACCAATCTAGACAACAAGATCAATGTAAAGTTAAAAATTAGATTGCCTTTTGACTAGTGACTATGACATGCCATAGCTCACATCCTTATCTAATACAAAAATGATAAAAGTACAAAAGTAGAAATTTATAGACTCAAGACCTTAATATACAGTTTGACAAAAGTACAGATTTTTTACCAACTCATATAAGTTGGTGAGTATTTAGAGGTGGCAACGAAAAGTGGTTTAGCTTTTGTCAAAAGGTGATTCAGAAAAAGCATGTCTTCTTTGTATTCAAAAGAAATCAGTCTCTTAGATTCAGAAGACTTTATATTTGAAGTTTCCGAAGACTTTATCTTTGGCTTCGGAAGATTTAATCTTTTGGCTTCGTCTTCCTCTCTTGAACTCTCTCCAGTTGCCTTCCTCTTCCTCTCTCTCTTCTGCTACTCAATCTGCTCAGAGGTCATCTTCCTCTTCCCTTTGTCAGTCATGTGACTCAGGATGGAGAGAGCTTTGGTATTCATTGCTTGGTGAGAGAGGCTGTGAGACACCTTCACCAGCTGGTGCCTCACTGAGGGTACTAGGTGCTGAAGCAGTTCCTGTCTCAAGTTTCACAAGGTCAACTACTGGGCCTTCAACCAAGGTTTCCTATTCAAAGCTAATCCTAGGGTCCAATTCAGTATCCAGTTGACCAACAGTCTTGCCTGCCTGCCTCTGTCTGTATAACTTGATTCCTTTTTTGAACTATTCAAGCACCCTATCTTGAATCCTTTCAGCTAACTTTTCAGCTTGCCTGTTTTGACTTTGGTTGGCATGTGGCAGGTCAATCAAATAAGTGCTCTCATAGTATCTCAAGTTTTGAAAGTTGAAAACTTCTTGTTGCCCCTAAGATCTAGAGAGTAACAGGGCTCTTCTATCAGTATCATACCTCCATCCTATTATTGGATTTTCAGTAGGGTAGGATGGGGTAGACATAGCTCTTGGTATGCCCTACTCAAACAGGCTTTGAATCAGGGTATCCACATCAATGTGGGGCTAAGAAGTTTGTTGAGTATGGACAACTGCAAGTGAGGGTGGTGAGTGCTCTATGTCCATACTCTAGGTAGAACTCCCAGGTTCTCTGAAGTAAGTAGGTTTTGTGATTGTAAGTAGGATTTTCTCCCTATTTTTGATAGCATCACCTTCTTGCACATGGGAGCTAAGGGTTAGGTCCACCACATCCACAGGTTCTTGTGCACCTAGTTGAGTTTGCTTGACAGGTCTCCCAGCTAACTAGCCCTTTAGATCGGTGATCTCAAGTTGCTGATCAATGACCTGTCTTTGTAAGGTAGCCAATTGAGATTCCAGGTGACTTACCTTTGAAACTAAATAGGAGCAGCTTTTAGACAGTTTTTGCAACTTTAGTTGCAGACTCCTCTCATTTTCATCAGAAGAATCACGGGGGGATGAGAAAATAAGACCAAAGTTTTCTTTCTCACTACCAGTTTGGGGTTCTTGGCTGCTGGATTTCCCTTGCACTATGACAGCTTCAAATGAATTGTCAATGGGCTGTGTTGTCATGGTTGAGGTCTTAATGATTTAATCACTTGCAAAAATGATAGCCTCTTCCATATGTACTTCCTGAACATGTTCAGGGAGGTCTACCTTAGTTGGGGTAGATGATATGGGCTAGATATGGGTGATTTAGGAGCAGTTATCTCTCCTTGAGCAGTGGTTGAGAATAGAGACTAATGTTACTCACTAATCTCATATCTTTATTATCATAGAATTGAAGATCAAGGATGGGTTGGTTTATGTCTAACGGCCAGGGATGGTAGCTTTCCCTTGAAGGTTTATCACTTGAGTTTTGAGACTCAGAGTGATGGCTTAAGGCTTGGGCAATGAGCTCATCAGGCTGAGCATGAGAAAGCTTAGCACTGGAAAAAAAAGTAATGAGAGTTGTCTGCTTCTTAGGGGAAGTGGGAGCCGTTGTTTTCAATTCCTTCTGCATTATGGTTTGTTGGACTCAACAAGTGCATTAAGAATTAATGCATAAAAATATGATGCTTGCCATATCAGACATATATCAAACATAATGTGTTCTAACATTCAAACAATCATTTACTAACACATTAGTATCATTATCATTCATAACAAACACTAATATTTGTATAAATTTCTTTTTCAGAATTGTAGATAAAAGAAATTTTGACCAAGTGTCGGAAGCGGATGAATAACTGCCCACAGCGGATGTACAAGAAGATGCAGCGGATGAAGATCAAGTCCAAGTGCCCACAGCGGATGAACTATACACATAGTGGATGCCTAAGTCCATAGCTGATGAACTGTCCACAACGGATGTTCATCCACAGCGGATGAACATTCCCCAGCAGACAACAGACAAGCAAACACACACAACTGTCCACAACGGATGTTCATCCACAGCGGATGAACATTCCACAGCGGACAACATACAAGCAAACAAACACAACTGTCCACAGCGGATGTTCATCCACAGCGGATGAACATTCCTCAGTGGACAACATACAAGCAAACACACAAGTGTTCATAGCGGACAACATCCACGACACAACGGACATGCTATCTGACTTCAACAGCGGACAACTTAACATCCACAACAGACAGCTAATCATCCACAGTGGGCAGCTTATAGACAGGAATATTTATGTAATATACGTTTACATAAGGGTAGTTCAGTAATTGCATATAGCTATGTGTATAGGCTATAAATAACATGCTACCCTAATCCTTTGTAAGCTTTTGAACGAATTCAATACAAACAAGCAGTTATTTGATTGTGCTTTTGCACACACACCACACACACACTGATTTCGTACTCTATTATCATGGGTTTTCGCACCATGATTCTAGTGTGTTGAAGTTTGAGAGATATTGAAAAGATCCTTGGGGGAATCAACCTTTTATTCATGTTGAATATGTTCATGTTCATCATGAGTTTAAGCTGATTTCATCAGGTGGTATCAGAGCCTTGGCTCAATCATTCATAGATTTCGATCCTCTCATTCAACAAACATGAAATCAGTGGTTCATTAGCTTCAAAACAAACATTTCCAAGCTGCAAAATCTTCAAACTCATCTTCTTCTACTCATAACATTCATTAAATGCAAACAAACATGATTTCAGAATCGGTTTGTGCATTTTAAAGAAGTGTTTTTGAATTTCTAGCTTGAAACATTATTCATACACGATTTTCAAACGTGTCCATCACAAAACTCACTAAAACCTCATCGGTTTTTTAAGGGTTTTGGATAAACAATATACGGTTATTAGGTTTTATCAAACAAACACTTTGTTGAATAATTTGAATCTGTTCATTGTATTTAAACATCACATTTGAGTTGTTTTTCATTCAAAACAGACGATTAATCTTCATGAAACAACAAACCGATTGTTGTTTTTGTTGAAATTATCTCAACCTCAAAATATCAAAACCATAGAAAACCCTAGGTTTTTGATCTGCAAATACATTCACAATTCAAGGGAATTGTGTTTGTTTATTTGAAGAAATGAAGAAGAACAATATTCTTTTTTGAAATTTTTCGAAAAGCTATTTTTTGATCCAAAAAGTAACTCACAAAAGACAAAACTTTTGTTTTTAGGGTTTTTGACCTTTTTCTACGTTCACCACACATTAATTAAAAAGGACAAACATTCATTTTTACAATATTCCTTTCTTGTCACTGTGGCATTGAAAGCAACATTACATAGGAAAATTAATTAATTAATTCATTTATTTGGTAAACAATTAAAAAGGTTTAACAAATATCAAACAAATCCTAAAGACAATTAGGATTAATCAAATTTTAGCAACGGACTAAAATTTAAACAAACAAATTTCACTTAAAAAATTATTATTAAGTTAAAATTTAAACATACATGGCTGACGATATGACTGGTTCTAACAGTGGATTAAAACCTCCCAGGTTGAAGAACAAGTCAGATTTTAAGCAATGGAAGATAATGTTCAGAAATTAGATTATTTTTCAAGATCCTGATGTATGGACATCTATCACTAAAGGTCCTTTTATTCCCTTGACATTAGGACCAGATTACAACAACCAAAAGCCAGTTAGTCTGAAGAGTGTAGCTGGTGATGACCTGAAACGGGTCAAAACAGACATGAAGGCATATAGCATTCTTGCTATGACACTGCTTTTTGAAATTTTGACTCGTGTTGAAAATTTCAAAACAACACACGAATTATGGAAGGTTCTTTACACTATGTGTAAAGGTAGTGAAGAAATATGGGAAATCAAGAAAGAAAAACTGAGGACCCAGTACGAGACCTTTCATCACATACATGGGGAATCCATCCCTCAACAGTTGCATAGATACGTCCAATTGGTCAATGAAATGATAGTTTATGGACTAAAATATGACACTGTTGAATTAAACAAGAAAATGTTGCACACATTGCCTGAGAGTTGGACTCAGTCAGTATCTCTCATAAAAACAACATTGGACTTAGAAGCCCTATCCCTTGACTCACTAGTAGCCAAGGTTGAAGCATTGGAAATGGATGAAAAATCTAGGAACAATAACCAAATCAAACATGTAGAGGCTTATAAGTTCAAGGAAACCCAACATACAGACAGTGCTTTCCTCACAAGCACTGGGGAAGATGATGAAGAAGAATTCTTGGATTCTAATGACACTTCATTCTTCTCATCTTCTGAAACATCCAGTACCAAACACAAGTCTAAGAAGACTGTTGTGCATGCTTCTCATGAAGCCACTCCCCAAAGCAAGCACTACATTCACTCTTCAGCAACAAACAAACAATCACAGCCACAACCAAACATTCACAGACTTGAAAAACCCATGGATGCTCTCACCATCATTCTTCAAAGTGAAGAACAAAAGGCAGCATATGCAGCCTTTTCAACTAGTTTTGAAGCATTCCTAGGAGCAAGTCTGACTCCTTCATAGATCATCCAACAGGATTTGGATGAACTTCCACCTGATATGGTAGAAGAGATGGATCTGCAATGGTCCATGGCCATGATAGCATACAGGTCCAAAAGGTTTCTACAAAGAAATCAAGGGTTAAACATGGACAAAAAGACAAGAATTGGTTTTGATAAAACTAAAGTTAGGTGCTACAACTGTCAGCTTTATGGGCACTTTTCAAGAGAATGTCAACAGCCCAGAGTTGACAAAAACACACATCAGGCACAACCAACTAGTGGATATCATTCAAACAGACAAGTGCTACCTCCAATCAGCATTCCAGCTGCACCAACCACACCACAAATCACACAGTACAGTCCAAATCAACATTCAAAATCTTCAGAAATGATTATCAAACAAGATGGAGAGTGTGACTAGAGACTTTATGAGGCTGATATACCATCATCTTCAGATCATTCCCTTATGACAGATGTTGAAGACAAACTGACAGAAATCCCGAAAGAGGTAAAAGAAAACCTCTGTAGCCAAGCATGCATTGATGAGGTAAATATGTATAGAGAGCATGCTGATAAACTGTCAAAGAAAGTTATAGAAACAAACATTTTAAATGAAAGTTTAAAATCTAACCAAAAACAATATTCAACTAAAATACTTTCATTACAAACAGATTTAGACACATTAATGTCTGAAAAACTGACTTTGGTAGCTCAGGTTGAGCAACTCTCTATCTCATTAACTGAGTCAAAATCACTACAAGCTGAAACTGAAGTGAAGCTTCAGAAGTTTCAGGTGAGCAATAACAAGTTCGAAGAACTTCTTGCTCAGCAACGGACTTTTAAGGACCCATCAGGACTTGGATATAATAAGGTGAATCCACCTTATAATGACAACTATATTCCTCTTCCTGATTCAATGACCAACAAACAAGGTGAATCTCTTGATCCTCATGAAAAGACTGAGGACTCTAAACAATCATCATCATCATCATCAAAATCACCTTTGATAAAGTTTGTTAAAAATTCAACACTTCAACCAAACAAATCATCTGACTTTTATCAAGGGGAAAACAATGAATTTGATGAACATACAATAGATGATAATGAGGATGATTTATTAGATGATGAGCCTGATCAGCCAATTACTGAAACTCAAAAGGTTTCAAGTGTGGCTGATACATCAAACAAACAAACGAAACAGAGTCAAGGATTTAATATCTGTTCCGGTGGAAGGAAGGCTGTATCTTCCACTGCCTCTCCCAAACAGGCAAACAAAGGGAAAGGCAAAGCAACCTTTCAGCCAAAACAACAGTCAGTAACTTTTGAAATCTCATCATAATCAAATTTGAAAAATAAAGTTATCAATAAACAATCAAAATCAGAGTTACCACACTGTGAGTGGTGTGATCAATTCACACACACCACTGAAAAATGTAGATATGGTAAGTTCTGCAAATACTATAAGATGAATGATCACAGTACAGAATCATGTCATTTTCACAATTATTGCTCAATTTGTGAAAGAAATAACCATAGCACTGCAAATTGTTTTTTCAATAAGAAAAACAAAAATCAAAACAAACAGCCTCAAGTTGAGAAATCAACTGAGAAACAGACAGTTGTTCCTAACAAGAACACAGGAAGAGCACCAAGACAAACTCCTCACCAAAAAGTTGTTTTAAACAGTGACAAAACATTTTATGATAACTTTAAACAACCAACAAGGAGACATAAGTCTCAAAACAGACAGTCACCTGACATTAGCTCACAAAAGAGAAGAGCACAAAGCACTTCTCCCAATAGAGATAAAACAAATCAAAGGAAATCTAGTGTTTCTAGAGTTCCAAAACCAGCAGACAATGCTGTTTTGGAAGAAATTTGCGTTGTTGGAAAAGATGGAAAACCCAAGACCATCTTGGCTTGGGTTGCTTCAACTAACTGATTTCTTCTATTTTATAGGGACATCAAAGAAGGCCTGACAACATATGGTATGTTGACAGTGGATTCTCCAGACATATGACCGACAACTGTTCCCTCCTTCAAGATTTTAAGAACAAACATGGAGGCAATGTAGCCTTTGGAGGAGATAAAACAGGTGGGAAGATAACTGGCGAAGGAACTGTAACAAATGGGTTGATTAGTTTTGAGAATGTCAACTAATGTTCCAATCTTCAGTTTAATCTTCTAAGCGTATCCAAAATCTGTGACAAGGGATATGCCACCTTATTCTACTCCAACAACTGCTACATCCATAAGACGGGTTTTCAGATTCCAGAAGAACATATCCTTTTGTAAACTCCCTGTCTAAACAACACCCCTGAAACTTGTTTATTATCAACAGCAACAGAAGATGTTTCCTAATTATGGCATAGACGATTGGGTCACTCTAATTTTAACAGAATGAACAAACTTGTTAAAGGTGATCTAGTCATAGGTCTACCATAAAAAGAATTCTTCTGTACAGACCACTGCATAACATGTCTGAAAGGCAAACAACACAGAGTGTCCCATAAGTCTAAATTGGTAAACTCTAATCAAACATCACTCAAATTGCTTCATATGGACCTTTTTGGCCAAACAAACATCCTAAGTATAGGAAAGAAGCAATACTGCCTTGTCATAGTAGATGATTATTGTCACACCCTCAAAATCCGCGTGCGGGATTTTACCGCAAGGGGCGTGACATACCAGGATCTCAGTCATTAGTTACACAGAATGACTCTATATGAACTAACATTCAAAATCAGAGTTTAACTTTAAAACATGCGAAAGCGTTAAATAAACTATTAAACCCAAAACAATGTAACATGATTTGAAAATACGCAAACATACGCGCCCAAGTATTATGCAAAACCAAAACACGATGTTTAAACAATCTTAATCGAAAACAATGTTTCATAACGTGCCGACAAACACCATGATGCTGACCCATGTGACGTGCTCCTAGGCAATAGCAACCTTAACCTGAGAATAGCATACTAAAGAGTTAACACAACGGTTGGTGAGTTCAAGAGTTTGCGTTTAAACATAAACCAATAACAGTTGCAAAATATAAGATGTGTATTGTAATAGATAGCTAGTCTATAAACAAATAGTAATAATCATAGTGATTTTGCGATTGAAGCTGATTGTGTTACGTTTGTTGCCTCCTGCCACGACTTACCAGGTCGTGACAAATGTTCGTTAGGACAATATTGCACCCGTTTGACCTCGAGTCGCACAGGTGGGGCTCATGGTAATCAACACTATATTATACCATACACAACATATCATGATAAAGCATTTGGAAAAACCAGTATGTTATCTCCCCCAAAAGAGAGTATGTAAAAGAGTGGGGCATGAACTCACCTGATGCGCGCAAGAATTAACTTAGAGCTTAACTTGAAAGAAAGAGTGGAAAGACAACCTTTAAACGTCACCTAGAACACATGAGTACATAAGTACGTGTACACAGAATCAATATGAAACCCTAAGTGCTCTACAAACCAAAGCACTCAAGGTTTTAGAAAGACAAGATACATTTGACCCAGTTGACCCGTTTGACCCGTTGGTGACATTATAGGTGAAATTTCATTCAAACAAGCATAACAGTACATCACACCTGGTTAACATACAAGCTGATCACATATGACACCTCATTACCCACATGTACTACCTAGATCATCATATAGCCAGATATCATACAAGTCGTGCGAATCTCAAACAATTATCATGTTCAACATAACTACAACACAACCAAAGCATCATACATAGAATCAAATCATGCACGACATGCCTTGTGAAGCCACTCACGACTTCACACCCTAAACCCTGCCAATCCTACTAAGTAGGGGCCTCAGATTCGCACGCCTGTATGATGATCGTCAACATACCATTCAACAAAAATCCTATCATCCAAAATGTTCAACCATGATCAACCACAAACCAACAATAGTCCTAACATACCCATATGGCCCATTACCAAAAATTCCTACAAACAGGCCAAATCAGATAACTAACCAACTAACCATTCATACAACCCAAACAATACATTCTACCACCTTAGAAATCATCCATGAACATACTAACATGATCCTAACATCACAAACATACTCAAACCATCATATTCAAGATTTTGTACAAATAAAGTTTCCCTTTTGGGAAAGCACATCCCAAAATCTATCAAACACTCATGACATTCATGAATTCATCAATAATATACCAATTCAAACTCATGATAGCATCTAGACATGATCAACAACATCCAATTATCACAATTCATCAACCTTCATAGCCAAAAGTTACTATCATTAGTAAGACATGAACTACAACATTCATTCTTGGATTTCTAGCATTCAAATCAACAATCTAACATCCAATTTTCATCACAAACACATCAACAACATCAATTCATCATCAAATCACCATATCCATGCAGATAAAGTTACTATTATTAATAACCTATAAACAACGTATCAAAATCAAAGCTTTTTTGCATAATCGACGTTAACTAGCATCAATCTAACCTAACTAACATAATAACATCAACAAACAACCAAAAATCAACATCCAATTGTATCATTCGAATAGAAACTTTCGGCCAACATGAAAAACCATTAAAAACATGTAAAAATCTTACCTTTAAACGTGTAATGACTTGGAATTGAAGATTCTAACGTGATATAGTCCTTGAAATCGATCAAATTTGTGGCTTATTGCTTGGTTCTTGGCCGAATTCAAAGAGGAGAGGGAGAGGGATTCAATGTCACGGCTGTAGGGGGTGTTTAGGGTTAGGATTTTTGATTTTGTAACTTAATTAATCATAATTACCCTTTTAACCCTTATAATTTGTATTTTTATAAAACTAAGCTTTTAAATAGTTTTTAACTACTATACACCATTATTATTAGTCACAAATAATAATCATGCATAATTTCCATTTGTCACAAAACACACGAAATAAATATAACACGTTTCCACTTTACGCGATAAAATTCACAAATAAATATTTAAATCACGTAAACATATAAACACCACTTAATAATCACATAGAAATTATTTGTTTAACATTATTAATTATTATTAAGTCACCAACGTTCAACGACAACTAGTGTGTACTCACGACACGTGTATGCAAGACTTAACGAAACTAACGGAGTTTGGTAACGGAAAATTACCAGGTGTCACATTATCCCCATGTTGAAAGATTTTTCGTCCCGAAAATTGCGTTACATGGTGAGTGTTCCATCACTGGTCTACTGCATTGGCACAAACTAATCGAAATCGAGTGAGTTTTGGGTGAGTTGTGACATCATCCCCATGTTGAAAGAAATTTCTTTCCTGAAATTTAAATCAGTACCTTCGCTGGCTGACATCGTCCTTTCTAATAGCTGAGGATACTTAAGCTTCATCTGGTCCTCACGTTCCCACGTGAATTCTGGTCCACGTCTCGAGTTCCATCGAACTTTGACAATGGGTATCTTTCTTTGCTTAAGTGTCTTCACTTCACGATCCATAACTTCGATCGGTTCCTCGATGAAGCGTAATTGCGTCTACTTGCACTTCTTCCAGCGGTACGACCATCGTTTCATCCGTTAGGCACTTCTTCAGATTTGAAACATGGAATACATCATGGATTCCACTAAGCAAATCAGGTAAGGCTAGTTGATAAGCCACTGGACCTATTCTTTCCAAGATCTCAAACGGTCCAACGTATCTCGGATTTAGTTTTCCTCTTTTACCAAACCGAATCACGCCTTTCCACGGTGAGACTTTCAATAAGACTTTATCACCAACTTGAAATTCTAGAGGTTTTCATCGCTTGTCAGCATAACTTTTCTGTCTGTCGCGCGCTGCAGCCATACGGTTCCTTATTTGTACAATCTTTTCAGTACTCTCGTGTACTAACTCAGGACCCGTTAGCTGGCTATCACCAATTTCATCCCAACAAACTGGTGATCTACATTTTCGCCCATACAAAGCTTCAAAAGGTGCCGCCTTTATGCTAGTGTGATAACTGTTGTTGTAAGAAAATTCCACCAATGGTAGGTGAACTTCCCAGTTATTCCCGAAGTCAATCACACAAGCACGTAACATGTCCTCCAAAGTCTGTATAGTACGCTCGCTTTGACCATCAGTCTGTGGATGATAAGCAGTACTCATATCCAATCGCGTACCCAAAGATTTCTGCAGTGATTGCCAGAAGTGCGATGTGAAACGAGAATCACGGTCAGAAATAATTGAGATCGGTACTCCATGCCTCGATACGATCTCCTTCAAATAGAGTCGGGTTAATTTCTCTATCTTGTTGTCTCCTTTATCGCTAGGAAATGAGCAGACTTCGTTAATCTATCCACGATAACCCATATTGTGTCGCAACCAGTAGAAGTTCGAGGTAACTTAGTAATAAAATCCATTGATATCTGATCCCACTTCCACATAGGGATCTCGGGTTGTTGTAATAGTCCAGATGGTTTCTGATACTCCATTTTAACCTTTGAGCAGGTCAGGCACTTGCTCGCATATGTAGCTACATCCGCCTTCATGTTAGGTCACCAATAGTGCTCCTTCAAATCATGATACATCTTGTCAGATCCAGGATGTATAGAGTACTTAGACTTGTGTGCCTCACTCATGACCAAGTCTCTCAGATTTCCGTGTAGAGGTACCCAAAGTCTATCAACGAATTCCATCCGCTTTTACTTCCAACTGTTTTTCCATTCCCCTTAACGATTCAGACCCAATGTTTTTTGCTTTCAGAGCTTCTGTCTGAGCCTCTCGGATTTGTTCAGGTAACTGTGTGCTGATAGTAAGTTGCAAAGCTCGCACACGTCGAGGCTTAGTAGTTTCTTTCCTACTCAGCGCGTCAGGGACTACATTTCTTTCCCCGGATGATATCTGATGGCACAATCATAATCGTTCAACAATTCCACCCAGCTTCTTTGCCTCATGTTCAACTCCTTTTGCTCAAATATATGCTGAAGTCTCTTGTGATCGGTGTAAACAGTGCATTTGGTATCGTACAAGTAGTGTCTGCAGATCTTTAAGGCAAAAACTACCGCACCCAGCTCCAAGTCATGGGTGGTATAGTTCTTCTCATGAACCTTTAGTTGTCTAGAGGCGTAAGCTATTACCTTATCCCGCTGCATCAATTCACACCCAAGTCCTTGAATAGAAGCGTCATAATAGACTACGAAATCATCACTACCATCCGATAACGCTAATATTGGTGCGCTACACAATATATGTTTGAGCAACTGGAAAGCAGATTCCTGACTCTCACCCCATTTGTATGCTGTTCCCTTGCGAGTCAAGGCTGTGAGAGGTTGTGCAATGTTAGAGAATCCTTCGATGAACCGTCGATAATATCCCGCTAATCCAAGGAATTGTCGTATCTCACTTGGTGTCTTAGGAACAGACCAGTTCTTTATCGCTTCAATCTTTGCAGGATCAACATGTATTCCTTTCTTGTTGACAATATGACCCAAGAATTGCACCTCACGTATCCAGAAATCACACTTAGAAAACTTTGTGCACAATTGTTCCTTTTTAAGTAATTCCAAGATTAAACGTAAGTGCTTCTCGTGTTCTTCCTCAGTCTTGGAGTAGATCAGTACGTCATCAATAAAGACGATAACAAACAGATCAAGATAGGGTTTGCACACGCGATTTGTAAGGTCCATGAATACTACTGGTGCATTCATCAACCCAAATGACATGACCAAAAATTCATAGTGACCATATCGTGTACGAAAGGCAGTCTTCAAGATGTCCTCTTCTCGAACTCTCAGCTGATGATACCTAGACCTCAGATCAATCTTAGAGTAATAGCTTGATCCTTGCTGTTGATCAAACAAATCATCTATACGAGGTAAGGGATATCTATTCTTGATAGTAACCTTGTTCAGTTCCCTATAGTCAATGCACATTCGAAATGTACCATCCTTCTTCTTGACAAATAGAACTGGCGCTCCCCAGGGCGACGAACTCGGTCGGATAAACCCTTTATCCAACAACTCTTGTAGTTGGGCGGATAATTCCTGCAGTTCGTTCGGAGCTAACCGGTAAGGTGCTCTCGCAATTGGAGCGGCTCCTGGAGTCAACTCAATTTGGAATTCAACTTGACGATGAGGCGGTAATCCAGGCAGGTCTTCCGGAAACACCTCGGGAAACTCGCAAACTACGGGGATATCCTCTATCTTCTTTTCCTCAGTCTGTTTTTCTGTGACGAGTGCCAATATGGCCAGTCGATCCTTTCGTAACAACTTCTGTGCCTTCATAAATGAGATGATGCCTATCACCGTACCACTCCTATCACCTCTGACCGTAAGGACTTCTTCGCCAATGGGAATCCATATGATCTTCTCATGGCATATGACTTTCGCTTGATTATCGGAAACCAATCCATGCCTACTACTACATCAAAACTTCCTAGTGTAACAAGCATGAGATCTATGGCGAATGTATGACCAGCAAGCTCTATATTACAGTCTCTAAGAATATGCGTTACGTGAATCTATGTACCGTCAGCTAACTCTACGGTGTATTTAGATTCTAAGGCTGAGGGCATATCACTTAAAAGACTACTAAACTTAGTGGACACGAAACTTCTATCGGCTCCAGTATCGAATAATACGGTAGCAAAACGACCATTAACCGAAAATTTACCAGTTACTGTTGTAGGATCGTTTAGAGCCTCACCTGAGCCAATGACAAATGCTCTTCCTTTGGCTTCATTGTTGTTATTCCCTCCATTGTTATTGCCATTACCGTTGTTGTTATTATTGTTGTTGCAGTTGTTATTGTTGCTGTTGTTTCCATTGTTGTTGTTGCCATTACCATTTCTCCTGAGCCGGGGACAGTTGCGTCTGTAATGGCCTTCTTTTCCGCATTCAAAACAACCTTTCGGATTTTCTTGTGATTGTTGAGTCTTCTTCGTTAGTTCACCTCGGCAGTCTTTGGCTGCATGACCAACTTTACCATAGCGTTGGCATCGGAAGTTGTCACACCTGCCGGTGTGATGGTAGTTGCATCGATTGCACTTGGGACTTTTCCCCACATAGCCTTCTTGTCCCTGTGATGCCGAGGATGACTGATTGAAATTTCGGTTGTTATCAAACCTCCTTTGTTGCTGGGGAGGTTGCTGCTGCTGCTGTTGTACCAGTTGCTGCTCTGATACCAATCTGTCACACCCTCAAAATCCGCGTGTGGGGTTTTACCGCAAGGCGCGTGACATACCAGGATCTCAGTCATTAGTTACACAGAATGACTCTATATGAACTAACATTCAAAATTAGAGTTTAACTTTAAAACATGCGGAAGCATTAAATAAACTAGTAAACCCAAAACAATGTAACATGATTTGAAAATGCGCAAACATACGCGCCCAAGTATTATGCAAAACCAAAACACGATGTTTAAACAATCTTAATCCAAAACAATGTTTCATAACGTGCTGACAAACACCATGATGCTGACCCGTGTGATGTGCTCCTAGGCAAAAGCAACCTTAACCTGAGAATAGCATACTAAAGAGTCAACACAACGGTTGGTGAGTTCAATAGTTTGCGTTTAAACATAAACCAATAACAGTTGCAAAATATAAGATGTGTATTGTAATAGATAGCTAGTCTATAAACAAATAGTAATAATCATAGTGATTTCGCGATTGAAGCTGACTGTGTTGCGTTTGTTGCCTCCTGCCACGACTTACCAGGTCGTGACAAATGTTCGTTAGGACAATATTACACCCGTTTGACCTCGAGTCGCACAGGTGGGGCTCGTCAGACCTAGTAGTACAACCCAAGATTTCCCGCTAATCATCATTATTAACAATCCGAAAGTGTGAGGACTTTCATGGTAATCAACACTATATTATACCATACACAACATATCATGATAAAGCATTTGTAAAAACCAGTATGCTATCTCCCCCAAAAGAGAGTATGTAAAAGAGTGGGGCATGAACTCACCTGATGCGCGCAAGAATTAAATTAGAGCTTAACTTGAAAGAAACAGTGGAAAGACAACCTTTAAAGGTCACCTAGAACACACGAGTACATAAGTACGTGTACATAGAATCAATATGAAACCCTAAGTGCTCTACAAACCAAAGAACTCAAGGTTTTAGAAAGACAAGACACATTTGACCCAGTTGATCCGTTTGACCCATTGGTGACATTATAGGTGAAATTTCATTCAAACAAGCATAACAGTACATCACACCTGGTTAACATACAAGCTGATCACATATGACACCTCATTACCCACATGTACTACCTAGATCATCATACAGCCAGATATCATACAAGTCATGCGAATCTCAAACAATTATCATGTTCAACATAACTACAACACAACCAAAGCATCATACATAGAATCAAATCATGCACGACATGCTATGTGAAGCCACTCACGACTTCACACCCTAAACCCTGCCAATCCTACTAAGTAGGGGCCTCAGATTTGCACGTGTGTATGATGATCGTCAACATACCATTCAACAAAAATCATATCATCCAAAATGTTCAAGCATGATCAACCACAAACCAACAATAGTCCTAACATACCCATATGGCCCATTACCATGAATTCCTACAAACAAGCCAAATCAGATAACTAGCCAACTAACCATTCATACAACCCAAACAATACATTCTACCACCTTAGAAATCATCCATGAACATACTAACATGATCCTAACGTCACAAACATACTCAAACCATCATATTCAAGATTTTGTGCAAATAAAGTTTCCCTTTTGGGAAAGCACATCCCAAAATCTATCAAACACTCAAGACATTCATGAATTCATCAATAATATACCAATTCAAACTCATGATAGCATCTAGACATGATCAACAACATCCAATTATCACAATTCATCAACCTTCATAGCCAAAAGTTACTATCTTTAGTAAGACATGAACTACAACATTCATTCTTGGATTTCTAGCATTCAAATCAACAATCTAACATCCAATTATCATCACAAACACATCAACAACATCAATTCATCATCAAATCACCATATCCATGCAAATAAAGTTACTATTATTAGTAACCTATGAACAACGTATCAAAATCATAGCTTTCTTGCATAATTGAAGTTAACTAGCATAAATCTAACCTAACTAACATAATAACATCAACAAACAACCAAAAATCAACATCCAATTGCATCATTCGAATAGAAACTTTCGGCCAACATGAAAAACCATTAAAAACATGTAAAAATCTTACCTTTAAACGTGTAATGACTTGGAATTGAAGATTCTAACGTGATATAGTCCTTGAAATCGATCAAATTTGTGGCTTATTGCTTGGTTCTTGGCCGAATTCAAAGAGGAGAGGGAGAGGGATTCAATGTCGCGGTTGTAGGGGGTGTTTAGGGTTAGGATTTTTGATTTTGTAACTTAATTAATCATAATTACCCTTTTAACCCTTATAATTTGAATTTTTATAAAACTAAGCTTTTAAATAGTTTTTAACTACTAAACACCATTATTATTAGTCACAAATAATAATCATGCATAATTTCCATTTGTCACAAAACACACGGAATAAATATAACACGTTTCCACTTTACGCGATAAAATTCACAAATAAATATTTAAATCACGTAAACATATAAACACCACTTAATAATCACATAGAAATTATTTGTTTAACATTATTAATTATTATTAAGTCACCAACGTTCAACGACAACTAGTGTGTGCTCACGACACGTGTATGCAAGACTTAACGAAACTAACAAAGTTTGGTAACGGAAAATTACCGGGTGTCATAATTATTCCAGATTCACATGGGTTTTTTTTCTACTACACAAGACAGAAACAACACAAATCATTACATCCTTTATCAAAAAGATTGAGAATCAACTTGACCTTAAAGTTAAATCTTTAAGAAGTGATAATGGTACTGAATTTAAAAATGACTACATTTCTTCTTTTTGTGCAGAAAAAGGAATAAGTCATCAATTCAGCGTAGCAAGAACTCCACAACAGAATGGAGTAGCTGAACAGAGAAACAGAACATTAATAGAAGCAGCTGGAACCATGCTAGCTGACTCTCTATTGCCCATATCCTTTTGGGTTGAAGCCATAAACACAACTTACTATATACAAAACAGAACATTAATCATTAAAGAACATTCCAAAACACCTTATGAATTATTTTTTAAAAGAAAACCATATATTGGATTTCTTAAGGCCTTTGGATGTTCTGTATCAATATTAAACACCAGAGAATAATTATCCAAATTTTCTCCAAAAGCAGATGATGGATTTTTTATTGGATATTCTGGAAGCTCAAAAGCTTACGGAGTATACAATCCAAGACTGAATATAGTGGAAGAAACAATAGATGTTATTTTTAATGAACAATCTTTCACTAAGAAAGTCATTGGATCAAGCTGGTTGTTTGATATTGATGCTTTAACCAACTCATTTGTCACATCTTATTTTGATGTTTCAGGTACCAAGGATAACAATGAGTATCTAATGGTTCCACCAGCGCCCATTGATGTTCTGTTGACTGCTGATCCTCCAAGGAGATCTACTAACACTCCTTCAAGTACAATAGTTTCAACTCCATCCGACCAACCAAACACATCAAGAGGAACATCATCAACCTCACCAGTATCTTAATCTCCTACACCCAACCAACCACAAGAAACCAACAAACCAAAACAACATCAATCACACACTGTTGATGAGGATGAAGATTACCATTCACTACCAGACACATATCATGAAGATGAAATCTTAGATTTCTTTTATCATTCCCCACAAACATTCACTGAGATCCCTCAACCAGACAATCACACATTACCCAATACTCTTGCTCAACAATCATCACATGATCAGACAATCACTAATCTTGATTCAACAATTCATGTTGATCAGATCACCAAAACAAGAGTTCACAAAGATCATCTAATAGAAAACATCATAGGTGACCTCACACCAGATTGACTCGTAGTCAATCTGATACAACAAACATTTGCTTATATTCTTGTTTCTTATCCTTAACTGTACCCAAAAACATTACTGAAGCACTCAAAGATAACAGTTGGATTGAATCCATGCAAGAGGAACTACAGCAATTCAAGAAGCAAGAAGTATGGAAGTTGGTAGATCTACCTGAAGGTCAATATGCAATTGGCACAAGGTGGTTCTTTAGAAACAAAGCAGATGACAGAGGGATTGTCATAAGAAACAAAGCAAGGCTTATAGCCAGGGTTGTACTCAAGAGGAAGGTATTGACTATGATGATGTCTTTGCTCCCGTAGCAAGACTAGAAGCCATCCGCGTATTCCTTGCTTATGCCTCATCACAGAAGTTCACCGTCTACCAAATGGATGTCAAATGTGCATTCCTTTATGGTCAGATAGATGAAGATGTATATTTTGCTCAATCACCAGGGTTTGAAGACCCAGAATTTCTTCATAGAGTCTACAAGTTAGATAAAGCTCTGTATGGTCTTCATCAAGAACCCAGAAAGTGGTATGAAACTTTATCAAAGTCTCTACTACAGAATGGATACTCCCGTGGGAAAATTGACCAAACATTGTTCTTAAAAAGAAAAGAACAAGACTTGTTACTAGTGCAAGTTTATGTGGATGACATAATATTTGGCTCTACAAACACACAGCTTTGCAAAGAGTTTGAAACTCTTATGCAATCCAAATTCCAAATGAGCTCAATGGAAGAACTTACATACTTTCTAGGTCTACAAGTTCACCAATCAACAGAAGGAATTTTCATCAATCAAAACAAATATGTGAATCAGATCTTGAAAAAGTATAACATGCCTGATTGCACATCTAGCAAAACACCATTCGCAACTGGATTAAAGTTTGGACCAGATCCAGAAGGAACATTAGTTGACTAGAAACTTTACAGATCTATGATAGGTTCACTGATGTACCTTACAACAAGCAGACCAGATATCATGTATGCAGTATGCATGTGTGCAAGATATCAAGCAGATCCTAAAGAATCACACATTAATATAGTGAAGAGAATCTTTAGATACTTGAAAGGCAAACCAACACTTGTGGTATCCTAAAGATGGAGATTTCTCTTTATATGCATACACAGACAGTGATTATGGGGGATGCAACAATAATAGGAAATCCACCAGTGGAGGCTATCAATTTATTAGATCAAGATTGATCTCTTGGCAGTGCAAGAAACAAACCAATGTCTCTGTGTCAACAGCTGAAGCAGAATACATAGTTGCTTCTGCATGCTGTTCTTAGGTGTTAAGGATTCAAAACCAAATGCTTGACTATGGCTTTAATTTTCTTAAAACACCCATACACAATGATAATTCTGCAGCCATGTTTATCACTGACAATCCTATTCAACATTCAAAAACAAAACACATAGAGATCAGATATCACTTTTTAGAGATTGCTCAGAAAAGGGTCTGATCAAGTTGATCAAGGTCCATACAGACAATCAATTGGCTGACCTCTTTACAAAACCATTTGACTCAACAAGATTTGAATTTTTGGTTCAGTCACTTGGTATGATCAACTATGAGTCAACAAATTAATGTTTTTCAAAACATTAAAATCAAACATGCTTGATTTTGTCAAAGTCCAAGATTAACACCAAACTTACCTTTTTCAAAATCAAGAAATCATGCAAATCATTCATTTTTAATATTGAATCACACATCTATCTTATGAGAAATGATAGTAAACTAGCTTAATTCTTCACTTGAGTCTTTTTCCACTAATAAAGACCGACACTACTTTGTTTGATATGTGGATAGGCTCAGCATGGGACGCCTAACATCACATACAACAGTGAAGAACTAAATTCTCATGATTGTGTAGTCAAAAACACATCTTGGTTTATGGTGAGTATTAATCTATCCAATATAGGTTGCTTTTAAAGTAACTACAATACACCAAGTGAAACATTTTATAAATTGCTTAATCATACAAGTGTCTCCTCTATTATGATAATCATAGACCTGGAGTACACCTAAGCATTATTTGTTGTGCTAAGCACAGACCTGAATGACCTACATCATGATCCAAAAAGATTCCCAAAGAGGATCACATCTAGTTTGGATGAAAAAATCAATAAAGTCTTTAGACTGCATTCTTTGTGAATGAATCAAAAGAATCCCAAAAAGGATCACCTTCCAAAGTGAAGTGAAAAAGAATCCCAATGAGGATCAAACAACATGGATCAAATTGTGCATTTATACTCCTAAGTAGCTAGGTTTTAAGTATTGAAAGTGCTTTCTCGCATATCCTAAGGAGGGTTGTACCAATCATACAATCAAATGTGGGGTACATACAACTCATGTCAATCAACTCAAAACATGATAATCACTCATTGTTTCAATCAATCATTAATACCATGCATGAGTTTAAGTGGATCGCAATATCTGCAATCAACATTGTACTTGTCTATGTCTATTCTCAAAACCATACAAACAACTCAGTGAGAAATGTAGACTAGTATGATCTCATGGTATGTGCAAAAGATTCATGTTCAAACATGAAAATCATTCATTTATTAGTTAGATAAGACATTATCTTTTTAACTTTTATCAAGCAAGCAATCAATTGAACTTTGATAATTTCCATTCAAATACATACAAAATTTTGTCATTTTGTAAAAGATTTTTATAACTATGCAAAAATTTAGGGGGAGAAATTGAACATGGAAATATCAAAGGTAGCAGAATTATGCATATTCATACATTTTAAAATTTGAAATTTTCTAAATTTTGAGTTTTAAACAAAGCCATGTCAAGCCAACACCCAAACACAGCAGTTTGACACACATACATTTGTTTATTTTATTACATAATATTGCTTGTGAGTGATAGCTTATCATCCATATCTTGAATATGTTAAAATTTCAATATTTTAACATACATTTTAAATCAAAAATTTAAACAAACATTTTGATTTAAACAAGTTTCATCAAACAAATGTTCTTTCAGAAGAAAATTTTATCAAACATATGCTTCGGAAGACATTAGTTCGAAACAAACAAAAATCTGAAATTTTTGAAAAATGTTGTCACAGCGGACACACAAACATACATCCGCTGTAGTTACAGTAACCATCATAACATGCAAAATACACCAAGTGTATATCGCAGACAAAACAAACAAACATCCGCTATGCACTTGTGAACATACAAGTGTTCACAGCGCATGATGTTGGTAAGGCATCCGTTGTGAATACAGTGCCATTCCACAGCACATGATAACATAACTCATCTGTTTTGGAAATAATACAAGTGTATACAGCGTATGCACACAGGTAATCATACACTATAAACATTCACACATCACATCCAAGTGTCCACAGCGCATGAACAAATGTTCATCCACTGTGAACAATCATCAAAACATTACATGTGTCCACAGCGCATGAACAAATGTTCATCCTCTGTGAACAAACAATCAAATGTTTCAAGGATCCTCAGCGCATGAACAAATGTTCATCCGCTGTGAAAAAACAAACCATTTCAATAACATACAATCATGCAATCAAACAATTTAAGTGATAGCATACACACATATTGTTTCTAACAAACAAAACAGTAACAAGTAAACATAAAGAGTTAGCAACATCATACTTAGGGGGAGTATTGTTAGGCTCAACAAGTGCATTAAGAATTAATGCATAAAAGTATGATGCTTGCCATATCAGACATATATCAAACATAATGTGTTCTAATATTCAAACAATCATTTACTAACACATTAGCATCATTATCATTCATAACAAACTCTAGTATTTGTTTAATTTTTTTTTTAGAATTGTAGATAAAAGAAATTTTGACCAAGTGTTGGCAGCGGATGAATAACTGCCCACAACGGATGTACAAGAAGATGCAGCAGATGAAGATCAAGTCCAAGTGCCCACAGCGGATGAACAACACACACAGCGGATGCCTAAGTCCACAGCTGATGAACTGATATTCATCCACAGCGGATATAGGGGAAAACAGACAAGCAAACACACACAACTATCCACAGCGGATGTTCATCCATAGCGGATGAACATTCCACAGCGAATAACATACAACCAAACACACACAACTGTCCACAGCGGATGTTCATCCACAGCGGATGAACATTCCACAGCGGACAACATACAAGCAAAGATACAAGTGTTCACAGCGGACAACATCCACGGCACAGCGGACATGCTATCTGACTTCCACAGCGGACAGCTTAACATCCACAGCGGACAGCTAATCATCCACATCAGATAGCTTATAGACAGGATTATTTATGTAATATTCGTTTACATAAGGGTAGTTCAGTAATTGTATATAGCTATGTGTATAGTCTATAAATAGCATGCTACCCTAATCCTTTGTAAGCTTTTGAACGAATTCAATACAACCAAGTAGTTATTTGATTGTGCTTTTGCACACACACTGATTTCATACTCTATTATCATGGGTTTCCGCACGATGATTCTAGTGTGTTGAAGTTTGAGAGATATTGAAAAGAACCTTAGGGGAATCAACCTTTTATTCGTGTTGAATATGTTCATGTTCATCATGAGTTTAAGCTGATTTCATCATGGTTTTATGGGGGCCTGCTCAACCTGAGTAGACTAAGGAGGGGTTTGTTTGGATTTTCTGGTATAGGTGATGGTTATTTTTGTCTATGAGGGTGATGCAGATGTAGAAGGTGTAGGTTCAACATTAGTTGGTGCTATCAAGTTGTCAACTTAAGCAATGAGCTCTAACATTTTTGAGAACATGGCTGTTTCTACCCTTGAGAAGCCAACAGTGGTCGTTTGCATTATTTTGAAGATGCCGGTATTCATCTGTCATAATTTAAGAGTATTACTTTTTCCTCTTAACTGTGAGCCCAGTTCATAGGTAAGAATGTGTTGAACATATCTATTAAACATATTGTACCTCTAAGCAGTCCAAGTTAGCAAGCAAGTTTGTATAGATAAACTGTGAGTACTTGAATTTGATCCCTTGAACCATCCCATGTACTATATAGGATAAGTTCTAAGGAATCTGATCCCAACCTCCATGTTGTTAGATTGAGATTAGATTACAACATGGAGGAGGTACTTCTATTGATAGGAAACCTTACCCTTTTTGAAGATTTTGACAGAGTAGTCCCCTTTATAGCCCATCTGTCATAATGAGTTATTGACAAAAGATTTGGGGAAGGACAACTCATATTTTTCATCATTCAGCCTTAGATGAGAGTTGATTGTAGCTGGAGTGATGAAAATAATCCTCCCCTGTACTGTAGCAGACAGTGCCTTCTCACCATCCAAGATGATCTCTTGGAAGGTCCTCCAGAACTTTAGGAGTTGTTCTTCATACAATGGAGGGTCGATTATGAGTGAAGTGAGATAGTTTGAGTGAGATAAGAAGCGGCAAACATCTGAGAAAGTTGGATATTTCTAAAATGATAACAGAGCAACTTGATTATGTTGACTGTGTAGATGTATGGATAAATCTGGTTGGTTTCGAGATTCAGGGTTGGCTATATTGAAAAGCTTTAGGGTGAAGAAACCTAAGAACAAAGTCGGTTTGTGGGTGAATTTGAGGTTTGAACTTTTGCATATGAATAGAAAGGAGAAATAGGGGAACCGTTGAATGTGTATTTATATGGTTGGATTTGAGACAAAGTTAATGAAAAATAATAAATTTTGAAATCCGGATGACGGTCCCTCTGAAAAGTGCCCAAAAAGAAAGTTTTCTTAAAAGTATAAAATATTCCGAAAAAAGTGCCCAAAAAGCCAATTTGACCTTGGAAGATATTACTTAATTTGATAAAAATTTGTTTCGGATGAAAAATACTTAGGATATATTGCTTCCGAGATATAGTTGGTTTTGGAAGATATTAAATTTCAAAAGTTTAATTCAAAGGATGAATAAAGATTTTGAGACTTAATTGATTTCGAAAGAAAATTGTACTTCAAAACATATAAGTACTTAGAAACATATTTAAGATTTGAAAGATATATCATAATTTTTCCGAAGGTAAATTTTTTAGTAAGTAGTTATTAGTTTTGAAATCATAATTTTCTTCCGAATCCAACTTAATGTCTTTCGAAAGAATATATATCTTAAATTTTCAAAATTTTAAGAAATATCAATTTGAAAAATTTCTCCCAAGCTAAACTAGGCTTATATAGGTGATAATATACACAACTAAAGAGATATTTATTTGGTAAAATAATCTTGAATTTAATTTAAGAAAATCTACTCACAGTTAATCATCCCAATAGATGATACAAGATATTTAAATCTTTGTTTATCAAAAGCTTTTGTGAACAGATCAACATATTGTTCATTTGTGTTAACTTTGACTAGTTTTATCAATCTCTTTTTAAAATTATCTCTAATCAAATGATACTTGATATTGATGTGCTTTATCTTTAAATGCTGCACAAGATTCTCTATAATAGAGATATCACTGTTGTTGTCTATGTGGATGTGAGTCTCTTTGAAGTTAAATCCATAGTACAACATCTAATTCTGAATCCAAAGCAGTTGAGCACAGCAGCTTGCAGCAGCAATGTATTCAGCTTCAGCAGTTGATGCAGACACACATGATTGTTTCTTGCATTGCCATGAGACTATCCTTTCACCAAGAAGTTGACATCCCCTTAATGTAGATTTTGCTGTCATGTTACAGCGACCATAGTCACTATCTGTATAAGCATACAGATTGAAGTCAGAATTCTTTGGATAACAAAGGCCAAGTTTGCGAGCACCTTTAAGATATCTAAAAATTCTTTTGATAGCAACTGGGTGTGACATCTTAGGGTTGGCTTGATATCTTGCACAAATACATGTAGTATGTATGATATCAGGCCTGCTGGCTGTGAGGTACATAAAAGACCCAATCATAGCTCTGTAGAGATGTTTATCAATACTCTTCCACTCAAGATCAGGTCTTAGGGAGTTGTTTCTAGCTACGGGTGTCTTAGCAACCTTGCACTCAGTCAGATAAAATCTGGTAGGTATGTCTTGCACATACTTTGACTGGTTTATGAAAATGCCATTATCAGCCTGCTTCACTTGAATTTTTAGAAAGAAATTCCCATGACACTCATTTCAAATCTATTATTCATCAGCTTGTCAAAGTATTTGTAGAGATTCGAACTAGTTGATCCAAAGATTATGTTATCTATATAAACTTGAACCAGCATCAAGTCATTTCCTGTACCTTTAATGAAGAGTATTCCATCAATAGTACCCCTCTTGTAGCCATGCTAAACAAGGTACTGTGATAGTGTCTTATACCACTTTCTTGGAGCTTGATACAGGCTATAGAGAGCTTTGTCAAGCTTGGAGATATAATTAGGTTGATCTGGATCTGCAAAGCCAGGTGGTTGTTTGACATACACTTTCTCATCAATCACCCCATATTAAAGGCACACTTGACATCAAGTTGATAGAGCTTGAAATCCTTGGATGCAACAAAATCAAGGAATATCCTAACAGCTTCAAGTTTTGCTTCAATAGCAAAAACATCTTTGTAGTCAATCCCATCTTTGTAGTCAATCCCCTTTTCTTGTGTGTACCCTTGAACAACTAGTATTGCCTTTTTGAAGAGCACATAGGTTCCAAACATTTTGTCTTTTGAATTGAAGCAGCTACCCCTGCATTGATTCAACCCAACTTCCATCCTTCAGTGCATATTCAACCTTTTTTGGCTCAATCTGGGACAAGAAACAAGAGTGTAAACAAACATTTTTGTCATGGGTTTGTCATCTTGTTCTCACCCTTGTCTCAACATCTCTAATAACGTTTGTGGTGAAATGGAACTTGTGGACTCTCAGTTGAGGAATGACCATAAGTTGGTTAGATAGATCTAAATTGTTAAAATTCAGATCTGGTGATTGAGTATAATCCACCATATTAGCATACTAAAACTTGATCAAATGAGTGTGTGACATTATTGATGTTGTCTTATATAGAATGGTTATCAGAATCAAGAAATTCTTGATCACTATCACCCCCTCCATCTTCTCCTATATTGTAAAACTTTTCGTTTGAGTTCTGCGCCTCTGTGCTGGAATTGGTAGGCACTTTAGATGTATCAGCTGAATAGTTTGTCATTATTATGCTGACAGGATTTCCAACAGGGTTTGTTACCACTGGAGCTGAATTAGTTTCTGACTTGGTATTCTCAGTTCAAATCTTGGGTCGGGATCTATAGTTAAAAAGCTACCTGTAGATCATGAAACATTTTCAGAAGATTTGTTAAAATAGTTGGTAACTAAATCAAGATCAAAGAGCCAATCAACAATAGAACCTTTCACACTTGGAATGTGCTCATTAAAAGTCACATTGGGTGACTGCTCAACTACTCTAGTTCTGAGATTGTATACTCTATAAGACTTAGCTTGGGAAGACTATCCAATAAAGTGTCTATCATCTGATTTCTTAGCACATTTGGCTATCTGATGTTTGGTATTCAAGAGGGTGCAAGAACATCAAAATGATCTGAGGAAACCAATAAAAGGTCTCATTTTGTGCCATATTTCATAAGGAGTGTTACCATCTGTATTAGCTACTAAAACTCTATTCTGCACATAGTAGATAGTGTTGACTGCCTCTACCCAGAAGGTGATGGGCAGTTTAGAGTCAGATAGCATGGTTCTTGCAGCTTCAATAAGTGTGTTGTTTCTCCTCTCAGCCAAGCCATTTTGCTGAGTAGTCATGGGAGCACTATATTGTCTTCTAATACCCTTTTCATCACAAAATGTATCAAGGATTTGGTTCATAAATTCAGTTCCTTGATAACATCTTATGATTTTGACCTTGTATCACATTGATTCTCAATTTTTAGAATGAAGTTCTTTAAGATCTCAGGTGTCTCATCTTTTGTTCTAATGAAGAAAACCCAAATATATCTTGTGAAGTCATCTGTGATCACCAAACAATATGAGTTTCTTTCTAAACTCATTACACTGATGAGGCCAAAAAGATCCATATGTAATAAGTGTAGGGGAGTAGTGATGGAGTTCCTTTCCTTTGGCTTGTGAGACACTTTATGTTGATTCCCTTTCAGACATGCAACACAATGGTTATCACTTGTAAACTATTTTTTTGGCATTACAGTTACCAAATCATTTTTAATTAACTTCTTCGTATTCTTAAATTTTACATGGCATATTCTTTTATGTCAGAGAAAAGTATAAGGAATACAATTAAAAGCTGATGCAACCAAAGAACAATCAAAGAGCTCTCAGCATGCACATGTGAAGTACTAGGAAAGTACTTCGGAAGATTTGATGTAAATCAATGAATTGTACTAAGTATCAAATCTTTCAAAGCCAAAAGACCAATTCTTCCAAAGCCAAAGATAAAGTCTTTCGAAGCTTCAAAGACAAAGTCTTCCGAATCAAAAGAATGGTTTCTTTCAAAGACAAAGAAAACATGCTTTCTCTGACTTACTTTTGACAAACGTTGATCCACCTTTCCGCTGCCATTTCTGAAGACTCACCAACCAGCATGGTTTGGTGAAAAGTCCATGCTTTTGTCAACTGTAGATTAAGGTGTTGAGTCTGTAACTTTCCAACTATGTACTTTTATCTTTTTGTATTAGATTAGGATGTGAGTTATGGCATGTCATAGTCACTAGTCAAAAAGGCAATTTGCATTTTTGACTCTACATTGATCTTGTTGTCTAGATTACTGTTTCTAGCTGGCACTCAAAGTATGATCGGCTGTAGGATGTAGTATAACTATCTTAATTACTTGTATTTAGAATTAAGCTTTGTAACACTTGTAAAAACTTGAGAGCAATGTACAACATTCTTGAAAACCATATTATCTTATTCTTGTTCTTGTTCTTTTACTTGTGTTCATTGTTTCATCATTTAAGCCGGTTCCCTATTTGATTTGCTAAGTGTTCTAACTCTCTTCACATTATCAAACCATTGCATTGACCACCCTTCAACAGTCCTACAATTGGTAGCAGAGTTTTTCAGGCTCTTGATTGTAAAATCTCACCATCTTAAACCTTTTTAATTTCACAAAACACTTATAAACTCAGATGGCAGCTATCTCAAAGGCTGATATGGAAACTTGTACCATGACAAAGTCTCCACTGATCACTCCTAATGACTTTGATACTTGGTGCCAATGTATGGATGGGTTTATCAAGTCTCAAGACAACAGGATATGAAGATCTGTTATTGAAGGACTTCACATCCCTAGCACCTCTTCAGCTACTGCTGGAGGAGGGATGATACCAAAGGAAATAGCTGACTACTCTGAAGAATACTGAAAGAAAATAGATGCAGATCAGAAAGCCATGACCGCTCTCCAAACTGCTCTTCCAAACTCCATATAAAGAGGCTTCAAAAAGTGCAAAACTACTAAGAAGCTCTGGGATGTACTAAAGCTCATGTATAAGGAGTTTGAGGAAGCCAAGGAAAACAAGAAAGACATTATAAAGCAGCAGTTTGAGAACTTCACCTACAAGACAAATGAAACCATGACTCAACAATACTTCAGGTATGTTGAGATTGTGGATACTCTAATGGATGTTGGAGTCAAGCTTGAGAATAAGGACATAGTGAGAAAGTTCATGTTATCTCTTTCTAGACAATGAACTCACTACTGTGTGGCTATCAAGAAAACTGAGAACCTTTCGACTCTTACTCTCACAGAGCTGTATGGTATCCTTAGTGGTTACCAGATGGAGGTGAACCTACAAAATCCATCAAGCAACTCTTCCAACAATCAGCAGGGCTTAGCCCTTCATGTGGTTGAAAGGGATAGCAGAGAACCACAACATCATCTCATCTGCTTCTTTAATAACTCACAAAAAGGTCCTTTCATCACCTTCCTTAAGACACCAAGGGAGAGCTACATCCAAGTAAACCCATTCCAAAAGACAAGCTCTGCTCAAGCCTTTGTATCTGCTGATAAAAGTTATGGAAACTTTCTCTTTACTCTTAAAGACTTGGATTGCATCCATTCAGATGACCTTGAGTACATGAAAATAGTCCAGCAGATGGCTCTCCTCACTTATAGAGCCAAGAAGTTCTACAAGAGAACAGAAAGGAAGTTTCCAAACAATGTGGCAAGTGGAAAGTTCAGCCTGGATAAAAGCAAGGTGAAATGTTACAATTGTAATTAAATAGGACACTTTGCTCGAGAATGCAATGCACCAAGGACAAATGGTGGCTAAGCACAATCCAGATCAAACTACACTGATGCAGCTCCTAAAACTGAGAAGCCAAGCCAACCTAAACAACATGTTCCTGTTGCTGTTGAAGAACGAGGCTTTGACTGGAGCTTTCAGGTAGAAGATGCTTCTCCAAACCAAGCACTGATGGCTAATCATAAAGAAGCTAAGGTATTAGAACATCTTCGTACTCCTGAATGCATTGCTAAAGTTAATATGTACAGATCCTATAACTTGGAAGTGAGATATGATCTTGAGTCCTTAAACATTTCAAAAGCTAATTTTAAAAGAGCAGAAAATGATTATAAATCTAAAATTAAAGATTTACAGAAAACCATTTTTACTCTTAATCATGAGCATACAAACTACAGGACTCAAATCAATAATCTCATAACCAAGTTAACTGAATACAAGGCTGAGCTTGTGATTAGCAACGCCAAGGCAGAAAAATATGTTCTTGAAGAAGAAACCTTCAAAAACATAATATCCTTATCCTTGTATGCAAAAGTTAGTTACCAAAATAGGCAGGGACTAGGATCAAGTGAGATAGCTCCTCCACTCACACTCCTATCTGTTAGATCTCCAAGGTGTGAAACTTGTCAAGATAAGCTGTTGGTCCAAATGATCATTTGAACGTGCTTTTGATGAATATTTAACACAAGAATCCACAAGATATAACTATATCTAATAGCTTGTGGACCAAGTAATGATAGAAAAAGAACACAAGTCAAACATAACTCATTTGCAAAAGGATTTGTAAGGATAAAGAGGAATAATGCTCAAAGATGACAAATATAAGCTCCTAGGAAAACACAAATCGATCAATAGACTCAAATCAGTAATATCATTAAAGTTCCAGGAGTTACAAAATGAGCAACAAGCAAACATATTTATACAGGACCTAGTTTCGCATACAGTTTCGTATATGCACTATGGCATGTGAAAATACCGGGCGAAACTGTAGTTTCGCATGCAGTTTCGCATGCCATAGAATACAAAACAAGACGAATCTAAACTAGATCCTATTACAATAATATCTAAGCTATAATAAAATATTACTAAACAATAACAAATGGCAAGGTGAATACCACCTTATACTTGATGATCAATACTCCCCCTAGGGGGGTATTCACCTGCCGGGTCTTCAGGATCAGCTCCAGCCTTTGCTTGCTCCATTGTTCTTGCCAAATCTCTTACTTCTGCCTCTAGATCCTCATGTTCCTACACACTCTTTTTGAGCTGCTTAATCTCTGATCTCATACCCCGAGCTTTATTTGCTACCCTCTTAAACAAGCCGGCCTCAGTCTTAGTCTCTTCTTCTGCTCCAACCTTAATCTGATTCTCACACAACACCTTCAGATCATCGTCACTGAATGAGAATACCTCCATAGGATCAAACAACCTTATTTCATCTCCATCCTTCACCCTCACTACTGCTTCACCTGTCTGGTTATCATAAAACCATTTCTCAAACTTTTACAGTCTAGAAGGTTGTTGATCTGGTATCCTCACCCTGTTGATGGTCTTAGCAGGCCTTAACTTCACTATAATCTTTCCTTTACCCGTCACCCAGTCCAAATCCTGCTTCGACCTCCTCCTATCAGGCTTCATGAATCCAAAAGCTGCAAAGTTGTCTTGAACCTCATGCTCTAACATCATGGCACGCTTGCTCAAACCCGAATCTAGGAGGGGGATCTCTGTCAGTCTTCTCAGATCCTACTTAGGAAGGGTTTTAAACGCCTTCCTTTTGTGCAAGTATGAGATCCCACCCCACGCCTCTTGATCATGAACGTTTTCAGCTTTGAGTTGTACTTCCAGCTAATAATCTTCTTATCTGTCTCCTTCCTCCCCAGTTCTTGAATGTTTTGGAAGAGTGGGGTTAGTTTCTCTGGATCTTCCTCCTTAGTGAACCAGTCCTCTTTATCCATCTCAATTACATCACCTTCAGTTGAACTCTTTTGAGCCATGTAAGTCATTGGCCTCTCATCAACTACATAAAATTCCAGCTCAGAGTCATAGTCCACTAGCTGCTCTTCCACCTCTTCCTCCTCATCAACCAAGTTTATCTTAACATTCTCTTTTTCACCTCCTTGTCTCTCCTCCCTTATCACCTCATTCCCAGTAAGATTAGTTTCCAAATCAAACCCCATATCTATAAATTCAGCCTTAAACACCTGATCAGCATTCTCTCCTTCAGCAACTTCTTCACCACTACCTGCACCAGCCTCAAATCGAACACCACTACCACCAGCTTCACCTCCACCAGCTTCAAATTTACATATACCACTGCCACCAGCTCCCGATCCTCCTACATCATTGCCACTAGCTCCTAATGCCTTGTGTATGAATGGGAACTTAGATGTGTCAATTATTTCCCTGATCTGCTCAACACTTGGTACAGCCGCTGCACCAGCGTTCCTCCTCAACTCACTCACCTCTTCCAACAATCTCCTTATCAGATCCTGTTGACTCAGTGTCACTTTCTTCATCTCATCTATCTCCATATCCTTCAGCTTCTCCCTCTCCTCTGAGTTTATCAGCTTGGTCTTTATCACGCTCAGCTCATTTGATAGGGATGTGTTGATATTCCTGATCACATCCTCATCAAGCTCTGATCTTGTATCCCTCCTGGGCCTCTCAAATTCTATTACAGACCCAGTCTCAGGGATAACTGGCTGCTTACTTTTTCTCCACTTCTCTCGAGTAGGAGAGTCAGCTCTATCATGGAACGACTGTTTCTCTATTCCCTTCTTCTTTCTCTTTTCCTCAGCTCCCCCTGTATCTTAACCAACTATTCTTCAAATGTCATATCTGTCTCTTTCATGTACTTATTTCTCTTCTTGATCTCCTCTACATTTGCTACAGTAGCTACTGCTCTTTGTTCCTTCAGAGGGATCAGAGTCTTAATATAGTTCCATCTCTCCTCAGTATACATGCTCTCCAGTAGATATGTGATCTTTCCCGAAAAATCATGCCTGGAAGCAACATAGTTAGTAAAAATCCTTTGATTCATTGGAGTCAGCTTTAGTTCATCTCCCAGCTTGGGTAAGTTTGGCTTTAGGTAGTCTAGAATAATCTGAATGAATCTTGGATAAAGCAACCATTTATCCTTCTTCAATGCCATGATGTTCTCTAATAAGTAGTCGTGGATGATCTGAGCTATTTTTGCCTTCTTACCTCTTCAAAACATAATCATAGCTGTGGACCACCTCATATTCAGTCCATCTGATCCTCCCTTCCTATGATCTAAACAGCTAATGAAGACATGAGCAATAAACCTCCACTCCTTCAAAAGAAATGTCTTCTTAATCTCCTTTCGCTTCTCGAAGTCAGTTCACTCATATCCAATATCCTGAAAGGCTCTAATAACCTCTGAGTCAGTCATCTTTACACTCTCCCCCATGTCATCCTCCAGTCGCAAAGCCTTAGCCACTATCTTAGTTGCTATCTCAAATAGTTCTCCCTGAACTGACGCTTTAATGATCCTCTCCTTAGCATCATAGTCAGCGGTTCTCCAGAACTCTCTAATTTGCTTCTCGTCTATAGTAGGGGAGTGAGAAATAGCATAGTGGATGGGTGATCTCTTCATCCAATCTATAGCGTCTCGATAACCAACAGACTTTGGATCTCTGTCGTTCAGATATGCCACTACGTTTGATCTGGGATCAATCTTCAAGCTTTCCATAGTGACTGTAGGTGAAACCGAGAGTTTGTTAGATCACAAGAAATTACTAAGTGTTTATAATTTTATAATAAAATTTTTATTTATTATTATTAATTAACATATTTTTTTATTTTTATTTTTACTTTTTATATAAATTAGTTTCGCAGATAATTTTGCATCGAGAGACTGTAGTTTCGTAGAAGGTATGAAACTATAGTTTCATATAGTTTAGGTGAAACTGTCTGTCAAAACTACACAAGAGAAACTATAGTTTCGCACTGGAGAAACTATAGTTTCGCATTGAGATACTATAGTTTCGCATGGTCTATGAAACTATAGAGTCGCAAGATCCGGTCGAAACTGTTCAGTGCACACGGGCAGCATGACTAGACAGTTTTGCACGGATCAGTGAACTTTCTTTCAGTTTTGCAACATAACACCTTAGTTTCGCATAAAGAATGTGCAAAACCCAAAAGTCACAGATTCGATTTTTGTCCTAAAACCCAATCAAAGACCATTCAACGGTTTGAAACACGTTAATAATCAAAGTTTACTGGTTAGAATCGCAAGAAATAACTTCTACAAATGATTTTTTTGAATTCACAACAAAGAGTCGGTTGAATTCGAAATTTTAGGGTTGTTTCACAAATGGCGAAACAAAGGACAAAACTGATATTTATACAACATAGTTTCGCATAGGCCGAAACTATAGTTTCGTATAGGCTGAAACTATGGTTTCGCATGGATCAAGGTAAGACTTATGTCATGCGACACTACCAGCGAATCTATAGTTTCGCATGCAGAACCAGTCAGGGAAACAATAGTTTTGCATAACTAAATAACAGTTTCGCAGGAGTCATTATTTTAAATGTAAAAAAGAGACTTCTTTACCCACATGATAGACAGAAAACAAGAAATAGAAGAAAAAAGACAAAGATAAAGATAAGGATATTAGACACGCTTTTGCAAGAAATCATCTAGAGAATCAAGGATTGGAGGGATTGTCAATATGTTTGTCCATTTAAACCCATGCCGTATTCTTTTCAATAGGTGACCTGTAACTGATTTTTATCATGTTTTGGGTTCGTTTAAGAACACTCAAGTAACTTGGTTCCCACAGTCATTTGGCAAAGAACTCATCTCGTCATCATGGTTTATTGAGTGTAATAATTTTTTCTGCTTGAATTCTTCGGAGATGGACAAAATATAGGGCATATGATGGATGACGCATATGACATCCAGAGATATACATAATGATGGATGATGGGGAAATAATCAGAGCTCCAGGTCTATACTCACGTATAATAGAGAAGATAATCATTTTAAGCTTGTTGATGAGAGCCTCAGGTCTATACTCACGTATAGAGGAGAGGATCATCACTCCAGGTCAATGCTTCCGTATAGCAGAGGAGTTGGACATGCAATTTATTCATGACATAAGGGTGAGGGAAATTTTGAAATGCAAGATCAAAACAGAAATCAGACACTCTCAACCAAGTCTTTGACGAGATTTGTAACTTTGTGCAAGCCGAGATGGCATATCCCGACACAACACCTCTATAAACCTCCTTCATAAGGAGTTGGACATGCATGGGAATGAACCTTATTACTAAGTGTTGAATCTTAGTTAAGTTACACAATCACTGTCTAATTCATTTCAGGCCACTGGGCCTACCGACATATCCCGACACAACACCTCTAACCTCCTTCAGACACTCTCCAAGCTTCCTGAATACTACACCAAAGATAGAATAATTTTATATACACAAAAACTTTAAAAGAGCCAATTTAAAAGACAAAGTCTATTCTCCCCTAAAATTTCTATAAAGTGCAACTAAGGAAATTTCCTTTTTCAAACTGGAATACACTTTGGGGAAGTGTGGGTATCAAAGCACCTTAGTACATAAAACATTAAAATTATTTGTATTATAATTTTTTTAATAAATTTAAGCTCTAATAAGAAATTAAATATTTACAGATTATAGCAAGAATTTGCTCTTAGAAAGATATTAGACCTAACATGTTGATCAATTCATAAAACCGAGGTTTATCAAAAGTTTTTGTGAAAAGATAGGCCTTTTGACTTTTGGTGTCAATAGGAATAATATCTATAAACCCTTTTTCCTATACATCTCGGATTGCATGAATTCTTGTTTCTATGTGCTTGGTGCGTGTATGATGAATTGAATTTTTGGCAATTCCAACAGCCGCTTCATTATCACAGAATAGCGATGTGTGAACAAAATTAATCCCGTAATCCATCATTTGATGTTGAATCCACAGCACTTGACAGCAACAACTTGAAGCAGCAATATACTCAGCCTTGCTTTGCCATGAAACAAGACAATCCCAAGATATTGACATCCACTAGTAACTAACTTTCTATCAAGCTTACAACCTCCATGATTGCTATGAGAGTACGCATGAAGATCAAAGCTTCCTCCCTTTGGGTACCAAAGACCTAAACGGGGAGAGCCCTTCAAGTAGCGAAAGATACATTTAACAACTTTCTCATGAGATTACTTTGGATTGGCTTGATATCGAGCACAGTAACACACAACAAATATAATATCTGGATGACTCGTGATGAGATACATTAGGGATCTGATCATTGAATGATAACGGTGAGCATCAACTGGCTTTCCATTGTCATCAGGAGTTAGGCAGGTTTGTGCAGAAAATGGAGTGAGCTCGAGAGAAGCATCATTCATGTTGTACTTTGATAGGATTTCTAGAATGTATTTCTCTTGATGAATGAGAATTCCATCTGTCTTTTGTTCGACCTATAATCCTAAGAAGAAGGACATCTCCTCTATCATGCTTATATCAAAGCCTTCTTTCATCACATTTTCAAACTCTCTACACAACTTTTCATTTGTTGATCCGAAGATGATGTCGTCGACATATACTTGGACAATAAGCACATCTCCATTAACCTGCTTCTTGAACAAAGTCATGTCTATGGTTCCACATACTAAGCCTTTTCCAAGAAGATACTGTGTTAGGGTTTCGTACCAGATTCTAGGAGCTTGATGTAATCCATATAAGGATTTATCCAATTTGTACACTTTCTCAGGAAAATCTGGATCTTCGAAACCTGGTGGTTCACAAAGATAGATCTCTTCGTCAATGGCTCCATACAGGAATGTAGACTTTAGGCCATCTGAAAGACTTTGAAGTTTTTATGAGCAGCATGAGCGAGAAAAATACGAATGGCTTAAATCCGGGCCAAGAGGGCAAACACCTTAGTGTAGTCAATCCCCTCCTCTTGAGTAAATCCTTGAACAACCAGTTTTGATTTGTTTCTAATCACAACCCCATGATCATCTGGTTTGTTCTTGAATACCTACTTTGTACCAATCGGATACTTATTTGGAGGAAGATCAACTAGTTGCCACACCTTCAATTTTCTGAACTGTTGAAGCTCTAATTGCATTGACTCCACCCCGCTTGAGTCTTAAAGTGCCATGGCTACATTTTTTGGAAAAATTTGAGATAGAAAACAAGCAAAAAGACATTCATTAATTAGCCCAGATTGGCTTCGAGTCCTGACACCTTCAGATATTGATCCAATGACATAATCATGTGGGTGGTCTTTTAGGGTTTTGAAGTTAGTGTTTAGGGTTGAGGAATTGGATGAAGTGGGTTGTGGTGATGATGGTTGTGAGGTGGATGACGTTAAGGTGGATGGTTGATTAGAAAGAGGGTTTTGTAATAGTTGTAATGGTGTTGAAGGGATTTGATGTTCATGTTCAGGTTCAGGTTGAGGTGGGAGATCTGGTTTTGGTTATGGTTGAGGTTGTGGTTGAGCGGGAATGAAGGGTTGACCACTTGATGAAGGAATGTCATCGTCAGGAAAGGATGTTAGATTGAATGAATTAAAAATGGTGTTTGAATCATAGAACCAATCTGGATTAGAACCAGTGTTGGAAACATTGGACTCTTGCCAATCAACATAGAAACATTCTTTCACAATTCTTGTTCGTTTGTTGTATACTCTATAAGCCTTTTGAGTTGAAGAATATCCGACAAAGGAACATTCATCAGACACTGCTCCAAACTTTGAATTTTGAGCTTGAGTATTCAACAACGTACATGAGCAGCCAAAAGGATAAAAGAAGTCAATCAACGTGAAACAATTCATATGGAGTCTTCATCTTATCTTTCACGATTAGAACTCTATTTAGAACATACGAAGCACAGTTTACTGCTTCTGCCCAAAAAATAATAGGAAGTTTAGATTCAATGAGCATAGTCTGGGCTGCTTCAATAAGAGTGTGATTCTTTCTTTTAGCAACACCGTTCTGCTGAGGTGTTCGTGTAGCGCTAAATTGTCTGAGAATCCCTTTGCTTGTATAGAATGAATAAAAGATCTGATTTCTAAACTCTGTTCTGTTGTCGCTTCTGATCGCCAAAACTTTCTTGTTGCTGATATTCTCAATAGTCAGAATTAGCTTCTGCAACACCTCTGCTGTCTCCCCTTTGTGTGACAGGAATCGAACCAAAGAGCATCTTGAATAATCATCTGTTACAACAAGACAATAAGACTTCTTAGCTATACTTTTCACACTTATTGGACTGAACAAATCACAATTTAATAACTCAATAGGATTAGAAATGGAATTTTCTTGTTTAAGTTTGTGTGATTTCTTATGGTGTTTACCTTTAGCACAACACATGCATTTTTCAACTACAGAAAAATCCTTTTAAGGTAATCCTCTAACAAGATTATTTTTAACCAATTTGTTAATATTTTTAAAATTCACATGGCCTAAACGTCTATGCCAAGAAAAGACACAGAAGAGGAAGCTTTTGACAAGAGACAAGTCATGGTGGAGGTAGATTCTTTGGAGTTCATATCAAGCAGATATGTGTCATTTTTTCTTAGAGCTTGCATAACCACCAAATCATCTGGAACTGGAAATTCTGGCATAAAAAAAACATTGGTTAGACTTAAAAAGCACAAGAATATTCTTATCACAAATTTGTGACACGCTCAGAAGATTGAATGCTAATTCAGGCACGAAATTTTCCTTCTACAAGGTTAAAGAGCCGTTGGATACCTCACCTTGACCTATCATTTTACCTCCTTTCTTATCACCCACAAAAGCAACCTATCCTCTGTTTATTATCCGATAATTGGTAAGAAGGTCCTTCAATCTGGTCATGTGCCTGGAGCATCCACTATCAACGTGTCAAGTGCTATTAATAGCCCTTCTCAAATGTTCCTGCAAATGAGTTAGAGAAAATCATTTAGACATGGGACCCAAACCTTAACCGGCTTGGTTCTAGGAGAAGATGAATTTGTACAAAAGAAACTCTCCATTAAATGTTTTATTCTATTTCCTAAAGAACGGTTATCTACATTCCTATTTACAACCTCAGGGCAATGCTTAACAACATGATCATCTTTTCCACAGTTGGAACAATGATATTTTAAACCTTTTCTTTTATCCTTTTGAATTGGAACATGATCCATGATGATCTCTTCCTCACACTCAGACATAAGAGAATCACAATCACTGTAAGTGACGTGCACTTCCTATGATTTGTTTTCCAAGTCAAATGATCTATCATGATTTGTGAATTCTCTTATTTCTAAAATTTTACAATCATGTGAGAATGTTGTTCCACTTGGTGTAGAGATTCAAATAGGAGTGAAGGTGGGGATGGGAAGAGAGAAGAATTTTTCAAAACAATTTGTTTTTGAAGAATTTTAAGGCCTTTACTGAGAACACCAACTTTTTCATTAACACTTGAAACATCAACTCCATTTGATTCAAACATTTTGGAACGAGAACTACTTGAATGTAAACTATCCAAACTACAATCTAAGCTACTGAAACTATTGTCTACAAGAGATTTTTTGAAATCTAAAGAACTAGAACTACAACTTCCAAGACCTTTACTTCCTCCATAATCATAATCTCCTCGAACCTCTTTATGATTCAGCCCTTCTAAACCTGCAAACAAACTGTTAGTATCCTTTTCAATTTAATCATTTATAGGGTGAGGTGTAGGCACTAGAGAATAGCAAAAGGTGCTAGGAGGTGGGTAAACATAAGTGGTTTCACTACAATCCAACCCTATCTTAATTCTAGATCCCCTTTGTTTTCTATAGAGTTCCTCTTGCTTCATTACAGAAATTGTCCATTTATCAAGTTTTGTTTTAAGTTTTGTATTCTTAAATTCAGCCAAAGTTACCCACTCAGTCAAAGTATTAATTTCCATATTTCTCTCAAAAAGGGTTCTTTTTAAATGATTATTTTTCTTTAAAGCTTCATTTAATTTTACAAAAAAATTTGCTTCATTCTTTTTAAGTTCCTCGTTTATCCTTTTTAGTTGCCCTTCATTTTCTTTTAATATATTGTTCACTTTATAAATTCCAAACAAACGAGTTTTGCAAGCAGATGAACACATGTCTTGAATTACCTCATATGGAATCTCTATCACTTTCTTCTCAGCAGCTAGAACCTTTTCATAGTTATAGACCCTTGATTCACCTTTCAACTCCTCCTCACTCACAGCTTTTATAGCTTTAACCTTTTCCTCCATTTCACAATCATCCTTCATGCTGACCTTCGCCTCACTCTCCTTTTACTCTTTCTCATAAACATTCTTCAAGCAGTCTTTCACTTCATTCTCCTTTCTTCTATCTGCTTCATTTTTTACTACCTCTGCAATTTCAGCTAGCAGGGCATGATTGTTTTCTTCTTCAGTCTTGGCTAACTCAGCACTCCAGTCAAAGTTGGTTAGAAGAGCTGTTTCTTTCTTCTTCTTGTTCTCTTCTTTATCATCAATTAGAATGACCTTGTTAACCCCCGTTCCTGGTTCAGTGACAATGGGAGATGGACATTCTCTTTTGAAATGCCCAAGCTATTTGCAGTCGAAGCATCTAAGCTTTGATTTGTCAAATCCAACCTTCGCATTCTGGTTTCCAAAATTCTTTTTTCCTGTTCTCTCCATGAATCTTCTTGCCCGTAGAGTGATCATAGCTCACTGAAGATCAACTTCTTCCAGATCATCAGGATCCACCTAATACATGTTTTCCACAGTCATTCCTCTTCCTTCAGTTCATGTAGATGCTTCTTTTAAAGATTAACATTTGTCTTTGTATGTCTTTTATATTTTTGTCATAGTATAGGGACTTTTATTATAAATATGTTCCTTTGTTTTCTTGATTAGTATAAATAGGCTGAATATGTATTGTGTATCTAGACAATCGAGACATCTAAACAATCGAGACATCTAGAGATTAGACTTTCAGTTTAGACGCTTTGTATCTGTTACTTACACTTTGTATTCTTCTCTACTAATCAATGAAAACTTCTATGAATTTTTGTTGATTTCATGTGTTGAATTGAATACTTCTGCGTATTAGATTGAATTGTGTTCTTATATTATCACAGATCGATCCATTTTGAGCTCATCAAATGGTATCAGAGCTTTCGGTTCAGTGATTGAAGCTGTTCTTCAACTGTTGAACACTCATAATCACTTGAATCTGTGATTGATAAACAATTCAGTCTTAAAAATTGTTGAATTAAGATCTGTTTCTTCATTAGAAACATGACTTGATTCATAATTAGCAGTACAATTCGTTCAAATCTGTGAATTTGAGCAAAAAGTCTTCGAACTGTTCTTAGTTTGTTCGAACTGTTCTTTGAATCAAAACATTAATCTTTGTTGATTAATTGATGAAATTGATGTTAGAGGATTGTTAATCGATCGATTTCAGACCTAATTGGTGAAATTTAGATCAATTAATCAAGTTTTGAAGAAATTGAAAGAATCAAAGTTTGTTGAAGATGATGAATATGGCGCATTAGGTCAGAAACACCTTGAAAATTGTCTAAGTGATAGGCACATAACAACTGTTTAGGCGCTTTACAACTGTTCCGGGCGTTTTTCAGTTAGGCGTTTCACCACTGTGTGGGCGCATTTCAACTGTTGGGACACTTTGGAAGTTGGACCAGGTAATATCATGCGTTTTTCAACTGTTGTGGAGTATTTGAACTGTTTGGGCGTATCATAACTGTTCAGACGCATCTCAACTTGGGCGTTTTTTGAATGTTTTCTGAGGCAATCCCTTAGACATTTCAGGGTCAAAGTCAAAGGTGTACTCCAACTGTTTGGGCGTTTCACTATTGTTTGGACGCATCAGCTTTCACACTTAGAAATTTTTTAGAAATTTTTCAGAACCTTTAAAATCCAAAAATATTTTCATTTTATTGTTTTAATTCAAAACATTAAAAACAACAAAAACAATTCACCTTTAAAAATCAAAAACTAAAAATGGTAAAATCAGAAGACTCAGAGAACCGAGTTCCCAAGCTGAAGAATAGAGCAAATTTCAAGAATTGGTCATTGAGATTAAAACACCCTCTGAATTCTATTGATACTGATTTATGGAAATCAATAGAAAAAGGTCCTTACATTCCAATAAAATTTGATGGACCTGATAGAGGATTTGTGTATACAAAGGAATCTATTAAACCTTATCCAGAAGATGATCTACAAGGAGAAGATCTCAGAAAAGTTAAAAATGATATTAAAGCATATTCCTTAATGTGCAAAGGTCTACCTCTTGAAGTTCTGACAAGACTTGATGGTTATCAGACTGGATACACCATGTATAAGGCCTTGAAAATAATATGTGAAGGTGGAAAAGAGATTCGGGATCTGAAAAAGCAAAAGCTAAAGAGACAATTAGAACTTTTTGAACATGTGTCTGGTGAAACAATAAATCAGATGATGAACAGATTTGTTCAACTGACTACAAAGATGTCGACTGCAGGGATCAAGAATGATTTAAAAGATCTTAACTACAGACTTCTCAATGCTCTTCCATCTTCATAGAAGCAAACAGTCACTCTGTTAAAGCATAGTGAGAAATTTCCAATGGATCTAGATCTCTTGATTACTAAAATAGAATCTGTCAAAATTGATAAAAGTTCTAGAAACAATGACCGAGCAGCTTCGATGTCACAATATAAGTATGTTGCTTCTCCAGCAAACACTGTGGAGAATGCATTCATGGCTAAGAATGAAACTTCACCAGAAGATGAGGGTGATTTATTTGTTGGTGCAGGGTTCTTCACTGATTCTACTTACACAAGTGATTCTGCCTATGCAAATCAGAATAAAACTCAATCTCCTTCTATGCCTAAAATAACTCTCAAGCAGAGACTCCATCTGTTAACTTTGCTAAATCTAGCAACGTTAACGATGTAATAAATATCTTATTACAAGATGAAGAGTCAAAAACTGCTTTTACTGCATTTATGGCAAGTTTTCAAGCATACCAAGGTAGCCATTTAACTCAACTTGATTTTGTTTTGCAGGATTTATTTGAAATGGATCCAGACGACGTTGAGGAAATGGACTTGAATTGGCAAATGGTAATGATGGCATACAGAACTCAAAAGCATTCCTACGTCAACAAAAACTATAAACCTAGTGCAGACAAGACAGTAGGTTTTGACAAGTCAAAGTCAAGATGCTTTAACTGTAACAACTATGGTCATTTCTCTAGAGAGTGCAAAGCTCCAAGGAATAAAGGAGGAAATGTTTAATCAAGCTCAAGTAATCAAAGGTTTCAGCAATCGTCACAGAAGACATTTCAGAAACCTTATCAAAGCCTACCAATGCCAGAATTGAAAGATGATTCTAAAGCAACAGAGGAACCCAAGAAAGCTTTAGTTGTCAATATTACTGATGGTTATGATTGGAGTGCCTACGCTGAACAATTTACTGCTGCTTTAACCTCAAGTTTATCTCTTGTTGCAAAAATACAAAAGGAAGATTGGTATGAAGTTAATGATCCAAAAACTGATAGAAACTCTGAGAATGAGGAAGAGGATTATGACTGGAGTGATAAGTCTGATCCCAAGGAAGATTCAGAGGAAGTTGCTTTGATGGCAAAATCTGATCAACCAAAGGTACGCCCGAGAAGACCAATCAACACTTGGTATGTGGATAGCGGGTGTAGCCGGCATATGACAGGCAATCAGGCCTTATTACAAGAATTTAAGTTAAAAGATGGAACGCATGTCGCCTTTGGTGGTGATGCGGGAGGAAAAATAACCGGAGAAGGAACAGTATCCAACGGGATTATAAGCTTTGATAAAGTCAACTTCTGTTCACAGTTGAACTTCAATTTGTTAAGCGTATCCCAAATTTGTGATAAATCCAACTCTGTACTTTTTGATGATTCTTTCTGTTATATCTTGAAGCCAGGATTTCAGATAAGCAAGGATAGCGTGGTTGTTAAAGCTGTCAGAGACCGAGACGTATACAAACTGGATATGTCTCAAGTGGACTCTTCTACAGAAACAACTTGTCTCTTTGCTAAAGCATCAAATGATGAAAGCCAGCTATGGCATAGACGTCTCGGGCATTCAAATTTCAAAAACATGAACAAGCTTGTAGCAGGAAATCATGTTATTGGACTTCCATCGAAGAAGTTTGCCACAACTGATTTATGCTCAGCATGTTTAAAAGGAAAACAACACAGAGCGTCTTATAAGTCCAAACTGATAAACTCAAATTCGAAACCACTTCAGTTGTTGCATATGGACCTTTTTGGACCAACCAACATGAAGAGTATTGGAAGAAAATCTTAATGTTTAGTTATCATTGTTGACTATACAAGATTTTCATGGGTTTTCTTTCTAAATGCAAAATCTGAAACGACTGAATTAATAAAAGAATTCATCATAAAAGTAGAAAATCAACTAGATCAAAAAGTAAAAATAATTAGAAGCGATAACGGGACGGAATTCAAAAATCTAACTCCTAACATTTTTTGTGCAGAGAAAGGAATAGCTCATCAGTTCAGTGCTCCTAGAACTCCTCAGCAAAATGGAATTGCTGAAAGGAAGAACCGAACATTGATTGAAGCAGCACGATCCATGTTAGCCGATGCTAAAATTCCGATCACATTCTGGGATGAAGCAATATCAACTGCATGCTTTGTTCAGAACCTTTCATTAATTGTTAAAGAAAAACTAAAAACTCCATATGAGTTAATGTTTGGAAGGAAACCAAACATAGATTTTCTTAAATCTTTTGGTTGTCCGGTTATGATTCTGAATTCAAGTGATCATTTAGGAAAATTTGAATCAAAATCTGATGATGGATTTTTCGTTGGATATTCATCTGTTTCAAAGGCCTATCGAGTTTATAACTCTAGGACTAATGTAATAGTTGAAACATTCAATGTTAAATTTCTTGAAAATTCTTTTCCATCAGTGTCAAATGGTCCTGCATGGTTATTTGATTTAGATTCATTGTCAAACTCTTTTCAATCAAACTTGTTTAATCAATCTAACTTGCTTGATTCTACAGGTGAAAAGAAAATTCAAGGAGATCTCGGTTCATTCAGTGATGATTTGGACTCTGACGATGCAGATGATCAAGCTCAAACTATCCTTTCTTTTCTTTTGTTAGAGATTCTATTATTTAGTCTAATAATAAAGATCATCAAGACAATTCTCATTCAGTTTTAGAAGACCAAAATGTGTCTCAACATATTCCTAATGATGGTACAGAAAGTGTACAACCTGAGTCTGGAACGTCATCTATCTCTGGTGATATAGTTGATTCCGGTAATCTTGATTACTTTATCAACTCACCGACTCAAGTTCCCAATTTCAATCCACATTCTTCAAGCCTTTTGCATCAGCTTTCCAATCTAAACCAGACTAATCTAGATGTTCAAGTTTAAGGAGATAAGATTCCGACATCTCGTATTCACAAGAACCATCCAACATCTCAGATTATTGGTCCTTTGAGTGAAAGAACGATGAGAAGTAAATCAGAACAAGCAAACATTTGCTTATACTCTTGCTTTCTTTCTCAAATTGTTCCTAAAAACGTTACCGAAGCGTTAAAGGACAATGGTTGGATCGAGGCTATGCAAGAAGAATTATTACAGTTCCGCAAACAAGAAGTGTGGAATCTGGTGGATTTACCTGAAGGAGAAAATGCTATTGGCACAAAATGGTTATTCAGAAATAAAACTGATGATCGAGGGATTGTTATCCGTAATAAAGCAAAGGATAAACTCAAGAAGAAGGTATTGATTATGATGAAGTATTTACTCCAGTTGCAAGACTTGAATCTATTCGTGTCTTCCTGGCTTAAGCCTCATTCATGAAATTTAAAGTGTATCAAATGGACGTAAAGGGTGCATTTTTGTATGGTTCTATCACCGATGATGTGTACGTGAAGCAACCTCCAAGTTAAGCAAAGCTTTATATGGACTACATCAAGCCCCTAGAATCTGGTATGAGACATTGTCGCAACACTTAATCCAACATGGATACACGCGAGGGAAAATCGATCCGACTCTGTTTATCAGAAAGGATGCTGATGATCTCTTATGTGTACAAGTGTATGTTGATGATATCATATTTGGTTCTACAAGTCCAAAAATGTGCAATGAATTTGAAGAAATCATGAAATCTCGATTTCAGATGAGTTTTATGGGAGAGATAAATTTCTTTCTAGGACTTCAAGTTAAGCAATCTGCAGATGGTATTTTTATCAAGCAAGAGAAGTTCGTCGACAAACTCTTGAAGAAATTTAAGCTGCTAGATTGTCAGTCAATTAGAACTCCAACTGATGTGAACACCAAGATTGAGCCTGATCCGAAAGGAAAATCAGTAGATGAAACACTATATAGATCGATGATTGGTTCTTTGATGTATCTCACTACATTTAGACCAGACGTTTGTGTCTGTGCAAGGTATCAATCAGACCCGAAATAATCTCACTTAATTGCTATCAAAAGAATATTTAGGTATCTCAAAGGTAAACCGACTTTAGGGATATGGTATCCTTACGAAGGAAATTTTGAGTTACATGGGTATACATATAGTGATTATGGCGGATGTTGTCAAGATAGAAAATCAACAACGGGTGGGTGTTAATTTTTAGGACCTAGATTAGTCTCATGGCAATGCAAGAAACAAACAAATGTCTCTGTTTCTACTGCAGAAGCTGAGTACATTGCTGCTTCAGCAGGATGTTCTCAAATCCTTTGGTTACAAAACCAACTACTGGATTACGGGTTCAACTTTCTTAAAACACCTATTTACATTGATAACACAGCTGCTATGTTCATTACAGCTAATCCTGTCCAACATTCTAAAACAAAACATATCGAAATTCGATATCATTTTCTCAGAGATAACTCTGAAAAAGGTTTAATCATTCTGATTCAAATTGCTACTGAAAAACAATTGGCCGACCTTTTTACTAAAGCCTTCTTACCAGGATGGTTTGAGTATTTGGTTGAGTCAAATGGTCTTATTAATCACACTTAAAATTGGTTTTTGAGAATTTCAGTAAATTGAGTCTAAATATGATCAGAACCCTCCCTTATATGAATAGGACACTGTCAGAGAACCTGTCAAAGTTAATTGCCTGATTTTATTTTTGTGTGTGCATGTTCTTTATAAAAACAAAAACCAAATACAAAAATAGAAAATTGAAAAACAAAAGATAAAAAATATAAAACCAAAAATCACAAAAATAGTGTTTTTCCTTATTAATTATATAGGAATGAATTTGTTTTGCAATACGTGAGAAATGATAGTACATTAGTATGATTAGTTGCATACTTCGCTTTCGACTACAGTCTGACATGATCAGATATGATGTGCAGGTAAGCTCTTGCAATTATACTGAAAAAGTAAATTCTTGTGATTAAACTAAATAACTCATGCATTCATGTATGTCTATCTTAGCACTAATGAGTAGTGTTAATTTCTTAAATTGATTGCTTGTTAAGACATAATCTCACACCAGATGGTGATATGAATAACCATTGAGCTCTAATTATTTAATGCATCTAACACTTCTCTGTTATGAGTCATCATAGACTTGAAGTGATAAGATATCCTTTGTTGTAAGTGATTACAGACCTGGATATACTCACTGATGTAACAAGATGCCAATGTGCACAAACACCAAATGAGATCTGGTTATAGTATATGTCAGGTTAACAAGTTGAGAATAATGACTTCTTGCATATCTTTATGAGAATTAACCTCTCTAAGTCTAAATGTCACTGCATAATGTCATATCTAACTGTACCTTAAACAATCCAAGAATTGAAAAAGTAAGTGTGCTGAGTACCTTGCCAAAAGCACTCATTTTCTGTCCTTAGATCTCGTGTCTCCTTTGTTGCAGAAATGCTGACCTGGAACACACTTGATCAGGATTTAATCACTGTCTGTGACTATCCATCAATTTTTTATTTTAATGCGCTGATCGCTACTAATATGATCTCACTGCAGACATGATTCATTGTGAATGTTAGGATTTTGTTCTACTTTCATTTTGATTTTTGCATGTTTCCTGTGTGCAGACAATTTAACAATGATTAGTGTGCTCTTCATGTGACAAAATTCAAGAAACTTCTAAGTTTAATCAAACTTAAAAGTTTAGGGGGAGTAAAAAGAGAAACAGTGTCTAAGAAATCTGACTTTCAAATTTCAAGATATGTAAAATCATGAAAAATCAAAATCAAATGTTTTGGATGGAAAGGATGATGCTACATATGTTCAAGCATGTGTGTGAAACAAAATGTAAAAAAAAATGAACCTGAAAAACATTTTAAATGTAAAAGCTTCTTGCAAAAGTTTTATGAGTCTATTTGTTAAAAATTAGAAACTAAAATGACGGGAAATTATTTTGAAAATTTAAATAAAAATAAAAAGGTCAAAAATAAAAATTAAAAAATTTCAAAATAAAAATAAAAATTTAAAAGTCAAAAGTTCAAAATTGAGGGTTTATTTTGAAAATTTTGGGTGAAAGTCAAAATTTGACTAATTAAACTCAAAAATTGATTTACTGTTTTAATATTAGTATATGAACAGTGCTAATATGGCTAAACAGTGTACAGGTGAAAGATCTGAAAAATTACAAGTGTTGGGACACATGGAAGTCATCTCATGCGCCTAAACAGTATTCATAAGTCCAGGATTAGGAGCATGATGATTTTTCAAGATTTGTACAAGTGTGGACGTTTTTGACTACTTCATGCGGACAAACAGTAGTCATGCGCCTAAACAGTTGTCATGAGTCTGAAAATATTGTTAAGTGTTGGGCGTTTTACATTCCCATGCGCCTAAACAATTCTAATGTGTCTGTGTAGAAACCAATTATTGGGCATTTCTGCTTAGTTCATGCGTCTGAACAGTGCAAAAGCCACTGAACAGTGCCCATGTGCCTAAGTTCATGCGCACAAACAGTGCTTATGCGTCTGAACAGTTCTCATGCGCCTAAGCCCATGCGCACAAACAGTGCTCATGCGCCTAAATTTTTTCACTTATATATAAACAACACTTTGTGTTTCTCAGATTTCATTCTCAAATCTCCCCTGAACACTCAGTTTCTCAAAACCCATACATTTCGATAAACCCTAAATCCTCATTCTGATTGATTTTTGTGTTGTTGTTGCACTCGAAAATGATAAAAATCGATTCTAAATGTAAGTTCGAACTCAAAATTACACAAATTTCAGATTAATAAGCTGATTGGTTTGGGCGTTTCGAACCTGTTTAGGCGTTCGAACCCTAATGATTGAATCTGTTAAAATGTGATTTAACAAACGATATTGAATGAAAATTGATGATTATATGATGAAATGAATTGGATTGCGAACCTGTTTGTGCATTCAAATCGTGTGTTCATCAAAGTTGAATGTTTGATGATAATCAAGCAGTCGACTTGAAGATGAACAGTCAAGATAAATTTTTTTTAAAAAATAAAAATTAAAAAATAAAAAATAAAAAAAATGGAAAATAAATCAAAATCTATATTGAAAATTGTTTTGAATAAAATTCAAAATATAAAATGGTAAATCATCTAAGAAACAAAATTGTTTGAATGTGTGTAATTCATCAGAATATCAAAATCTCAGCAAATTCAAGCATTAAAGTGTTAAAGTCAAAAAAAATTTTAAATTGAGTGAAAATATATCTTTCAAAATCTAAATTTCTTTGTTTCTTTGCAGATGGTAGATTTAAAGTTTGAGCCCAAACATAATGTGGCTGCTCTTCTCAATGAAGAAGTTAGAGATGCCATTGGATATGAAGAGATTATCAGATTTCTGCTGAGAACCAAATATGTATATGTTATGTGTTACCAGCCTGTTATATATGCTCGTCCGATTCGAAAGTTCTGGAGCACCGCATATATTGATGCTGATGATAATGAAAAGAAAGTAGTTAGAGGGTTTATAACCAATATGAGGATGATTGAAGTATCAGAAGATTCTATAAGACATGCTTTGAGATTAGGTCAAAATGATGCTGAAGATTTATCTGAACTGACATTTGATGAATGTAGTCAAACATTCATGGAAATGGGTCATCCAAATCAATTTCCCAAGAAACAGTTCTTCAGAGCCCATGTATTCAACCACTGGAAACTTCTATGCTATATATTCCAACATTGTATGTCCAAGAGGAGTGCAGGATGGAACTCTTTCCCTGTTGACATTGCTTCTCCGATAGTAGCACTGGCAACAAACAGGAGATTTAATATGTCCAAGTGGATCATGAATGGGTTTATTTTCAATTTAGAAAAGGGCATAAGGAATAAGTATCTGATGTATCCAAGATTCCTTCAAATGATCATTAATGAAGAATATCCTGACATAAGGGTAAATGGTTTTAGTGGAGAAACATTGATTCTTGAACACATGTCAGAGATATCATACAAAAGATTGTCTATGGTGACAGGTGCTCAGAATGTTCCTCTATTTGATTACATCAGGAATGTGGCAAATGATGAAGTTGATATCACTATAGATCACTATCATCTAACTGAAGAAGAACCACTAGATCCAGCTGATCTTATTGAAGAAATTTCAGCTGATGATGATGAAGATGATGATGATGATGAACATGATGAAGCTGGCGATGAAAGTTCTAGTTCATCAGATGATGACAATGGAGATGATGGTAATGAAGGTGATGATAATGTTGAAGCTATGGAAGTGATCCATGAGCAAATACAAGAATCTGAGCATGTTGTTGAAGAGGCACATGAAGAAAGTCATGATGTTGTTGAAGAAATAGATGGTGATACTGAGGAAATGGATGAAAATATGGAAGAAAACATCTAAGAAGTTGATCAAATGACTGAAGAGCTAATTGATGAAAGTCAAACAGTTGAAGAAATAGCTGAAATGATAGAGGAAATGGTTGGTGGTGAAGAACAGATTGTATTACCTGAGTTTGTACAAGAGTCTATTCATGAAGAAAATGTGAATAAGAAGAAGAGTTACAAAAACAAATTGATGAACTTAAAAGGATAATGAGAATCAAGTTAAGAGAATTGAAGAGCTGAAAGATGCTAATAAAAAGTTAATTGAAGATATGAAAGAGAAAGAAAAATTGATTGATGAGTTGAGGAAAAGTAAAGAAGAAAATTTGAAAACTTTTGAAGTTATGATGGTTGATTATGATTTGATGGAAGAAAAGTTAAAGAAGATGAGTGAGGAGAATAATATGTTGAAAGATGAACTAAATAAGCTGAAAGAAACTCAAAAGTCTCCATCTCCTGAGGTAATAATTATGTCTGAGATTGCTCCAGTTGAGATAGAAAAGATTCAATTTGTGGATAAAGGGAAAAGAAAAGTTGATGAGATTGATGTTTCAGTTTTACCTGAATCATCGTCTAAAATGCAAAAGGTGAATGTTGAAGAAGGCAAAGCTGTCATTCAAGAGACGATCGAAGCTCTAGATGACATAGAGTCTGAATTTGATGATGATTGGTATAATGAAGTACTTGATGATGAAGACATTCACGAGGCTAATGTAGATGAAAATTTATCTCAAATTGATTTGTGTCATGATGATGTACCAGTTGATGTTGAAGATAAATATAATTACTTGATGAGGATGAAGTATAATCGCGTATATCTTGATAGCTTGACAGTTTCTCAGATTCATGAAGAGTATGAAAAATGTATTACAGCTGAATCAGTTGCTCCTATTTATCCAAACAAAATTGTGATTGAACATGGTGAATGGAATCCATTGAGTGAAAGTATAAATGTTGAGGATATTCCAACATCAGAATTGCACCATCCTAATCCTGACAACATGAACGTAACCATGTTAAGGATGTGGTTGCAATCTAGGAACTATCCATGGAAAAAGTTAAAAATTCTACAGGCTGAATCATTGAGAAACTTAGTGAGAAGTTTTCAAGAGACTGAGAAGCAAACAAACAAGATGATCATTCTAGATACTGACAATCCACAGTATTTAGAGATAACTAAAAGAACAAAAATGTTAAAGCCTCAAGAAATCAAATCTATGACTAAGAAAAGTTCAGCTTATGAGAAAAGGAGAGAGCTGATGAATATGTTTCCACAAACTGAACGACAAGGATATGAAGTTCCTTTAGAACAAAGACAGTTATGGAATAAAGCACGATCTACTGGTGATCTTGTATGCAATGTTTTACAAAAAGGACAATCTATCTCAGAGTTATTAAATGCTATGATTGTTCCTGACACAACAAAAGAGGTCAAGATAGTAGCTTGGAAATATGATAAAGCGTTTGATGCATTTTTGATTAAACGAGTTAATGCTATATGTGACGTGTATCATTTTTTCTCAAGCATTATCAAGCTGCCAGTACAAGACCTGAAAGAATTAGCAAAATTGCCTTTGATAACCATTCTAAAGCTAAGCGTGGAGAGATGTTTGTAGAGCTTCTTCACAGAGGAATAAACAGAATGTCATCCTTCTTGCAAACACGTTATGATCAAGAGGATAAAGAATATTTCCAAAAGTTAAAGAAAAAGAAAAAAGGAGTAGAAAAGGATGTGGTTGAAGAAAAGTTCCTTGATGCGTATAGTGATGCATTTTTTGAAAAAATCACTAATCCGGGACTTAAAGTAATTGAAGGATCACAGCAGTCCAAACCAATCCTGAGATGGTTTTACAATGCTGATACTTTTGAGATGAAGTTAGTTCGAGACTTGAATGATTGGGACAATGAGATGATCACTTTGTTTGGAGTATTTGAACTCAAATTACTTCATCTGAGTTATATTTCATTTTTGTCCATTCAGAAGTTTGAGAAGGTATTTCCCGAGAATGCAGAAAATGATAAGAAATATTTTCTGTCCATCATCAAAGTTATGAATGCAGCAATGGAAAGAATATCATTGAGGAAAGCAATGGCGTATGCAAATATAGTAAAGAAAGATCTCAAAGACATTGAATTTATGAGAATATCAAGTAAAGGTGTAGTGGAAATTTGTTGCAAAGATAATCCAAATCCAACAGAGTGCTATTCAAATGTGGATATAGCCGGATTATCTAAGTAAACTTTGGAAGTGATGAAGTCTATGGAGATAAAAACAAATGAGAAGAAGCCTGAACAAGGTGTGCTTGCTGAGAAATTTAAAGCTGCAATTGCAAAGGCTATAAGGGAGCAAGAGACTTACAAGGAGAAACCAGTATTCAAAGTCAAGGAAGAACCTGGAGACTTCTTGGATGTTTGAAGACTAAAGATCAAGCTGGAGACTAAAGACTTGACTGAAGATTAAAGGATGAAGACCAGATTGGAGATTAAAGATTGAAGATCTGAAGCCCGAAGATTTTGAAGACTGAAGACATATAAATCTTAGGGGGAGTATTGTAGATGCTTCTTTTAAAGATTAACATTTGTCTTTGTATGTCTTTTATATTTTTGTCATAGTATAGGGACTTTTATTGTAAATATGTTCCTTTGTTTTCTTGATTAGTATAAATAGGCTGAATATGTATTGTGTATCTAGGCAATCGAGACATCTAGACAATTGAGACATCTAGACAATCGAGACATCTAGACAATCGAGACATCTAGACAATCGAGACATCTAGAGATTAGACTTTCAGTTTAGATGCTTTGTATCTGTTACTTACACTTTGTATTCTTCTCTACTAATCAATGAAAACTTCTATGAATTTTTGTTGATTTCATGTGTTGAATTGAATACTTCTGTGTATTAGATTGAATTGTGTTCTTATATCATCACAGATCGATCCATTTTGAGCTCATCAGTTCACCAGCCACCAGAGCCTCATAACTGTGCACGAAAAGACCAAATAAAGCCAAACTCTTAGATGGAATATGTGGGAGATTTGGTGATTTTGATGTAGATCCATTGCCGATGTTCTTTTCAGAAGTTCCAGTCATACCACAATAAGCTGACACGTGCACTAATGAATCTGAACTGGATGATATAAGAGCTGCATTTTATGAGTAAGCTTGAGATGGAAGCATTGCTTGGTCGTATTCTCTCCATTTTAGATCTAACATGAAGGACTTTAACTTGTTGATTATTTCCATGAGCTTGTAATCCAGAAATCCCTTTTATTGCCTTAACATCCTCACCTGCAAACTCCATTAAGGTGGTAAAGAATCCAGCAGCTTTGTTACTTGTTCATTGTTTGACAGCTTCTCATCATAGTTCTTCAATATGCTTGTAACAGACTAAAAACGATTGGTTAGATCAGTAAGACTCTCATTCTTGTGTCCAACAAAAGAGTTGAACTCTTTTTCTGCTTTCGCGACTTTATCCTTGACCAATTCCTCATTACCATCAAAGAATTCACATAACGCATCGTACAAAGCCTTTGCACTTTTATATTCACCAAATCTGTTGTAGATCTTTGCTGACAGTAACAAGGTTAGAGCACCAAATGCCTTCTGATCCTGGTCAATCAGCTTGATGTCTCTCTCTGAATATTTTGTCGGATCTGCAATTTGAATAGTCATATTGTCTTCTATGGAAATAGGAACATGAGGTCCTTTCATAATTGATTCCCATTGAGTGTGATCAGTGTACAGGAAGAAATCTTTCAAACATCTTTTCCAGTCATCAAAGTTGTCACCATCGATTAGCTTAGGGGGTGTGTTAGGACCCACACTCTCAAGATCAGCAAGGGTAAGACTTGTCATCATTGAAATTTAATTAAATCAAAAATCAGTAGTTTCGCACAAGAGACAATAGTTTTGCACAAGAAACAGTAGTTTCGCAGGGAGTAGTTTCGCAGACATGATGTAGTTTCGCAGCTAGTTTTTGTAGTAATTTCGGCAGCAGTTTCGCCCGAAACTATTAAACTTTCGTTCAAGGGAAATGGACAACAGTTTCGCAAGAAAACTGATCAGGCTAATGAACTTTCATTCTAGGTTCGCAAAGGAGTCACAACCACCAAATTTCTACAGTTTCGCAGAATAGTTTCGCACAAAGAACTGTAGTTTCGCACTATGAATCCGAAAACCCTCTTTTTGCGAAAATGACCCAAAAATCACCAAAACTCACTCAAATCACAACCTATTTGGAATTTTTTGATTCCATAAGTTTTCCAAGTTCACAACACCTTCTTCAATCGATTTCCATGGATAACAAATGTGAAACAGCTCCAAAATGATTAAGAAGATAAATATGTCAAAACTAATCCAAAAACACAAACAATTAAGAGCACAAAGGCTCTGATACCATATTGTTGGTCCAAATAATCGTTTGAACGTGCTTTTGATGAAAATTAAACACAAGAATCCACAATATATCACTATATCTAATTGCTCGTGGAGCAAGTAATGATAGAAAAAGAACACAAATCTAACATAACCCATTTGCAAAAGGATTTCTAAGCATAAAGAAGAATAATGCTCAAAGATGACAAATATAAGCTCCTAGAAAAACACAAATCGATTAATAGACTCAAATCAGTAATATCATTAAAGTTCCAAGAGTTACAGAATGAGCAACAAGCAAACATATTTATACAGGACCTAGTTTCATTTACAGTTTCGCATACAGCGAAATTGTATGCACTATGGCATGTGAAACTACCGGGCGAAACTGCAGTTTCGCATGCAGTTTTGCATGCCACAGAATACAAAACAAGACAAATCTAAACTAGATCCTATTATAATAATATCTAAGCTATAATCAACTATGACTAAACAATAACAAATGGTAAGATGAATACCACCCTATACTTGATCATCATACGCTGCCTCCTATTGATCCTCTCCAATAGAATGATGAAAATGTAGAGGAGATAGTGAAGGATGAACCTGAGATGAGTGACAAGGGTTATCCTATGAAAGGACACTATTCTCCTGAAGAAAAGAAAGAACCAGGGATGACCAAGTCCGCAAGAAAAAACTTGATAAGAGCAGCCAAAAGAAAGTCAAAGAAAGCCCAAGAGATTAAGGCCACATTCAACTCCAAACAAAAGCAAGTTTACATTTCTGCTGGATTTGAAGTGGTAAAGACTGAATACTCAACAATGGACTCTAGTACTAGGAGTCCTAGTGTATGTCCAAATGAACCTGGCCAAGAGAAGAAGGCTGATAAAATATGCACCACTACTACATAGCCTGAACCATCTAGTTCCAAGAGCAAGCCTCACCCTGAGAAGTCTGTTGCATCATCTGAGAAGATAAAGAAGGAAGTGGAAAGTGATCAAGCTTAGCCTCCCACTCAAAAGAAGCCTCTCAGAAGCATGCCAACTGAATGCATCATGTGTGGTAGTACTTCTCACTTTGCTAAAGATTGCATCTACAATCCCAAAAGTACTATCCATATGATCAAGAAGAAAACTTCTGAAAAGATTAAGAAGAAGATAGCTTCGGAAGGAAAATCTCTTTCTTTTGGAAGCTCCAAAGTGAAAAAAAAGATAAGTGAAAACTTACCTTCAGAAGAAAATTTGGTCTCTGAAGAAAGGAATGCTTCCGAAATACTAAAGTCTACTGTAGTGGATGCAAAAGCTTTTGAAGGTCTAGTCTCCAAAACTACCAAAGTCATCAAAACTTATGAATTATTGAAGGCCAAGTCTAGTCTTCCAAAGATGGTGTGGAAGATGAAGGAAGGCCATGTGACTGAAAGTTCTTCATCAACAATAGCAAATGATCCTCAGAGCTTGCATATAAAATCAATTACTGTTGCATTATCTTCAGTTCACTTTGACAAGCCCAAGACCAATGAGGCTTAGGTTTCCAGATGTATCTAATTATCTCTTAATATACAGTAACAACTAAATACCAAAAGGAATGTATGGATCATTGATAGTGGTTGTTCCAGGCACATGACAGGCAATGGCTCTTTACTTTAAAACTTTTAGAAAATTGATGGAGGGCTAGTTGCTTTTGGACAAGAATCAGGTGGTTATATTACTGGAAGGGGCATAATCATAGATGGTAAGCTCAGCATTAAGAGGGTAAATTTTGTTAAGGAGCTTGGGTACAATCTCTTGAGTGTATCCTAATTTTGTGATCAGAGACATAGCATGCTCTTTACTGAGCATGAGTGCATTGTTTTCAAGCCTGGGGTGGTCGTTCCTCAAGAGCATATCCTGCTAAGAGCCCCCGAGAAAGAAAACATGTACTAGATGGATCTGTAGGAAACATCCCCTTAAGGAGAAGTTTCTTGCTTTCTATCTAAAGCCAATAGTGATGAGTCTTTCCTTTGGCATAAAAGAATGTGCCATGTAAACTTTAAGAACATGAATAAATTAATTAAGAATGATTTGGTAACTAGAATGCCAAAAAAAGAGTTTACTAGTGATGACCATTGTGTTGCATGCCTGAAAGGGAAGCAACACAAAGTGTCTCACAAGACAAAGGAAATAACTCCATCAGTACCCCCCTACACTTATTACATATGGATCTCTTTGGCCCCACTAGTGTAATGAGTCTAGGAAGGATCTCATATTGTTTGGTGATCACAGATGACTTTACAATATATACTTGGGTCTTCTTCCTTAGAACTAAGGATGAGACCCCTGAGATCTTTAAAAGTTTCATTCTGAAAATTAAGAATCAATGTGATCACAAGGTCAAAATCATAAGATCTCAATCAAGGAACTGAATTCAAGAACCAAATTCTTGATACATTTTGTGATGAGAAGGGTATTACAAGATAATATAGTGCTCCAAGGACTTCTCAGCAAAATGGTGTTGTTGAGAGGAGAAACAGGACACTTACTGAAGCTGCAAGAACCATGTTATCTGACTCTAAACTGCCCATCACCTTCTGGGCAGAGGTAGTCAACACTGCCTGTTATATGCAGAACAGAGTTTTAGTAATCAAGCCTCATGGTAAGACCCTTTATGAACTCTGGCACAAAAAGAGACCTTTCATTAGTTTCCTCAAATCATTTGGATGTCCTTGCACTATCTTGAATACCAAGATCAAATTGACAAATTTACAAAGAAATCAGATGATGGAAATTTTATTGGATACTTTTTCCAAGCTAAGGTTTATAGAGTATACAATCTCAGAACTAGAGTAGTTGAGGAGTCAGCCAATGTGACCTTCAATGAGCACACACCCAGTGTGAAAGATTCTGGTCTTGATTAGCCGTTTGATCTTGATTTAGTTACCAACCATTTTAACAAATCTTGTGAATATGTTTTAGGATCTACAAGTAACTTATCAACAGAAGATTCTGATCCAAGATTTGAGCTAAGAAGACCAAGTGTTCAAATTACTTCAGGTCCAGTGGTAACTAGCGGGGCAGTTGGAAATCCAGTCAACACAACCATGAAAAATTATTTAGCTGATACATCTGAGGTGCCTATAAATTCCAGCACAGAGGCATAAAACACAAATGAAGTAATTTTCAATGTAGTAGGAGATGGAGTTGGTGATAGTGATCAAGAATTTCTTGATGCTGATAACCACTCCATAGAAGACAACATCAATGATATAACACACTCGTTGGATCAAGTTTCTCTTGATAAGTGTGTTGATGTGGTGGATGACACTCAATCACCGGATCAAAATTTCACTAATTTAGATCTGTACAACCAACTTGCTGAGATTCATTAATTGAGAATCCATAAGTCACATCTCACCACAAACATCATTTGGAACAAGAGGACAAACCCATGAAAGAAATGTTTGTCTTCATTCTTGTTTCTTGTCCCAGATTGAGCCTAAGAATATTGATGAGGCTCTGAACGATGAAAGTTGAGTTGAAGCAATGCAGGAGGAGCTACTTCAATTCAATAGACAAAAGGTTTGGAATCTATGTTCTCTTTTTGAAGGGAAGACTACTATAGGTACCAAGTGGGTATTCAGGAATAAAAAAAATGATAGAGGACTTGTCATAAAAAACAAGGCAAGACTAGTTATTCAAGGGTACACACAAGAAGAAGGGATTGACTACATAGATTTTTTTGCTCCTGTAGCAAGACTTGAAGCTGTTAGGATATTCCAAGCTTTTACTACATCCAAGGTTTTCAAGGTCTACCAACTTGATGTCAAGTGTGCTTTCTTGTATTGGGTGATTGATGAGAAGGTGTATGTCAAACAACCACATGGCTTTGTAGACCCAGATCATCATGATTATGTTTGCAAGCTTGACAAAGCTCTCTATGGGTTACATCAAGCTTTAAGAAAGTGGTACGGGACACTATCTCAGTATCTCTGTCAACATGGATACAAGAGGGTTACTATTGATGGAACACTCTTCATCAAAGGAATAGGAAATGACTTGATGCTGGTTTAAGTTTATGTAGATGGCATTATTTCTGGGTCAACTAATCTGAAGCTTTACAAAAACTTTGAGAAGCTGATGAAGAATAGATTTGAAATGGGTGCCATGGGGGAACTCAATTTCTTTCTAGAAGTTCAAGTGAAGCAAGTTAACAATGGCATCTTCATAAACCAGTAAAGTATGTGCAAGACATACCTACCAGATTTCATCTGACTGAGTGTAAGGTTTCTAAGACACCCATAGCCAGAAACCACTATCTAGGACCTGATCTTGAGGCTATGATTAGGTCTCTTATGTATCTCACAGCCAGCAGGCCTGATATCATGTTTGCTACATGTATTTGTGCAAAATATCAAGCCAACCTCAAGATGACACACCTGGTTGCTGTCAAGAGAATTCTCTGATATCTTAAAGGTGCTCCTAAACCAGGCCTTTGGTATCCAAAGAATTCTGACTTCAATCTGTATGCCTATACAGATAGCTACTATGATGGCTGTAATATGACTGCAAAGTCTACATCTGGGGGATGTTAATTTCTTGGTGGAAGGATAGTCTCATGGAAATGCAAGAAACAATCCTGTGTGCCTGCATCAACTGCTGAAGCTTAATACATTGGTGCTGCAAGCAGTTGTGCTCAAGTACTTTGGATTCAGAATCAAATGCTGGACTATGGATTTAATTTCAAGGAGACTCCCATCCATATAGACAACAACAGTGCTGTCTTTATCATAGTGAATCTTGTACAACACTCAAACACAAAACATATCAATATTAGGTATCATTTGATTTGAGATAATTTTGCAAAAAGATTGATAAAACTGGTCAAGGTTAATACAAATGAACAATATACTGATCTGTTAACAAAATCTTTGATAAGTAGAGATTTAAGTATCTTGTATCAGCTATTGGGATGATTAACTTTGAATAGATTTTCTTAAACTAAACTCAAGATTATTTAACATGTGTGTCTTAAGTTGTCTATGTCATCACCTATATAAGCCCAATTTACTTTGGAAGAAACTTTTCAAAATTGATATCCCTTAGAATTTTGAGAATTTGGGATATATTTTCTTCCAGAAGACATCAACTTGTATTCAGAAGAAAATTATGTATTCAAAACAAATAGCTATTTTTGAGAAATCTACCTTCGGAAGAAATTCTATTATATCTTTCAAAGCTTATATTTGTCACCAATTACTTGTATGTGTTGAGTGACTATTTTCTTCCGAAAGCAATTAAGTCTCGAAAGCTTTATTTTCTCTTTGAATAAAATTTCTGATATTTGATATCTCCTGAAACAAAATTTGTCTAAAAAGTAAAAATACTCTAAATATTTTTCTTTTGAAACAAAATTCTTGAAAGACTAAGGAATATCTTACAAAGCCAAATTGGTTTCGGAAGTTTTTCTCAAGCCTTCCGAAGACAAATTACATTCGAAAGGTTTTAGACCTCTAAGAAAACTACCTTTTCGGGCACTTTTTCAGAGGTGGGACCGATATCCAGATTTCAAAGTTTATCAACTTTGTCTCAAATCCAATCCATATAAATATACCTTTAACGATTCCCCCTCTTTCACTTTTCTCTTAATCTGCAAAAGTTCTTAACCTAAATTCACCCATAAATCGCCTTTGTTCTTATCTTCCCTCATTTCTAAGCTACTAAAAAAAGACCAACCCTGATCCCCGAAACCAACCTGATTTTTCCATGCAGTTACAAAGGCAACACAACCAAGTTGCTCTGTTATCATCTGAGAAAGATCCAGGTTTCTCAGACGTTTACCGCTTCTTGTCTCTTTTAAACTAACTCATCGGAATTACCATTGACCCTACCTTGTATGAAGATCAAATTTTAGAGTTCTGGAGGACCTGCCAAGAGATCATCTTGGACGGTGAGAAGGCACTGTCTGCCATAGTGCAGGGGAAGATAATTTTTGCTGAATCAATATTTCAGATTCGTTGAGCTTGGATCTTAGGATTCATGCATTTTTCGAATCTGAAAATTCAAAATTCAAGACGGGTGGAAGTGTGTGAATCGAAGAATAAGCTTGTGTGTAATGTATAATGTTATGATTTCATTGATGTTGAATAACAAATTACAATGAAAAAATATATACAAAGATGGATGAACATCAAACCCACCCAAAGGAGAGAATTTCTCCTTGGGTGGTGATTTACACCATGAAAAACACACACTTAAGAACTACAAGCCACTCACACACTTTGCAATAACCACACATTACAAGTGGCACTAGTGGTTCTATTTATAATGTTATTACATCATGACCTAATTTTGACTTTTCTTGTGGTCTTGATGTTGACTTTGTCATGTTGACTTTGTCTTGAGTTTGTTTTGTTCTGTTTATCAACTTAGTCTCTGAACTTGTACAATGAGATCTTCAGTTGGCTTTGATCGTGGTTTGGAAAGCTTCAGTTTATCAATTGTTGAACCCAACAATTTTCATCACTCCAGCCACCATTAACACTCATCTGAGGCTGGGTGATGAAGAAGGCGAATTGTCCTTCCCCAAATCTGATGTAAACAACTCATTCCGTCAGATGGGCTATGAAGGGGACTACTAAGTAAGAACCTTTAAAAAGAGTAAGGTTTCCTCCCAATGAAAGTACCTCCTCCATGTGGTCATCCATTCTTTGTCCAACAAACATGGAGGTTGGTACCAAATTCCTGAGATCTTATCATACATAGTCCATGGAATGGTTCAAGGGGTCAAGTTCAGGTACTCTCAATTTGTTTATACAAACTTGCTTGCTATCTTGTACTCCTTAGAGTATTACATGTTCCCTAGATATGTTCAACATATTCTAAACTGTGAACTGGGCTCACAATTAAGGGGATCAGGTAACATTCTTAAACTAGGACAGATGAAGCCCAACATATTTAAGACAATAAGAAAGTCCATTATTGATTCTCAGGGGTAGAAACAACCCTAGTCCCAAAAATGTTAGAGATCATTTCTCAAGTAGACAACTTGGCAACACAAGCCAATGTTGAACCCACACCTTCTACATCTGCACCACCCTCACAGCCACAAATCACCTTCACCTACCAAAGAAAATCCAAACAAACCCCTACTCAGTCTACTTAGCTTGAGCAGCCCGCATATCACCACCCATGCAGGAAGAAGTGGAAACAAGAGCTCCTACTTCTCCTAAGGAGCAAACCACTCCCACCGTCTCTTTGATTAGTGATAAGGTTCCTCATGCTCAGCCTGATGAGCTCACTACCCCAGCCTTAAGCCTTCACTCTGAGTCTCAAAACTCTAGTGATCAACCTTCATGGGAAAGTTACCATCCCCAGCCTTTGGATCTCAACAAACCAATCCCAAACCTTAAATTGTATGATGATAAAGGTAGGGCTTTAGTGAGTACCATGAGCTCTCTTCTCCACCCCTACTGAAGGAGAGATAAGTGCTCCTGAATCACCCATATCCATCCTACATCATCCACCCACAACTAAGGTGGATCTCCCTGAACATGCTCAGGAAGTCCATATGGAAGAGGCTCTCACTTTTGCAAGTGATTACATCATTAAGACCTCAACCATGGCAACCCAACCCATTGACACTTCTCTTGAAGCAGTCCGGGTGTAGTGGAAATCCAGCAGCCAAGAACTATTAACTGGTGATGAGGAAGAAGACTTTGATCCTATTCTCTCATCCTCCCATGATTCTTCTGAGAGGGGAGTCAGCAACTAAAGGTGCAACAACTGTCAAAAACATGCACCTATTTACTTTCAAAGGTGAGTTATCTGGAATCTCGGGTGGCTACCTTACAAAGAAGGGTCAATGACCAGTAACTTGAGATCATCGATAACAATGGCAAGTTAGATGAGAGACCTATCCAGAGGACTCAACCAGGCCCATAAGAACCTATGGATGCGGTGGACCTAACCTTTAGCTCCCCTGTGCAAGAGGGTGATGCTACCAAAAAGGGGGAGAAAGTCTTACCCATAATCATAGAACCTGGGAGTTCTTCTCATAGTATAGACATAGAGGAATCACCACCCTCACTTGTAGTTGTCCATAATTAACAACCTACTTAGGTCCACATTGATATGGACTCACTCATTCAAAGCTTGTTTGAGGAGAGTATACCAAGGGCAATGTCTACTTCGTCTCACCTTGCTAATAATCCAATAGTGGGATGGAGGTTTGATGTTGAAAGTAGAGACCTGGTAATCTCAAGGTGTCTGGGACAACAAGAAATCTTCAACTTTTACAACCTGAGATACTATAGGAGCACATATTTAGTTGGCCTCCCACTTGCCAACCCATGTCAAAACAGGAAAGCTGTAAGGTTAGCTGGTAGGATTCAAGATAGGGTGTTTGAAGAGTTCATGCTGAGATCCAAATTATATAGACAGAGGCTAGCAGGTAAGACTATTGGTCAACTGGATGCTAAGGTGGGCCCTAAGATTAGCTTCAAAGGAGAAACCTTAGCTGAAGGCCCAGTAGTTGAGCCTGTGAACCTTAAGACAGGAATTGCTTTAATACCCATTACCCTCAGTGAGCCACCACCTGGTGAAGGTGTCTCACAGCCTCTCTTTTGCTAGAGCTCAAGTGTAACACCAAGCAATGAAGGCCAAAGCTCTCCCTACCCTGAGTCACACAGGTAGTGACTGACAAAGGGAAGAGAAAGATGACCTTTGAGGAGATTAAGGAGGAGAAAAGAGAGAGGAAGAGGAAGGAAAAAGGAGAGAGTTCAAGTGGGACCCCTAGATTCATGGAAGCTACAATTAGGGCAGCCAGATTGAACTATCTGGGGCCTAGGTACTATAATGTTGATAAACTTATCCCTCTCCCTTTGGATGAACTAAATGAACTGGATGACATGGAAGTGTTAAAGGAGAGGAGGGAAGCTGAGGATGCATAATTGCTCCTCAAGATCAAGGTATGACAACCCATGTTCTTCAGGTTATAAATCGTTACCTTAACCTTCTTCTATTCGATTATTTTCCATTACATTCATTAAATCTTATATCTATGAATGAAAATAATAAACCTTTGGGTCTAGTTTAAACCTAACATAGCTTAATAAAACCTAATCTAAACTAACTAACAAGTAATCAATTAAAATGGGCTATTAACCTAAATAAAAGGACTAAAATGACAATTTGCAAAACTTGATTTCATTTAATTACCCAACCCTCATATAACCGACCCCATCCCGTTCTTCACCTCAGTAAACCCTAGCCTTCGATCGATGGCAGCTCCCTTCCTCTCGGCAACACCACCCGGAGCCCCCTCGTCGGTTACTCCACTTCGGTAACACTCTTCGTGGTCGAGCAGCACCGCAACCGAGCAACTCCCTCTGTTTCTGACCACAAGCACTTGACGAATTGATAGTACTAGCAGCCATGAATGGTAATTGAAATAGCCTCATATCTTGTTTGGTTTAACCCCTTGATATTCATTCTCGTTTGTATTGCTACGGTTTTGGGTTCGGGTTTCGGTCATTAGGTTTTTGTATGTGTTTCTGTGTGCAAATTGTATGTGTTCGGGTTGGTGTTGGATTTCGATAACTTTGCATGCATGGTGTGTGGGTTCTATGTATGCGTGTTCATATGCATATTGTATGTATACTTGTTTAAGTGCAGGTGTTTGTGTGTTCTATATGTGCATGTGTGTTCGACCGTGTGTGTGTTATACATGCTTGTAGTCACGGTTGGGTGGTCATAGTGGGGGGACCGATGTGATCTGGGGGAGTGCTGAGGGTTCAGTCATTGGCAGGGAGTTATGTGTGTGTTTAATGGTGTGAGTTTGCATATATGTTTAGTTTTAGGTTGAGTGATGTGTGTTTGGTTCCCCGATAGGTATCAGTGTTATTGGTGGTGCATGGTGATTAAAAGGTGACAGGCTAGGGTTGGGTTCTGTATGGGCTATGTTATGTGTGTTGCTTGTGTATGTGGCATAAAAGTGGAATGTGAAGTAGGGTTAAACCCGATTATAGTTACTGTATGTATAGGTGTATTTATTGTGTGTATTTATGTGTTACCAAGTATGGGTTGGTGTGGGCCAAAGTTCGAGTGTGATTGTTCAATTAGGTCTCGATGTTTTGTGATGGGCAATAGGGTTGATTTCTTTTTGGGGTGCATGGTTTGAATGTATGGGTTGAGTGCATGGTTAGGTGCATGGGTTTTGTGTGGGTGAGTTGTGTGTGACATTAGTGTAGGTTGCATGTGCATATATGACATGCATGTGGGTGTGTGTTCATTAGTAGGTTCCATGGGGTGTATGTATATGGTTGGTCATGCATAAGGGTGAATGTATTTCTGCTTGAGTATGTGTGGGTGGTTTGGGACACTTGGCGTTAACCAAGAGACCAACCCGAAACCAAGCAATTCAAATATTAGTATTTAATATTAATTAGATATTAAACGAATTCAGGTGTTCCGGAAATCTAATTGTTTGAGTTGTGCATAACTGATTTGCTGTGCTATTTAAGGTGAGTTTACGGCCCCACTTTACTTATAATTCTTTTTGGGGAAAAGAAACATGTTCATTTTTAAATGTTCATTCATTTGATTAGTATTACTGTATTATCACATCTTTACTAGTGTTGTACCAATTTAACTCCTCACTTTCGAACCATTAATTTATGTACTTTAGCGAGGTAATTCTAAGTAGATCTACTGGGTTTGACAAACCCCACCCGAGCTAGTCGTGCTAGCACAACTGCATGTCAAACGGGTGTTTAATTGACATAATTTCAGTTGATGTGGTCTGGTAGCCACAGCCGAGGCATACATTTACTTTGTCAGCTTCGGTTGCGAACTTCATACACTAAGTTATTTGTTATATAGACTAGCAATCTACTGATATTACTTTGTTTACTAGATCTGCTTTCTATTATATTACTATTTATCAAAACCTATGAACTCACCAACCCTATGTTGACACTTTAGCATGTTTCTTTTAGGTCCTTAAGGTGTGCACGTCTAGAAACATCTCACTTTTGCATACATTTTGATTTCTTTAAACGATTAAACATTGTTTCTGCAAATTATATTTCTTTATGTTGCACGTGTTTTGCGCTATTTGAATTGTGAATGTCATGCTTCCGCAAATGTTTTCCTAAAATCATTATTAATTATACTTTTGGAAATTTTTGATAATAAGGAACAACTATGTTTTGTAATTAATGTGTCATTTGGTGCAACTATCAGCTGAGATCCTGGTATGTCACGTGCCTAACAGCAAAACCCTATTTGTGGAAATTGAGGGTGTGACAGATTGGTATCAGAGCCAATGGTTATAGCGAACTAAACTAAATTTGCATTTCATTTGCATTGCATTTAGACTATAGCCTGATGCCTTAGTTACACGCATAAAGACACGTTTAGTTTTGTTGCTGGCCTTGTTTGCTTTGCTCTGCTAGATTGCTTGCTTTTGGTCATTCTTGTGAGAAGTTGATTGTAGGAATGGCATCTTCTTCTGCACCCTCTTCTTTGTTGGGAAAAAGGCTTGTTCACCCTGCTTCCCCATCCTTATCTTCAAAGTCAAATGAGCGGCCTAAGCACCCCAATGATGCTAATAAGTTTGATTACGACCGGCCTTTCGCTTTACCTCATTTCCCTCCGATCCAAAAGTGGGAGCATTATCCATAGTATATGACTCGATTGATTCGGGAGAAGCATGTTCCTATTCCTCCTGAATGTCGACCTCGGACTAGGTCCGCTCCTTACAGAAGCCCTTATGACCCTGTTCTACCTCCCCTTACTTGTCCGCCTGAGCAGGCCATAGCTGCTCTGGCAGCCACTCTACACGTCGGGTGTAAGCACGTCGCAGAACTGATGGATGACAACGTCATGTTACGGAAAGGGTTAAAGGAATCTAGAGAAGAGATCGAGGAACTAAAGAAGCGACTCAACACTCTTATCAATCATCACAATACGCATGTGGACCGTGTTACGACTCTAGCAGAACGTGTAGTTGGTGATGAGGTGGACAACGCATCAAATAGTCAGCGACTCGATATCCTGGAGGGCCAAATAAACGTACTGAATGTAGTGCCAGAGCCTGAAAAAGAAGACCCATAAGAAGAACCTGAAGAGGCACCTAAAGATGATCCAGAGGAAGAACCCATGGAGCAGCCTGAGGATGAGCCCGAGAATAGAACCAGATCTGTCGATTCGCATTGATTTCCTATTTCATTCTTTTTGTTTGTTTATCAGACTCTCATTTATTTTGCACCTAGATGGGAAGGGTTGTTTTCCATCCGACTGATGTCTTTGGATTTTGATATTTGGTTTAATTGATTGTAGACATACTTATAATTTATTTTATCAGAAATTATTATTTGAGCATTAAGTTGTCATTGTACTAAATTCTTTTAATTACTTATACTTAAATGAAGTTAATATGTTGTATATTTATTTGTTTTCGTATGTTGTGATTGTTAAGAATGTTTGGACGTGGATGCGGATGTGGTCGTGATCGTGGTACCATAAACATGACACCAGCTGAACTGGCCGTGCTAGTAAATCAGCATGTAGCCCATGCGTTGGCTAACCACAACCCAAACCCACAGCCCGCTCCGTTCGGTAAGTAATACCAAATTCATTCCTGACGTAACATTCTGTCAATCCTGTTAAATCTTAACACTTGTTGAAAAATCTAAACTCCTGATCTAAAATCTATTACAGGTCAAGGGGTTTGTACTTTCAAGTCCTTCATGGACTGCAATTCCATCCCGTTTACTGGGGTTGAAGGAGCTGTAGGTCTTCTGAGATGGTTTGAGAAGCTCAAATCAGTATTCGAAATGTGTAATTGCCCGGTGGCAAATTGGGTGAAGTATGCCATTGGTACCTTGGATGGACCTACCATGTCCTGGTGAAATACTCAAGTGTAGATGTTGGGAGTAGAGATGGCAAATCAAACTACTTGGAAGGACTTTAAAAATTTGATGAAAGAAGAGTACTGCCCTTGTGACAAGGTGCAAAAGTTAGAGATGGAGTTCTGGAATCTCAAGATGACGGGTTCTGAGATTGAGGCGTATACCACTAGCTCTCACGAGCTCGCTACTCTGTGCCCCAACATGGTCAACCCTCCTTCTCTAAAGATCAAGAGATACCATCATGGATTAGTTCCAGAAACTCAAATCATGGTCACTGCCTCACAACCAAACACCATACAGGATGCAATCAGGTTGGCCCACAGACTAACCGACCAGGCTGTCACGCAAGGTAAGTTGCCCTCGCGCGTTTCTACACCAACACCATCTGATGGGATTAACAAGCCAAAGTGGGAGCCCAGTTCCAACAGTATGCAGGGTACACCTTATCAACATCCATAACAATCCAAGAAGTTCGACAACTCCCGCTCATTCAATGAGTCTTCTTCATCATCTCAGCACACAGATGGTTATACTGGAACACTGCCCAAATGCAACAAGTGTAACTACCACCATAATGGGTCGTGTAACAAGAACACTTGTGAGAGATGCGGTAAATTTGGCCATGCCGCCAAAAATTTCCGTGTGAATATAACAGCCAAGCAGCCACCACAATAGGATGCACAAAAGAGCTGTTATAAATGTGGTCAAACCGGACATTTTAAGAGGAATTGCTCAAAGCTGTGAAAGAACAACAATTGTGGTAATGGTGTTGATAATAGGATGGAGAATGGTGGTAATGGCAATGGAAATGGTGGTGCTAAGGGTAGAGCATTCATCATCAGATCAGGTGAGCTCGAAATGACCCTTCTATTATAACTGGTAAATTTCCTATCAATGGTTGCTTTGCTTTTGTGTTGTTTGATTCTGGCACTGATAGGAGTTTTATTTTTCATAAGTTTAGTAAGTTATTAGATGTTACATCTATGACTTTAGACTCGAACTATACTGTAGAAATAGCCGATAGTAAGATTATGGAAGCTTCACATGTATACAGAGTTTGTAAGATAGGTCTGTTTGGGTATGAATTCGATATTGACCTTCTATCTATCCCACTTGGTAGTTTTGATGTCGTTATCTGTATGGATTGGTTGTCTAGGAACCAAGCCGAAATCATCTGTCAAGAGAAACTCTTTAGACTTCCTCTTCAGAAATGTCTATAGAAGGGACATTCAGTGGTCTTAGCCTTAGTTACTGAAAAGATCACAGAGGAGAAACGAATTGATGACATTCCTCTCATTAAGGACTTTCCGAAGTGTTTCCAGAGGACTTACCTAGTCTTCCTCCACACAGGCAAGTAGAGTTCCAGATCGAGCTGACTCCAGGAGCTGGCCCTATCGCTCGGGCACCGTATCGCTTGGCACCAAATGAATTACAGGAATTGTCAAATCAGTTATAGGAATTGTTAGACAAAGAATTTATATGCCCCAGTTCTTCACCTTGGGCAGCGCCTGTGTTATTCGTGAAGAAGAAAGACGGAACCTTTCGAATGTGCATTGACCACCAGGAACTGAACAATGTTACCTTAAAGAATCGTTACCCTCTTCCGCGTATCGACGACTTATTTGATCAACTTGAGGGATCGAGCTATTACTCAAAGATTGATTTGAGATCTGGATATCATCAGCTCAGGGTTCGAGAAGAAGACATATCCAAGACAGCTTTCAGAACTCAATACGGGTATTTTGAGTTCGTAGGCATGCCATTTGGATCGACAAATGTGCTTGCAGTCTTTATGGACCTCATGAACCGTGTTTGTAAACCCTATTTAGACAGGTTTTTCATCGTCTTCATTGACGACATACTAATTTATTCCAAGAATATGGTGGAACATGAGGAACATTTAAGACTTATTCTAGAGCTTCTGAAGACAGAACAGTTATATGACAAGTTTTCCAAATATGACTTCTGGATGAGAGAAGTCCAGTTCTTAGGGCATGCAGTTAATGAGAATGACATTCATGTTGACTTGACTATGATTGAGGCAATCAAGAATTGGCCTGCGCCGAATGACGCCTATTGAGGTGCGCCAGTTTCTTGTACTAGCGGGTTATTACCGGCGTTTCATAGAAGGATTCTCGAAACTTGCACAGCCTCTAACTGCCCTAACCCATAATAGAACTGTTTACAAGTAGGGTAGTAATGAGGAAGCGGCTATCCAAGCACTTAAAGACAAGCTGTGCAGTGCACTGATTTTGGCGTTATCTAGAGGGAACAGGCAACTTTGTGGTGTATTGCGATGTGACAATCCAAGGGTTGGGTTACGTGTTGATGCAATGTGAGAAAGTGATAGCTTATGCATCAAGACAGCTTAAGGTGCATGAGAAGAATTACACAACTCACAATTTAGAGTTAGGAGCTGTGGTATTTTCACTTAATGTGACATCCGGTAATTTTCCGTTACCAAACACCGTTAGTTCCGTTAAGTCTTGCATACACGTGTCGTGAGCACACACTAGTTGTCGTTGAACGTTGGTGACTTAATAATGATTAGTAATGATAAACTGATAATAATTTAACTAATGATGTGATTATTAAGTCGTGCTTACGTGCTTACGCGATTTAAATATTATTTGTGAATCTTATCGCGTAATCTGAAAACGTGTATATTTAATTCGTGTGTTTTGTAACTAGTAAAGATAATACATATAATTATTATTAGTAGTTTATATGCATAGTATTTTAGTTAAAAAACTTTTAAAGAAAAAAAAGAGTTTAAAAGCTTAATTTTTATAAAATGTAAATTACAAGGGTTAAATGGTAATTACAAGAAATTAAATAAAACAAAAATCAAAACCCTAGCCACAACACCACCCTACGGCCGCAACTTCTTCACACACACACACACACACTTCTGCGATTTTGGCACTAGAACAAGCAATTGTGCTTCGGTTTGATCGATTACAAGCATTATAACACGATTAGAATCATCAAATACAAGCTATCACACGATTCAAAGGTTAGTTTTGTGTTTTTCATGCATTTTTGAAGTTGGCCGAATAGAGAGGTTCGAAAATCTGCAATTGAATGTCGATTCTTTGTTGTTTGTTGATGTTATGACGTTAGTTAGGTTATATTGATGCTAGTTTACGTTGATTGTGCAAGAAAGCTTCGATTTTGATGCGTTGTTCATAGGTTACTAATAATAGTAACTTTAATTGCATGAATATGGTGATTTGATGATGAATTGATGTTGTTAAAGTGTTTATGATGTTATATGGATGTTAGATTGATGATGATTATGCTAGAAATCTAAGAATGGATTGTGTAGTTCATGTATTACCAAAAGTAGAATTTTTGATTTTGAAGATTGATGAATCATGATGATTTGATGTGTAGAACATGTCTAGACGATAGCATGAGTTTGAATTGGTATATTGTTAATGAAATCGAGAATGTATTGGGTGTTAGATAGATTTTGGAATGCACTTTCCCAAAAAGGAAACTTTATTTGCACAAAATCTTGAATATGATGATTTGAGCATGTTTGTGACTTTACGATCATGTTAGCATGTTCATGGATGATTTCTAATATGGTAGAATGCCTTGTTTGGGTTGTATGAATGTTTAATTGATCAATTGAAAGATTAGGTCTTTTTGAGGGTATACATGATGATGGGTCATATGGGTATTGATAGTAGTATTGTTTGGGTTTAATAGATCATGGTTGAATATTTTGGTTGGCATGGATTCTGCAGAATAATATGATGATGATCGTCATACACGCATGCGAATCTGAGGCCCCTACTTAGTAGGATTGGCAGGGTTTAGGGTGTGAAGTCGTGAGTGGCTTCACATGGCATGTTGTGCATGATTTGATTCTATGTATGATGCATTAGTTATGGTATAATTATGTTGAACATGATGATTATTTGATATTTGCATGACTTGTATGATAATCTAGTTGTATGATGATCTAGGTAGTATATGTGGTTAATTAAGTGGCATACGTGAACAACTTGTATGATAATCATGGGTGATGAACTGTTATATTTGATTGAATGGAATTTCACCAATAATGTCACCAATGGGTCAAATGGGTCAACTGGGTCAATGTGTTCTGTTTTTCCAAAACCTTGAGTTCTTTGGTTTATAGAGCACTTAGGGTTTCACTATGATTCTGTGTACACGTACTTATGTACTTGCGTGTTCTAGGTGACCTCTGAAGGTTGTCTTTCCACTCTCTCTTTCAAGTTAAGCTCTTAAGTCTTTGTTGTGCACACCAGGTGAGTTCATTCCCCACTCTTTTGCATACTCTCTTTTGGGGGAGATAGCATACTGGTTTTACAAACACTTACATTATATGAGTTGTGTATAGTATGATATAGTGCTTAATACCTTGAAAATCCTCACACTTTTGGATTGTTAATAATGATGATTAGCGGGAAATCTTGGGTAGTACTACTGGGTCTGACGAGCCCCACCTATGCGACTTGATGTCAAACGGGTGCAATTTTGTCCTAACACGAACATCATCACGACCTGGTAAGTCGTGACGGGAGGCAACAAATGAAACACAGTCAGCTTCAATCGCGAAATCACTATGATTATTACTTGTGAATATAGATTAGCTATCTATTTCATTGCATCTCTTATATTTTGCAAATATTACTGATTTATGATTAACGCAAACTCTTGAACTCACCAACCATTTTGTTGACTATTTTAGTATGCTATTCTCAGGTTGAGGTTACCATTGCCTAGGAGCACGTGCACGGGTCAGCATCATTATAGATGTCAGCATGATTGAAACTTTGTTTTGGTTTGGTTAATAAACATTTAAGTATTTGTTGGTATTACTTTGGGCGTGTGTGTTTGCCCATTTTACATTATATTGCTTTACTTTGGTCTTTCTGGTTTATAAAACGCTTTCGCATATTTTAAAGTTAAACTCTGATTTTGAATGGTTGTTCATATAGAGTCGTTCTGAGTAACTAATGATTGAGATCCTGGTATGTCACAAGCCTCGCGGTAAAACCCCGCACGTGGATTTTGAGGGTGTGACAGATTGGCATCAGAGCCATTAGTTATAAGGAACTAGGTTGCATACACACTAGACTATAACCTCACAATTTGTTATTTACTCGTTACTCATTCTTTACTGTATACTCATTGGCATACACAACACGTACCTCGTAGCATGGCATCGTCATCAAGAGCTCTAGGCAAGAGACATGCACGATCTGAGTCATCTCCTCCTTCTCCTGTACCTGATAGGGGATCAGACTGGCCTCGACATCCTTACCCCTCTGAAGAGATGGATTAGGATCAGCCATTCGTATTACCCGAGCACGATCCTCCGCTGAACTGGAACTTCTATCCTACCTATATACACCCATGGTTTACAAGGAGTGTGTACCAGCTGTAGCTCCTACCCGACCTAGGACTAGGTCATCGACAGCCTCTATATCACCTGCTCTTCCTTCCCTAGACATCCCTCTCGAGCAGGCGATTGCAGCTTTAGTGGCTACGTTAGACATTGAGCGACAGCGTATCCGAGGACTCACTAATGAGAACTCTGCCTTACGATCTGCAATGCGTCAGTTGCGCTATCAGGTAGAGACGCTTCAAGAGCAACTCTCGATGGCCATTGGTGGACATCATACCCTGGCAGGCAACGTTGTAGAACTTACTGGGCGCATGGACGCGCAGGATCACCATAACATAGTGTTCGATGATAGGTTTGCTGATTTAGAGGCATAACTGGCAGCACTTCAGATTGCTGAAGCCCCTGCACCTTTGGCGGACCCTGATGAGGAAAACCCAGAAGAGGAACCGGAGGAAGCCCCCGAAGAAGAACAAGCAGAGATGGATGTGGACAGTGATGGATCTGACATGTTGGACTGATTCTACTTTTATATGACTTAGACTATAAAGTGTTTCTTTTATTTGAAACCTATGTGGGTAGGGTTGTTTCCCACGCAACTGAAAAACTCAAATTTTGACATTGATGGAATACTTTGTGACTCATTTACAATTTATTTATCTTTGGTTATTATTTATGTTATAAATGTTATGGTTGTGATGAAATCCTTATTTCTTATTATTTACTGTACCTTAATGAGATTAATGTGTTGGATGTTACTCATTATTGTATTTGTAAATATAAAGTGAAATATGGACGGACGTGGAAGAGGACGTGGATGAGGTCGTGGACGTGGCGCCGGAGGTCGTGGTGCCGGTGCCATAAACATGAAACCTACAGAGTTGACCGCCCTAATTAACAAGCATGTACAGGCAGCAGTGGCTGCTGCCTAAACCGGACAGCCATCAGGTAAATGATAAAAGAGGTTTAACCAATTATCCTAGTTACTTGTCTGGGATACCTGACTAATGTATGGTTTGTCTAAACAGGACCTCCACCTTGTACTTACAAGTCCTTGATGGATTGTAAACCTCACACCTACAGCGGGACGGAAGGAGCTGTGCTACGGTGGTTTAAGAAAACTGAATCCGTATTCATGAAATGTAACTGTCCGCCAGCTGATCAAGTGAAGTTCGCGACCAGAACACTTGAGGGTGCAGCACTTTCTTGTTGGAATGCCCAGGTGCAAATGCTGGGTCAAGCCATGGCCAATGAACTACCCTGGCATGAATTTAAGGAGATTATGACCGAGGAATACTGCCCCCGAAACGAAGTGCAGAAGCTGGAGATGGAATTCTGGCAACTCAAAATGCAAGGCTCAGAGATTGAAGCCTACACTACCCGTACTCATGAGTTGGCCACACTATGCCCGGGAATGGTCAATGAAATGCACAAGAGAGTCGAGCACTACATACGTGGACTGGTGCCCGAGATTCAGAGTATGGTAACTGCTTCCAACCCCACTACTATACAGCAGGCTATCCGGTCAGCCCACAGGCTGACTGACCAGGCAGTTGAGCAAGGACGGTTACCCAAATGGGGCGCGATTGCTAGTGTGCCCGACAACAAACGAAAGTGGGAGAACATTAGTAACAAAGGCTCATCCTCCAGCAACCAGCCATAACAACAGCAAACGTATGTACAATAGCACCAACCTCCCCAGCAACAAAGGAGGTTTGATAACAACCGAAATTTCAATCAGTCATCCTCGGCATAACAGGGACAAGGAGGCTATATGGGGAAAAGTCCCAAGTGCAATCGATGCAACTACCATCACACCGGCAGGTGTGACAACTTCCGATGCCAACGTTGTGGTAAAGTTGGGCATGCACCGAAAGACTGTCAGGGTGAACTGATGAAGAAGCCTCAACAATCTCAAGAAACTTCAAAAGGTTGTTTCGAGTGCGGAAAAGAAGGCCATTACAGGCGCAATTCTCCACAGCTTAGGAGGAATGGAAATGGCGGGAACAACACTGGCAATAACAACAACGACAACAACAATAACAACAACAATGGCAATGGTAATACCAACGGTGGCAACAACAATGGAGCCAAAGTTAGAGCTTTCGTTATTGGCTCAGGTGAGGCTCTAAACGATCCTACAACAGTAAGTGGTAAATTCTCGGTTAATGGTTGTTTTGCTATCGTATTATTTGATACTGGAGCTGATAGAAGCTTTATTTCCACTAAGTTTAGTAGTCTTTTAAGTGATATGCCTTCAACATTAGAATCTAAGTACACCATAGAGTTAGCTGACGGTAAACAGAATCACGTGACACGTATCATTAGAGGCTGTAAGATAGAACTTGCTGGTCATACCTTCGACATAGATCTAATACCTATCATACTTGGGAGCTTCGATGTAGTAGTCGGCATGGATTGGCTTTCTGACAAGCAAGCGGAAGTCATATGTCACGAGAAGGTTATACGGATTCCTAATGGTGAAGAAATTCTCTCGATCTAAGGTGATAGGAGTGGTGCAGTGATGGGCATCATCTCATTCATGAAGGCACATAAGTTGTTACGGAAAGGTCGACTAGCCATATTGGCACTTGTCACAGACAAACAGACAGAGGAAAAGAAGATAGAGGATATCCCCGTGGTTCGTGAGTTTTCTGAGGTGTTTTCGAAGGACCTGCCTGGACTACCACCTCATCGTCAAGTCGAATTCCAAATTGATTTGACTCCAGGAGCCGCTCCGATTACGAGAGCACCTTACCGGTTAGCTCTAAACGAACTGCAGGAATTATCTGCTCAACTCCAAGAACTGTTGGATGAAGGATTTATCTGACCCAGTTTGTCGCCTTGGGGAGCGCCAGTTCTATTTGTTTAGAAGAAGGACGGTACATTTCGAATGTGCTTTGACTATAGGGAACTGAACAATGTTACGATCATGAATAGATACCCGCTACCTCGCATAGATGATTTGTTTGATCAACTGCAAGGATCAAGCTATTATTCTAAGATTGACCTGAGGTCTGGATACCACCAACTGAGAGTTCGAGAGGAGGACATCTAGAAGACTGCTTTTTGTACACGTTACGGTCACTACGAGTTCTTAGGCATGCCATTCGGGTTGACGAATGCACCAGCGGTATTCATGGACCTCATGAATCGCGTGTGCAAACCCTATCTTGATCAATTTGTTATTGTCTTTATCGATGACATATTGATCTACTCAAGGATAGAGGAAGAACATGGAGAGCACTTAAGGTTAATCTTGGAATTACTTAGAAAAGAACAATTGTACGCCAAATTTTCTAAGTGTGATTTCTGGATACGCGAAGTGCAATTCTTGGGTCATATTGTTAATGAGAAAGGAATACATGTTGATCCGGAAAAGATTGAGGCGATAAAGAATTGGTCGGTTCCTAAGACGCTAAGTGAGATACGATAATTTCTTGGCCTGGCAGGATACTATCGCCGATTCATCGAAGGATTTTCTAAGATTGCTCAACCCCTCATAGCCTTGACTCACAAGGGAATGACGTACAAATGGGGTGAGAGTCAGGAATCTGCTTTCCAGTTGCTAAAACAGAAACTGTGTAGTGCACCGATATTAGCATTACCGGAAGGAAGTGACGATTTTGTGGTCTATTGTGGCGCTTCCATTCAAGGACTTGGGTGTGTATTGATGCAGCGGGATAAGGTAATAGCTTACGCCTCTAGACAACTAAAGGTTCATGAGAAGAACTATACCACCCATGACTTGGAGCTGGGTGCGGTAGTTTTTGCCTTAAAGATCTGGAAACACTACTTGTACGATACCAAATGCACTATTTACACTGATCACAAGAGTCATCAGTACATCTTTGAGCAAAAGGAATTGAACATGAGGCAAAGACGTTGGGTAGAGCTACTGAACGACTATGATTGTGCCATCAGATATCATCCGGGGAAAGCAAATGTAGTCGCTGACACGCTTAGTAGGAAAGAAACTGCTAACCCTCGACGTGTGCGAGCTTTGCAGCTTACCATTAGCACACAGTTACCTGAACAAATCCGAGAGGCTCAGACAGAAGCTTTGACAGTAAAAAACATTGGGTCTGAATCGTTAAGGGGAATGGAAAAACAATTAGAGGTAAAAGCGGATGGAATTCATTACTTCATGGATAGACTTTGGGTACCTCTACACAAAAATCTGAGACACTTGGTCATGAGTGAGGCACACAAGTCTAAGTACTCTATACATCCTGAATCTGACAAGATGTATCATGATCTGAAGGCGCACTATTGGTGGCCTAATATGAAAGCGGATGTAGCTACCTATGTGAGCAAGTATCTGACCTGTTCAAAAGTAAAAGTGGAGTATCAAAAACCATCTGGGCTATTACAACAACCTGAGATCCCTATGTGGAAGTGGGAATAGATTTCAATGGATTTCATTACCAAGCTACCTCGGACTCCTACTGGTTGTGACACGATATGGGTTATTATGGACTGATTAACGAAGTCTGCTCATTTCTTGGCAATAAGGGAAACAGACAAAATGGAGAAATTAACCCGACTTTATTTGAAGGAGATAGTTTCAAGACATGGTGTACTGGTTTAAATCATTTCCGACTACGATGCTAGTTTTACATCGCACTTCTGGCAGTCGTTGCAAAAATCTTTAGGTGCGCGATTAGACATGAGTACTGCTTATCATCCGCAAACCGATGGTCAAAGTGAGCATACCATATAGACGTTGGAGGACATGCTACGCGCTTGTGTTATTGACTTCGGGAATAACTGGGAAGTTCACCTACCATTGGTGGAATTTTCTTACAACAACAGTTATCACACCAGTATAAAGGTAGCATCTTTTGAAGCTTTGTATGGGAGAAAATGTAGATCACCAGTTTGTTGGGCTGAAATTGGTGATAGCCAGCTAACAGGTCCTGAGTTGGTACACGAGACCACTGAGAAGATTGTACAAATAAGGAATCGTATGGCTGCAACGCGTGACAGGCAGAAAAGTTATGCTGACAAGCGACGGAAACCTCTAGAATTTCAGGTTGGTGACAAAGTCTTATTGAAAGTCTCATAGTGGAAAGGCGTGATTCAGTTTGGTAAAAGAGGAAAACTAAATCCGAGATACGTTGGACCGTTTGAGATATTGGAAAGAATAGGTCCAGTGGCCTATCGACTAGCCTTACCTGATTCATTGAATGGAATCCATGATGTATTCCATGTTTCAAATCTGAAGAAGTGCCTAACGGATGAAACGATGATCATACCGCTTGAGGAAGTACAAGTAGATGAACAATTACGCTTCATCGAGGAACCAGTCGAGGTGATGGATCGTGAGGTAAAGACACTTAAGCAAAGCAAGATACCCATAGTCAAGGTTCGTTGGAACCTGAGACATGGACTGGAATTCACGTGGGAACGTGAGGATGAGATGAAGCTTAAGTATCCTCGACTGTTAGAAAAGACAATGCCAGCCGGCGAAGGTATTGATTTAAATTTCGGGACAAAATTTCTTTCAACATGGGGATGATGTGACAACTCACCCGAAACTCACTCGATTACTTTGTGCCAATGCAGTAGACCAGTGATGGGACACATACCATGTAACGCAATTTTCGGGACGAAAATTCTTTCAACATGGGGATAATGTGACATCCGGTAATTTTCTGTTACCAAACTCCGTTAGTTCCGTCAAGTCTTGCATACACGTGTCGTGAGCACACACTAGTTGTCGTTGAACGTTGGTGACTTAATAATGATTAGTAATGATAAAATGATAATAATTCAACTAATGATATGATTATTAAGTGGTGCTTACGTGCTTACGCGATTTAAATATTATTTGTGAATCTTATCGCGTAATGTGAAAACGTGTGTATTTAATTCATGTGTTTTGTAACTAGTAAAGATAATGCATATAATTATTATTAGTAGTTTATATGCTTAGTATTTTAGTTAAAAACCTTTTAAAGAAAAAAAAGAGTTTAAAAGCTTAATTTTTATAAAATGTAAATTACTAAATGGTAATTACAAGAAATTAAATAAAACACAAATCAAAACCCTAGCCAGAACACCACCCTACGGTCGCGACTTCTTCACACACACACACTTCTGCAATTTTGGCACTAGAACAAGCAATTGTGCTTCGGTTTGATCGATTACAAGCATTATAACACAATTAGAATCATCAAATACAAGCTATCACACTATTCAAAGGTTAGTTTTGTGTTTTTCATGCATTTTTGAAGTTGGCCGAATAGAGAGGTTCGAAAATCTGCAATTGAATGTCGATTCTTTGTTGTTTGTTGATGTTATGATGTTAGTTAGGTTATATTGATGCTAGTTTACGTTGATTATGCAAGAAAGCTTCGATTTTGATGCGTTCTTCATAGGTTACTAATAATAGTAACTTTAATTGCATGAATATGGTGATTTGATGATGAATTGATGTTGTTAAAGTGTTTATGATGTTATATGGATGTTAGATTGATGATGATTATGCTAGAAATCTAAGAATGGATTGTGTAGTTCATGTATTACCAAAAGTCGAAACTTTTGATTTTGAAGTTTGATGAATCATGATGATTTGATGTGTAGAACATGTCTAGATGATAGCATGAGTTTGAATTGGTATATTTTTAATGAAATCATGAATGTATTGGGTGTTAGATAGATTTTGGGATGCACTTTCCCAAATGGGAAACTTTATTTGCACAAAATCTTGAATATGATGATTTGGGCATGTTTGTGACTTTAGGATCATGTTAGCATGTTCATGGATGATTTCTAATATGGTAGAATGCATTGTTTGGGTTGTATGAATGTATAATTGGTCAATTGAAAGATTTGGTCTTTTTGTGGGTATACATGATGATGGGTCATATGGGTATTGATAGTAGTATTGTTTGGGTTGTAATAGATCATGGTTGAATATTTTGGTTGGCATGGATTCTTTTGAATAATATGATGATGATCATCATACACGCGTGCGAATCTGAGGCCCCTACTTAGTAGGATTGGCAGGGTTTAGGGTGTGTAGTCGTTAGTGGCTTCACATGGCATGTTGTGCATAATTTGATTCTATGTATGAGGCATTAGTTATGGTATAATTATGTTGAACATGATGATCCTTTGAGATTAGCATGACTTGTATGATAATCTAGTTGTATGATGATCTAGGTAGTATATGTGGTTAATGAAGTGGCATACTTGAACAACTTGTATGATAATCATGTGTGATGAACTGTTATATTTGATTGAATGGATTTTCACCAATAATGTCACCAACGGGTCAAACGGGTCAACTGGGTCAATGTGTTCTGTTTTTCCAAAACCTTGAGTTCTTTGGTTTATAGAGCACTTAGGGTTTCATTATGATTCTGTGTACACGTACTTATCTAGTTGCGTGTTCTAGGTGACCTCTGAAGGTTGTCTTTCCAATCTCTCTTTCAAGTTAAGCTCTTAAGTCTTTGTTGTGCACACCAGGTGAGTTCATGCCCCAGTCTTTTACATACTCTCTTTTGGGGGAGATAGCATACTGGTTTTACAAACACTTACTTTATATGAACTCACCAACCATTGTGTTGACTCTTTTAGTAAGCTATTCTCAGGTTGAGGTTACCATTGCCTAGGAGCACGTGCACGGGTCAGCATCATTGTAGATGTCAGCATGATTGAAACTTTGTTTTGGTTTGCTTATTAAACATTTAAGTATTTTTTGGTATTACTTTGGGCGCGTGTGTTTGCGCATTTTACATTATATTTCTTTACTTTGGTCTTTCTGGTTTATAAAACGCTTTCGCATATTTTAAAGTTAAACTCTGATTTTTAATGGTTGTTCATATAGAGTATTTCTGAGTAACTAATGACTGAGATCCTGGTATGTCACACGCCTCGCAGTAAAACCCACACGTGGATTTTGAGGGTGTGAAACTTAAGATCTGGAGACATTATTTGTATGGAACCAAGTGCACGATCTTCACTGATCACAAAAGCCTTCAGCACATCTACGAACAGAAGGAGTTGAGCATGAGATAGTGACAATGGTTGGAACTACTGAATGATTATGATTGTGCCATCAAATATCATCCAGGCAAGGATAATGTGGTAGCCGATGCCCTTAGTCGAAAGGAAACCTTAAACCTCATCATGTTCGTGCATTACAGTTAACCATTCATTCAGATCTACCATTACAAATTAAAAATGCCCAGGTTGAGGCATTACAAGAGCAGAACATCAAGTCAAATTCTCTCAGAGGAGCTGAGAAATTATTTCAGGGGAAATCTGATGGTCTTCGTTACTATGTAGATCAGGTATGGATTCCATTGTTCGGGAATCTCAGGGAATTGGTGATGGATGAAGCTCACAAGTCCCACTATTCGGTACACCCTGGATCTGACAAGATGTACCAAGACCTAAAGGTCAACTACTGGTGGTCTAACATGAAAGATGAAATTGCCAACTACGTGTCAAAGTGTTTGACACGTTCTAAAGTCAAGGTAGAATATCATAAACCGTCTGGTTTGCTTCAACAATTGGAGATTCCAATATGGAAATGGGAAAACATCTCTATGGATTTCATTTCATTACTAAGCTACCTCGTTCACAAGCTGGAAATGATACTATCTGGGTCATAGTGGATCATTTGACTAAATCAACACATTTCCTAGCCATTCGTGAGAACTACAAGATTGATAAACTACACAAATTTACTTGAAGGAAATTGTGTCACGACATGGCATGCCACTCTCGATCATCTCTGATCGTGACGCGCGATTCACTTCGTACTTCTAGCAGTCACTACAGAAGTCACTAGGCACTCGTTTGGATATGAGCATGGCCTATCATCCACAGACAGATGGTCAGACAGAACGCATGATTCAAACCCTAGAAGACATGCTTAGGGCGTGCGTTATAGACTTTGGGAACAGTTGGGAAACTCATCTGCCTTTGGTTTAATTTTCCTACAACAACAATTATCATACGAGCATTAAGGCTGCACCATTTGAGGCACTTTATGGTAGAAAGTGTAGATCACCCCTCTGTTGGATAGAAGTTGGTGATAGTCAGCTAACTGGTCCTGAACTTGTTTATGAAACCACAGAGAAGATTATTCAGATTTGTAAGCGTATGGCTGCAGCTCGAGATTGCCAGAAAAGCTATGCAGATCAAAGGAGAAAGCTTTTGGAGTTTCAAGTTGGTGATAAGGTATTGTTGAAAGTTTCACCTTAGAAGGGTGTGATACGCTTTGGGAAGCGTGGTAAACTAAACCCTAGATATGTTGGAGCATTTGATATTGTCAAAAATATTGGTCCATTAGCTTATCAGTTAGATTTACCTGTGGAACTCGATGGTGTGCATAATGTGTTCCATGTGTCAAACCTGAAGAAGTGTCTAGCCGATGAATCACTTATCGTTCCGTTAGAGGAACTAGAGATCGATGAACAACTTCGTTTCATTGAGGAACCAGTCGAGATTAGGGATTGAGAAGTCAAGACCTTAAAGCATAACAAGATTCCTATTGTGGGTGTTAGATGGAATTCAAAGCGTGGACCAGAGTTAACCTGGGAACGCGAGGATCAGATGAAAAAGAAATACTTGCAACTGTTCAAAGATCAGGCATACACTTCTTAAGGTATCTTTTCCTAATTTATCATTCTTTAAATTTCGAGATGAAATTTCCTTCAACAAGAGGATGATGTCACAACTCTCGCGAAACCTTATAATTCTTTCTTATTGTATTTGTTCTAGATTCACAGAAACCCAATTCTATACGCGTTACAGGTCGCTGAATCTCGTGTTCTTTGTTTAACCTGATGTTCTAATTTTTAGGATGAAAATTCCTTCAACAAGATGATGATAAGACAACCCATGTTCTTCAGGTTAAACATCGTTAACTTAACTTTCTTCTATTCGATTATTTTCCATTACATTCATTAAATCTTATAACTATGAATCAAAATAATAAACCTTTGGGTTTAGTTTGAACCTAACATAGCTTAATAAAACCTAATCTAAACTAACTAACAAATAATCATTTATAATGGGCTATTAACCTAGATGAAGGGACTAAAAATGACAATTTGAAAATTTTGATTTCATTTAATTACCCAACTCTCCCATAACCGACCCCATCCTGTTCCTCACCTCCAAAAACCCTAGCCTTCGGTCGATGGCAGCTCCCTTCCTCTCAGCAACACCACCCATTCGGAGCCCTCTCATCGGTTTCTCCGATCCGGTAATGCTTTCCATGGTTGAGCAGTACCGAAACCAAGCAACTCCCTCCATCTTCGACCGCAAGCACTTCACGAACTGATTGTATCAGCAGCCATGAATGGTAATCGAAATAGCCTCATATCTTGTTCGGTTTAACCCCTCGATCTTCATTCTCGTTTGTATTGCTATGGTTTTGGGTTCGAACTTCGGTCATCCGGTTTTTGTATGTGTTGCACGTGTTCTGTGCTATTTGAATTGTGAATGTTACGCTTCAGCAAATTTTTTCATAAAATCATTATTAATTATGCTTTTGGAAATTTTTGACAATAAGGAACAACTATGTTTTGTACTTAATGTATTGTTTAGTGTAACTATCGGCTGAGATCTTGGTATGTCACGCGCCTAATGGTAAAACCTCATTTGTAGAAATTGAGGGTGTGACACAAGGAATAAAGGAGGAGAAAAACACTCGACAAAGCTCCTATCCTCTCCCTAGTTCAGGAAAGTCCTGAGACAGAGGCGGTGGCTATTGAGCAACAAACTCAGGTAGGTAGGGAACAAAACAGTCAAAACATGATAACCTACCTGAGTGCCACAGGTCTCTATTAGCAGCAGACCTTTTTCCTTTACCATATGAATACATTGAGTTTGAATACCTCAAGCATCTTAAGCAACAAGTGCTAAAAGAGCAAAGAGCTGCTAAGAGGAAGATGAGGGAAGAGGCTGTAAGGTCAAAAGCCACTATCAGATCAAATTTGAAGAAGTTTGCTGATAGACAAAAAATGGTGAGCTTTTTAAAACTATATGGATTCTCCGAAAGGAGACTTGGTCTAATTTCTCTATCCACTAGGGATGATCACATTAGAGTGATTAAGCAGAAGATCAAAAGGTGTGAGCTGGTTGATTTGCATTCTCCACCAAGTCGGGATGCACCTGAAGCTGAGGTCAAGGTTGAACCCAAAAGAAAACACAACCTAGTGCTGCATCACAGCAAGCTTCATCTTCTGATCCACAGCAGGGTCCTAATCCTTCTCCTTCTAAACCTGTGAAGGACAAGGACATAACTGAGAAGGACAAACAAGAACAATCTGGTACTGCAGGCTAGTCCTCTCACTTAAAGTACAGACAGAGGAAAAGGATGGCCATAAGAAGTTGCAAGAAGAAGATGAAAAAGTCCAAGGCATCCACCTCTGCACTTTAGGATGGGTTAGAACATCCTGAGGGTGCTCAAAAAGAGGCTGCTCAATAAAGTCCACTAATAGCAGAGGCTCTTGCTGTTGAGAGACGCCTCTTGTCTTGGGTGTTTGCTACTAACCCAGACAGATGGTATGTCACTAAAGATCAAGGAGGTCAAGACATGTACTTCTAGCAAGCAATTCATGATCTCCCTCTACATGATTTCTATAACATGAGGAGATACTTTGAGAGTCTAAGAATTCTAACCAACTAATTATAAAGGTAATGGTCTTGATTTTGATGAAAACTATCAACAGATAAAGATCAAGACTCAAAGGTCTTTTAAGTTTTGGTAGCATCAGCCTAGGGAGAGTTTGTGAGGAATACACTTAAAGGCTGATGCAACCAAAGAACAATCAAAGAGCTCTCAGCATGCACATGTGAACTACTAGGAAAGTACTTCGAAAGATTTGATATAACTCAATGAATTATACTAAGTATCAAATCTTCCTAAGCCAAATCACCAATTCTTCAGAAGCCAAAGATGAAGTCTTACGAAGCTTCAAAGACAAAGTCTTTCAATGCCAAACACTGATTTCTTCTGAAGACAGAGAAGACATGCTTTCTCTGACTTACTTTTGACAAAAGCTAAACCACCTTTCCGCTGGCATTTCTAAAGACTCACCAACCAGTATGGTTTGGTGAAAAGTACATGCTTTTATCAACTGTAGATTAAGGTGTTGAGTCTGTAACTTTCCAACTATGTACTTTTATCCTTTTTGTATTAGATAAGGTGGCGAGCTATGTCATGTCATAGTCACTAGTCAAAAATGCAATCTGCCTTTATGACTCTGCATTAGTCTTATTATCTAGATTACTGTTTCCACCTGGCCTTCAAAGTATGGCTGGCTGTAGGATGTAGTATAAAGTATCTGAAGTACGTCTATTTAGAATTAAGCTTTGTAACACTTGTAAGAACTTGAGAGCAATATACAACATTCTTGAAAACTATATTATCTTGTTCTTGTTCTTTTTCTTTTATTTGTGTTTGTTGTTTCATCATCTAAGTCGGTTCCCTATTTGATTCGCTAAGTGTTCTAACTCTCTCCACTTTGTGAAACTGTTGTATTGACCACCCTTTAATAGTCCTGCAATTGGTATCAGAGCTTTTTAGGCTCTTGATTGTAAGATCTCACCATCTTTGATCTCTTCAGTTTCATAAAACACTTATCAAGTCAAATGGCAGCTATCTCTAAGGATGATATGGAAACCTATACCATGACAAAGTCTCCACTGATCACTCTTGATGACTTTGATACTTGGTGCCAATGTATGTATGGGTTCATCAAGTCTCAAGATAGTAGGATGTGGAGATCTATTATTAAATAACCTCACATCCCTAGCACCTCTTCAGCTACTATTAGAGGAGGTATGATACCAAAGGAAATGGTTGACTACTCTAAAGAAGATTGGATGAAAATAGATGTGGATCAGAAAGCCATGACCGCTCTCCAAACTGCTCTTCCAAACTCCATCTATAGAGGCTTCAAAAAGTACAAAACTACTAAGAAGCTCTGGGATGCACTAAAGCTCATGTATGAGGGTTCTAAGGAAGCCAAGGAAAACAAGAAAGACATTATGAAGTAGCAGTTTGAGAACTTCACCTACAAGACAGGTGAAACCATGACTTAATAAAACTTCAGGTATGTTGAGATTGTGGATACTCTAATGGATGTTGGAGTCAAGCTTAAGAATAAAGAACTGAGAACATCTCCACTCTTACTCTTATAGAGTTGTATGCTATCCTTAGTGGTTACCAAATGGAGATGAACCTGCAAATCCATCAAGCAGCTCTTCTAACAATCAGCAGAGATCAGCCCTTCATGTGGTTTAAAGGGATAGCAAAGAACCACAACATCATCTCATCTAGTTCCCTAATAACTCATAAAAGGGTCCTTTCATCACCTTCCCTGAGATACCAAGGGAGAGCTACATCCAAGGAAGCCCATTCCAAGAGACAAGCTCTGCTGATGAAAGTTGTGGAAACTTTTCTTTACTCTTGAAGACTTGGATTGCATCCATCCAGATGACCTGGAGTACATGGAAATAGTCCAGCAGATGGCTCTCCTCACCCATAGAGCCAAGAAGTACTACAATAGAACAGGGAGGAAGTTTCCAAGCAATATGGCCAGTGGAAAGTTTGGCCTGGATAAAAGCAAGGTGAAGTGTGATAACTGTAATCAAATGGGACACTTTACTAGAGAGTGCAAGGCACCAAGGACAAATAGTGGCCAAGCAAAATCCAGACAAAAGTGCACTGATGCAGCTCCTAAAACTTGGAAGCCAAGCCAACCTATACAACTTGATGTTGTTGCTGTTGAATAAGAAGGCTTTGACTGGAGCTTTCAGGTAGAAGGTTCTTCTCCAAACCAAGCATTGATGGCTGATCATGAAGAAGCCAAGGTATTAGAACATCTTTGTACTACTGAATGCATTGCTAAAGTTAATACGTACAGGTCCTACAACTTGGAAGTGAGATCTGACCTTGAGTCCTTAAACATTTTAAAAGTTGATTTTAAAAGAGCATAAAATGATTATAAACTTAAAATTGAAGATTTAGAGAAAACCATTTCTACTCTTTAGCATGAGCTTACAAACTACAGGACTCAAATCAAAGATCTCATAATCAAGTTAACTGAATACAAGGCTAAGCTTGTGATCATCAAGGCCAAGGCAGAAAAATGTGTTCTTGAAGAGGAAACTTTCAAGAACATAATATCCTCATCTTTGCATGCAAAAGTTTGTTACTAAAATAGGTAGGAACTAGGATCAAGTGAGATAGCTCTTCTACACACACTCCTATTTGTTAGATCTACAAGGTGTGTAACTTGTCAAGATGAGATGCCTCCTATCGATACTATCTGTTAAACTTCTTGAAAGATTAACATTTTGTCTTTATGTGTTTTTTGTCATAGTATAGGGACTTATTTTGTAAATATATGTTCCTTTGTTTCTTGATAGTATAAATAGGATATTTTATGTATTGTGCAGGGAAGATACTTTAGTCAAGATACTTTAGTTAGAGTTAGTTGAATGAACTGTAACCCTTACACATTGAATCCTGTGCATTTTCTATCAATGAAATCTATGAATTTTTTGATGTATTTGCATATGTTGATTACTTTGTGTTTGAATTGATCATTGCATCACAGTTGTGTCTGAAAAATAGTCTAATATTATCAACGCAGACAAAGTCAACATTAAAGTCAAAGTCAACGCAAAGTCAAGACGACATTTTCGGAACGAAGATTAGTAGTGAGTCGTTGAAGATACAAAGAACACGGGTTTTAGAGTTAATATATATTTTGTTGTCAACCAAATATATATTTAATCTTTATTTGTCTAGTTTGTGTCTTAATTGTAATTTCATAATTATCATGTTTTAATGATAGTCTAGGGGGCTAATTGTCATTAAGTCTAATTGTCATTAGACTATATATAGCTAGAGTTATTAGAGTGTTGTTAAGTTTGAATGAGCTAGATTTGAGGGTTTCCATGTAAACAATATCTTATGCAAATCAATATAGATCAAACAAGGGTTTTATTGAATGTTCTTGAGGTGTTCATCTTGTTCATCCTTATTTTATAGTGTTTGATCTATTTTGTACACAAATATCATTGATATTTATGTTATCAGTCTGATTTTTTTGTGTTTGTCAATCAAGTGCAGTGTTATATCGATCAGAAGGACTAACAATTTGGTATCAGAGCCATTATGCTCTTGATTTTTGAGTTTTGTTTGGTTTTCTAGTTCAAAGTCACTGTTCCATTCGTTTTTGATCAGATCTGTGTGTTTTGGACATGGAAAGTGATTGAGAATTGCTCGATTTTGATGTGGGAAGCTTTAGGAATCTTCAGATCTCAAATTCATTGAGATTTGGATGAGTTTGAGCTAATTTCGTGCTGAAAAAGGCTGTTCAGATACGTTCGGCGAATTTACAGCTCATCCAGCGAAATTCCAGCTTCAATCGGCGAAACTATATAGTTTCGCCTGGCGAAACTAGGGCTCATTCAGCGAAACTAAGCTGCTCTTGGTTTTTGGATCTGGTTTCTTCGTTCCAGTGAAAGTACATGTGTTGAACAAAAGTTCATAGTGTTTGTGTGCCAATCCCAGTGAAATTGCTGCCAAATTGTTCTCTGAATGAAAGTTCAACTAGTTTCGGGCGAAACTAGCATCTGTGTGCCATTGCTGGGCGAAACTGCTGCTGAAATTACCAGCGAAATTAGGAGAGAAACTGCTAGCGAATTTGCCAGTGAAATTATTGAAAGTTCAGCGAAATTAGCCTCTGATCATTACTAAATTATTAACCCCAGTTTCTTAGAAACCATTTAGTTGATATTAAAAGTATTTTTTTCAGGGGGGGAATATCATTCAACAATTTTTATAAAATAATTTTAGTTTTGGGTGTTAAAGTGAATTTTAATATTTTAAAAGAAAATGTCGTTTTCTGCCGATTTCGAATCAGACAACGTCAAAATGGCACAAAGTCGGTTTGATTCTTTTGCAGCCATGAAAGATGAAAAGATATCTAATGTTGTTGATCGATTTCTGATGGTGGCAAACAGCCTTAAGAAGTATGATGACCAGCTGGGAAACCATGAACAAGTCACAAAACTTTTGGACTCTCTTCCTCCACAGTGGAGCCACAAGTTAGGTTGTTAAAACACGAAAGAAATTTTGCTGACTACAAACTCATGGAAGTTATCAACAAGTTGATGTCATTTGATTTGGATATGAAAAGAAAAGAGTATAGTCAATTCATGTATGGTGGTGTATCTTCAAGTGTTAAGATCAAAGAAACTAAAAAACAAGTCAACCATGTATTGATGGCTGAGGTGGTAAACAGTGATGAGAATTATGTTAAAGATTTTGATCCTTTCAACGAATTCAGCTGTGATACTCAAGGTGAGAGTGTTGGTGATGTTGATGCCTGTGCAAGCTGGTGTAATGAAACAGATGAAGTGAAGCAGGAAGTTCAGGATGAAGGAAATTCAAAGGGAGATGAAGCTGAGGAAGCTAAGAAAAGAGCTGCTAAGGAGGAAGAGTACAAAAAGAACACTCCCGTATGTCAATGTGAAAAAGCTCTAGCTGCTGAAAAGATAGTTATGGGACTCTCCTATGAGATAGCTCAAGACATGTGTTCTCCTCCCTGCAAAATTCATTTATTCGGGGTTTATAAAGCTAACAGATTATTGTTAGAAAATGAAAAAAGAATTAAAACGAATAAACAAAGAACTTAAAATCAACGAGCCAAATATTTTATTAAACTAAGAGAAGCTTTAAAAGAAAATTATCTTTTAAAAAGAAATCTTTTAGAAAAGAATGTCGAGATTAATGTTTCTAGAGAACGAGTCACATTAGCAGAATTTGAGACTAGCAAGCTTAAAACTAAACTTGATAAATGGATGATATCAAGGATGAAACAGGAAGAACTATTCTCTAAGCAAAGGGGAGCTAGAATCAAAAAGGGTGTGGGATGTGGTGAAACTTCATATGTTTATCCTCCTCCTAGCACTTACTGTTACTCTCCTATGCCTCAACCTCATCCATCTACTCATTTAATTGAAGCTGCAGATACTAATAGTTTACATGCAGGTTTAAGCAGCGTTAATCACAAAGAGGTTCGAGATGAATATGATTTTCCTGCAGGTTTGGGGCTCATCAAGCATGGATCTGATCTGTAAAATGATAATTCTATCTCTGATGCTTCAAAACCAGTATTAGTTGTTTCCAGTAACTTCATTAACAAATTCAAGATAGGTAACATCCCTTCATTTGTTCTTGTCAAGTTTGTCAAAGAAGGAACAACTGTGGAATCATCAAGCAATCAGAACTCAACAACACAAACCGACACAACAAGAGTCATCAATCAAGATCCATTGGAAGCTGACTTATGTATATAGGACTGGACAAGTTCTGATGATGAACCAGAGATCATCAAGTCACCTAAAGTTATCAAGTGTCAAAAGCTTCCAACAGTTGAATCAAGACCTATACGGATCTCATCTCCAACTGTTAAGCAAATCAGCAGTTCCTCCAAAGCTCAGCAGAAGCACTCACCGTCTTCATCTGTTATCCATCAAGCTCGCCACAAATCTACCTCCAAGTCTACCAAGTCACCAGTCATACAAAAGTGTACTCAAAATAATGTTCAGATCTCAGCTCCCGAAACATCACAAATCAAATCACAGCCCAGTTCGAAATCCACATTAACAAAGCCTCAAATGGTTCAATTTCCATATATCCAAAAGAAGAAGCATCAAGGTTGTCAACAAGCTACATCAACCTCAAAGCAGGCTCCACCCTCTCCAATTCTCCATGGGACTACAAAGAACCAAAGGCCTTTCAAGGCTTTCTTTAGATTTGAAAAAGAAGGTCATGTGCTAAAGAAGTGCCCTCAGGTTCAAAGGCAAGCTTCGGGAGGTAAGGATAACACAGGTTGCTTCTCGGGTTCAAAAGGTAAAAAGCACATATCTTTGAATGGTTGGATGAAGAACAATCTATCCAAACCTTCTCATATGAAGCCGGTTTCATATGATTCAAAGATGAAAATGACTAATGTTTCAAAATTAAAATCTCTTCCTTCGGGTCTTAAACAGAAAATGATTTCTAAATTCAATTCTTTCAAATCAAAAGTAATTGAATAGAAACAAATTTGGAAAGTAAAACAAAAAGAAAAGGATAAAGAAATAAATAATTTTTCAAAAGAGTGTGTGCTTAAACAGGTTACATACACTGATGAAAAAGGAACTCCCAGGACCACGATGGCCTGGGTCCCCCTCTCTAACTAATCTGTTTATGAGTGTAGGAACAATTCAGGAGGCCTATCAGTAATCCGGTTTATTGACTGGGATTGTTCCTAATTCAAATTTGAGGCGAAACAAACAGGTTATGGTATCTCATCTATATTTTGGATTCTTATCTACCATTCACAGTCACGACATTTTTCTTGTTACTTTATTTCTCATGTTTTTGCTAGTATAATTTGGAAGACTTTCTTTAGTAAAATTCTTTTTTTTAGTTCCGTTTATTATATACTTAAAAAAAATAAAAAAAATAAAAAGGGGAAATTTCTTTTTTTTTTATTTCATGGCAGTTAAAGGGAAATTTCGGAGGAGAACAAAAAATTTCATAGGAACTAAGAACTTGATTTGGGATGACTGAGAAATGATAATATGTATTCTTGGTATGCTTATTTGCATGACTTGTACTTTGTGAGAAATGATAGTAACTGATGTAGATGTCTGTATCACTTAATATTCTAAAATCTGAAAAAGACAGTTTCAGTATATGATATGCTTGGTAGGCTCAGCCTGATAACGAAGTAAACAGTGATTATGTAGCCTAACTAAAGCTTTAGAACTCGATGATAAGGATTATTCTCCTGACATTTCGGCCTGCACAAAGTTATAAGTCTCGTCAAAAATAGGTTGAGAGTATCTGACTTTTGCCTTGATTACTTCGATTCCCAAATTCCCTCAGCCTTGCTTCTGAATTGATGCTTCTTGTAAGCTCTTCAGAATCCTTTTCGTGCTTATCTCCTCTGCTATGCGGAGGCATTTACCTGGAGCGATGATCTTCTCTGTTATACGTGAGTATAGACCTGAAGCTCTCATCAGCACGCTTAGATGATCATCTCCTCCGTTATACGTAAGTTAGACCTGGAGCTCTCATCATCTGTTCCCTAAAATAATGGCACGGTGATTCTTAAATTAAGATCATTGTTGAAAACTTAAAAGAAAATCAAGCAGAGTTAATCATATTACTCAATAATTCCTGATGATGGGATAAGTTCTTTGCCGGATGTCTATGGGAACCAAATCACCTGAGCTTCTCTAATTAAATCTAAAACATGATAAAATCAGTTGCAGATCACTTGCTACAAAGGATAAGGCATGGGTTTAAATTGGACAAATATACCAACAATCATTTTTGAACTATTTTTGGCTTTCAAAAACTTAAAATTATGACCAGACTCTGTATCAGTGTGATCTCACTAACTTGTCGATGTTCAAATACATCTTTGTGCTTTTGTATATCTTGAGGATGTGATCTCATGATCAAATTAGTTCTTGGTGTAATATGATAAAACAAAATAAAATTAAATATTTATTTCAAATCATTTTTCAAGTCTTCCATATTATGCTATTAAAATGTTATCATTTTCACATGCATTTCATGGGAAATTGCACATTCAGATAAACACGGGTTTATTTGTATTGTTGAAATGATCTAATGAGAATTGTGTAGAATGTGTTTGTAATTATGTTACAGATTCTTGCTGCAATTGATGGCCGATCATCAACTGAGCAAAGTACCATACCAGAGAACCTGTTCCTCAAGTTTGCAGAGGATACCGAGCTAGGATTCCTTCTCCTACATCTTCTAAAGCACTCAAGAATAAAGAGTTAGAGATGTTATTCCTGATCATTCTCATGATGCACACAAAAGGAGAGAGTATTCAAAAAGGGGGAGCCTATAAGATGAAAGATTGTCAGTACCAGATCATCAATCTAGGGGGAGATTGAAGATCATTATATAGTTTTCTTATCGGTGCTAATCACGATGAAAGACGTTGATAATAATAGACTAAGAGGGAGTATTGTTGGGTCTGAAAAATAGTCTAATATTATCAACGCAAACAAAGTCAACAAAGGTCAACATTAAAGTCAAAGTCAACGCAACGTCAAGACGACACGTTCGGAACGAAGATTAGTCGTGAGTCGTTGAAGATACAAAGAACACGGGTTTTAGAGTTAATATATATTTTGTTGTCAACAAAATATATATTTAATCTTTATTTGTCTAGTTTGTGTCTTAATTGTAATTTCATAATTATCATGTTTTAATGATAGTCTAGGGGGCTAATTGTCATTAAGTCTAATTGTCATTAGACTATATATAGCTAGAGTTATTAGAGTGTTGATAAGCTTAAATGAGCTAGATTTGAGGGTTTCCATGTAAACAATATCTTATGCAAATCAATATAGATCAAACAAGGGTTTTATTGAATGTTTTTGAGGTGTTCATCTTGTTCATCCTTGTTTTATAGTGTTTGATCTATTTTGTACACAAATATCATTGATATTTGTGTTATCAGTGGGATTTGTTTGTGTTTGTCAATCAAGTGCACTATTATATCGATCAGAAGGACTAACAAACACAATATCATCACATATTCGATCCTTTTGAACCGATTAATTGGTATCAGAGCCTTCGGTTCAGTGATCAGAGCTTATCTACATTTTGAGCTCTTTGAATCACTTGAAATCTATGATTGATTGCAATTTGATCGATTAATTGTTGTTTTCAGTTGTGTTTCATCCATAGAAACATGATTTGAATCACAATTAGGTGTTCAATTCGTTCAAATCTGAGAAATTGATCAAATTAGTGTTTGAACTTTGTTCTTCATATTCGGACTGAAATTGAATCAGAATACTATTTTGTTGTTGTTGTTTGATCAAATTGAAGTTTGAGGATTGTTAATCGACCTAATTACTACCTAATTGGAAGTTTTTAGATCAATTTAACAAGTTTTGAAGATTTTTATAAGATCTGAGTTCGTTGAAGCTGATGAATTAGGCGCATTATGGTTGAAAACTGCTGAAAATTGTCTAAGTATCTAGGCACATCACCACTATTTGGGCGTTTTAGTACTGTATAGATGTTTTCAATTCAGGCGTTTGACCACTGTTGAGACGTTTTACGACTGTTTGGACACTTGGTGACTTTGCAGAAACAAAGTAATTCTAGGCGCATTTAAACTGTTTAGCCGCATTTGAACTGTTTAGACCCCAGGCGTTTAACAACTGCTTGGGTGCATTTCAACTGTTCAGGCACATTTCAGTTGGGCGTTTTTTAGAATTCTACTAAGGAATTCCCTTGGACGTTTCTACTTCAAAGTCAGGTGTTTGAGAACTGTGTAGGCGTTTCACTACTGTGTAGGCGCTTGTCAACTATTCAGGGGCATCAGCTTTCAGACTTATCAGTTTACACTTAGAAATTTTTTCAGAAACTAAAATCCAAAAATATTTTCATTTCATAGTTTTTAATTCAAAACTTAAAAACAAGTCTTTTTCTTAAATTCAAAAATACAAAATGGTTAAGTCCGAAGATTCTGAAAACAGGGTTTCAAAGCTAAAGAACGAGCTGATTTCAAGAACTGGTCTTTAAGACTGAAGCATCATCTAAACTCTTTTGACACCGACTTGTGGAAGTCAATAGAGAAAGGACCTCATATCCCGATTACATCTGATGGTCCTGATAGAGAATTTGTTTACACTAAAGACTCTCAAGAACCTTATCCTGAGGATGGTCTGCAAGGTGATGACCTAAGAAAAGTGAAGAATGACATCAAAGCTTATTCACTGATGTGCAAGGGATTACCATTGGAAGTCTTGACTAGACTTGATGGTTATCAAACTAGGTACACTATGTACAAGGCTTTGAAAATAATTTGCGAAGGTGGTAAAGAGATACAAGATCTCAAAAGGTAGAAACTCAAGAGACAATTGGAGTTATTTGAGCATCTTTCTAGTGAAACAATTAATCAAATGATGAATAGATTTGTGCAACTAATTACTGAGATGTCAACTGCTGGTATCAAAAATGATCTCAAAGATCTAAACTATAGACTTCTCAATGCTCTTCCATCTTCATGGAAACAGACAGTTACACTGTTAAAGCATACTGAAAAGTTTCCTATGGATCTAGATCTTTTGATTGCTAAGATTGAATCAGTTGAGATTGATGAGAGCTCCAGAAACATTGATAGAGCTGATTCAATGTCTCAGTATAAGTATGTTGCATCTCCAACTAACACAGTGGAGAATGCTTTTCTGGCCAAAGATGATAATACTCTAGAAGAAGAGGGTGATTTGTTTGTTGGAGCTGGTTTCTTTGCAGATTCTTCTTACACAAGTGCTCCTGTTTACACAACTCAACCTCAATCTCAGTTTCCTCCTAAAACTCAAACTCCTAAACCTCAAACTGAGACTCCATCTTCTAACTCTGCTAAAATTAGCGAAGTTAAAGATGTTAATAATATCCTTTTACAGGATGATGAGTCTAAATCTGCTTTTACTGCTTTTATGGCATGTATTCAAGCTTATCAAGGTGGTCATCTAACATAATTAGGTCTTGTTTTGCAGGATTTGTTTGAGATGGATCCTGATGATGTGGAAGAGATGGACTTGAACTGGCAGATGTGATGATTGCTTATAGAACCCAGACACACTCTTATGTTAACAGGAACTACAAGCCAAGTGCTAACAAAATTGTTAGCTTTGACAAATCAAAATCAAGGTGTTTCAACTGCAACAGCTATGGTCATTTCTCAAGGGAATGTAAAGCTCCTAGAAATCAAGGAGGAAATGGTCAAGTAGGTTCTAGCAGTCAAAGATATCATCAGCAGTCTTAGAAAACCTTCCAAAAGCCTTATCAGAGTTTTCCTATGCCAGAACATAAAGATGAATCAAAAGCATCTGAAGAGCCAAAGAAAGCTCTTGTTGTTAGCATCAAAGATGGATATGACTGGAGTGCTTATGCTAAACAATTCACAGCTGATCTAACCTCTAGTTTATCTCTTGTTGCAGATATTCAAGATGAAGACTGGTCTGAAGATAATGATCCTAAGTCTAATGGTGATTCAGAAAATGATGATGAAGACTATGGCTGGAGTGACAAATCTAACCCAAAAGAGGATTTAGAAGAGATTCCACTTATGGCTCAGTCTGACCAACCAAAGGTTGAGAATCCATTATCTGACTCTGAGACTTCTTCTTTAAGTTATCCTGAAATTCCTGTTGAAGTCAGAGAGAAAATGTTCACAAAAGCATGTTTTGATCAAGTTGAGCATTACAGAACATATTCATATAAGATCTGTGATAAACTTAAATAAGAAGAAGTAATGCACAACAAACTGAAAAATGATCACAAAGTCTCTGATGAAAAGATCCTATCTCTACAAACCTCATGGAATAAAACTCTTAAAGAACTTGAACTTGTGAAGAAACAACTTGAAGAGATGACTAAAAATTTAAAAGAAGAAAAAATAGCTCATGCTACAACTCAGGTGGATCTAGCTAAAGTTAGAAGTTCTAAACTATTGTAGAACAGCTGGTAAGTGAGAGGAAAGATAAAAACAAAATAGGTCTAGGATTTACACATGAACCAATGCCTGAATCTATCACAAACACTCTGCCATAAAACTTTAACACACATGATCACTCACCTGAAAACAAAGCTAAGCTAAAAGCCTTTCAAAACAAGAAAAAGAATTATGAAAGTGATGAAGAGAAAATAAATGTTGAAGTATTTGAGGATCAAGATTCTGAAAAGATTAAAAATGGTCATCTAGTGAAAGTTAAATCTTACGAACCACGACCAAAGAATAAGAAAATGATTGTTCCCAAAGAGTCTGTTGTTGAAGAAGTGATGGTAAAGAATGACAAACAGAACTCAAATAATAAAGAGAAAACAAAACTTGATGAAGTAACATCTGAAGATTCATTTTCTTACGGATAAAACAATCTAGATTTCATTAAATGGCAGAAAAAACAAAAAGATAAAGAAAATGCAAAAGAATCTTCTACTGAAGATGTTCAATCACAAAGCAAACAAAGATCATCAAGATCAAGAAACCAAAGAAGGAGAAGGAAAAATGCTAAATCTAAATCATCTCAAGATAAAATTCAAAACAATCAAAATCAAAGAACAAATCAAACTAATCAGTTTAAGCCAGTTAAGTTTGTATCTTCGGGTACTTTTTACATGAACAAAATTCCTGAAATCAAATCTAACTCAAAGAACAAATCTAACTCTGATCTGAAAACTAGTTCAGGTCCTAAGTCTTCCGCTGTCAACAAAAGATTTGTATCTAAGGAGTCTAGGAATGATTTTAATGTTCAAAAATCTAAACTCAAATTTCAAAAGAACAAACTTTCAAATCAAAAACAACAGATTAACTTTTCAACTCCTAAATCCAAACAAGGATCAAATGTGGCCTCCACATCAAAAGTTAATCAACACTTGTTTAAATCACAACAAAGGTACTGTGAAATATATGATACGTCAATCATAAGACTGAAGAATGTTTCTTTAACAAGTATTGTCACATATGCGATATGAAATATCATTCAACGGCTGATTGTTATTTCAACAAATATTGTACCTATTGTGATGAAATAACTCACAAAACTGAGGATTGCTACTTCAAAAAGAACTCGTCGAGGAATGGATATGTAAATTCTCAATTAAGAAATGGATATGTCAATCCATAATTTCAAAGAAATCAAAGTGTTGGTTTTCAAAGATTGACAAAACAACCTTTCTTAGGCTTGAGATCTTTTTGAAGAAATGAATCTGTTTATGATAATTCTTATGATGCAAAACCAAGGCAGTATAATCAAGGAAAATGCATTCCACGATCTGTGAGAATGAATGGTGGGAAGTTTGGTAAACAAAATTTTTTGTCTGATGGTTTGAAATATCTTGATGATGATCTTGAAAAACGGTACAATGTTTTAAGGACAAAACAAATCAAAGATAATCAAAAATTTGTAAGAAACGAAATTGGTAAATTTGTCAATAAAGCCTAATTTGAAAAAGCTTCACTTTAAACAGTTTACCATTCTTGATAAATTTGGCAAGCCCAAGACTAGCTCGGCTTTAGTTGATAGCTCAACTTAATTCTTTTTGAAATGCAGGTATGCTCGAGAAGACCTATTAACACATGGTATGTTGATAGTGGGTGTAGCCGGCATATGATAGGTAACCATGCATTGCTTTAAGAATTTAAGTTAAAAGATGGTAATCATGTTGCATTTGGAGGTGATGTAGGTGGTAAGATTACAGGCGAAGGAACGGTGCCTAATGGGATTATCAGCTTTGATAAAGTCAACTATTGCTCACAGTTAAACTTTAATCTTTTAAGTGTTTCCCAAATATGTGACAAATCTTACTCAGTTCTTTTTGATGATTCTTTTTGTTATATTTTGAAGCCAGGTTTTCAGATTAGCAAAGAATGGGTAGTTGTTAAAGCTGTTCGAGATCGAGATGTATACAAGTTAGATATGTCTCAAGTTGATTCTTCTACATAAACAACATGCCTAATTTCTCAAGCATCAAATGACGAAAGTCAGCTTTGGCATAGACGTCTCAGGCATTCCAACTTCAAAAATATCAACAAGCTTGTAGCAGGAAATCATGTAGTAGGTCTTCTAACAAAAAAGTTTGCTACAACAGATCTCTGCTCAGCATGTTAAAAAGAAAACAACAAAGAGCGTCTTATAAGACCAAGCAGATAAACTCAAATTCCAAACCTCTCCAGATGTTGCATATGGACCTATTCGGACCAACAAATGTTCAGAGTATTAGAAAGAAATCTTACTGTTTAGTTATCATTGATGACTTTACAAGATTTTCATGGGTTTTCTTTTTGCATGCTAAATCTGAAACGGCTGAATTATTAAAAGAATTCATCATTAAAATAGAAAATCAATTAGAACAAAAGGTGGAAATAATTAGAAGTGATAATGGAACGGAATTTGAAAATGCTAATATTAACATGTTTTGTGTAGAAAAAGGTATTGCTCGTCAGTTCACTGCTCCTAGAACTCCACAACAAAATGGAGTTGCTGAAAGGAAAAACAAAACTTTGATTGAAGCAGCACGGTCTATGTTAGCAGATGCCAAAATTCCAATCACTTTTTGGGAAGAAGCCATATCCACTGCATGTTTCGTGCAGAATCATACATTGCTTATGAAAGATAAACAGAAAACTCCTTATGAGTTGATGTTTGGCAGGAAACCTAATATAGATTTTTTTAAATCTTTTGGTTGTCCAGTTTTGATTCTGAACTCAAGTGATCAGCTAAAAAAATTTGATGCAAAATCTGATGATGGATTTTTCGTTGGATATTCAACGGTTTCAAAAGCTTTTAGAGTTTATAACTCTAGGACGAATGTTATCCTTGAAACTTTCAACGTTAAATTTCTTGAAAACTCTTTTCCATTAGTTGCAAATGGTCCAGCTTGGTTATTTGATTTAGATTCTTTGTCAAACTCTTTCAATTCTAACTTGTTTGAATCTACAGGTCAGAAGAAGAAACAAGAAAGAGATCTCAGATCATTCAGCGATGATTCTAGATTATCCATTTTTCTCTTTTGTGAAAGATCCTATATTTCAGTCTAAAACTTATGATCAACCTCAACAAGCTCAAGAGCATCCCGTTTCAGAAAGTCCAAATGTTTCTTAACCTATTCCTAATGATGGTCTTGAAATTATACATCCTGAGTCCGGAACGTCATCGATTTCTGGTGATGTAGTTGTTACAGATAATCTTGATTACTTTATCAACTCACTGACTCAAATTCCTAATTTCAATCCACATTCTTTGAACTTATTGCATCAACTTTCTTACTTGATCCAATCTAATCTAGATGTTCATGTTCAAGTGAATGAGATTCCAACATCTCGTGTTCATAAGAACCATCCAACATCTCAGATTATAGGTCCATTGAATGAGAGAACTACGAGAAGTCAATCAAAATAAGCAAATCTTTGCTTATACTCGTGTTTTCTATCTCAAATTGTTCCAAAAAACATCACCGATGAATTAAAGGAAAATAGTTGGATTGAAGGAATGCAAGAAGAATTATTGAAATTCCGTAAACAGGAAGTGTGAAAGCTTGTGGATTTACCTGAAGGAGAAAATTCCATAGGCACAAAATGGTTTTTAGAAACGAAACAGATGATTGGGGAATTGTTGTTCGCAACAAAGCGAGACTCGTTGCACAAGGTTACACCCAAGAAGAAGGAATAGATTATGATGAAGTATTTTCTCCAGTTGCAAGACTTGAATCAATTGGTGTCTTCCTAGCTTATGCATCATTCATGAAATTCAAGGTGCATCAAATGGACGTTAAAGGTGCTTTCTTGTATGGACCAATCACTGATGATGTATATGTCAAGCAAACTCCAGGTTTCAAAGATTCAGAATTTCCTCATCATGTGTACAAGCTTAGCAAAGCATTGTATGGGCTGCATCAAGCTCCTAGAATCTGGTATGAAACGTTATAACAACATTTGATCCAACATGGATACACGCGATGGAAAATTGATCCTACTTTGTTTATTAAGAAGGATGCTGATGATCTCTTATGTGTTTAAGTGTATGTTGATGATATCATATTTGGTTCTACAAGTCCAAAGTTGTGCAATGAATTTGAAGAAATCATGAAGTCTCGTTTTCAAATGAGTTCTATGGGAGAAATAAATTTTTTCCTTGGTCTTCAAGTGAAGCAGTCTGCAGATGGAATTTTTATCAATCAAGAGAAGTTCGTTGATAAACTCTTGAAGAAATTTAAACTACAAGATTATCAATCCATAAGAACTCCAGCTGATGTAAATACCAAGATTGAACCTGATCCGAAAGAAAAATCTGTTGACCAAACTTTATACAGATCTATGATTGGATCTTTGATGTATCTTACTGCATCTAGACCTTATATAATGTATGCTGTTTGTGTCTGTGCCAGGTACCAATCTGACCTGAAGGAATCCCACTTAATTGCTATTAAATGAATATTCAGGTATCTCAAAGGAAAACCAGCTTTAGGACTGTGGTATCCTTATGAAGGAAACTTCGAGTTACATGGATATACAGATAATGATTATGGTGGATGTTGTCAAGATCGTAAATCTACAACGGGTGGTTGTCAGTTTTTAGGTCCCAGATTAGTCTCATGGCAATGAAAGAAAGAAACAAACAAATGTCTCTGTTTCAACCGCAGATGCCGAGTACATAGCTGCTTCAGCAGGATGTTCTCAAATCCTTTGGTTATAAAACCAACTGCTGGATTACGGGTTCAAATTTCTTAAAACTCCTATTTACATTGATAACACTGCTACTATGTTTATTACAACTAATCTTGTCCAGCACTCAAAAACAAAACATATCGAGATTCGATATCATTTTCTCAGAGATAACTCTGAAAAAGGTTTAATCATTATGATTCAAATTGCTACTGAAAAACAGTTGGATGACCTATTTACAAAAGCCTTTTTACCAGGTCGATTTGAATATTTGATCGAGTCAATTGGAATTATTAACCATGTTTAAAAATCGGTTTGGAGTTTTCAGTTATTGAGTCATAAAATGCTAAGAACCCTCCCTTATTTGAATGAGAAAACTAAAAGAGAAACTGTCAAAGTTAACTGTCTGATTGTATATATTGTGTGTGCATGCTTATTAGAAAAAGAAAAAGCAAATACAAAAATAGAAAATTGCAAAAACAAAAAGAAAATTACAAAATAAAAACTCACAAAAATAGATTTATTAATTAGTTACATAGTTTAGGAATGAATCTGTCTTTGCAATTTGTGAGAAATGATAAATACATTAGTTTTGATCAGTTGCATACTTCACTCACTACTAAAGTCTGACATGATCAGATATGATGTGCAGGTAAGTTCATGCAATTATACTGAAAAGGTAAATTCTTGTGATCAAACTAAATCAATCATGTGTTTATGTTTGTCCATTTTAGTACCAATGAGTAGTGTTGACTTCTCAAATTGATTGCTTGTTAAGTCATAATCTCACACCTGGTGGCGATATGAATAACCATTGAGCTCTAATTAATTTAAAGCATCTAATCACTTCTTTGTTATGAGTCATCATAGACCTGAAGTGACGAGATATCCTTTGTTGTAAGTAATTACAGACCTGGATATTCTCACTTGATGCAAAAAGATGTCAATGTGCACAATCTCAACATGAGACCTGGTTATAAGTATATGTCATGTTAACAAGTTGAGAAAGGTGATTTCTTGCAGATCTTTATGAGAGTTGAACTCTCTAAGTCTAAGTATGACTTACATAATGTCATATCTAATCGTACCTTAATAAATCCAAGAATTGAAAACGTAAGTGTGCTGACTACTTTGCCAAGAGCACTCATTTTCTGTCCTCAGATATCGTGTCTCCTTTGCTATAGAAATGTTAACCTGGAACACACTTGATCAGGATTTAATAACTGTCTATGACTATCCATCATTCTATTTTATTTTAATGTGCTGATCTTAACTGATATGATCTCACTGTAGGCATATGATTCAATTGTATATAGTAGATTTTTATTCTGCTTTATTTTTTATTTTTGCATAATTTCCTGTGTGCAGGCATGTTGATAATGATTAGTTTCCTCTTCTTGCAAAGTCAAAGAAACTTCTAAGTTTGTAAAACTTAAAAGTTTAGGGGGAGTAAAAAAAATAAAAAAGAGAAAATAATTGAATTTCAAAAAGTGAAAATAAAAAATAAAGTGTTTTGGATAAAATGGATGAAGTTGAAATTTCAAGCATGTGTGTGTTTGATATGATGTAAGAATGAACCTGAAAAGAATTTAAAATTCAGTGGAAAAGCTTCTTGTAAACAAAATAAGATTATTTGTTTTGTAAAAATTAAATAGAGACTAAAAATGACTGGAAATTAATTTTGAAAATTTAAAATAAAAATAAAATGGTCAAAAAAATAATAATAATATAAAAATTTGAATTTCAAAAATGTTAAAATTGAGAGAAATTAATGAAAATTTTGAGTGATAGTCAAACAATTTTGACTAAGTGCTGAAAAATTAAATGTGAACAGTACTAATGTATTTAAATAGTGTTCAGATAGATGATGAGAAAAGTTCAAGTGTCAAGACTCATGGAAAGGATCCCATGCGCCTGAACAGTTCTCATAAGTTCAGATCAGGAGTGAATTTTCAGAAATTTGTACAAGTGCCTAAACAGTTGTCATGTGTTTGAAAAAATTGGTTAAGTGTTGAGCGTATCATCTTATACTCATGCGCCTAAACAGTTTCAAGACTTTCCAAGTGTAGACGTTTGAAGTGATGAAAACACCAAGTTTTAGGTGTTTCATTTAGTCTCATGCACCTAAACAGTGCCCAAGCGCCTAAACAGTGCTTATGCGCCTGGACAGTGCTCATGCGTCTAAACCTCATGCTTACAACAGTGCTCATGCACCTGAAAAAAAACTAAAATTTAGTCTCATGTGACTGTATAGTGTTCATGCGTCTAACCTCATGCGCATAAACAGTTCTCATGCGCTTAAAATTTTCACTTGTATATATATACAACACTTATGATTCATTCATTCATTCACTCAAAATCCCCTGAAAACACTCTCGACACTCATACACTCAAATCATTCAGTTTATCATTTTTGATTGTTTGGTGTTAATACTTGTGATTTATAGGTATATACACTGAATCTAAACATCATTTTGAGATGAAATTTATCTGATTTCAAGTTTATACTTCGAATTCGATTGGGCGTTTTATGTCTGTTTCGGCGTATTAACCCTAGTTCGAAGGACGATTTGAAAATTGTGACAATAATATGCATTAACAACTGAAATTGAACATTGATTGATGATAGAAACTTGTTTTCAAACAGATTGAAGTGGTTAAATCCATATTTCATCACAACGTGTTCTTGATGATTATGAGTTCATCAGTTGGGTTTTGAATATGAACAGTCAAATTCATGAAATTTTTAATAAAAATGTCAAAATTAATCACAAAATTCATTCTAAATTTGATTTTGAGAAAATTTTAACTGAATTGAGTTGAATTAAGTTTATGACCAATATACAACTTTTCATGTGATGAGTTGTTTAAACACTTAGAAAGTTTTTAAATGGTTTGGTTCAAACTTGATAACTCACAAATTGATAAGTGTTGCAAATTCAATGTGTCTAAATTTCTTTGTTTTATTCATGCAAATGGCTGAGCTTAAATTTGAGCCTAAACATAACATAACAGAATTCCTAAATGAAGATGTACAAGATGCTGTAGGTTACGAAGAGATGATCGGATTCTTATTGAGGACTAAGTATGTATATGCTATGTGTTCACAACCAGTTATATATGCTAGGTTAATCAAGAAATTTTGGAACACTGCTACTGCTGAAAGAGATGTAGAAGGAAGAAAGGTTGTTAGAGGATTCATTACTAATGATAGGATGATTGAAGTATCTGAGCAATCTATAAGAGAAGCTCTAAGGCTTGGAAACAATGACCCACAAGACTTAGCTGAACTCACGTTTAATGAGTGTAGAGAAAAATTTTATAGCCATGGGTCATCCGGATAACTTCCCAAGGAAACAATTTTTTCGACCTAGAGTTTATAATCACTAGAAACTTCTATGTTATATCTTCCAGCACGGAATGTCCAAAAGAAGTGCGGGATGGATTTCATTTCCAATTGATATTGCTTCTCCAATCGTAGCCATTGCAACTAATAGACAATTTAATATGGCTAGATGGATTCTAAATGGATTTGTGTTTAACTTAGAGAAAGGAATCAGGAATAAATACCTGATGTATCCTAGATTCTTACAAATGATCATCAATGAAGAAAATCCAGATTTCCATGTTTATAGAGTGAGTGGTGAAACATTAATTCTAGAGCATATGTCAGAAACCTCATACAAAAGACTTGCAATGATTACTGGTGCTCAAAATGTACCTATGTTTGATTATATGAGGGATGTGGCTAGAGATGAGGTAGATATAAATGAAGATCATTTTCATTTGATTGAGGATGAACTAGTAGGTCCAAATGATCTAATTGAAGAAGATCCTCAAGATCTATCTGATGATGATGATGAATATAATGATGATGATGATGAAGATAATAACGATGATGATAATTCTGAAGATGAAAGTAGTTCCACATCAAGTGATGATGATGATGATGGTGGAAATGAAGTTATTGAAGAAGTCATTGAAGAAGTTGTTGAAGAAGCTGAGTATGTAGAAGATCAAAATGAAGAGATTCAAAATATTGATGAGACAGTTGTTGTAAATGAAGAAACTATTCATCAACACATGGAATTTGATTTCCAAAACATTGATGTTGTTGAATCTAATGTTCATGTTGAAGATAAACAAGCTAAATAAGATCAAAGCTTAATAGACTCTTTGAAAGAAGAGAATTTACTCCAGCTTAAGACAATTGAAGAGCTGAAAGAGGAAAATGAAAATTTAAAGGATGAATTAATAAAGAAAGATGAGAAAATTGCTGATCTTGAAGAAGAAAAAGAAGCAAATGTCAAAATTTTGAAGTCATGTTTAAAGATTATGACTTAATGGAAGAAAAATTCAAGAAATTAAGAGAAAATCATGAGAAATTAAAAGAAGAATTTAAAAGCATGAAAGATAGTGCAATGTCCCAATCTCCTGAAATTGTTATTGTATCTGAAGTTAATCCTATTGATGTTGAGAAGATCTCTTAGGTGGATAAAGGGAAAAGAAAGATAGATGATATTGATGTATCAGTTTTAGCTGAACCATCATCTAAAATTCAGAAGATTGCATCTGAAACTTTAAGTCATGATAGTGAAGAAATAGAAGTGCAAGAGATAATTGGTGCTTTAGATGATTTAGAACCAGATTTTTCTGATGCATGGTATGATAAAGTCTTAGAAGATGAAGATATTGTTGAAGCAAGTTATTCCTAATTAAGGCTGTAGTTGAAGATATACATGTTGATGTTGATGAAAGGTATAATTATCTGATAAAGAAAAAGTACAATCGAGTATTTTTGGATGGACTCATAGTTTTTCAAATAAACGAAGAATATGAGAAATATGTGACAACTGAATCCATAGCTCCTGTGGATCCAGATGAAATCATTATTGAGCATGGTGAATGGAATCCATTACATGAAAGTATTAATATTGGGGAACTTTCATCGTCTGAGCAACACCATCCAGATCCTCAAAACATGAATACGATTGAGCTTAGATTATGGCTACAATCAAGGAACTATCCAAGAAAGAAGCTAAACAGATTGCAAGCTGAATCACTAAGAAATTTAGTGAGAAGCTTTCAAGCAACAGAGATACAGACAAACAAGATAATAGTACTTGTTATCGATAACCCTCAGTACTTGGAAATTACAAAAAGAACAAGAATTTTGAAACCACAAGAGATTAAATCAATGGCTTTGAAGAGAAGTGAACATGAAAGAAGAAAAGAATTGATGAAGATGTTTCCTGAAGAAAAACAGGCTTATGAAGTATCCATTGAGCAAAAGCAGTTATGAAACAAAGCAAGAACTACTAGTGATATTGTGAGAAATGTGTTGCAAAAAGGACAATCACTCTTAGAATTGTTTAATGCAATGGTTGTGCCTGACAATACAAAGAATGTGAAGATAGTAGCATGGAAGTATGATGAGGTGTTTGATGCATTTTTGATAAAACGTGTAAATGCAATCTGTGATGTATATCACTTTTACACAAGTATCATAGCTCTTCCTGTGCAAGACTTAAAAGAACTTAACAAGTTGAAGTTGATTAATCCAACAAAGGCAAATCGAGGAGAAAATTTTGTTAAACTTTTGAATAGAGGTATTTCAAGAATGGAATCGTTTCTCAAAACGAGATGTGACCAAGAAGACAAGGAATACTTCAAGTCATTAAAAATTAAAAGAAAAAGTGGTGATAAACTTGATGAAGAAGAAAAAATTTTGGATGCATATAGTGACCAATTTTTCGAAAAGGTTACTAATCCTGGATTGAAGGTAATTGATGGTACTCAAAAGACAAAACCAATTTTGAGATGGTTTTACAATGCTGATACTTTTGAATTGAAGTTAGTTCGAAACCTTGACGATTAGGATCAGGATATGATTTCATTGTTTGGAGTGTTTGAGCTAAAACTTCTGCATCCAAGCTATATCTCATTTTTGTCGATTCAAAAGTTTGATTGAGTTTCATCTGAAGTGGCAGAAAATGATCGAAAGTATTTTATGTCAATTATCAAGGTTATGGATGCTGCAATGGAAATAATTTTTTTAAGGAAAGCGTTAGCTTATGCGAAGATTGTGAAGAAGGACATAAAATCAATTGATTTCATGAGAATATCGAGCAAAGGAGTATTGGAGATTCATTCAAGAGATTATCCCAAACCAATTGAGTTTTATGCTAATGTTGACATTGCAGGGTTATCAAAAGAAACTTTGGAGATTATGAACCAGACGAAGATCAAGACCAATGAGTCAAAGCCTAAACAAGCAATTCGTGTAGGCAAGTTCAAGTCAGCAATCTCAAAAGCATTAAAGGAACAAGAGCTGTACAAAGAGAAGCCTTAAAGGAACAAGAGCTGTACAAGAGCTGTACAAAGGAAGAACCAGAAGATTATTTTGAAGAATGAAGACAATGTAATCTTAGGGGGACTATTGCTAGACTTCTTGAAAGATTAACATTTTGTCTTTATGTGTTTTTTGTCATAGTATAGGGACTTATTTTGTAAATATATGTTCCTTTGTTTCTTGATAGTATAAATAGGATATTTATGTATTGTGCAGGGAAGAGACTTTAGTCAAGAGACTTTAGTTAGAGTCAGCTGAAGGAACTGTAACCCTTACACATTGTATCCTGTGCATTTGCTATCAATGAAATCTATGAATTTTTTGATGTATTTGCATATGTTGATTACTTTGTGTTTGAATTGATCATTGCATCACAATATCATCACATATTCGATCCTTTTGAACTGATCACTATCCAATAGAAGGATGAAGATGTAGAGAAGATAGTGAAGGATGAACCTGAGATGAGTGACAAGGGTTATCCTATGAAGGGACAATATTCTACTAGAAAGAAGAAAGAACCAGGGATGAACAAGTCTGTAAGAAATAACTTGATAAAGGCAGCCAAAAGAAAGTCAAATAATGCCCAAGAGATCAATGCCACTTTTAACTCCAAGCAAAAGCAAGTTTTTGTTTCTGCTAGATTTGAAGTGGTAAAGATTGAAGACTTAACAATGGACTTTAGTACCAGGAGTCATAGTTCATGTCCAAATCATCCTAGTCAAGAGAAGAAGGCTAATAAAATACGCACCACTGCTACATAGCCTAAACCATCTAGTTCCAAGAGCAAGCCTCACCCTGAGAATCCTGCTGCATCATCTGAGAAGATGAAGGAAGTGTAAAGTGATCAAGCTCAGCCTCCAACTCAAAAGAAGAGTCTCAAAAGCATGCCAACTGAATGCATCATATGTGGTAGTAGTTTTCACTATGCTAAGGATTGCATCTATAATTCCAAAAGTATTATCCATATTATTAAGAAGAAAACTTCTGAGAAGAAGAAGAAGATTGCTTCAGAAGGAAAACCTCTTCCTTTCGGAAGCTTCAAAGTGAAGAAGAAGATAAATGAAAACCTACCTTCGGAAGAAAATTTGGTCTCGGAATAAAGGAATGCTTCTGAAGTACTGAAGTCTACTGAAGTGTATGCAAAAGATTCTGAAGGTCCAGTCTCCAAAACATCCGAAGTCGTCAAAACTTCCAAAGTATTGAAGGACAAGTCTAGTCTTCCAAAGATGGTGTGGAAGATGAAGGAAGGCCATGTGACTGAACGTTTTTCATCAACAACAGCAAATGATCCTCAAAGCTTGTATATAGGATCAATTACTGTTGCATTATCTTTAGTTCACTTTGACAAGGCCAAGACCAATAAGGCTTGGGTTTCTAAATATAACTAACCCTCATTGGTCTTTAGCTTTTTCTGCACATAAAGAGATGGTTAGTTACATTTGGAAACCTAAGCCTAATTTGGTCTTGGGCTTGTCAAAGTGAAATGAAGATAACGCAACAGTAATTGATCCTATATGCAACATCTGAGGATCATTTGTTGATGTTGATGAAGAACTTGTAGTCACATGGCCTTCCTTCATTTTCCACACCATCTTTGGAAGACTAGCTTTGGCCTTCGACACTTCAAACGTTTTGATGACTTTGGATGTTTTGGAGACTGGACCTTCAGAAGCTTTTGCATCCACTATAGCAGACTTCAGTACTTCGGAAGCATTCCTTTCTTCCGAGACCAAATTTTCTTCCGAAGGTAATTTTTCACCTATCTTTTTCTTCACTTTGGAGCTTCCGAAAGTAAGAGATTTTCCTTCCAAATGTATCTTTTTTTTTCTTATTCTCAGAAGTTTTCTTCTTAGTCATATGGATGGTACCTTTGGGATTGTAAATGCAATCCTTAGCAAAGTGAAAAGTACCACCACACATAATACATTCAGTTGGTATACTTTTGAAAGTCTTCTACTAAGTAGGAGACTGAGCTTGATCTCTTTTCACTTCCTTCTTCATCTTCATAGATGATGCAGTAGACTTTTTAGGGTGAGGCTTGCTCTTGGAACTGGATGGTTCAGGCTATGTAGCAGTGGCGCATATTTGCTTAGCCTTCTTCTCTTGACTAAGATGATTTGGACATAAACTAGGACTCCTAGTACTAGAGTCCATAATTGAGTCTTCAGTCTTTACCACTTCAAATCCAGTAGAGATGAATACTTGTTTTTGCTTGGAATTGAAGGTGGCCTTAATCTCTTGAGCTTTATTTGATTTTCTTTAGGATGCCCTGATCAAGTTCTTCCTAGCAAACTTGGTCATTCTTGGTTCTTTTCTCTCTCTAGGAGAGTACCGACCCTTCCTAGGATGATCGTTTTCACTCACTTCAGATCATCCATCACTGTCTCTTTTCATCTTCATCCTTTTCTTGGATAGGGCATATGAAGGGCTGCTCATTTTGACAAGTTCCACACTTTGGAGGTCTTATAGATAGTAATATGTGTAGAGTAGCTATCTCACTTGAACCTAATTTCTGCCTATTCTGATAAAAAAGCTTTTCATGCATGGATGATGATATTATGCTCTTGAAGGTTTCCTCTTCAAGAACACATTTTTCTGCCCTAGCCTTGCTAATCACAAGCTCAGCATAGCATTCAGTTAACTTGATAATGAGATCTATGATTTGAGTCTTGTAATTTGTGTGCTCATGCTTAATAGTTGAAATTGTTTTCTCTAAATCTTTTATCATAAGTTTATAGTCATTTTCAGCTCTTTTGAAATCAGCTTTTAAAATGTTCAAGGACTCAAGGTTAGATCTCACTTCCTGGTTATAGGACCTATACATATTTACTTTAGCAATGTATTTAAGAGTACTGAGATGTTCTAATATCTTGGCTTCCTTATGGTCAGCAATCAGTGCTTGGTTGGGAGAAACATCTTCTACCAGAAAGCTCCAGTCAAAGTCTACTTCTTAAACAGTAACAGTAGCTTGTTGTTTTGGTTGGCTTGGCTTCTCAGAACTAGGAGCAGCATCAGTGTAGTTAGGCCTGGATTGTGCTTTGCCACCATTAGTCCTTGGTGCCTTGCACTCCCTAGCAAAGTGTCTTATCTGGTTATAGTTGTAACACTTCACTTTGCTTTTATCCAGTCCAAACTTTCCATTGGATACAATGCCAGAAAACTTTCTTCCGGTTCTCTTATAGAACTTCTTGGCTGTATGAGTGAGAAAAGCTATTTGCTGGACTATCTCCATATACTCTAGATCATCTGGATGGATACAATCCAAGTCTTCAAGAGTAAAGAGAAAGTTTCCACAACTTTCATCAGCAGACACAAAGGCTTGAGAAGAGCTTGTCTCTTAGAACGAGCTTACTTAGATGTAGCTCTCCTTTGGTGTCTCAGGGAAGGTGATGGAATGACCCTTTTATGAGTTGTCAGGGTAGTACATAAGATGATGTTGTGGTTATCTACTATCCCTTTCAACCACGTCAGGGCTGAACTCTATTGATTGTTGGAAAAGCTGCTTGATGGATTTTGTATGTTCAACTCCATCTGGTAGCCACTAAGGATACCATACAACCCTGTGAGGGTAAGGGTGGAGAGATTTTTAGTTCTCTTAATGGACACATAGTAGTGAGTCCATTGTCTGGAAAGAGAAAACATGAACTTTCTCACAATGTCCCTATTCTCAAGCTTAACTCTAACATCCATGAGAGTATCTACAATCATAACATACCTAAACTATTGTTGAGTCATTGTTTCACCTGTCTTGCAGGCAAAGTTCTCAAACTGCTGCTTCATAATGTCTTTATTGTTTTCTTTGTGAGAGCTGCCATTTGAGCTGGTAAGTGTTTTGTGAAACTGAAGATATCTAAGACGATGAGATCTTACAATCAAGAGCCTGAAAAGCTCTAATACCAATTGCAGGACTAGTGAAGGGGGTCAATGCAACTGTTTAACAATGTTAGGACTTAATAGATCAAATAGGGAACCAGATTCTAATGAAACAAAAAACACAAGTAAAGAACAAAACAAGAACAAGAACATAATAATATGGTTTTCAAGAATGATGTGTATTGATCTCAAGTTCTTACAAAGTGTTACAAAGCTTAGAAATGAAATGATAAGTACTTGAGATACCTTTATACTACATCCTACAGTCAGCCATACTTTGAGGGCCTGCTAGAAACACTAATCTAGACAACAAGATTAATGTAAAGTCAAAAGGCAGATTTTCTTTTGACTAGTGACTATGACATGCCATAGCTTATATCCTTATCTAATACAAAAAAGGATAAAAGTACAAAAGTAGAAGTTATAGACTCAGGACCTTAATCTACAGTTTGACAAAAGTATGGACTTTTCACCAACTCATATAAGTTGGTGAGTCTTCAGAGCTGGCAGCAAAAAGTGGTTCAGCTTTTATCAAAAGGTGATTCAGAAAAAGCATGTCTTCTCTGTGTTTGGAAGAAATTAGTCTCTTGGATTCAGAAGACTTTATCTTTGAAGCTTCGAAAGACTTCATCTTTGGCTTTGGAAGATTTAGTCTTTCAGCTTCGAAAGATTTGATACTTAGTTTAATTCATTGAGTTGTATCAAATCTTCCAAAGTAACTTGCATGCCCTTCATATGTCCATGTTGAAAGTTCTTTGGTTGCATCAGCCTCTAAGTGTAATCCTTACAGTTAGCTTGTTAGGCCACTTGTTATCTGCTAATACTTACTCATTGTAATTAGAAAAGATTAGTCAAGTGAATACTTTGAAAGAACATCTTGTGTCTTTACTTTTACTGAAAGTATCTATGTTTGTTGGTAAGACAATTGACTTAGTTTTTCATCTGCCGATCACTAGAAAAGTCTTGTTAGCTCATAAACTGATCCAACAAAGCCTATATCAATAGTTACTCGTAGATATTGAAAGATATGTTTGACCAAATTTCAATTTATTTTTGTAGGAGATGAACTAAAGCTTGCCAACAAATTAGTTACAAAAAAAGTATCAAGTCGTGTACGATTAATAAGATATATAAGAGCTCCAATTTCATTGATGTTGGCATCTCTAAACTAAGAACTTCTTCATTGTCTTCACAAGGTCGAAATGGATCATTAATAATATTGGTGAGTCAACGATTATTGGGGTGCTTAAGGGATTTGCTTTGTCCATATTCAAATGTTTTAAGAGCTTTTTAATATAATTTGAATTTGTACCAGTATTTCATTATGCATATACTCAATTTGTAAACCAATATAATATTTGGTTTTTCCAAGGTCTTTCATTTTAAATTCATTTTTTAAAATAATAATCATTTCATAATTTTTCTTTTACATCCCAATTATATTTAGGTCATCAACATATACAACTATGATCGCATATCTGATATCGTCTTCTTAATAAAGACACATGGACAAATAAGAATATTTGTATAGCCTTTACTTATTAAATAACAACTCAAATGATTCTATCACATTCTCCTAGATTATTTCAACCTATAAAGGACCTCTGTAATTTGATTGAATACATTTCCTTAGGAATATTTATATAAATGTCAGTATCTAGTGATCTTTACAAGTAAGTTGTAACGACATCCATAAGACGCATATCTAAATTTGTAGATATTGCTAAGCTGATTTAATATATAAATGTTATTATGTCCATTAAAGGAGTATACATTTCCTCATAGTCAATTCCTGGCCTTTGAGACAAACCTCAAGCTACTAGTCTAGCTTTATATGTTGTAACTCATTTTTCTCATTTCTTTTTTGCATAAAAACCCATTTATACCCTACAGGTTTTACATTCATAGGTGTTATAACAATAGGTCTAAAAATCTTTTATTTGTTCATTGAATTTAGTTCAGCTTGCATAGCATCTTTCAATTTATCCCAGTCATGTTGATTTTGACAATCATTGATAGATTTTGGTTCAGGAACATCATCTCCACTTATAATATCACTCGCTACACAATAAGAGAATATCTCAATCAATATATTTCATTTCATCTCAGTTACATAATGTATGTATATGACCATATTTGTTAAATAACTCTTTGTTGTTTTCTTTCTCAGGGAAAGTTTGAACACTTAATGTTTTATCAACATCATTTTCTTTAAGGTCAATTTCTTTTTCAGGTTTTTTCTTTTGTCAAGGAGTTTTATCCTTTGATCCATTCGGTCTTCCTCATTTCAAATGTTCATGAGATTCATAAGTCATATTTTTATCTATTTCTTTATTTGGAATTTAACTCAAGTTGGAGCATTCGCAGTCGTGTAAGGCCCCCGTTCCCGAGACGCTTACAATTGGTCAATCATCACATAAAACATTTAAAACACATCATTTTGTAGCGGAAATATCTCTTTTCATTAATAATTAAAATTGTGTCAAAACATCACGTTGTTTCATTTACATCTCAAAAATTGTATTAATACAATAACATTCTCAAAAATATGGATGCTAGACTCGAATCATTCCTAATAGCTTATGCATCCATGCCCGTACCTCCTCAGTATCAACAATTACCTACCAACTGATATGCATATAAATGTTAGTGTTGCTGAGTGAGTTCTAGTTTATATAATATAATACTTTACTTTCGTTAAAACATTTCCTTTACTTTCGTACATGATTATACATCATACATACATCTAGATAATATCATTATTATCTTTCATCATCGTTCATAATCGTTCGTTTTCGTAATTTCTTTCATTAACATCTTTCACTTTTATCTAGATCCTGCCATATGCAATGCCCCATCATTGTGTACGAAGCGACTACCGTCTTGGGGTCAAGCGACAAGGATCCCGTTTTTGTATGTCTTGATCAATCACGAAGATTGACCCCCTGTGTGCATACTGCACACAGTTGAGCTAACAACCCCTCAATGGGTTGTGAACCTCCATTTAATTTGCTTACAAGACTTTCATTCATTCAATAAGTTCCACTTTTCATTATCGTTATCTTTCACTTTCATTACATAATACTTACGTACGTATACATATCATGCCACGTAAAGTCACATCATAATACATAACATGAAATATTAATATTCCTAATAGCAGCATATAAGAAAAGAATCAAACATGCAATTTAAGCCCCTGAACTTATGCTAACTATCAACTAGCAAACACAACACTAAAACTGATACTTCCGAAGGCAAACATAAGCTTCGGAAGAAAACAAGCTCCGGAAGAAATAAGCTTCGAAAGAAATAAGCTTCGGAAGAAATAAGCTTCGGAAGAAATAAGCTTCTGAAGAAATAAGCTTCTGAAGAAATAAGCTTCTGAAGAAATAAGCTTCGAAAGAAATAAGCTTTGGAAGAAATAAGCTTCGGAAGAAATTAAGCTTCGGATGAAATAAGCTTCGGAAGAAATAAGCTTCGGAAGAAATAAGCTTCGGAAGTAATTAAGCTTCGGAAGAAATTAAGCTTCGAAAGATTTTAAGCTTCGGAAGATCAGCAAACATAAGCTTTAGAAGAAAAGCAAACATAAGCTTCGGAAGAAAAGCAAACATAAGCTTCGGAAGAAAAGCAAACATAAGCTTCCATTAAAACATAAGTACTAGTCACTTAATTTCTATACCCAAAATTCCAGAATAAACCTAAGTGTTCACAACACATGAAATAGGTATACAGCGGATGACTTAAAATATAGTTGTCCACAGCGGACAGCCAAAGTCCACAGCGGATAGCCAAAGGCCACAACGCATGAATAAAATACTAAGTATGTCCACAGCGGGTGACTTAAAATATATAAGTGTCCACAGTGGACAGCCAAGTCCACAACAGACAGTCTAAATGCCTAAGTGTCCATAGCAGACACCTTATCAGTGCTCAAGTGTCCACAACGGACAGCTAATGTCCACAACGGACAACAAGTTCATCACCTACAATCCAATCTTGTGCAGTTTCTAGTCCCATACACCATCTTAAGTGTATTCTTAGCATGGACCTATCAGTTACATGCTTAAAACATAACAAACAACCATTCAACATCATAGGACTTTAAAAGAAAACCTTCATCTTTCATCAACAGTCGTATTTTCAAGGAAAATCATAGTTTGGTTCAGAAACATCAGTTTAGTATACATGTCAGCCCCAAACAAGTAGAAAACATGTAAAAGAGGGGATCTAGAACTCACCTTAACTAGCTTTTGAGTGACCCACAACAAACCCGAGAACAACCTGGAGTTCTAACACCTAAACACATGAAAACAAGCAACTAAACACATAGGAATTGGTCCAGAAGCTTAAACCCCGTCTGAAACCGAGAAGAAAACACCTAAAATCTTACCTTTTGAAGGTTTCTTCTACTTCCTCACTCTAGAACCGGTGGGAGCTTCTTTCACTCTCTCTAGCCGAGTTTTTGTATATGGGAGAGGGGTATGGGCAGCCATATTTTCTTTTTAAACCCCATTATGGGCCAGTTTGGCCCTTGCACACTTTTAACCCTTGCTTTTTGAAATAATAACTCGTTTTCTCCCATTACTTTTCTTATTTTTTTCTAAAATTCCGGGTGTTATAAGTTGGTATATAAGACTTAGTTGTTCTTTTTGTATTAGTAAATGCATTTGGCAATTGATTTGCAATTTCTTGCAAATTTATTATCTTTTTAACCTCTGTCGCACATCGTATTGTCCTTGGATCAAGATGTAACAATGAAGGCTCACACCATGAAACATTATCTTGTTTTTTTTTTCTTTTCTCCTTCTAATGCCGGGGAAATTGCCTCATTAAGTGCCTCATTAAAGTGGCAATCAACAAAAGGTGTTACGAAGACATCATCTGTTAAACGTTCGAGATAACTTATGATGAAAGTTGTTTCATAACCAACATATATTCCCAACCTTCTTTGATGACCCATTTTTGTGCGTTACATTAGTGCAATAGGAACATACACCGCACATCCAAAAATTCTAAGGTAGGAAATGTTTGGCTCATGGCCCGAAACAAGTAGTAAAGGAGAGTACTTATGATTTGCACTTGATCTTATACGAAATAATAATCCAACATGTTAAATTGCATGACTCCAAATAGATAAAGGAAGTCTTGTTCTCATAATTAATGGTCTAGCTATTAATTGTAGATGTTTTTAATAATAATTCATCTAAATCATTTTATGTATGTACATGAGTAACAAGGTGTCCAACAACGATTCCTAAAAGAATGCAATAATCGTTAATAGCATTTGATGTAAATTCACTTGCATTATCAAGTCTCATTCTTTTAACAGTGTAATCGGGGAAATGCGTATTCAAACTTAATTATTGAGCAAGAAATTTAAAAAATGCTACAAGAGCTATCAACGGCATAGGTTATATAGATCATCACAAATTAAGTATTCAAACTGTAATATTTTGTCAATGTGTTTATGCAAAAAGACATCAGCATTCGCTTTTTCTTTTTTCAAGTAAGCATTTTCCTCTTGTATTATTTCTAAGACATCATTGATTTAAGATGACTTTTTACATGAGCTGTCAACAACATATAAATTTTTCCACTGATGTTAAGTTCATTGAACGTTCTTTATTTGAAAATTTATCACGTTTTTTGTACTTCTACTAACAAAAGTTAAATTTTTTAGTTAATTTTGTGTAAAAGACCATTTTGCCCTTACCCCTTAAAGGACGAAATCTGTAATTTTCACTAATCTTTTATTTTTTTTCCTTTTTGTTTTTATTTTATTTACTTTAATTTTCTTTATTATTTTCCCTTTTCTAATCACTTTTAGTTTTAGAAACTTACTTTTTTAAAATGATCACTTTGCCCTCAACCCTTAAAATGACAAAATATGTTGTTATTAATCTTTTATTTTCTTTCGTTATGTTTTTTATTTTATATTCTTTACATTTATTTATTTTTGGCCATTTTTGTTTAAAAAATCATTATAAATATTAGTAATAATTTAGCTTTAATTTTTTTATAAAAAATGTAATTTTATTTATAGATTTTTATTTTTTTTACAAATTTATTTTCATTTGTTCACTTTGTTCATTAGCTTTCTAATAAAACCAATAGAAATTAGAGAGCTCGGTTTTTAACTTTTCTTGTACAAGATTTTTTTGTCGTTTCAAATTATTTGATTTAGGGTTTATACTCGAAACCGGTTGGAGAAAGTAAGATTTGGTTTATGATATGAATTTTTAATTTTTCATATTTAATCACATGATTTGTTTTTAAATATAAATATAGTGTGATAACTTGTAACTTTAATTTCAAATAAAATATACTAAAAGGTTTGTAAACAACTACTCAGAGTTTTCAAATAAACAAATCATTCAAATATTTTTTAATAAAAAGCACTTTTACTCGAAGTTTTATTTAAATTGTTAATAATTAGTTTTTATCAATATAAATCAAAACCAAACCACTTAAAATTAAAACGAAACGAAACCAATCAATTACTAAGGGTTTGCTTTGGTTTGATATTACGATTAAACTTATTGAACATTTTACAGTTTAAACACTTAAATACTTCATGTGTTAATCAAAGTTTAATTATACGTATGCCCCAACATTGAATAATTATAACCAAGTAAAATATAAAAAATCACATCCCAAAATCATACGGTCTGTAATGGGTTTCTAATATATACCGTAAGCCAAATTGTTTAACATAATTTAAAATTCTTATACCAAAAAGGTAATAAAAAAAGCGATACTAAAACAAAACCGATTACTAGTTTAAATTTTATAACATAACAAATATATTTTGAACTCTCTAATTTGTTATCGTAAGATTAGAAAAGTAGATAATTCAATTTTAAAAACAAAAAAATATAATAAATTAAAAACCTATAAATAAAAGTATATTTTATAAAAAAGATTAAAAATAATTAAGTAATTATATTTCAGATAAGTTTATAAAATAAAAAGTGATTAAAAAAAGATAAAGTAACTAAAATAAAAACAAAATAGAAAAATAAAAGATTAGTGAAAATTGCATATTTCGTCCTTAAAGGGGTATTGAAAAATGATCCATTCACACAAAAATAAGAGAAAAAGTTAACTTTTATTATTAGAAAGAACATAAAGCTTGATAAATTTTCAAATAAAGAACGTTTAGTGTACTTATCAAAATTTAAGGACAAGATCTATAATTTTAAACATACTTAATGGATAAAATTTGTAATTTACTCTAGAATTAATATATCAATATACATTGCAACACAATAGAGTGGTTGAACAATAAACAGATACAAAAAATGGAAAGTTTAAATTCTTCGAGTGAGAGTTCAGCAATGAGAATAAGAATTAAAATGATTATTATGATAGGCACACTAAAACCGGGTGAATTATCTTTGAAAGATTGTATTGGATAAACTTGACAAAAGAGATAATATTGTTTATTGTAAATGAAAAGAGATTGATAATTGTCAATTTATAGAAAAAATCAAAACCGTTTGTAACGATTATGTAATCATTTACAACGGCTATATACCTGTTTATGAGACTATCTAATCGTCGTGTGTGTATGTGTGTGTATTGAAATAATTTTAAATAAAATGAATAATTATAAGATTAGGATATAAGAATAAATTTCAGTTTACAAAAGCAAAAAAGAATAATACAAATGCTAGGATAAGTACAGGACCATTGAAGGGTGGTCAATGCAATAGTTTCACAAGGTGAAAAGATTTAGAACATGTTGGATCATATGAGGCTGGTGCAACCAAAACAACAGTCCAAAGACGAAGCTGCTCTTTCGAAGACAAGTTAGAGATCTTCCGAAGCTAAAGAATGAAGAACTTCAGAAGGAAGAATTCAGTCTTCTGAGACTAAATTGTTCTCCTTCCGAAGTATACTTAGAAGATCAAAGGCAAAGTATTCAGAAGAATAAAGTCCTGAAGACTTGTAGAAGATTCGAAAGAAGTTGATTCTTTTGAAGTATAAATGGCCTCAGAAGAATTTATTCTTCTGAAGCCATTTAGCTTCGGAAGAACCAACTATGAACCAGTGGACATAAGTATGGTCTGTCTGACAGTCTGCTGTAACTCTGATATGCTGCATGGCGCTTTCCAACTCCCATGTAATTGACCATACCTTATCCACTTTTCAGCCATTATCAGTTAGTATAGTTGCCACTTTTAGTTGGTGACAAAAGGTAAGTCATAGACCTATCATGACTACCTAATCTAGGATAGTATTTTATCTTAGATACTTTACTTCTAGCAATGTAGTATTTGTCTAGTTGTAGATTCCAGCTGGTTTTCCAAGTATAACCAGCTGTAGATAGTAGTACATATAGTTTCTCAATGTAACTTAGTAGCCATGCTTGTAAGAGTCTTGTAATACTGAGTTGAGAAGTAATATATACAAGTATCTTGAAAACTTATTCTTGTGCTTTTGTGTTTTCATTAACTTATTATATTACTTGTGAACTTGGTTGAGATTCTGCTTCATCAACCCGAGTGACTTTAAGTGAGTTTGTAAGAATATCTTGTGTTGCGAGACAAACACCGATCCTGCAGAACACTTAGCAGATCAAATAGGGAACCGGTTAGGATGAAACAATGAACACAAGTAATAAGAACAATAAACAACAACCTCCAATACGGTTTTTCAAAAATGATGTATATTGCTCCAAGTTCTTACAAGTTTTACAAAGCTTAAATCTAAATACAATTACTTAAGATACTTTATACTATATCCTACAGCCGGCTATACTTTGAAGGCCAGCTGAAAACACTAATCTAGACAACAAGATCAACATAGAGTCAATTGGCAGATTTCCTTTTGACTGGTGACTATGACATGCCATAGCTCACATCCTAATATATTACAAAAACGATAAAAGTACAAGAGTAGAAAGTTACAGACAAAAGAACTTAATCTACAGTTAACAAAAGCATGGACTTTTCACCAACTCGTATAAGTTGGTGAGTCTTCAGAAGTGGCAGCGGAATGTTGTTCAGCTTTTGTCAAAAGGTGATTCAGAAAAAGCATGTCTTCTCTGTCTTTGGAAGAAATCAGTCTTTGGCTTCAAAAGACTTTGTCTTTGAAGCTTTGAAAGACTTTATCTTTGGCTTGGAAAGATATGGTCTTTTGGCTTCGAAAGATTTGATACTTAGCATAATTCACTGATTATATCAAATCTTCCGAAGTAACTTCCTTGTACTTCACATGTGCATGCTGAGAGCTCTTTGATTGTTCTTTTGTTGTATCAGCCTTTAAGTGTGTTCCTTACAAACTCCCCCTAGGCTGATGCTACCAAAACTGAAGAGACATTTGAGTCTGGATCTTCATCTGTTGATAATCCTCATTAGAATCAAGTCCATTCCTTTTATCAGTAGTTGGTCAGGATTCCTTAGACTCTCAAAGTAACTCCTCATGTCATAGAGATCACGCGGAGGGAGGTCAAGTATATTTTACCAGAAGTACATGTCTTGACCCCCTTGATCTCTAGTGACATACCATCTATCTGGATTCGTGGCAAACATCCAAGACATAATGGGTCTCTAAGCAGCAAGAGGCTCTACTTGAATAGGAGTTGGATGAGCAGCCACTTCTTGATCACCCTCTGGATGTTCTGACCCATCCTGAGGTGCAGAGGTGGATGCCTTAGACTTATTCTTCTTCTTCTTCTTATCCCTTCTTATGGCCATCCTTTTCCTATTTTTATACTTTAACTGTGATGACTGGCCTGCAGTACCAAATTGTTCTTGTTTGTATTCTGATCGAGTGCTAATAATTCAAGGTTTAATTGATTTAATTATGTGATTTTACATCATGATTATGGTGGAATAGTTTCAAGTTGTTTATATTTTGATTTATAGGTGTTAGGAGCCAAAGGAGGCTTATTTGGGAGAAAAAGGAGCAAAACACAAAACTACAAGTACTGAAGATGTAAACATCAAAAATTACAAAAAAGGCACAAAATAAGGCATACCGGCGTATGATACGCTGGGTATGGGCGTATAATATGCCGGTCTGCATATTGGCAGCGTATTTGTGGGCCTATTTGACAAAAATTATAGGAAGCAGGGCGTATGGATGCTAAAGGGGGCGTATGATACGCCCATGTCCAACGTATCATACGCCGGTCTTCAACTAACACCCGGATTTTTTGGATCTTGATGTCTACTTAAACCTACCAACCCCAACTTGAAGGGAACTTTTGAAGCTTCATTATTGATGATTCTAAGGTGATTTTTGGTGTCCCAAAGCTCCCCAAATCATCCACAAACATTCTTCCATTCAAGATCAAAGGCATAATAAAGATCATGCGTGGCTAGTTCCTTCTTGATTGCTTTCATGTGGATTGTTCTTTACAAGTGAGATGGTTAGTCATGCTTAGGGTTTCTAGGTTAAACACTTTGTGATTAAATGTAATTGAAGGTTTTGATTGAGTTAAACAATCTGTTTATAAAGAAAGTTATTTGCTTTATCATCAGTTTCTGGTTTCCTTGCATCGTTAGCTCATTAAGAGTAGTAGATAACTTGATGTAGATGAATTGGTAACTTTGTGAATGAACGAGTCTTAAAAGATTGTTCCTTGGTTATCACGTCAATCAAAAGCTATGGTCTTGAGTCGTGTTATGAAACCCTAAAAGTACATTTGATAACCCATCGATCTTGTAGAACTTAAAACCTGAAAGTGCTTGTTTCTTATTATTTAATCAAATTCATTTCAAAGATTCTTGCTTTTTGCAATTGTGTTCATTATTTCATTCAAAGTTTCAATCTTTAATTATAAAGTTTGTGTCTTTTAGTTAATAGAGTTACAATTGTTAAACACTTTCTACATATTCCCTGTGGAGACGACCTTACTTACCCTTACATAATAATGGTAGCTAAGATCGATATATTAAATTGTTTTTGATCGAGTCTCGACAATCAGATCAAATATGGCATCATTGCTGTGGAATTAGTGCACTTAGTGTTTAATAGTGTTTTATTTGTTTTTCTTAAAAATTTTATAAAAAACCCAAAAACATTTTGCTTTTCTGTTTTTTTTCTTTTAATTTGTTTTTATTATTCAGTATAACGCAAGGTATTTTGTGTTTTCTTGTTTGTAGGTAGCTACTAGGTTAATGCATACGAGATTTTCAAGAAGGACCTCACCACTGTAATTTGATCTAGAAATCGAGAAGACTACAAGAGCGAATCGTGTGTTTTAAAAAGCATCAACTTTAAGGACTTCTCAAATTCATGGTCAAACAAGATCGGAAGAAGGTACATCATCAGCAATAGCTCATCGGATATTAAGCAGACTTTCAAGAACACCCGAAAGTAACCAGTCAAGAATGATGGACAATCCAGAAAACCAAGGGGTACCACAACCCAACCAACCTTTGGGAGATATTCCATTACCCGTGTTCCCTCCACCTGATGATCCTCCACCTCAACCACAACTAGTGCAACCTTAACCTCAGGGGCCGATCCCTGTAAATCAAGGTGTGTAAAACCAACCTCCGCCCATGAACTTCCAACCGATGCCAAATTTCTTGGTTCGTAATCCAAGTTTTCAGCATGACGTGGAAGGGAGCCATCATAGAAATGAGGACAAGTTTTTAGTCGAAGGAAGTCACCACACTAATTATGTGGAAGAGTTGATTGAAGATCAAGTCAACATGGACGGGCCAAACCAACATGATTTTGGGGATTATGGGAACCAACCGGGCTATCGAAACCGTCAACCAAATCGGGATCAGGATGGTTATGCTCAACCACCCATTCGCAACAACGTTGGAGGTCAACCATTTAATGGCATACCTACCAATCTAAGAGCGCAACACTATGTACCAGCACATGGTGTGGATAGTCACTTTCACCCCGCCATTGCCATCAATTCATCTCCTATAGTTTCACCAACACAAAGGGGATGAGCTTTTGAATTCCGACCACAATGCTTGGGAATTCTCCCTCACTTCCATGGTATGGCAGCATATATCCAAATTTGAGGCATCATGTAGCACCATTGGTGGCCAAGGCTTTTCACCAGATGAAGTTAAATTGGTCCTATTCCAATTTACCCTTAAAGACAAGGCCAAACAATGGTTCCTATCTCTACCATCTACAAGTATTCACACATGGGTATAAATGCAACAACAATTCTTGGATGAATACTATACTTCCCAAAGGACAAGTGATGCAAGGCGAGCCATTCGAGGATTTACACAACAATCAGGTGAACAGTTCCATGAAGCTTTTCATTGATTCAAAGAGATGCTAAGAACTTGTCCATATCATGGCATAGCTAAGTGGTAGTTGATTTCAGCATTCTATGATAGGCTATCACCAGAGGATGCTAGAGATGTAAATTCCACAAGTACAGGAACGTTCACCTTAAACCATGAGGATGATGATTAGGATATTCTTGAAATCATGAGTATAATCTCCAAGAAGCATGCACAATCAAGTCGGAGGTCAAGGGGTGCAAACGTGAAGATGGTGAATGATCATGTGGCCATGGATAGAATTGCGGTTCTAGAATGAGAAATTGCAAGCCTTAAAGTTGGAAAGAGTGGCATGACGAACATATCTAATGAGTATGAAGTGTGTGACATGTGCAATGACATTGGCCATACATCGGTCACATGCTACTTGAATTTGGGGAAGGAAGACATACGATATGAATTCTAACACATATCATCCCGGTCTTAGAAATCACCCAAATCTTAGATATGGTAATAATACTAACCAATTGAATTCTCCTTTTCAGGTACCAAATCAAGGAAGCAACCAATATCAAGGCTGACAACAAAACTACAATCAAGGCCGCTATCAAAGAAACAACTACAATCAAGGGAGTTACCAACAAAGAGGTCAATACCAACAAAGGAATCAACAACATTAACAAGAGACTACTACAAGTAATGGTAATGATAATGCAATCCTTGCAGCGATTCAAGACCTTGCAAAGGAGATGAAAGAGTTTAAGCAATTCAAAGAGGTGCAAGAAAAGACCAATGAGGCCATTGCCAAGCAATTAGGGCAATTAGCCGAACAATTGTCCGATAAGAACTGGGGAAGCTTCCAAGTGATACAACAAAGAACCCTCAACATCAAGCCTCAAGTTCAAAGAATGTGCACATCAATTCGGTTAGTATCCTTCCTACATCTGAATATATTGATTATGATTTAACCTCTACTTCTTAAGTAGTTGTAGGTAACGATAAGGAAGTAGATGAAGAAGAAGGAAGTGACCCAGGAGTACCTATCATTCCCATTCAAGTCGAGAAATTTAAAACCAAGCGGGCACTTTTGGATTCTGCAGCCTAGGTAAGCATCCTTCCAGGGAGTCTGCAAGGATCTATCTAAAGATTATGAGGCTGATGTAACCAAAGATCTTCCAACATGCACTAAGGAACAAGGATGAACTTGCTTCGGAAGCTTTACACTCTCTAAAAAAAACTCTAAGTGTAAAGTCTTCCAAAACCAAAAGTTTAGAAGAAATTACTTTGGAAGCTTTACACTTAACAAGAAAATATTCCAAGTGTAAAAACTTTCGAAGCCAGAGGCCAAGATCTTTCGAAGCCAAAGATGAAGTCTTCTGAAGCTTCAAAGAGAAAGTCTTTCGAAGCCATTTTGCTGTGAAGACTGATTTCTTCGGAAGATAGAGAAAAGATGCTTTCTCTGGTCTACTTTTGATAAAGTTGACCAACTTTCTGCTGCAACTCTGATAACTCACCAACTTGTATGAGTTGGTGAAATTTCCATGCTTTAGTGAATAGTAGATAAAGTCTTTGTCTGTAATTTTCTTCTTTTGTTCCTTTAGACTTTTTGTACTAGGAAAAGTCAGTGAGCTATGGCATGTCATAGTCACAGTCAAAAGGCAATATGCCTTTTGACTCTAGATTGATCTTGTTGTCTAGATTAGTCTATTCCAACTATCCTTCCAAGTATTGATGGTTGTAGGTTGTAGTATAAAAGAGTCTCATGTCCTTGTATTTTAATCATGCTTTGAACACTTGTAATAAAAGAGATCAATATACAACATCCTTGAAAACTAATACTTGTGTTATTGTTGTAAGTTCTGTCTTATTGTTATTTGTGTTCTTTGTATCTTAAAAGTTTCCTGTTCCCTATTTGAACTGTTAAGTGATCTAAGATCACTCCTCTTGTGAAACTAATTATTGTTAACACCCTAACCAGTCCTGCAATTGGTATCAGAGCATTCCAGGCTCTTGATTGTAAGATCTCACCATCTTAAACCCTCTTAGTTTCACACTTCACTTAACTTTTCAAATGGCAGCTATCTCAAAGGCTGAAATGGAAACTAGAACTATGAAAAAGTCGCCACTTATCACTCCTGAGGATTTTGATACTTGGTGCCAAAGAATAGAAGGCTTCATCAAGTCTCAAGATTCCAGGATGTGGGAGCTTGTTATCAATGGACCTTATGTACCATGCACCACTTCAGCTGCTGGTGGTGGTATGATACCAAAGGAAAGGGATGATTTTTCTGAAGAAGATTGGAAGAAAATTGATGTTGACAAGAAAGCTATGACAGCCCTTCAAACTGCTCTTCCTGACTCCATCTACAGAGGTTTCAAGAAGTGCAAGACCGCCAAACAGCTATGGGATGCACTGAAGCTGATGTATTAAGGGTCTAATGAAGCCAAAAGAAACAAGAAGGACCTCTTGAAGCAGCTGTTTGAAAATTTCACCTTCATGATAGGTGAAACCATGACTCAACAATACTTCAGGTACATTAAGATTGTGGATACTCTAGCTGATGTTGGAGTAACCATTGAGAATAGAGATATTGTTAGGAAGTTCATGTCCTATCTTCCCAGACAATGGACACACTACTGTGTGGTCACTAAGAGGACTGAAAACCTCAAGACTCTTACTCTCACTGAGTTATATGGAATACTCAGTGGATACCAGATAGAGATGAACATGCAAAACTCATCTGGTAACTCCAACACTCATCAGAGTTCAGCCTTCCATATGTTTGAAAGGGAATGCAGAGAACCATAGCACCATCTCATCTGCTACCCAGACAAATCACAAAAGGGTCCTTTCATCACCTTTCCGGAGACACCAAGGGAAGGCTACATCCTTGGAAGCCCATTCCAGGAGACAAGTTCTTCACAAGCTTTTATGTCTTTTGATGAAAGTTCAGGCAACTTTCTCTTCACCTTTCAAGACCTGGACTGTATCCATCCAGATGATCTGGAATATATGGAAATAGTCCAGCAGATGGCTCTACTCACTCATAGAGCCCAGAAGTTCTACAAGAGGAGTAGGAGAAGGTTTCCTAGCAATGCAGCTAGTGGAAAGTTTGGGCTGGACAAAAGCAAGGTTAAGTGTTACAACTATAACCAAATGGGACACTTAAGTAAGCATTTCTTGTAAAATATAAGCAACGCCAAACCCCTCTAAAGTCCAAACCTCCATTTCTCCTACCCGTTGTCCCCCTTTCTTGGCCCTTCCTTTAAGGGGTTGTTGTGTAAGCCGTGAATAACGCCCACTGGAACGCCCATGGATTTTGTCATCAACTTGATTAATTAATTTCAAGATATAAGGCTTTGCCAGGGAGTGCAAGGCACCAAAGTCAAATGGTGGCCAAGCACAATCTAGGCCAAACTACATTGAGGGAGCTCACCGGAATAAGAAGCCAAGACAGCAAGCTGTAGTTGCTGTTGAAGAAGGAGACTTTGACTGGAGCTTTCAGGTTAAGGATTCTTCTCTAAACCAAGCACTAATGGCAGACCATGATAAAGCCAAGGTATTGGAACATCTTTGTACTCCTGAATGCATTTCTAAAGTTAATAGATACTGGTCCTATAACTTAGAGATGAGATCAGATCTTGAGTCCTTAAATATCTTAAAAGCTGACTTTAAAAGAGCTAAAAATGATTATAAACTTAAGATAGAAGATCTAGAGAAAACCATTTCAACTCTTAAGCATGAGTACACAAACTACAGGACTCAAATCAAAGATCTCATCTCAAAGTTAACTGAATGCCAGGCTGAGCTTGTGATCAGCAAAACCAGGGCAGAAAAATGTGTTCTTGAAGAAGAGACCTTCAAGAACATAATATCCTCATCCCTACATGCAAAAGTTTGTTATCAGAATAAGTAGGGACTGGGATCTACTGAGATAGCTCCTCCACACACTCTATTGTCTGTAAGATCTCCAAGGTGTGGAACTTGTGAAGATGAGCTTCCCCTCATAGACCCCATTATTAAAGAGGAAGAAGAGGAGATAGTGAAGGATGACTCAGAGAAGAGTGAAGAAGATCATCCTAAGAAGGGTCACTATTCTCCTGAGGAGAGGAAAGAGTCTAGAATGACCAAGTCAAAGAGAAAGAACTTGATTATAAGAGCTAAGAGAAGATCAAAGAAGGCTCAAGAAATCAAGGCCACTTTTGACTCAAAGCAGAAACAAGTGTTTATTACTACAGGTTTTGAAGTGGTAAAGACTGAAGACTCAACTATGAACTCTATTACCAGGAGTTCTAGTTTAGCTCCAAATCATTCTAGCAAGAAGAAGAAGACTGACCAGCTGTGTACCACTGCTACACAGCCTGAACAATCCAGCTCCAAGAGCAAGTCTCTCCCTAAGAAGCTTGTTGCATCATCCGTAAAGATGAAGATGGAGAAGGAAAGTGATCAAACTCAGTCTTGCACTCAAAAGAAGACTCTCAGAAGGAAGGAACTCAACTATGTCATATGTAGTAGTACTTTCATCTGGCTAAGGATTGCAAGTATAATCCCAAAAGTACCATCCACATGACCAAGAAGAACACTTCTGAGAAGAAGAAGGAACAAACAGCTTCAGAAGGAAAATATGTTTCCTTCGGAAGCTCCAAAATGAAAAAGACAAGTGAAAAATTGCCTTCGAAAGAAAAGTTGGTCTCGGAAGAAATGAATGCTTCCGAAGTACTGAAGCTTGCTGTAGTGAAAGCAAGATCTTTCGAAGGTCCAGTCTCCAAGACTTCCAAAGTTGTCAAAACTTCTGAAGCTTTGAAGGTCAGGCCCAATCTTTCAAAGGTGGTGTGGAAGATGAATGAAGACCATGTGACTAAAAGTTCTTCATCAACAACAGCAAATGATCCTCAAAGCTTGAATATAGGATCACTTACTGTTACATTGTCTTCAACTCATTTTAATAAGCCCAAGACCAATGAGGATTGGGTTTCTAAGTGTAACTAATCACCTCTTTTTGTGCAGGAACAGCTAAAGACCAAGAAGAATGTTTGGATTATTGATAGTGGCTATTCCAGGCACATGATTGGCAATGGTTCTCTGCTTCAAAATTTTGAGAAAATTGATGGAGGACCAGTTGCTTTTGGAGAGGATTCTAGTGGTTACATTTCTGGAAGGGGCAGAGTCATAAATGGTAAGATCAGCATTGAAAAGGTAAACTTTGTCAAGGAGCATGGATACAATCTTCTGAGTGTATCCCAATTTTGTGATCAGAAACACCATATGCTCTTCACTGAGCATGAGTGCAGTGTTCTCAAGCCCGGGGTGGCCATTCCTCAAGAGCATATCCAGCTCAGAGCCCCCAGGAGAGGGAACATGTACAAGATGGATTTAGATGAAACATCTCCCTCAAGAGAAGTTTCTTGCTTTCTGTCTAAAGAAAATAGTGATAAGTCTTTTCTTTGGCATAAAAGAATGTGCCATGTAAACTTTAAGAACATGAATAAATTGATTAAGAATGATTTGGTAACTAGAATGCCAAAGAAAGAGTTTACAAGTGATGACCACTGTGTTGCATGCTTGAAAGGGAAGCAACACAAAGTGTCTCACAAACCAAAGGAAATGAACTCCATCATTACTCCCCTACACCTATTACATATGGATTTGTTTGGCCCCATCAGTGTAATGAGTTTAGGAGGGACTTCTTACTGCTTAGTGATCACAGATGATTTCACAAGATTCACTTGGGTCTTTTTCCTTAGAGCTAAGGATGTGACCCCTGAGATCTTAAAGAATTTCATTCTAAAAATTGAGAATCAATCTGATCACAAGGTCAAGACCATAAGATGTGATCAAGGAACAGAATTTAAGAACCAAATCCTTGATACATTTTGTGATGAAAAGGGTATTACAAGATAATATAGTGCTTCCAGGATTCCTCAGCAAAATGGTGTTGCTGAGAGGAGAAACAGGACACTTATTGAAGCTGCAAGAACCATGTTGTCTGACTCTAAACTTCCCATCATCTTCTGGGCAGAGGCAGTTAACATAGCCTATTATGTGTAGAATAGAGTTTTAGTAATAAAGACTCATGGTAAGACTCCTTATGAGTTGTGGCACAAAAGGAGACCATTTATTGGTTTCCTTAGGTCATTTGGATGTCCTTGCACCATCTTGAATACCAAAGATCAAGTAGCCAAATTTGATGAGAAGTCAGATGATGGACACTTTATTGGATACTCTTCCCAAGCTAAGGCTTTTAGAGTATACAATCTTAGAACTAGAGTAGTTGAGGAGTCAGCCAATATGACCTTCAATGAGCACACTCCTAGTGTGAAAGGTTCTGGTCTGGATTGGCTATTTGATCTTGACTTAGTTACCAACTGTTTTAACAAGTCTTGTGAGAATGTTTTAAGATCTACAAATAATATATCAACATGAGATCCTGACCCAAGATTTGAGCTGAGAAGACCAAGCAAGATTACTACTTCAGCTCCTTTGGTGACTAACCCTGCAAATGAAGATCCTATCACCACAAACATGACAAATTCAGCTGATACATCTGAGGTGCCTTCAAATTCCAGCTCATAGGTTCAAAACTCAAGAGAAGGAGCTTCAAATATAGGAGGAAATAGAGATGGTGATAATGATCAAGAATTTCTTGATGCTGATAACCACTCCATAGAGGACAACATAAATGATATCATACATTCATTAAATCAAGTCTCACTTGATAAATATGCTGATGTGGTGGGTGACACTCCATTGCTAGATCTAAATTTCTCAAATTTGGAACTGTCCAATCAACTTGCTGTGATCCCTCAACTAAGGATCCACAAGTCACACCCCACCACAAACATCATTGGAAATGTTAAGACTAGGGAAAGAACAAGAGGACAAACCCATGACCAAAATGTTTGTCTGAACTCTTGTTTCTTATCCCAGATTGAGCCAAAGAAATTTGATGATGCTCTGAAGGATGAAAGCTGGGTTGAAGATATGCAAGAAGAGCTACTTTAAATCAGAAGACAGAAGGTTTGGAACCTATGTCCTCTTCCTCAAGGGAAGATTAGAGGACTTGTCATCAAGAACAAGGAAAGACTAGTTGTTTAAGGGTACACACAAGAAGAGGGAATTGATTACACAGATGTTTTTGCTCCTGTGGCAAGACTTGAAGCTGTAAGAATATTCCTGGCTTTTGCTGCATCCAATGATTTCAAGGTCTACCAACTTGATGTCAAGTGTGCTTTTCTGTATGGGGTGATTGATGAAGAGGTGTATGTCAAACAACCACCTGGCTTTGCAGACCCAGATCATCCTGATTATGTATGCAAGCTTGATAAAGCTCTTTATGGGCTGCACCAAGCTCAAAGGAAGTGGTATGAAACACTATCTCAGTATCTCTGCCAACATGGTTACAAGAGGAGTACTATAGATGGAACTCTCTTCATCAAAGGGACAGGGAGTGACTTAATGTTGGTTCAAGTATATGTGGATGACATTATCTTCGGGTCAACTAATCCAAAGCTCTGTAAAGACTTTAAGAGGCTAATGAAGAACAGATTTGAAATGAGTGTCATGGGGGAACTAAATTTCTTTCTGGGAATTCAAGTGAAGCAAGTTGACAATGGCATCTTCATAAGTCAGTCAAAGTATGTGCAAGACATACTTACAAGATTCAATATGACTGAATGTAAGGTTGCTAAGACACGCATAGCTAGAAACCACTCCCTAGGACCTGATCTTGAGGGGGAGTGTGTGGAAGAACATCTTTACAGGGCTATGATTGGGTCTCTTATGTACCTAACAGCCAGCAGGCCTGATATCATGATTGCTACATGTATTTGTGCAAGATATCAAGCCAACCCCAAGATGTCACACCTGGTTGCTATCAAGAGGATTCTTAGATATCTCAAAAGTGCCCCCAAGCTTGGCCTTTGGTATCCAAAGAGTTTAGACTTCAATCTGTATGCTTATATAGATAGTGACTATGGTGGTTACAACATGACTGCAAAGTCTACATCTGGGGGATGTCAATTCCTTAGTGGAAGGATTGTTTCATGGCAATGTAAGAAACAATCCCGTGTCTCTGCATCAACTGCTGAGGCTGAATACATTGCTGCTGCAAAGTTGCTGTGCTCAAGTGCTTTGGATTCAGAATCATATGCTGGACTATGGATTCAATTTCAAAGAGACTCCCTTCCACATAGACAACAATAGTGTTATCTCCATTACAGAGAATCCTATGCAGACTCAAGGACCAAACACATCAACAACAGGTATCATTTGACTAGAGATAATTTTAAGAAGGGATTAATCAAATTAGTCAAAGTTAACACAAATGAACAATATGCTGATCTGTTCACTAAAGCTTTTGATGAACAGAGATTCAAATATCTTGTATCAGCTATTGGGATGATTAACTTTGAGTAACTTTTTCTTAAAAACTTAAATCAACTTTATTTCTAAAAATTGTGTCCTAAGTTGTCTATTTTATCACCTTCATAAGCCCAGTTTATTTTGGAAGAAATATTTTAATGATATTTCTTAGATTTTTGAAAAATTTTCAAAACATATTTTCCTTTGGAAGATTTCAAGTTGCCTTCGGAAGAAATTTATGTCTTCAAATCAAGAACTACGTATAAGAAATTTACCTTTGGAAGAAATTCTGAGAATATCTTCTGAAGTTTAACTATGCTTCTAAGTACTTGCATGTATTTGAAGGACAAATATCTTCCAAAAGCAATTAAGTGTCGGAAGATTTATTCTCTTCAGAATAAAACTCCCAAGACCTAATATCTTCCGAAATCAAATATGTGTCAGAAGAAAAACTCTCTAAGAATTTTTTCTTCTGAAGCCAAATTTTCAAATTTCTTTAGAATATCTTTTGAAGCCAAATTGGCTTCAGAAGCTTTTTCTCAAAACTTCCAAAGCAAAAACTACCTTCAAAAGATTTTTAACTTCCAAGAAAACTACCTTTTGGGGCGCTTTTTCAGAAGTGGGACCTACTTTCGGATCTCAAAGTTTATCCTTTTGCATTAACTTTGTCTTAAATCCATTCTATATATATTCTTAACGGTTCCCCTTCTTCTCACTCTTTCCTTCTACCATAAATTCTTGACCTAAAATTCTCCCAAAATTAACCTTCTTCTTCACCAAACTTCGTTCATGGCAAACATTGATTGACGAAACCAACCGGGCTTCACCATGCACCTTCACAGATAACACAATCAGGTTGCTCTGTTGGACTCTGAGAAAGATCCTTATTTCTCAAAGGTCTGTCGATACCTTTCAGCATCTCACTACTTTACCTCCCTTACTATTGATCCTCCTCTTTATGAGGATCAGTTACTTGCATTCTGGAGGACCTGCCAATAGGTCACCATAGATGGGGAGAAGGCATTATCTGCTATTGTGCAAGGGAGGACAATCTTCATCACTCCGGTCATCATAAGCTCACACCTTCAGCTGGATGATAAAGAAGTTGAGTTGTCCTTTCCGAAAGCTACTGTCAACCATTCTTTTCAGCAGATGGGCTATGAGGGTGACTTCTCAGTCAAAACCTTCAGGAAGGGGAGGGTCTCATCCAAATGGAAATACCTCCTCCATGTCATCATAAATAGTCTCTCCAACAAGCATGGATGGGATCAAGTTCCAGAGGACCTCTCCTTCATAGTCCATGGAGTGGTTTAGGGGGTCAAATACAGGTACTCTCAATTTGTCTATACAAATTTACTTGCTAATTTAGACTCCTTATAATACTACATGCTCCCGTGATATGTCCAGCATATTCTTAACTATGAACTGGGCTCATAATTGAGGGGAACATGTAATATTCTTAAATTGGGACAGATGAAGCCCAGCATCTTTAAAATACTAAGAAAGCCTACTGTTGTCTTTTCCAGGGTAGAAACAGCCCTGGTTCTAAAAATGTTTGAGCTCATTGCTCAGGGTGGCAACCTAGCAGCACCAGCTAGTGTTGAACCCACACCTCTACCTCAACTCCACACCCACAGCCTCAAATTACCATCACCTATAAAAGAAAAACCAAACGAACCCCTGCACCTGCTACTAAGCATGTGCAGGTCCCCATATCAGAACCTATACAGGAGGAAGTGGAATCTCAAGCTCCCACTTCCCCTGAGGAGCAGACCACTCCCATCTTTCAAATGATCAGTGCTGAGGTTCCTCATGCTCAGCCTTAACATTCAGGGTGATCAACCATCATGGGATAGTTACCACCCCCAGCCGCTGGACTTAAACCACCCTATTCCCTGCCTTGATTTCTATAATAATGAGGACTTGGGTTTTAGTATGTACAATGAGTCTCTCCTTTCTTCCCACACTCAAGGAGAAATGAGTACCCCTGACTCACCCAGGTCTAGCCCACATCATATACCCACAACTGAGGTGGGTCTTCCTGAACATGTTCAGGAGATCCATATAGAAGAGGCTCCCACTTTAGAAAGTGATTACATCAGTAAGACCTCAACCATGGCAACCCAACCTCTTGACACTTCTCTGGAAGTTGTCATGATGCAGGGGAAATCCAGCAGCGAAAGACACTATGCTGGTGATGACGAAGAAGACTTAGGTCTAATTCTCTCATCCCCCAGTGATTCTTCAATTGAAGATGAGGGGAGTCTGAAACATAGGGTGCACAAACTGACAAACACATGCACCTATCTAGTTTCAAAGATAATTCAGCTGGAATCTCAGGTGACTATCTTGCAACAAAGGGTCAATGACCAGCAACTTGAGATCACCGATCTCAAGGGCCAGTTAGCTGAGAGATCCTTAAGGAGGACTCAACCAAGTCCACAAGAACTTGTGGAAGTGATGGATGACACCCCCAACTCACCTATGCAAGAAAGTGATGCTACTAAAAAGGGGGAGAAAGTACTCACAACCACAGAACCTGGGAGTTCCTCCCAGAGTATGGACATAGAGGAGTCACCAACCTCTCTTGCAATTGTCCAGACTCAGCAACCTCCTCAAGTCATGAACATAGACTTACTCATTCAACACTTGCTTAAGGAGGGAATTCCAAGAGCAATGTCTGCTCCCTTTGAGAATCCAATTATAGGATGGGGGTATGACACAAACAGAAGAGCTCTTGTGATCTCTAGAGCTCAGGGTCAACTGGAAATCTTCAACTTCTCACACCTGAGTTTCTATGAGTGCATCAATCTGGTGAATCTCCCACTTGTCAACCCAAGCCACAACAGACAAGCTGAGAGATTAGTAGACCGGATTCAAAATAGGGTGCTAGAGGAATTCAAATTAAGATCAAAATTATATAAACAGAGGCTAGCAGGTGAGATTTTTGGTCAACTGGATATTAAGATGGACCCTGAGATTAGCTTCGAAGGGAAAACCTTGACTGAAGGCCTAGAGGTTGAGCCTGTGAACCTTGAGACAGGATCTCCCTCTGCACCCAGTACCCTCAGTGAGGCACCAGCTGGTGAAGGTGTCTCACAACCTCTCTCTGGCCTGAGCTTGACTGCTGAACCAAGCAATGAAGGCCAAAGTTCTCTCCATCCTGAGTCACCAAGGCCTGTGGTTGACAAAGGGAAAAGGAAATTAACTCCTAAGAAGTTGGAGGAGGAGAAGAGAGAGAGGAAGAGAAAGCTAAGGGGAGAGAGTTCAAGTAGGTTCCCAGGCTTCATGGAAGCTGCAATCCGGGCTGCCCATAGGCCAAATACTCAAGAAGATGAGTTAAGGGAAGCTAGGCTAAACTACTTGGGGACCAAGAACTACAATATAGATGAACTCATCTCTCTCCCCTTAGAAGAGTTAAATGAGCTGGCTGACACTAAGCTGTCAAAGGAGAGGAGGGAGGCAGAGGATACAGCATTGCTCCTTAAAATTAAGGAAGAAATAAGACTGAAAAGACTCTACAAACATGCTACTGTTCTCTCCCCAGTTCAAGAAAGTCCTGAGATAGAGACTGTGGCATAGGCATAACCTCATGTAGACAGGGAAGCTGAAAGAATGAATATGATCAACTACATAAGTTCCACAGGACTCTATCAGGGAGCTGCACTTCTTCCCTTATCCTTTGAGTACATAGAGTTTGAATATCTCAAGCAGCTGGAGGAAAAAGCCACAAAAGAAAGAAAAGCTGCTAAGAGAAAGCTAAGGGAATAAGCTACAAGTTCAAGGGCCATCATCAACAAAAGCCAAAAGAAGACTAAAGATAGACAAAGGATGATGAGCTTCTTGAAGCTGTATGGATTCTCTGGAAGGAGGCTTGGTCCTATGTCTCTATCCATAATGGATGAGCATATAAGGGTGATCAAGTAGAAGATCAAAAGGGGAGAGCTTGTGGACTTACATTCACCACCAAGTCCAACTCAACCTGAAGTTGAGGTAAAGGTTGAACCCACTGAGACAACACAACCTGAACCTAGAGCTGCATCTCAGCCAACTTCATCTTTTGATCCACAGCAGGGTCCTCTTCTCTCTCCTTCTAAACCTGTTAGAGAAGAGAACCCAACTGAGAGGGACACTACTGAACCATCTTGTGGAAGCCACTGATTTTGTTGGTGGATCGAATATTGTAATCGTATTGTTGCTGTTTATCGAATTTGTGATGTGCAATCTCACAAACCCGTTGGTGATTCAAGTGAAGATCTATTGCAAGATGAAATGTATGATGATGAATGAATGATGAATAATTCAAGAACACATAATCAAAAAAATTTCATTCATTCATATTTATGATTTCAAGAGAATTACAAGGGTGTTTGTAAGAGGTTTCTCTCTCACACACACTCAACCTTGAATTCTCTAGTGAATGCTATAGATTGTTTATGATTGTTCAAAATGTTAGAGTATAAATGACTACACTTAGTCATTTATACTCTTTACAAAAATAAGAAAAATATTACATTTAAGCACAAATGATTACACAAATATAGTTCTAAGTCTGTTAAATTCTCTATTGCTGATGCGTGACTGCCGGGTGTTGACGTCATTCAGGACGACCACTGATGTTGACTGTTGACTTTGACCACGGTTGACCAAGTTTGACTTTGGTCAATTTTCTTCGTTTTTATCATATTTTCAGCATATCTTCACCGGGTCAGTTTTGGTAATCATCATGAGATTTGGCACTTAGGTTTTGGTAAGTATCATCTTCAAATAGTCCAACAATACTCCCCCTAAGGTGATGCTGCCAAAACCTCATGATTATTAAAACCTTGGATGTTGATTGACGTGCAGTCTTGAAGTGCAGTCTTATCCCCCTTTTTGGTAGCATCTTCTTAGAAGCTTCATAAAAGGCATTGAGAAAAGGACTTTGTTTTGGCACATAAAGACTTTGGTTCGGCACTTGATGGATGTTTCATCAGCTTGATCTTCTAGTCTTGTTTTGAAGACTTGAAAATGCACCCATGTGCATACACTGTGGATTGCATAGGTAGCAATATCAGCGGCCTTATCTCAACTTCAGAAGTGAAGGAGAAGCATCAGAAATTCTTCAAACTTGACATATACTCTCCCTCAACAAAAGCTTTGGAGGGTGAGGAACTTTTGTGTATGAGACACCAAGAGGAGGATTCTTAGTTCTCAATAACTGGCAGGTAATCTTTAAATAAAGCAGGAGTGTTCTCTTGACATCTTGAACTGAATGAGAAACTTAGGCATGTTGTGCAATTCATCACCTGTAAAAGTCTAAATCCTCTTAGTAGAGGTATTGCATGGAAGTTTCACTCCTAAATTAATAACACATGTAAATCTGCCAAAACTAAGAAAAATACTAAAAAAGACAAATCTTTTTGGAATTTTAGATTTTTCAAAAATATGATATTTACTAGCATGAATCCTTCATCTGCAATGAGATCATATTAATCCAAAATCCTCTACATCTAAAATTTAAAGTTGGAATAGACATAGACAAGAAACAAAGTTGATTGTAAGTATGTTTGTCCACTAAAACTCATACAAGGATCTATTTTCAACATTTTGTGATATTTATCATGTTTAGGTTTGATTAGATATGCTAATTGAGTACCCCACACTCAGAAGTATGGAAGAATAACCCTCCTCATGAAATGCAAGGTGGCACTTTATCATAACTTGAACCAGGCTACTTAGAGTATAGATTCTCATGATTTGATCCACATTGGGATTCTTTTATATTTGATCCGCATTGAGATTCTTTTATACTTCATATTGGAAGTTGATCCTCATTCGGATTCTTTTAGCTTTGATCCACATTGGGATTCTTTTTAGCATCAACACTTTTAGTACAAGGACAACTAGGTCTGTGCTCAGCACAACAGTAGTTGTCCTCATGTTTACTCCAGGTCTGTATTTACATACAACAAAGGATAAATAGATGCTTTTATCAATGAGATATATATAAACCATTTTCGCATGGTGTTTTTAGGTAACCACACAAGCAAACACTTGAAAAGTCATTGCTTACCAATACCCTAAGATGGTTTTGGTCCACAATGCATATTGATTTAGTTCATCACAAATATGCTTATCTTCAATCCAAGCTGAGCCTACTGACATATCAAATAAAGTCTTGTCAGTCTTTATTGATTTTGAAAAATAGATGAAGAAGATAGTAGATGAGTGAACTATCATTTCTCATGTAAATGCAGGAAGATTCAATAGAAATATTTTTGGATTTTTCTTGATTTTCTAATTTTTTAGGATTTTTGTTTTTGAGAAAATAAAGAAATGGCATATGTGTTATCAATTCAATAGAGATCATCAACAGTTACTCCATGTAGCAATATAATCAGACTAAGCAGATGGAATGAAACATCGGTTGTTTCTTGTATTGCCATCATAGTTTCTGTGAGTGATTGATGTCCTGCATTGAATCATGGTTAATTTCTGCTCCATTTGGCTCAGTTGTATCATAATATCATGAGCAGGAAGAACATTCCTTTCATGGGAAGGGATCAGCCACTACTAACTTTTCTTGGGTTGGCAGGCCTCCATAACTGTTCCTATAACACTAGCAAATCAGTTAGATGTATCAACCCAAGCCATTATTGTCCTGAGTTGTCCATTTGCATTTTTATATGTGACTTGCTGGTATGTGTATGAATTTGCTGTATCTGATGATATATCAGATTCACCTCCAGAAATTATTTTCTTTCTCTAACATTGTTTTGTTTTTAAACCAACTGACTCAACTTTAGTTTGTTTAACAAAAGGAGTTTGTTTGGCTTTTGAAAATATTTTGGTTGGTTTAGAAAATTTATTTTTCTTTTGAATGTTTTGTGGATATGTAGCAAACGATCTTTGTCCTTGATCATGTTTGTTTCTTCTGGGCATGTGATCACATTCATCATAAGAATTATAATTATGATTATAATAATTTGATGGATATGATCTTCTATGATATATATTATTCCAAGTATTATTCCTATATCTATCATACTTATGTTGTGTGTATGACCTAGGATAATGTCTTGGTGCCCAATAATCATAAATATCATAATGTTTAAAATCATACCCATGTCGATGTGATCAAGGAGAAGAGTATCTATGATGTCTGTTGTAGTACTCATGCTCCGATCTTGGTGAGTATGACTCTGATTGATGATAAGATCTTTGACCTCTTTTGTGTTGTGATGTTGGAGAGTTGTTGTATGAACACTCTGAGGTGGTATGATTCTCCATGTCACAATTTAAGTAGTAAGGAGTAGGTCAGGATCTTCTTTCCTTAGGCTTGAATAATGAAGTTGGAATTTCTTGGAACTTCACAACCTTTTGTTTTGTTTGTTTTTGTTGCTTTCTCTTGTGAGGATATATATATGTATCACTCTCAGTGTTTTTACACTCAGAAGTGTTATATGAATCTGAATTACATGTCTCATAGAGAATTGGTTGTTGTTTTGGAGTTTCTAATGTAGCCTTTGAGGTTGATGGTTGGTTTGGATCAGGATTAGCAGACTTGGTTTGACTTTTCTTCTTTCTTTTAGATCGTATCTTCTTCCTCTTGACTTGTTCTTTGATTTCTTGTACCTCAGGCTTCTGTTTGTTCTTTAACTCCATCTTGATCTTTGTCTTTAGTTCCATCTTAGACAATTCTGGTTCAAGAAATCCTACTGGTTTGAATGTCTCATAGAGAACCATAGCCTTTTGTTTGTTGTCAGGCTTTGCTGATTTGGATTTTTGTGGTTGTGTTTGTTTTGGAATGATTTCTTCAATGACATGATTAATACATGTCAATGTTTGTTTGTTTGGTTGGTTGATTTCTTCATCACTGTCATCACTTGCAGGATCTCCATCTTGATTATCACAAGAATGATAAGTTTCATTCTTTGGTGATTCTGGTTTGAGATACAGCTTTGGTGTTGTCTCAGGAGAAGTGATTTGAGTGATAGTGGATGGTTTTTCTGTTTGATGATGATCATGCATCTTTGAATCTTCTTTAACTAGACTTGTCATTGAAGTTGGAATTTCTGTGTAGTTATCATTGTAAGGAGGAGGAACAACATGATATGTAATTCCATCACTCTTCTTCTGATCTCTTTGTGCATCAAGCAGTTCTTCCAACTTGGTAGCAGTCATCTTTAAATTTTCAAGTTCAACTTATGTTGATGCATGATCTGATTTTGTCTTTGTTAAAGACTCAGTGAGTCTTGTAACTTGAGCTTGAAGACTAAATCTTTCTCCAAGGAGTTTGTCTACATCCTTTAGAAGAGAATTAATTTTATCTTGTAAGGCTTTATGTTGTATCTTCAATTCTGCATTTGTAGCCTTTTCTGTTGTGATTGCTTGATTTAGACGCTCAATGTAATGTTGCAAGTTACTGATTGTTTTGGTTGTACTTGCTTTTGATAATTTGGCTTCAGCTTCAGACTTTGTGGTTGTTAACTTCATAGAGGGTTCAGTTGATTGAGCATTCAACTTCTGGTTTTCTTTAAGCAATTTATCAACTTCTTTCTCTGGTGAATTGATTTGTTTTGCAGAAGTTTGTAGTTCCTCTGCATGTGAAGCTCTTTCCTCCTATATCATGTATGATATATTATTGCAATAATTCCGTTATGCCTAATCTTCATCTATGCATGCTGATGAACATAGATTGATCTTTCTGTCTTCAGGAATTTCAGGCAATGGAGGAATGTTTGTGTTGTTAATGTTTATGGCTTTTGCAAGCTCAACGGTTAACTTGTCAAGCTTGATTTGTTGTTGAACCATTTTGTCTTTCAACTGGTTCATCTCTTGAGTTAAACTGATGTTTTGTTGATCCAATGTCTTGATTTGTGCTTGATCATTTCTTTGAGATTGTTCCATCTCTGACCTGCATTTTATCAAATCATTAGACAATGTGTTGTTTGAGTTTGCAAGATCACATAGATGTAAGTGCATCAGTTCTTTCTCAATGTGACTGATGTACAACTGAATGTTTGTGTTATCAAACAATGAATTGTTGTTATTGTTTGATGTGCTGCTGATGTTTGGTTGTTTGCAGCTTTTGTTTGATTTGCTGCTGTTGTTTGATTCGTTGCGGCTTGGTTTGCTTTGTTTGAATTCTTGAGACCTCTTTCTACCTGCAGCAAGAAAGATAGCTCGGTTTCTTGAAACACGAGTGTCAGTGAATGATGTTAAATTTTCCATTTTGTTTAACAACCAAAATGATTTGAGAATTTGTTTTGTGTTTAAATTGAAATCAAATTTTAAACTTTAATTGAATACAAAGAACGTCAAAACTCAATTTAATTAGATCGGCCTAATTAAAGAGTTAACTTTGTTCGATTACAATTTAGTTAAACTCAATTAATATTAGTCAAGCTTAATTAAAAGTAATAAAATTTGGATCAAATTAATTAAATTTAAATGATTTTGTGACTTGATTTCAAATATTTCAACTTCTTTAAAATCTTCAGAGAACAAATGTTAAAATTAGTCAAGTTGAAAACTTTGAAAATCAATATCTTCCGAGAACAAACTTTTAAAAATTTGTCAGTTGAGAATGATTTGTTTGATATATTTTGAAAAACTTCCGAAGTTATAATTTGTTTGTTTAAAAAATATATAAATAGTTTTCTGGTCAAAATTAGAAGTCTAAAGTCAAAATTTGAGTTTTATAACTCAAACAAAAAAGGTCAAAATTAAAATTTCCAACACAACCGACTCTTTGTCGGTCAAGTCAAAATAGATAACTTTTAACTTCAACAAAAGATCAAAATTTAAATTTTGAAACTTCCGAACAACTTCTCTTCCCTTTCTCCCGAAGCTTCTCTCGGCCACACTCTCAATTCTCAACAACTTTCAGTCGGAGTTCGAAGGGGAAACAATTGATGGTAGTCCGATGGTTGTGGAAATCGATGATTGAAGATGGAGGGTCGATGATGATGATGGTCGACTCTTTAGCTGCGGTGGATGTTTGATTTTGGGGGTCTTCGATGGTGTTCGAAGATCGACCGAAGATGATTTGGTGTTCTTCGATCCTGATTGAGGGTCAACAGGGGATTGTTTGTTATGGAGGAGTCGATTAATGTTGATTGGGGGTTCGGATAGAAGGTCGACAGTGGTGATGAGGTGTTCAAAGTACAAAATCGAGTCTCTTGTCCGCTGTGAATTGACTCGATGTCCGTCCGCTATGTGCAAGTTTATGTGTCCGCTGGGGTTAATTTTGTGCGTCCACTGCGTGCTTAGGTTTGTCGTCTGCTGTGGACAGGAAGCAACACGTCTGCTGTGAATTTCATCAGTTCATCAGCTGTATGTTTAAGCATTCATCCTCTGTTGAATTGATTGTTCATCCGCTGTGACTTCAGGTAAGTTGTCCGCTGTGAGTTTAGTTATGTGCATCCGCTGTATGTTGCTTCTGGTAGTCCGCTGTGGCTCCAAATTGCTCGTCCGCTGTGGACAGATGTAACTCGTCCGCTGTATGATTGCTATGGTAACAACACGTCCGCTGTGGACTTTAAGTTGCTTATCCGCTGTGAATTCAGGTTGAATGTCTGCTATATGTTGTTAACACATCCGTTGTGGATGTGTTTTCAGCAGTGTATGATTTTGTGGTTGTTCACAGTGGTTATGGATGATAATAAATCTGGGATTTGTGTGTGGTGTATGGTGTTTGATGGTGGGTGAATGTTGTTTTAATAGCCTTCTACTCGTCTTCTTTGAACTGAATTGTAAGCTGAAAATGTTATCACATCAGCTGTGGATGAACTTCTTCATCAGTTATGAATACTTAGACAAATTGGATGTTTGTCAGCTGTGGATCTTGTGCATCAGCTGTGGATGTAATGCATCAGCTGTGGACATTTGGTTGCAAAAATGAAGAAGATTGTCAGTTGTGGAATTAGAACATTAGCTGTGGAATTTGTACATCAGCTGTGGATGATAGAACACTTAGTCAAAAAATCAAATTCAAGTGTAATTTGTGTATTCTTTGTAAACTTTAATTATGAATGAAATTTCACTTTCAAATTCACAACTTGTTGTATGTATGATTATAGAATGAATCTTGAATGATTGTATGATGAACAAATGTATCAAGATCTGAATCAAATCATAGATTTGGCTGATTTTCAGATTTCAAAACAGTTTGACTCTGAAAAAGTCAAACTTCATGTTCTTGAATGAACAAACTTTTGATTCTTAGATTTCTGATGAAATTGGGTAAAATCAAAGGTTATAATAGTTATAGATAAGTGATTCTAAGCTAGAACAACAATCAATTTTATATAATCATTATCTAAACTCGGATTTAAATGATGAACCCATGAAGAACACAATGAAGAACAAAACCCAGATCTAAGAATCGATGTTCAAAATGTATGATTTGGAGGTTGAAAATGATAAACAAACCTTAGACTTGATGTTTCTAAGCCAAAATCACTATCAATTTCAGCTAAACAATATCAGATTCGTGATTTTTGATGATTTTCCTCAAGAACAGTGAACTTTTCTCAAGAGCACATAATTTTTCAAAAATCTTCAAATTCAAGAGTTATGGATGTTTAATTGATATGAAACTTTGCAGATGTGTTAGTTATCACAAACTAAAGCTATTAGAAGCTTAAATTCGATCAAACAACAACAAAATCAAAATTTCACGTTCATGAGCATTTGAAGACTTGAAGAACAAGTTTGCTTAAATCTTCAAATTAGTGGCTCAAATGAACTTCAATTGATGTGAAAACTTGCAGATCTTCACAAAATAACAAATCAAAGCTAATGGTAGCTTGATTTCATCAAAAACAACAACAATTTGCAGATCAAACTTGTGGTTCAAATTTTTGAGAAAAATTTGAAGAACAAGGAGCCAATGCTCTGATACCAATTGTGGAAGCCACTGATTCTTCTGGTGGATCGAATATTGCAATCGTATTGTTGCCGTTTATCGAATTTGTGATGCGGAATCTCACAAACCCGTTGATGATTTCAAATGAAGATCTATTTCAAGATGAAATGTATGATGATGAATGAATGATGAATAATTCAAGAACACATAATCATAAAAATTTCATTCATTCATATGTATGTTTGCTAGAGAATTACAAGGGAGTTTGCAAGAGGTTTCTCTCTCATACAAACTCAACCTTGAATTCTCTAGTGAATCCTATGGATTGTTTATGATTGTTCTAATATTAGAGTATAAATGACTACACTTAGTCATTTATACTCTTTACAAAAATAAGAAAAATATTACATTTAAGCACAAATGATTACATAAATATAGTTCTAAGTCTGATAAATTCTCTATTCCTGATGCGTGACTACCGGGTGCTAACGTCATTCGGGACGACCGCTGATGTTGACTATTGACTTTGACCACGGTTGACCAAGTTTGACTTTGGTCAATTTTCTTTGTTTTGATCATATTTTCAGCATATCTTACGGTTTTTGGTAATTATCATGAGATTCGGTATTTAGGTTTTGGTAAGTATCATCTTCAAATAGTCCAACAATACTCCCCCTAAGATGATGCTGCCAAAACCTCATGATTATCAAAACCTTGGATGTTGATTGACGTGCAATCTTGAAGTGCAGTCTTTGGTGCTGAAGACCAGTCCTCTCAGTTGAAATCATCAAAGTGGAGAAAAAGGATGGCCAGAAGAACCCCTACAAAGAAAAAGAAAACTAAGGCATCCACCTCTACGCCTTAGGATGAGTCAGAACATCTTGAGGAAGTGCATGAAGAGGCTGCTCAACCAACTCCCATCAGAGTAGAGCCTCTTGCAGTTTGAAGACCCATCATGTCCTGGAGTTTTGCTGACAATCCAGACAGATGGCATGTCACTAGAGATCAAGGAGGTCAGGATGTTTACTTTCAACAAGACATGCTTGCCCTTCCTTTACATGATCTCTATGACATGAGAAGATTCTATAAGTCTGAAGGATCATAACCATATAAGGAAGAGAGGTTTGCTGCTGATCCTAATGAGGACTATCAACATTTGAAGAATCTGACTATTTTGGTAGCATCAGCCTAGGGGGAGTTTGTAAGGATCTATCTAAAGATTATGAGGCTGATGCAACTAAAGATCTTCTAACATGCACTAAGGAACAAGGATGAACTTGCTTCGGAAGCTTTACACTCTCTAAAAAAACTCTAAGTGTAAAGTCTTCTGAAGCCAAAAGTTCATAAGAAATTACTTCGGAAGCTTTACACTTAACAAGAAAAATATTCCAAGTGTAAAAACTTCCAAAGCCGGAGGCCAAGTTCCTCCGAAGCCAAAGATGAAGTCTTCCGAAGCTTCAAAGACAAATTCTTTCGAAGCCATTTTACTGTGAAGACTGATTTCTTCGGAAGACAAAGAAAAGATGCTTTCTCATATCTACTTTTGATAAAGCTGGCCAACTTTCTGCTGCAACTCTAATAACTCACCAACTTGTATGAGTTGGTGAAACTTCCATGCTTTAGTGAATAGTAGATAAAGTCTTTGTCTGTAATTTTCTTCTTTTGTTCCTTTAGACTTTTTGTACTAGGAAAAGTCAATGAGCTATGGCATGTCATAGTCACTAGTCAAAAGACAATCTGCCTTTTGACTCTAGATTGATCCTGTTGTCTAGATTAGTCTATTCCAACTATCCTTCCAAGTATTGACGGTTGTAGGTTGTAGTATAAAAGAGTCTCAGGTCCTTGTATTTTAATCATGCTTTGAACACTTGTAATAAAACTTGAGATCAATATACAACATCCTTGAAAACTAATACTTGTGTTATTGTTCTAAGTTCTGTCTTATTGTTACTTGTGTTCCTTGTATCTTAAAAGTTTCATGTTCCCTATTTGAACTGTTAAGTGATCTAAGATCACTCCTCTTGTGAAACTAATTGTTGTTAACACCACCGGTCCTACAGAGTCTATATGACCAATATGACTTTGGTCCACTACATGAAACTGACAAAATAGTGGTGCTTGCTGATTGACATGGAAACAACCCCGAAGGATGGTTAAGGATGTGATCATCAAGCTAGGAGAGTTTTACTACCCGGTGGACTTTATAGTGCTTGATTATGCACCAGTAAGGACAAATGAGCAACCAAAGGTAATTTTAGGTTGACCATTCTTGGCAATAGCCAAAACTCAAATCAATTACCGAGATGGAATTACCGACATGACATTCAAAAACCATAAGTTGTTCTTTAATATGTTTTCAAAATCAATTACATATGTAGTCAATAATGATTATTTTGTAACAGATGCTACTAATGAGTGTGCTCCTCCTTACATTTCACATTTAAGCAAGGACATCACCAAGAAAAATGATTTTGGTCCTTAGAGGTTTTAGATTGATAATATGGAAGGTGAAGAAAATGTAAAGGTGGAGCCATTAAGGAAGGAGAATCCGAGACGAAAGGTAAAGATGGGTAAACCACTGGATCAAGTGAATTCAAGGGTCAAAGAAGAGATGTTTGACCAATATGGGAGCAAATAAGAAAATCTACCAAGCTGGGAGAAACGGTTTTTTAAAGAGAAATTTGGAGAGAAGCATCCAATATGAGCACCATAAGTGGTCTCAGGTAAGGTCTGGCTGGAGACCTAAAAGTTAGCACTTGCGGGAGGCAACCCGAGAACTTTATGGGTGTGTTCACTAGAAACCCTCACGAGACTACAACTCGTCCACTCAGGTCTACCGAGGGGTCTAAAGGCTTGTTGCATACGCTAAATGCAATTGTGATTCCTATGAAAGTGAGTTTAACTCTTTTATTAGTTTTTATTTTTTCTTCTATGGTTTGCTTTGTTTTGATAGTCAATCACGAGACGCAAGCACTCAAGTATGGGGAGGCACAAGTCGGTTGATGAAGGCTTCTAATAGTGATTGTGATTAGGTCCATGTGCTCTTTCCACTACTTTGGTTTTGAACAATATTCTTTTCATGCTTTCATTGAAATTGATTGATAATATGTTAGGATATGGCATACTAGTCTCCCTTCACAATGAATTGCCTTGATTAGTAATAATAGGAATGAAATTAAGAATCTACTTCCCTATGCTATGAAAATAGAAATTGTGACTACCATACATTAAGGACAATGTATCTCAAGTGTGGAGATGAGGGAAGAATTGAAAAAATTGAACCTTTTTGAAAAAATTAAACCTTTTTGAGAAATAAATCTTCAAATAAGCTTAATTATGCATGAGACCTAAAATTTTTCATACATGGTTAATTATCACTTGTTTGTGCATGTTTATATCCCTTGGCATGCTTGTTTTGAAATTATAGCAAAACTCCCATCATGAGCTTTTATAAAATTAGGTAGGATTCTTAGAAGGCATAACAAACCGGTTGTAGATGACATATGTGCTTCACATTTTTTAACCCTTTTCCACCGTTTCAGTGAGAATTTGAGCCTAATTGAGCAATTCATAGCATATGTTGATTTTCATTATATTTTTGCATAACGAGGGAAACCATAATGTGCAATTAAGGTAGAACTCGTGTAATTTATGCATGTGAAGATCATAAACCAATATGTGCATAAATGTGATACAGGCATTAGGAATGAACCATTTGCTTAAACATTTTCTTTTGAATCCCTTACCTTGATAATCTTCCTTTAGACACCATGTTGAGCCCCAACTTGTCATTTGAATAACCCAACACAATAAGCCTACAAAGCCTTAGCCTTTTTATGAAACATAGGGTGATGAAGTCCAATTCATGATATGTTTAGAAGTGTTGTTTTAGTAATAGTTCAATTATAGTATGATTGGTTGTGAATATAAGAAAAAAAAATGAAAGAAAAAAAGAAGAAAAAAGCTAAATAGACCAAGATATGAAGCAACAAAAATAGTGTGAGAATTCTATGATATGATTGCTATTAGAGGATAGAAATTGATACACATCACATCTAGCATGTTTAAATTAGATTTCATTCATCATTACCCACTCAAAAAGCCCTATTCTATCTCACCTTAAACCTTAGCCTAACATTACAACCCATGAAAGACCTCTTGATTTATGTGTTATATTGTGTTAATTGATAGCGATATGATTAATATATGAGCTTATGATGAAAATGTACATTCTTGGTTTGAGGGTTCTAGATATACTAGTATATAATCACTAGTCCATAAAACAAACCGAGAGGAGTGTCCATTGTGAGGAATATGAACACATGAATGTTTGAAGCAAAAGGTGAAGTTATGCCAACTAAAGATTCTAAGTTTAAAACATGAATCATATTACATGTTGTGTTGTGAATCTTACATGATGAAAGTGAAAAATAAGTATGCCTTGGGACCTTAACTTATACAAAGTTATGATAACTTAGCATGTTTGATTATGTACGGTGAATTATGCAAGTAAGTTTGTTTGAGGACAAACAAAAGGTTAAGTGTGGGGATGTGATCGAGTGCTAATAATTCTTGGTTTAGTTGATCTAATTATGTGATTTTACATCATGATTATGGTGAAATAGTTTCAAGTTATTTGTGTTTTGATTTATAGGTATTAGGAGCTAAAGGAGGCTTATTTGGGAGAAAAAGGAGCAAAACATGAAACTACAAGGACTAAAGATGTAAACATAAAAAGTTACAAAAAGGCACAAAATTAGGCATACTGACGTATGATATGACGGGTATGGGCGTATAATACACCGGTCGGGGTATTGGCTGCGTATTTGTGGGTGTATTTGACAAAAATTATAGAAAGCTGGGCGTATAGATGCTAAGGGGGGCGTATGATAGGCCCATGCCCAGTGTATCATACGCTAGTCTTTAACTAACACCGGGATTTTATGGATCTTGATGTCTACTTAAACCTATCCAACCCCAACTCGAAGGGAAATTTTGAAGCTTCATTCTTGATGATTCTATGGCGATTTTTGGTGTTCCAAAGCTCCCCAAATCATCTACAAACATTCTTCGATTTTTGTAAAACTTAAAACCCGGAAGTGATTGTTTCTTATTATTTAAACAAATTCGTTTCAAAGATTCTTACTTTTTGCAATTGTGTTCATTATTTCATTCAATGTTTCAATCTTTAATAATATAGTTTGTGTGTTTTAGTTAATAGAGTTACAATTATTAAACACCTTCCACATATTCCCTGTGGAGACGACCTTACTTACCCTTACACAATAAAGGTAGCTAAGACCGATATATTAAATTGTTTTTGTTCGAGTCTTGACAACCAGATCATATTCCTCAGTTTGGTCCTTGTCCTTCACAGGTTCAGAAGGAGAAGGATCGGGACCCTACTATGGATTAGAAGATGAAGTTGGCTGTGATGCAACACTAGGTCCAGGTTGTGTTGTCTCTTGGGGTTCAACCTTGACCTCAGCTTTAGGTGCAGCCTGAGTTGGTGGAGAATGCAAGTCAACCAGCTCACCCCTTTTGATCTTCGGCTTGATCACTGTAATGTGCTCATCCATAGTGGATAGAGACATTTGACCAAATCTCCTTTCAGAGAATCCATACAGCTTCAAGAATCTCACCATCTTCTATCTATGAGTAGAGTTCTTCAGATTTGCTCTGATGGTGGCTCTTGACCTTGCAGCCTCTTCCATCATCTTCCTCTTTGCAGCTTTTTACTTGTTTTGCACTTGTTGCTCAAGCTGCTTGAGGTATTCAAACTTAATGTAGTCATATGGTAATGGAAGAAGGTTTGTTGCCTGATAGAGACCTATGGCACTTAGGTAGGTTTTCATGTTTTGCTTTTCTTATTCTCTACCTGCCTGAGTTTGTTCCTTAGTAGCCATAGCCTCTGTCTCAGAACTTTCCTGAACTGGGGAGAGGGTAGGAGCTTTATAGTGTCTTTTTCTCCTTCTTTCTTCCTTGATCTTGAGAAGCAATTCTGCATTCTCAGCTTCCTCTCTCCTTTGACACTTCTATGTCAGCCAGTTCATTTAATTCCTCTAAGGGGAGAGAGATGAGTTCATCAATATTGTAGTTTCTAGACCCCAAATAGTTTAATCTGGCTGCCCTTGAATCGTCATCTTGAGTGCTTGGCCTGGGGGCGGCTCTGATTGCAGCTTCCATGAAGCCAGGTGTCCTACTTGAATTCTCTCCCCTTGCCTTCCTCTTCCTCTCTCTTCTCCTCCTTAATCTTCTCTGAGGTCATCTTCCTCTTCCCTTTGTCACTCATAGGCCTATGTGACTCAGGTGGAGAGAGATTTGGCCTTCATTGTTAGGCGCTACACTTGAGCTCTGGTTAGAGAGAGGCTGTGAGACACCTTCACTAGCTGGTGCCTCACTGAGGGTAATGGGTGCTAAAGATCTAGTCTCAAGGTTCACAGGCTCAACTACAAGGCCTTCAGCCAAGGTTTCCCCTTCGAAGCTAATCTTAGGGTCCACCTCAGCATCCAGCTGACCAACAGTCTTGCCTGCTAGACTCTGTCTATATAATCTGGTTCTTAGTTTGAACTCTTCAAGCACCCTTTTTTGAATCCTATCAGCTAACCTTGCAGCTTGCCTGTTTTGACTTGGGTTGGCAAGTAGGAGATCAACTAAATTCGTGCTCTCATAGTATCTCAGGTTGTAAAAGTTGAAGATTTCTTGTTGTCCCTGAGACCTAGATATTACTAGGGCTCTTTTTTCATCATCATACCTCCATCCCACTATTGGATTCTCAGCAGTATGAGATGGAGTAGGCATAGCCCTTGGTAAACCCTACTCAAACAAGCTTTGAATAAGTGAGTCCATATCAATGGGGACCTGAGGAGGTTGTTGAGTATGGACAACTGCAAGTGAGGTGGTGAGTCCTCCATGTCCATACTTGATGATCTAGAATAGGTTAGACTCACTATTGTTATTATATTTATTTTGTTTATCAATGTAATAGGATGAATGCTAGCTTACTTAGTTTGTATTTTTTATTTTGTATTTTGTAGTTTTTTGCCCAGCGAAACTATGAGCGAAATTGAGTTTTGCTTGTAGTCAGCTAATCTGGTTCATCGGGCGAAACTGTGTTTCATCGCCGGGTGAAACTAGGTTATGGTCAAGACAGTCCAGTGAACTGTCAATGAAACTACAGTCTGCTTATATATTGAAAGTTTCATTCATTGTAAGCAATTTTTTGCAAACCCTAATAGTGAAATATTGTTATTGCATTTCGGTGTATTCGGTTGGAAGCTTATTTTGATCATATTTGAGCCTTTGTTTCATCTTCTTTGTATGAGTTTGGAGATTATTGAAAATGTTTGAAACTTGTCCTATGTTTTATGAATCATTTGCACTGATTATCGATCATATGGACCAACAATATGGTATCAGAGCCTTAGTGCTCTTGATTTGTTGAGTTTTTGATGTGTTTTAGCAAAAACACTATTCCATCCATTTTGAATCTTATCCTTGTGTTTTTGGTATGGAAATTGACTAAGAATCATCTAGTATTTGCATACGAAGCTATCCAAATCATTCAATCATAAATTCATTGTGATTTGGGTGAATTCTAATTGATTTAGTATTCGTAAAGGGCTGCAATTTCATCCAGCGAAACTGTTGTTCATCTAGTGAAACTATTGCTGCTCCAGCGAAACTACCAAATTTGTGATTCCAAAAATTGATCTTTGTTACTCAGTGAAAGCACCTCATTATGAATGAAAGTTCACCTCCTTTTATTGCAAAAACAAGCAAAAGTGTTGCCGAAATTATCCTCAAAACGAAAGTTCTACTAGTTTCAGCAAATTTGTTGACAAAACTAGAGTTTCCCAGCACTCCTCTGTTCGAGCGAAACTATTGTCAAGACTGCTAGCGAAAGTAGCAACGAAAGTGCCAGGGAAAGTAGCAGCGAAATTAGAGATATCCAGTGAAATTAGAGGTGTTTAGCGAAATTACCTTCTGGTTTGAAAATGACAACAACCAATATCACCTTGTCTGACTTGGAAAGTGTAGCACCCAATAGGCCACCGAGTCTTATCAATGGCGACAATTTTGAAGATTGGGAACGTTGTTTGAAAGCCTTCTTCTACTACACCGATCACAACCAGTGGGAATCAATCGTCAATGGTCCACATACTCCTACCGTCACAGTTGGACAAACTACCTCACCAAACACTGATCCATCAACCTTCACAGAAAGAGATCTTAAGTTAATCGACCGTGATCAGAAATCATTCGGAGCTTTAACTCTATGTTTATCTCAAGACATCTACAACCGTTTTGCCAAACACAAGAATGCAAAATCCTTGTATGATTCTTTGTGTGAGTTTTATGATGGTAATGAAGACTTGAAAAAGGACAAGAAAGCCCAATCAGAAAAGGAGTTTAATTCATTTCTTGGACACAAAAATGAAAACCTTACTAATCTTACTAATCGATTTCTGTCTGTTTCAAGCAACTTGAAGAAATATGATGAACAGTTGGGTAATCACGAACAAGTCACAAAACTCTTGGACTCTCTTCCATCGTAATGGAGCTTGCAAGTCAGACTGTTGAAGCAGGAAAGAAACTTTGCTGATTATAAACTTATGGATGTGATCAACAAACTGAAGTCATTTGATTTGGACATGAAAAGGAGAGAATATAATCAATCAATGGTGCCAGCTATAGTCTATCCACAAAATGCTGCATTGATTTCATCCGCTGCAAACTCTTTAATGTATGGTGCAGCTTATGGTGGGTCTTCTGGATGTGGCGTGTCAGACAAGTCTAGTAGTGGACAATCAAGTGTTGGTTCAAGCTTAAAGGCATCAGTCACTACTCAAGTTCTATCAAACACAATGGTACTGTTTGGAATGTTTGTACATAGTTATGAAGCTTTGGTTGCGGGGGAGTTGAAAGGAAAAGGAATGATCGTGGAGGATATGTATCAGGTGGACCCTGATGACTTGGAAGAAACTGATATTCAGTGGCAGATGGCAATGCTCACGTTGCATGCAAGGAGGTTTATGGAAAGAACAGGCAAGAAAAACTTTGGCAATCAAAATCAAAACTCAAAACTTGGATTTGATAAGTCCAAGTTGAGATGTTTCAACTGCAAACAATTAGGCCACTTCAAAAAAGAATGTCTGTCTCCAATCATCGCTGAACCGGGAACTTCTGGAACATCAAATGTCATTTCGATCACTGACAAAGAAGAAGCCAAGCCAAAGAAAGAGACAGCACTAATCTCAAACTTTGATTGGAGCGCTGAAATCAAAGTGTGAATCCAAGGATCGAAGCAGGAATTATCAATTTGATTTTAACAAGTAATGATCGCGAAACTATCAATACTTGTTGTTTAATGGATTGTTTATAAATTGAAATCGATGAACAAAATAAAACAACTTTAAAACACAATGTAATAAAGTAACACAAGGATGATTTTCAATTGTTTTTCATTCACAATGAACCGATTACAATTGACGTTGATGCTCTTGATGCTATATTGTTGTTTTTCTCTGTTCTTGTTGTATTGCTAATTTTCTTGACTGATTGATTGATTGATATTGTTTCTATCAATGTATACACCTATTTGAGTATCAATATCTCTCAATCTCTTTCTATTTTGTTCCTATTTTCTTGCTAATATCTCGCTATTCTATTTCGCGATTCTGTTTCTATATGTGTGTATCCTTTCCTTGTTTATCAGCATAGGAGTTCACAATTTACATTGGAAATTGTAAACTACAAAAAGAATATTATTGATGTGACGTGGAATATTTGCTTGACTTCAATATCTTCCGCCGTCATTGATTTGTTGATGTTGCTTTGACATGTTGACTTGTTGACTTTTTGATCTTCCGTAGGAATTTGTATAGGAAGTTCTTCTTCCACAACAATTGGTCTTCCGTAGCAACACTTGGTCCTCAACACTTGTTCAGCAATTGTTCTTCCGTAGGAGATCTACGGAAGCACAGACTTTAGTTATGCCCTGGAGAACGTCTACGGAAGAACAAAATTGTTTATCCGTAGTTGTTCTAACACTTGGTCAATTTTCCAAATTTACCAAGTCTGATGTTTCCTGCAATGACACATAAACCAACACACACAATAATATGGGTTAACTTATAATTCATGCAGTATATTATGTTAAAAGAGAATTACAATGAATTATTACAAGAGTTGATTTATCATCTAACCCTATACAAAGGATCTAGACCTAACATAAAGAAACTGAAGAAGAAATCAATCATGCTCTGGTGGCTGAGGTGATGGTTAGTGACGTGGATTTAGTTGAAGATTTTGATCCTTTCAAGGAGTTCAGGAGCGAAATTCAAGATGAATCAGTTTGTGAAGATGGGGTGCAACATGTTCAAGTTCATGAGGAAAAGGTTATTGAGATTGGTGAAGAGAAGGGATGTTGTGAAGCTGTTAAGGAAAAGGTGTCAGTTTGTGAAGCTGCTGAAGTCAAGAAACCACAAGAAGTTGAAGCAAGTGAAGTGAAGATGGAGGTTGGTGATCAAGGAGAGGAAGAGGGAAGTCAAGCTAAGGAAGCAAGGAAGAAAGCCATGGAGGAGGAAGAATACAAAAAGAACACACCCGTCTGTCAATGCGAAAAAGCCCTAGCTGCTGTAAAAGTAGTTATGGGACTTCCTTATGAGGTAATCCAAGACATGTGTTCTCCTTCCTGCAAAATTCATTTATTTGGGGTTTATAAAGCTAACAGGTTATTGTTAGAAAATGAAAAAGAATTAAAACAAATTAACAAAGAACTTAAAACAAATGAGTCAAAATATTTTATCAAGTTAAATGAAGCTGTAAAGGAAAATGAGCATTTAAAAAGAAATCTTTTGGAAAGAAATGTTGAAATAAATGCTTTAAAAGAACGTGTGGCACTAGCTGAATTTGAAACAAGCAAATTAAAAACCAAACTTGAAAAGTGGATAATCTCTGGGATGAAACATCAGGACCTCTGCAAGAAACAACGGGGGGCTAGAATTAAGGCTAGTTTGGGAAGCGAAGAAACCACTCATGTTTATCCTCCTCCGAGTACTTACTGTTATTCTCCTATGCCTACACCTCATCCAACTAATGAATTAATTCAAAAAGATATCATAAGGAGATTCACGAGGAGTATGATTATGGTGCAAGTAGTGGTCTGGCCAGTTCTAGTATTAGCATTTCTGATTTCAAAAAGTCTTCAATAGATAATAGTTTAAGTAGATTTGTTTCCCAATAGTCTATTACAGACAATGGCATGTGTAGTTCCATCTCTAGTCCAGCTTGTTCATCTTCAAATGTTTATGAATCAAATCATGATATTTCAAATGCTTGTGTTAATAGAAATGTTGCTTGTTCAAGTAAAGCTTCAGACAAACAAACAAAATCAAATTGTTTTGAAAAGTTCTTCTCTCATCCAATTCCATCTTTTACACCAATTCGGATTTCTAAACCTAAAGAGCAGGAGACAACTTCTTCATATGTCAGTCATATTAGTGTAAATGAATCAAAACCTGCTAAAACTAAGGATACTAAAGAAAAATCAAAAAAATCATATGACTCTTATAGCGATTCTAATTCACATATGTCTGAATGTGAGGAAGAGATATTAATAGATCAAGCTTCTGTCTCAAAATATAAGAAGAAAGGTTTAAAATCTAAGTGTTTTAGATGTGAAAAGGAGAATCATGTAATTAAACATTGCCCTGAGTATGTTAGGAGAAATGTAAATAATAGTTCATTAGGAAGTAGATTAAATCATTTCATAAATATTTTTCCCTGCAAAAAATCTTCTGTTCTGAGACCTAAGTTAGTCATGACTTGGGTCCCGATTTCCAAATCTTAATAATTTTTTTCAAATGCCAGGATCATTCCAGAAAAGCTGTTAATAGCTTCTGGCACGTTGATAGCGGATGTTCCAGGCATATGACCGGGTTGAAGGACCTACTTACAAATTATCACGTAATAAATGGAGGATATGTTGCTTTTGCTGGAGACAAGAAAGGAGGAAAAATGATCGGTCAACGGGAAGTATCAAATGGTTCGTTGACTCTAGAGAAAGGTGAACTACATTCCAGAGCTGGCATTCAATTTGTTAAGTGTATCACAAATCTCTGATAAAGATATTCCAGTGTTGTTTATGTCCAACGAATGCTTGTTTCTTAAACCAAAGTTTATTATCCTAGAGGATTTAGTGATCATGCGTACTCCAAGGAAAAATGATACATATCTGCTGGATATGGGATCAAAAGAATCCACCTCAACCGTGACATGTCTCTTGTCAAAAGCTTCATCTTCTAAATCCTTCTTGTGGCATAGACGATTAGGACATGTTATTTTAAAAATATTAATAAGTTGGTTAAGAACAATCTTCTAAGGGGGCTACCACTTAAATAATTTTAAATGGCTTGTGCTCAAGAAAAACGACACAAAAGCCACACAAGCTTAAGCTTGAAAATACTATTTCAAAACCCCTTGAATTATTACATACCGACTTATTTGGTCCTATTAGTGTTAAATCTATTGCTAAGAAATCTTATTGTTTGGTTGTTACAGATGATTATTCAAGATATTATTGGTTAAGATTTCTGGCACACAAGGGAGACACCACTAAAGAGTTTCAGAAGCTAATCCTCTTAATTGAAACCATCAACAAAAGGAAGGTTATGGCCATCAGAAGTGACAATGGAACTGAATTCAGAAACCATATCTTTGACTCATTCTGTGTAAGCAAAGGGATTCTCAGACAGTTCAGCACTGCTAGGACACCTCAACAAAATGGTGTTGCTGAAAGTAAGAATCGTACCCTTATTGAAGTAGCAAGAACTATGCTGATTGAGTCAAAGCTTCCAATCATTTTCTGGGCAGAAGCATTCAACTGTGCATCCTATGTACTATACAGGGTTCTTATTATGAAAGATAAGATGAAGACTCCTTATGAGCTTCTTTGTAAAAGGAAACCCTTGATTGACTTCTTTCGTCCGTTTGGTTGCTCATGTACTTTGCTGAATACTCAAGCACAGAAGTTAAAGTTTGGTGCAGTCTCTGATGAATGTTTCTTTGTTGGCTATTCCACCTCAGAAAAGGTGTATCGAGTGTACAACAAAAGAACGTGTATTGTGCAGGAATCCTTTTATGTTAATTGGCAGGAGTCTAATTCACCAAACATGGGATCAGAACCAAAATGGTTTTATAACTCCAACACTATCTTCAAATCATTCAATCTTCCAGTATTTGATGATGATGTGGTTCCTCAAACCAATATGCAAATCATTCCTCCACCTGAACCTCTTCCACAACTTCCAATTGACCCTCCATCTCCACCTACATTTGATGTTCCACCTATATCACCTACACCTCCACCACAACTAATTCCTCCATCACAACTAATTTCCCCTTCACAACCATCACAAACCACATCTTCATCTCAATCCAATCCATTAACCCTTAACACCAACTTCAAAACCTTAAAAGATCACTCACATGATTACATCATTGGTTCTATTACAGATGGTGTGAGGACATGGAGTCAATCTGGAATGATAAATGAATGTATTTACACATGTTTCTTATCTTAAATTGTTCCCAAAAATATCTCAGTAGCTCTTCAAGACCCAAGTTGGGTTGAATCTATGCAGTTGAAGCTTCAACAGTTCAGGAAGTTGAAAGTTTGGGAGTTAGTTGATCTTCCTCCAAACAAATATCCCATTGGTACCAAATGGGTGTTCAGGAACAAGCCAGATGATCGAGGAGTGGTAGTAAGAAACAAGGCAAGACTGGTCGTCCGTGATTTGCACAGGAGGAGGGAATTGACTACACTGAAGTGTTTGCTCTAGTTGCTCGCATCGAAGCCATTAGAATTTTTCTTGCTCACGCTGCTCACAAGAACTTCAAAGTGTTTCTGATGGACGTGAAGTGTGCATTTCTATAAAGGAACATTGACGAGGAGATTTATGTTTGTCAGCCACTAGGTTTCGAGGATCCAGATTTTCCAAAGAAAGTATATAAACTTGATAAATCCTTATATGGATTGCATCAAGCTCCTCGTATCTGGTATGAAACACTGACACAGTATCTGCTCAGCAAGGGTTTCTCTCATGGAACTATAGATATGACATTATTCAAGAAGGAGGTTGATGGTGAGATGTTGATTGTTCAAGTGTATGTTGATGATATTATTTTTGGGTTTACAAATGAGAAACTGTGTAGAAAAGTTGAAGAAGTGATGAAGGATCGCTTTGAAATGAACATGATGGGGGAGATGTGCTTCTTCTTAGGGTTGCAGGTTGAACAAAAGCATGATGGTATTCTTATTCACCAAGAAAAGTACATTCAAGAGATTCTCAAAAAGTTCAAGATGGATGATGCTTCTCCATAACTTACTCCATTCACTGCTCAAACCTGCTTAACTCCATATGATAATGGGAAATCCGTGGATGCTCATCGCTATCGTTCTATGATCGGATCTCTCATGTATCTCATGGCCAGCATCCGGATATTACATTCGCCGTGTGATACTGTGCCCGTTTTCAAGCCAACCCAAAAGAATCACATGAAAAAGCTGTTAAACGCATCTTTTGTTACTTAAAGGGCTTTTCTCGTTTGGGTCTTTGGTATTCAAAAGGAGGGAACTTTGATTTACATGCCTATTCTAACAGTGATCATGGTGGTTGCAGGATCAACAGGAAATCCGTCACTGGAGGATGTCAATATCTCGAGGATTGTCTTGCTTCATGGCAAAGCAAGAAGCAAACAACAATATCTCTATCTACAGGAGAGGCTGACTATGTTGTTGCATCAAGTTGCTACTGCCAAGTGCTTTGGATACAACATCAGATGATGGATTACGAAATCAATTTTTTTCATACACCACTCTTTTGTGATAATGAAGATGCTATCAAAATCGCCAAAAATCCAATTCATCATACTCGTACCAAGCACATTGAAACAAGGATTCATGCAATCAGAGATGCTCAGGAAAAGGGTTTCATTGATATTATTCCTATCGACACAAAGAAAGAAAGAGCAGATCTTTTCACTAAAATATTTGATAAACCTCGTTTTTATGAATTGGTCTCTATGCTAGGTTTAATATCTTTTTGAAAACTCTTTTCATAATAAATTGTGTAAAAACTGTAAATAACTCTTTCTGTTCATTTTCTACTTTTGATAAACTCTTTCTGAAAAACTTCTTTATCCCATATTCCTTCACTTCTTTGATCTTTAAAAAATGAAAAACAGAAATTTCTCTTACATGTCAGTAAAATAGAAATTTCGGGGGAGAATAAAGATTAAACTCTAAAAGTTTTTCAATTTTGTCTTTTCAGCTGACCCAGAAAAAGAAGTTTGAAGGAGGTCAACATCCTTGTGTTGGGATATGCGTGGTAGGCTCAGTCTGAAAATGAAGTAAACAGTGATCGTGTAGCTAAATTAAAGTTTAAGAACTCGGTGATAAGGATTATCCTCTTGACATTTTGGCCTGCACAAAGTCACAAGTCCATGTCAAAAATGGGTTGAGAGTTTCAAATCTCTGCTTTGATATTCCAAAAAAATTTCCAAAATCTCCTTATCCCCAAGTCCTGAATCATGCTTCTAGTTAGCACAATAAATGCTTCTAGTCTAGCTCTTCAGAAAAGTCTCTCAATTGAAGCTTCTCGTTAGTTCTTCAAAAGTATATCTCGTGCTTATCTCTTCTACTATGTGTGAACATTGACCTAGAGTGATGATCTCCTTTGTTATACGTGAGTATAGACCTGGAGCTCTCATCAGCACATTCTGATGATCTTCTCTGTTATACGTGAGTATAGACCTGAAGCTCTTATCAACAGTTCAGATGATCATCTCCTTTGTTATACGTAAGTATAGACCTGGGCTCTTATTATCGGTTCCCCAAAATAAAGGCACAATGATTCTTAAATTAAGATCATTGTTGAAATCCCAAAAGAAAATCAAGCAGAGTTAATCATATTACTCAATAAACCATGAGGACAGGATAAGTACTTTGCCAAATGTTTGTGGGGACAAAGTCATTAGAGATTCTATAATTAAACTAAAACATGATAAAGACAGCTATAGATTACGCGTTGAAAAGAATAAGGCATGGGCTTAAAAGGACAAACATATCAGCAATCCCACCAATCTTTGACTCTCTAGAACAACCCCTTGAAAAAGATTCGTCTATATCCTTTTATTCTTAATTTTATCTTATTTCTTATTTTATTTTAATATTTTGTTTTATTTTTCTCTTGGTTTTTTGTTTTTTGTGTTGATTTTGTGGGGCGATTAAGTTCTTTTTTTCATGAAAGCGTATGTGTATATAAATCCTTAAAAATAAAAATAAAAAAATTATTCAAAAATTTTCAAAATTTAGTAGGTGTTAGGTTCCAGCGAAACTAAGTTTCGCTAGCATTTTCGCTAAACAAACCAGCACATTCGCTCCATTCTGAGTAACATGATTTTAAATGTGTTGTCGAGCAAAACTATAGTTTTGCTGCCAGCGAAAATAGATAATATATATTGGACTGAGTGGAACCAGTCTCTCATTTTCTCTCGACTTCGAAACTAACCCTACTTAATAACCGGTTTCATTTGATCCGCCTTTTGTTGATTTCCGTCTCGATTTTGGGTTTCTAAACCTATTGGTTAGTGTTTCGACCTTATTCAACCACATTAATCGTGATTTTGACCAATGTATTGTGGTTTTAGGCTGATTCGCTGGGTCGTAGTGTTCGCTGATTTGTTCAGTGAAACTACGAGTGTAACCAGCAAAACTGAACGAAAGTTCAAAGTTCCGAGTGAAACTGTCTAGTCATGTTGTCCGTGCATACTTAATAGTTTCGCTAGGATAGTTTTAGCGAAACTATAGATTCGCTCAAGCACATGATTTTGTGTCTAAGCCTCAGCGAATCTATATTTTCTCTATTGTGAAACTGTAATTTCTACATAAGCGAAACAATAGAATCTCTCAGACACATGATTTTGTGTCTATGTAATAGCGAATCTATACTTTCGCTTGTACCAAACTATAGTTTCTGCCACAGCGAAACTGTTAAACTTTGCCTGTGCAAAACTACAGTTTCATCCGCAGCGAAACTGTTGAGCTTTCAAATTTTTTTATTATTTTGTTTCACTTCATTGTTAATTCTTTTATCTATGTAAACTTAAAGAATTAACAGGGCCATGATTGTGTTTTGTAGAGGAAGAAGGCCAACATTGCCAAACTAATATTTGATTGCATGTCTGAAAACATAATGGCATTAAAAAAGGATAAATGGCTATTAAATCCAAGATTCGTGCAGATGTTGATAAATGATTTAATTCCAAATGTGCCTAGACATGGAGAGATCAAGAGACTGGTTCAGATGAACACAAGGATATTTGCTGACTGCTAAGCTATAAGACATGATTTTAATAGGAAGATCACATATCTCTGGGAAAACATGTACCCAACTGAGAGGTGGAATTACATCAGGAGATTGATTGAGAATGAAAACAAGAATGCTGAAGAAAATCAAGAAAAATAGGCTGAAGCAATTAAGAAAAGGAAAAGGTATGCCAAAGAAAAAGAATATAATTTGGAAGATGAGATTGATGAAGTAGAAGAAGAACTAAGGGAGAACAGAACAAAGAAGAAGGCAGATCAGGGAGAGCCAGCTAACATTACTAAAAGGAGAACAAAGCATAAACAACATGTTTCTTCTGAAACTCCTGAAAGAAGAGATGCCAGATCGGAGCTAGACCAAGATGTTATTAGAAATCTGAATGCATCTTTGGCAAATGAACTGGGGATGATCAAAACCAAAATGGTAAACTAAGAACTGAGAGAAAATAAGAAAGATAAAGTGATGGAAAGCATGAAGAGCCTGATGACGGATCAACAGGAGTTGATAAAGAGGCTACTCAAGGAAGTAAATGAGCTAAAAGCCAATGCCATCCTGCCCAATTAGTTAACTCAAGCTGAATTAAATGATCTTACTGATACATCAAAGTACTCATTTCTAAAAGTGGGTAGTTCAACTAGGGTAGGAGAGGGCACAAGTGGAGCTGGAGTTGGTGCTAGTGGTAGTGGTGCTGGTGGATCTGGTGTTGGCGGCTCAGATGCTGAAGTAAGAGTTAACAAAGAAAGTGGTGTGAAAGAAAGTGTTGTAGGAGATGAGGCTGAGGTAGTAGAGGTTGGATTCGTAGACATGGGGTTTGATGTAAATGTTGATTTGACTGGTGATGAAGTGTTCAGGGAAGAAGGAGATGGAGCAGGTAGGAAAGAAGCTGAGTTGAATTTGATAGATGAAAAAGAAGAGATTGAGGAGCAATTGGTGGATTATGACTTTGAGCCCGAATAGTATGAGGTAGACGAGTGACCATTGACATATGTGGCTTAGAGAAGCTCAGCTGAAGGAGATATAATTGAGATGGACAAGGAGGATTGGTTCATGAAAGTGAAGGAACTAGAACAACTGAATCCTCTATTTCAAAACATTCAAGAACAGAGCTGAAAGGAATCTAATAAAAAGATAATCAGCTAGAAATACAACAGTGAGTTGAAAATGTTTATGATCAAGAGAAGAGGAGGGGGAATCTCATACTTACATAAGAGGAAGGCATTCAAGACCTTGCCAAGATATGATATAAGAAGATTGGCTAAGATTCCACTATTGAATTCAAACTTAAGTGAAAGAGCTACGCTGCTGGAGCAAGGGATTAAAAGGGGGCTGAATGATAATTTTAAGTCATTTGGATATATGAAGATTGAGAGAAGGAGATCCAAAAAGGATATGGATTGGGTGACCGGAAAGGGAAAAATTGTATTGAAGCTGAAACCAGCAAAGACTGTGAATAGAGTGAGGGTACCCAATCCACAACCCCTAAGATTGCAAAAGTTCAAAAAATGGTTTTATGATAACAATACGGGAGAAGCAGTGGTAAGAGTGAAGGACGAAGAAGAAATCAAATTATTTGATCCTTTGGAAGTATTTTCTTATTGTGATGAGGATCTGGTGGTTCTGTGTGAGAATCACATAAAAGCTGGAGTCGGAGCTGAAACAAGGACTGAAACAAGCCTCTTCATGAGGGTTGCAAACAAGACTCGGGGAGTTAGGGCTGAAGTCAGAAAGCTAGCAGAGAAAGTATATCAAGCTGACGAACTAAGGATGGACGTGCAGGATTTGACAAAGCAATTTGAAAAGGCAAGTGCACGGGGAGAGGAAGAGAATACAGCCTAAGCTGAACAGGAAACATCTAATAAAGCTGCTGAGGGAAGTCGGAGCTGAACGAGAAGATAAGTGGGTAAGGTCTAACCTAGGGGGAGTATTGATGATCTAGAATAGGTTGGACTCACCATTGTTATTATTTTTATTTTGTTTATCAACGTAATAGGATGAATGTTAGCTTACTTAGTTTGTATTTTGTATTTTGTAGTTTTGTGCCCAGCAAACCTATGAATGAAACTGAGTTTCGCTCATAGTCAGCTGATCTGGTTCACCCAGCGAAACTGTGTTTCGTCGCCGGGTGAAACTAGGTTATGGTCAAGACAGTTTCAGCAAAACTATTAGCGAAACTACAGTCTGCTTATATATTGAAAGTTTCATTCATTGTAAGCAAGTTTTTGCAAACCCTAATAGTGAAATATTGTTATTGCATTTTGGTGTATTTGGCTGGAAACTTATTTTGATCATATTTGAGCCTTTGTTTCATCTTCTTTGTATGAGTTTGGAGATTATTGAAAATGTTTGAAACTTTTTCATTGTGTTATTGATAGAGTTGTGTTGATTCAGTGGGATTTCTATATTTTATGAATCACTTGCACTGATTATCGATCATATGGCAAAAACTTTATTAGGGTTTCAAACATTTTCAATAATCTCCAAACTCATACAAAGAAGATGAAACAAAGGCTCAAATATGATCAAAATAAGCTTCCAGCCAAATATATCGAAATGCAATAACAATATTTCACTATTAGGGTTTGCAAAAACTTGCTTACAATGAATGAAACTTTCAATATATAAGCAGACTGTAGTTTTGCTAACAGTTTCGCTGTCCAGCAAAACTGTCTTGACCATAACCTAGTTTCACCCGGCGACGAAACACAATTTCGCTGGGTGAACCAGATCAGCTGACTACGAGCGAAACTCAGTTTTGCTCATAGTTTCGCTAGGCACAAAACTACAAAATACAAAATACAAACTAAGTAAGCTAACATTTATCCTATTACATTGATAAACAAAATAAACATAATAAAAATGGTGAGTCCAACCTATTCTAGATCATCAATACTCTGAGAGGAACTCCCAGGCTCTATGATTGTAAGTAAGAAGTTCTCCACCTTTCTGGTAGCATCACCCTCTTGCACGGGGGAGCTACGAGTTAGGTTCACCACGTCCACAGGTTCTTGTAGGCTTGGTTGAGTCCTCTGGATTGGTGTCTCAGCTAACTTTCCCTTGAGATCAGTGATCTCATGTTGCTGGTCATTGACCTTTCTTTGTAAGATAGTCACCTGAGATTCCAGGTGACTAATCTTGGAAACTAAACAGGTGCAAAGTTTGGACAGTTTGTGCACCTTTGGTTGCAGACTCCCCTCATCTTCATCAGAAGAATCATGGGGGGATGAGAGAATAGGACCAAAGTCTTCTTCCTTATCACCAGCTTGTGTTTCTTGCCTGCTAGATTTCCCCTACACACTAACAGCTTCAAAGGAAGTTTTAATGGGCTGGGTTGCCATGGTTGAGGTCTTAAAAATGTAATCACTTACAAAAGTGAGAGCCTCTTCTATATGGGCCTCTTGAACAAGTTTAGGAAGGTCCACCTCAGTTATGGGTGGATGATGTGGGCTAGATATAGGTGATTCAAGAGCACACATCTCTCCTTGAGTAGGAGTTGAGAAGAGAGACTCATGATACTCACTGAAACCTATATCTTCATCATTATAGAATTCAAGGTTTGGGATGGTTGGTTGAGGTCTAGCGGCTGGGGATGGTAGCTTTCCCATGAAGGTTGATCACTAGAGTTTTGAGACTCAGAGTGAAGGCTTAAGGCCGGGGTAATGAGCTCATCAGGCTGAGCATAAAGAACCTCAACACTAATCATAGAAGTAATGGGAGTGGTCTGTTACTCAGGAGAAGTGGGAGCTCTAGTGTCCACTTCTTCCTGCATGATTGGTGATTTGGGGGCCTGCTCAACCTAAGTAGCCTGAGCAGGGGTTCATTTGGATTTTCTTTGGTAGGTGATGGTGATTTTTGGCTATATGGGTGGTGTAGATGTAGAAGGTATGGGTTCAACATTGGCTGGTGCCGCCAAGTTGTCACCTTGAGGAATGAGCTCTTATATTTTTAGAACCAGGGCTGTTTCTACCCCTGAGAAGCCAACAGTGGGGTTTTTCATTGTTCTAAAGATGTCGGGCTTCATCTGTCCTAGTTTAATAGTGTTACCTATTCCCCTTAACTTTGAGCCCAGTTCATAGTTAAGAATGTGTTGAACATATCTAGGGAGCATGTAACACTCTAAGGAGTCCAAGTTAGTAAGCAGATTTGTATAAACAAATTGAGAATACTTGAACTTGACCCCTTGAACCATTCCATGGACTATGTAGGATAAGTCCATATGAATTTGGTCCCAACCTCCATGTTTGTTAGACAAATAATGGATGACCACATAGAGGAGGTACTTCCATTTGGAGGAAACCTTACCCTTTTTGAAGGTTCTTACAGAGTAGTCCCCTTTATAGCCCATCTGTCGGAATGAGTTGTTGACAGCAGATTTTGGGAAGGACAAGTCACCATCTTCATCATCCAGCCTTAGATGAGAGTTGATGGCGGCTGGAGTGATGAATACTGTCCTCCCCTGCACTATGGCAGGCAATACCTTCCCACCATCCAAGATGACCTCTTGGTAGGTCCTCCAAAACTCTAAGAGTTGATCTTCTTACAATGGAGGGTCTATTCTGAGGGCGGTGAGGTAATTGGATAGAGAAAAGAAGCGGTAAACATCTGAGAAACCAGGATCTTTCTCAGATGATAATAGAGCAACTTGATTGTGTTGCCTGTGTAACAGTATGGAAAAATCAAGTTGGTTTAGGAGATCAGGGTTGGCCATTTTGAATAGCTTTGAAGTGAAAAAGGTAAGAACAAGGTCGGTTTGTAGGTGAATTTAGGGTTTGAATTTTTGCAGATGAAGGAGAAAGTGAAGGAGGGGGAACTATTGTACGAATATATATATATATATACACACACACATATATATATATATATATATATATATATATATATATATATATATGTATGTATATATATATACATACATACATATATATATACATACATACATATATATATATACATACATATATATAATACATATATATATATATATATATATATATATATATATATATATATATATGTATATGTATGTATGTATATATATAGTAAGGATTTGAGACAAAGTTAATACAAATAGATAAACTTTGAAATCTGGGTGTCGGTCCCATGATCTGATCTAAATTATAAATGTTTAATATAGATATCCTCCAACAATTAAATAATATTTTGGTTACTTTTTATTATATATTACTCCATAAAAAGGTCATATTTGTATTTTGATGATTTTAAGAGACTATAAGTTACAACGATAAATTTAACTAGACTTGAAACCAATGGGTAAATAAAACCTAAACAAATTATGAAAGAAATTGTAAAAACAAAGCCAAACACAGAGTAAGTTAATTTATTAATGTCGCATTTTTTTTAATTGGTGCAGTTCAAGTTATGTATTAAACTTAAAATATAAAATCTTTAGTTCAAACAATTTCAAGGTCCACGTGTGTGATTTTTTTTGCTTGACGATTGAATTAATTTGTGGATCTACTAGCGTTCAAAACAAGTTCACTAAATGTTGTTCACCGATTAAATTTATTGTTTGCAATTTTCACAAGATGATTTGTTAATTGAATTACTTTTTAAGCTGAACACAGAAACATCAAATGTGAGAATTGAGATAACAAGCATTTAGGCTTAAAGGCCCAACATCACCACCACATATTTCATATGGGAATAAAAAAAGAAACCTAATCGATAGTGAAAAAAAAAGCATCGACGGCAGCCGCAGGGAGAAAAGGTACGAGGGGGAGTTGGCAAGCATATTCAAGAGTTCATACGCACAACAATTAGAGGAAGACTTGATCAGATTCAAAGAGAGAAGTAGTAGATCAATCGGTGATTTTGGAGTAATCTTAAACAAAGACATCTATAACACAAATTGAAGATCATTCGGTTTTGCTTCGTTTTTGTTTATTTTCTTTGATTTCATTGATTCTTTCGTTTATGTTAGTAAAGTTCGCAACTTTATTATTGTTCTTGATGTTTTTAAACGTTATGAGTAGCTAAGTTTTTAATACTACCTAGGTTGGGTTGAAAACTAATATGTTTTGACTAAATATTTGGTTTTGATTTCATATATTTGTTTATTAATCGTAGAACTTGATTATTTTTCAATTAAATATGAATATGTGTATTGTTTATGCTTGAAAAATGTGGCCATGCTCGTGTATGCTTGATCTTGAAAGATTGCGTGACATCTAGATTAAATTTTACATGTTAAAATTAATTACTTTGTGTTTTTAAGTTTAAACTTTGATTAGAGATAATCTTAGGAGTTTTGGCTGTGATTTTGATAGTATTTTCAGTGTGCTACCTTATCTAGAACCTAGGGGGTGATAAATATTGCTTAAAACCTCCTACCCATTGCTTGTTAGGTTTAGAATTCGCGAAAACGTGTTTTACCTTTCATTCATGGTGTTAGTGTTTTGGGGTATTTAATTAGATTTAATTAAGTTGTCCATTATCTTAGGGTTAGAAAATATAATCTTAAAGATATTATGGTAGAAAACCTAGGGGCGATCTTCCATTAGACATTTTAATAAACCTATCTTGTGCTTCACATATGTCTTTGATTTTCTTATGGAGTAGCAACATACCTAGTTAACCCTTGATTCGTATTTTTAGAGATAGTCATACGAGTCATTCCGTTTATGTCATTACATATTAGTTGGATTTCTACCTAGATAGTTATTTCACATATTTGATTGTATTCAAGTTTCCAAGTTTGAATTCTGAATTGTTAACTTCTTTCGTCATGTTTAGATTAATTAGTTTTATTTAAATTATTTATTTTGTTTATTGATAATTATTTAAATAGTTTAATTAATTAGGTTAGAATTCGATAAAGGTCTATTATCGAGAGCCGCCAAAGGTGTCCACGGATTCGATATCCGGACTTACCTAAACTTTACTATATCACGACCGGTACACTTGCCGTTTGTGTGAAGTTTAGTTAGGAATTTCCTTTTTAAAACTCATATGTGAAAATCATTTTTTTATAAATTAATATATATATTTTCACACATCAAGTTTTAGGCGCCTTTGCCGGGGACACTGATTTGGCGATTTCGAGAACGACCCGAGTAGGGAATCTAATCATTTGTTTTCTAGTTTAGATTTATTTTATTTTTTATAATTTGGTGTAATTTGCCTTAGTCGTTTATTGTGCCTTTAGTTAGTATTTTGTCTTTTTATTTTTTGTGTCATAATCAATTAGGTAAATTTCTTTTTCTTTTTCATTTTTAATTTTCTTTTAGTTTATGCGCCACACCTGTTCTACCAGACCACCAGAGTTTCATCCACTTGACGATCCAGAGTGTGCACTCGATCGACATTCGAACGAGTCTAACATGAAGCTTGAGACCGAGAAAGAGTCATACGACAACGAATCCACTCACACCGCAAAATCTACAATGGCCGACGAGCAACCACCAGTGAGGAGAGTGATTGCCGACTACGCCAAGCCCACTGCTGCCTGAGCTAGGTCTAGTATTGCACGTCGACCTGTCACTGCCAACGATTAGCAAATCCTTCCCCGAATATTTCCCATGGTCACTAATACTGTTCAGTTCCACGGTTTGCCTGCTGAAGACACTAACTCTCATCTGGCTCGCTTCGTGAGGATCTGTGACACCTTTCAGGTAAATGGTGTTTTCGAGGACGCATGCAAGTTGCACCTCTTCCCATTCTCTCTTACTGACCGCGCCCACAGCTGGCTTGAGTCCCTACCTACAGGATCCATTACCATATGGGCTGATATGCAAGACAAGTTCTTGTGTAAGTACTTTCCCCCTTCAAAGACCACTCGTCTGAGGAGCATTATTCATTCATTTCAGCAGAAGTCGGGACAGACTTTCTACGAGACCTGGGAGCATTTCAAGGAGCTAGTGCACTAGTGCCCACATCACAGTTTGGAGGATTGGGCGTTGATTGAGATGTTTTACAATAGAGTTACTCCTGCGACGAGGAACATGCTGGATACTACTGCTGGTGGTAATAAAATGACCACCAAGACTGTTGAGGAATGCAACATGATGTTCGAGGACCTAGCCATGAGCAGTTATGAGTATCTTGGTTCTAGAGCCCCGGTTGCTACTCAGCGAGGAGTGCACCAAGTTGATTCTAGCACAGGTTTAGCCGCCCAGGTTGTAGCATTGGCTAAGATGGTAGCAAACATGCAAAAGAAGAAGGAGCAGGCCTGTGAGATTTGTCGGGGTGGTCATGATACGATTGATTGTCCTATTTCTCCTGATAGTTTTCAGGAGCAGGTTGACTTTGTCAGCAATCCCAACCAAATGCAAGGAAATGCCTTCGGTAATTCCTATAATCCTAGTTGGAGGAATCGGTAGAACTGGAGGAGTGGGAACCCATCGGGTTTTCAACTGCATACTCAGAGTTTGTTTCAGAATCAAAGTTTGATTAGTGGCCAAACTAGTGGCATAGGTCAAGGTGAGAAGAAGCCACCCTTGAGAAGATGATGATGCAACAGTCATAGATGTTGACTCAATTCATGGTGAGGGATGACACTAGGTATAAGAAAGCACAAGCTAGAGATCATGCATATTAGGTTAGGTTCCAGGAGAACGAGGCCATGATCAAAAATCACGAAGCATTATTGCAAAATATAGAAAGGATTGTGGGCCACTTATCAGATTTGTTTCAGGAAAGGCAACCTGGAGGCCTACCTAGTAATGTAGTGAAGAATTCAAATGCGCATGTGAAAGCTATGACAACAAGGAGTGGTAAGTCGTCTAGTGTGGTTGAGCCTCCTGTAGTAATTGAAGAAGAGGTCTATGAGGAGATAGAGATGGAGGCACCTACTGGCAAGGTGCAACAGAGGCTACGCCAAGTAAGTGCAGCACAGCCAAAGGAGTCCGTAGAGAAGGTTGCTGAGAAGAAGAAGGCGAAGGAGTCATTAGTCCATTTTGACAGACTTCATAACCAAAACGATTGGCTTAGCATCAGTCTGAGGAGCAATATGGGAAGTTCCTTGAGATGTTTAAACAGCTTATGGTGAACTTACCTTTTGTAGAGGCATTACAGCACATGCCTAAATATGCTAAGTTTCTGAAGGATCTACTCACTAATAAGAAGAAGTTGGAGCAGATCTTGACTGTGATGTTGAGTGAGGAGTGTTCGGCTGTTATGCAGAATAAACTACCACAGAAGATGGCTGATCCAGGTAGTTTTACTATTCCATGTATCATAGGTGGTTTGTCTGTAAGCAATGCTTTGGCAGATCTAGGGGCTAGCATCAACTTGATGCCATATTCTGTATTCGCTAACCTAGATCTAGGCGAGCCAGCATCGACACGATTAAGCATTCCGTTGGCGGATAGGTCGGTGAAGTATCCACGACGGATCGTAGAGAACATGCTCGTTAAGGTAGATGAGTTTGTTTTTCTTGTTGATTTCATGATCTTAGATATGGATGAGGACGAGAAAGTCCCATTGATCTTAGGACGGCCTTTCCTGGCTACTGCGAGGGCATTGATCAATGTCCTTGAAGGCAAGCTTACCTTACGAGTTGCGGATGAGACGGTCACATTCGACGTGAACAAATCCATGAAGAACACACACGATCAGGATGATACCTTGTACTTCATAGATACCATTTGGACATAGGTGACTATGAATTTTAAAGAGTTTATCAGATCAGATCAGACAAACTCACAGATCCTGGTTAGGGAAAACCAGGAAATCAAGTTGACTGTTTTTGCCTTTGAGCATGACTCGGTAGATGGTGAGAGTCAGCCTCTCAAGGAAGCCAACGTATGTGAGGTGATTACGAGAGAGGAACCGATAGAGAAGCCATCGGTTGAGACTCCCACATCCTTAAAGCGTAAAGAATTGCCATCTCACCTAGAGTACGTATTTCTGGATGAGGGATCTTAGTTACCTGTCATCATTTCTGCTGGATTGACAGAGGAGGAGAAGAGGAGACTGGTAGATGTGCGAAAGGCACACAAGCAGGCTATTACGTGGAAGCTTATGGACATTAAGGGTATCAACCCCTCATTTTGCATGCATAAGATACTCATGGAAGATGAGTATAAGCCTGTTAGACAGAGTCAGAGGAGATTAAATCCTAACATGTAGGAGGTAGTTAAGAAGGAAGTGATTAAGTTATTAGATGCAAGATTAATCTACCCTATCTCTGACTCGAAGTGGGTAAGTCCTGTGTAGGTTGTTCCCAAGAAAGGGGGGATGACAGTGGTGAGTAATGAGAAGAACGAATTGATTCCAATAAGGACAGTCACCGGGGGTAAGTTTGCATTGATTATCGCAAACTGATGACACCACGAGGAAGGACCATTTCCCACTTCCCTTTATCGATAAGATGTTGGAGAATTTGTCAGGGCAACAGTTTTACTGTTTCTTTGATGGCTTTTCAGGTTATTTCCAGATCCCCATCGCTCCGGAGGATCAGGAAGAGATGACTCTTACATGCCCGTATGGCACCTTTGCATATCGTCGCATGCCGTTTGGGTTATGTAATGCTCCAGCTACTTTTCATCGGTGTATGGTAGCTATATTCCAGGACATAATTAAGGACTCAATGGAGGTTTTCATGGATGACTTTTTTGTGTTTGGGAGTTCATTCAATTCATGTTTGGAGCGTTTGGAGAGGATATTGGCTCGATGTGAGGAGACCAACCTCATGCTGAACTGGGAGAAGTGCCACTACATCGTAAAGGAGGGCATCGTTTTAGGGCACAAGATTTCACACGCGGGGCTTGAGGTTGATAAGGTGAAGATTGAGACTATTAGCAAACTTCCACTACACACATCGGTGAAATCTATTAGGAGTTTCTTAGGCCACGCTGGTTTTTATCGACGTTTCATTAGAGATTTCTCTAAGATTGCTAGGCTGATGACGCAACTGCTAGAGAAAGATGTGCCTGTTGTGTTTTCTGAGGAGGGTAAGAGAGCTTATGAACTTTTAAAAGAGAAGTTAGTGAATGCTCTAATTATGGTTGCCCCAGATTGGAGTTTACCTTTCGAGTTGATGTACGACGCTAGTGACTATGCGATAGGAGTGGTGTTAGGTCAGCATAGGGCCAAACCCTTCCACCCGATCTATTACGCGAGTAACACGCTCACAGATGTGCAGGAGCATTACACCACGACAGAGAAGGAGTTGTTAGCAGTAGTCTTTGTATTTGATAAGTTTAGATCTTATCTCGTCCATTCTAAGACTATTGTTTACACAGACCATGTGGCGCTTAAGTATTTGTTTAGTAAGCAGAATGCTAAGCCAAGATTGATACAATGGATTTTGCTGCTTCAGGAGTTTGACATTGAGATTAGGGATAAGAAAGGAGCGGAGAATGTAGCAGGGGATCATTTTTCATGTTTAGAGGATTCCGGGCATGAGGAGATTAGGGAAGACATGATTGATGATAACTTTCCACATGAGACATTGATGTTTGTGAAAGCACAGGAAGAGGGTTTTCCATGGTTTGCAGACCTGGCTAATTACTTAGCGACAGGGGTTCTGATGAGAGGCATGACACACTAGCAAAAGAAGAAATTTTTTGCAGATGTTAAGCATTACAATTGGGATAACCCCTACCTCTTCTACACTGGAGGAGATAAGATCATACGTAGGTGCGTACATGGTGATGAGGCAAGGAGGATTTTGAGGGATTGCCACTCAGGACCAACACGTGGCCATTATGGAGCGAGTTTTACAGCGAAGAAGGTATTCCACGCTGGGTTTTATTGGTTGACAATCTTTAAGGATGCGCATGAGTTTGTTAGGAGTTGTGATGCGTGTTAGGGTGTAGGAAATATCTCATCTTGGAATGAGATGCGCGAACTACCATTCAGGCATATGAGATTTTTTATTTGTGGGGCATCGACTTCATGGGCCCGTTTCCACCATCTCGCGGGAACAAGTACATCCTAGTAGCCGTAGACTATGTTTCCAAGTAGGTGGAGGCTCAAGCCTTACCCACAAATGATGCTAGGGTTGTTGTGAGATTCATTAAGCAGTTATTTCCTGCTTTGGTACCCCTAAAGCCTTGATTAGTGATCGAGGGACCCACTTCCGCAATGCACAAATAAAGAAAGCCTTGCAACGCTATGGGGTCACCCATCGGCTTGCAACGGCTTATCATCCGCAAACTAGTGGGCTTTTTGAGGTAAGTAATTGGGGTATCAAGCGAATTCTAAAGAAAACAGTTGGATCAAATCACAAGGATTGGTCCGATAAGTTAGACGACGCACTCTGGGCTTTCCGCACAGCATATAAGACACCGAACGGTTCTACACCGTTCAGGATGATTTATGGGAAAGTGTGTCATCTACCAGTGGAGTTGGAGCATCGCGCGTATTGGGCATTGAGGACAGTGAATTTAGATATGTCCATGGCTGGAGCCAATCGAATTCACCAGTTGCACGAGTTGGAGGAATTGAGAGATCATGCGTACATACATTCAACACGATACAAGGAACGTACGAAAGAATTACATGATCGCCACCTGAAAGGTAATATAGAATGCAAGTGTGGGGATCAGTGTTGCTATACAATTCGCGATTGAAATTATTTCTGGGAAAATTGAAGTCCCGATGGTCAGGACCATACACTGTACGCGAGGTATTCCCATACGAAACAATTGAAATCGAGCAAAAGGATGGGGAGAAATATAAGGTAAATGGTCATCGTTTAAAGCATTACATTAGTTGGCCGATGATTGAGAATGAGGATGAAGTGGTCGACTTGCCCCCGTAGGAACCTAATTGAGAGGTTCGAGTCGGGCTGATGACTCGTAGATAAACCAAGCACTTCCGGGAGGTAATCCGAGGGTTCGTTTATTTTTTTACATTTTGTTTTACTTTTTATTTTTAATTCTTCTACCGGATGCTTCTGTGTTTGTCTTTGATTTCAGGTTATTACTCGGAGCTGAATGATCATCTGCTTGATGTTTTTAGTCAAGTTAAAGTGTGAGGATGACACATACATTTTCAGTGGAACTTCTGTCATTGCACGTTACATATCAGGGGAGTTTCAGTTTTCCCATTTCTCGCACTTTTATTATTTTAATTGCTTATATCTATTTGTTCGAACATTAGGGACAATGTTTGATTTAAGTGTGGGGATGGGGTTAGTTGGCAAAATGAAACATTTTGCATTCTGGTTTGAAAAAAAACAAAAAATTTTTTTTAAAAATATATAGAAAAATAAAAAAAATTAAAAATATAGACAAAAAATAAATAATCTAAAAAAAGAACAGAGAAAAAAGGCACTAAGTACCACTCATCCACGCATATAAAACATGACTTGCACGAATCATGATGTGATTTCGATTAGCGTTAATTAGTTAAACCTAGAGCATGATTAACTCTTCAGGTCACATGATTAAGTTAACTTAACAAGCGGTTTTCAAAATAAAATTACATAGATGTCTATTAAGTGAGGTAAATAGAGAGATAATAAACGTGCAATTGTCCACAACTTATACCCTGATTACCTCCATTTTTATGTGAGATTGAGTCTTTAATTCTTGATTATTTGCATTTCACATGCACTTAATTGTTTGAGCGTTTATATCACACGATTACATGCATTTTAGAACTTGTCTAGGTTATACGCATCGAGAGCATGAACTTTGAACTTGCACAAAAGTGATAGAGGCACCTAGGATTTAGCCTTGTGTTTAGCCTGTGATTATCTTACCCTGAATACTATCCACTAGTTAGCCACTTTGAGCCGTTTATTTACCATTTTCTTTTGTTTACACCCATATAAACCTAGCCTTTGTTTATTTAAGCCTTTTTTGTGTTAACCCATGTGTTTTAGAAAATCCGGCTAAGTTAGTGTTTAAATAATATGATTCAATTGTAATGTTGATTAGTTAATCTCAGTCAAAAAAAATGAAAAAATAATAATAAAAAAATAATAAAAAGAGGGTGAAAAATTGACCTGGAAAATGTATATTAGTAGTTTGTTTGTTATAAGATTCAAGTTTGGTCCTTTGTTTTTGTTTATCATTTGCGTATTCTGTTCGTATTTAGGCTAGCGAGGTCGGATTTCTCTAAATGCCTTAGCCTTGTTTTTCCCCTTCTTTATTCCTACCTTTCACCTTGATTTGTGTAAAAGTTCAATTGTTGGTTGGTGTAGATGTGATACCTTTACAAGCTTATGACAATGTCGTGTCGTGATGATATCGAGAGTACCATAGATATAAACTAGTACATTTTTTACTAGTCCATTAAATAAACCGAGAGGAGAGAATATTATGAGAAGTTGTGGATTATTATATGTGTTTAAAGTTTTTAAATGAACCGAGCTTATTCAGCACGTCTGTTTTTCAAAAATTAGTATCACATTTACTTGTTAAGTAGTAATCCTATTGATTGTGATTGAATAGTTGATTGTGTCTTTAAGTAAAACGGGTTGCGCTAATTTGGTTTTATAATTATGTTTTTAAACTTGTTGCTATCGGATATGTCATGGGTTGGGTTTTTGCTTAGAGACAAGCAAAGTTCAAGTGTGAGGATATTTGATATGATCTAAAATATACATGTTTAATATAGATATTCTACTACACTTAAATAATATTTGGGTTACTTTTTATTATATATTACTCCATAAAAAGTTCACATTTGTATTTTGATGATTTTAAGAGACAATGAGTTAAAATGATGAATTTAACTAGACTTGAAACCGATGGCTAAATAAAACCTAAACAAAGTGTGAAAGAAATTGTAAAAACAAAGTCAAACATGGAGTAAGTTAACTGATTAATGTGGCATTTTTTTATTTGGTCCGGTTCAAGTTATGTATTAAACTTAAAATATAAAATCTTTAGTTCAAACAATTTTAAGGTCCATGTGTATGATTTCTTTTACTTGACGATTGAATTAATTTGTGGTTCTACTATTGTTCAAAACAAGTTCACTAAATGTTGTTCACCAATTAAATTTATTGTTTGCAATTTTCACAAGATGATTTGTTAATTGAATTACTTGTTTAAGCTGATCACAGAAACATCAAATGTGAGAATTGAGATAACAAGCATTTGGGCTTAAAGGCCCAACATCACCACCACATATTTCATACGGGAATAAAAAAAGAAACCTAATCAATTGTGAAAAAAAAAAGGATCGACGGCAGCCGCAGGGAGAAAAGGTACGAGGGGGAGTTGGCAAGCATATTGAAAGTTCATATGCACAACAATTAGAGGAAGACTTGATCAGATTCAAAGAGAGAAGTAGACGATCAATCGGTGATTTTGGAGTAACCTTAAACAAAGACTTCTAGAACATAAATTGAAAATCGTTCGGTTTTGCATCATTTTTGTTTATTTTCTTTGATTTCATTGATTCTCTCGTTTATCTTACTAAAGTTTGCAATTTTATTATTGTTTTTGATGTTTTTAAACGTTATGAGTAGCTAACTATTTATTACTACCTAGGTTGAGTTGAAAACTAAAATGTTTTAACTAAATATTTGGTTTTGATTTCATATATTTGTTTATTAATCTTAGAAATTGATTATTTTTCAATTAAATATGAATATATGTATTGTTTTATGCTTAGAAAATGTGGCCATGCTCGTGTATTCTTGATGTTGATGGATTGCATGACATCTAGATTAAATTTTACATGTTAAAATTAGTTACTTTGTGTTTTTAATTTTAAACTTTGATTAGAGATAATCTTAGGAGTTTTGGCTGTGATTTTGATAGTATTTTCAGTGTGCTACTTATCTAGAACCTAGGGGTGATAGATATTGCTTAAAACCTCCTACCCATTGCTTGTTAGGTTTAGATTTCGTGAAAGCGTATTTTGCCTTTCATTCGTGGTGTTAGTGTTTTGGGGTGTTTAATTAGATTTAATTAAGTTGTCCTCTATCTTAGGGTTAGAAAATATAATCTTAAAGATATTATGGTAGAAAATCTAGGGGCGATCTTCTATTAGACATTTTAATAAACCTATATTGTGTTCACACGTGTCTTTGGTTTTCTTAGGGAGTAGCAACATACCTAGTTAACCCTAGATTCGTATTTTTAGAGATAGTCATACAAGTCATTCCATTTATGTCATTACATATTAGTTGGATTCCTACCTAGATAGTTATTTCACATATTTAATCGTATTCAAGTTTCCAAGTTTGAATTCTGAATTGGTTACTTCTTTCTTCGTGTTTAGATTAATTAGCTTTATTTAAATTTTTTATTTGTTTATTGATAATTATTTAAATAGTTTAATTAATTAGGTTAGAATTCGATAAAAAACTATTATCGAGAGCCGCCAAAGGTGTCCACGGATTCGATATCCGGACTTACCTAAACTTTACTATATCACGACCGGTACACTTGTCGTTTGTGTGGAGTTTAGTTAGGAATTTTCTTTTTAAAACTCGTTTGTGAAAATCGTTTTTTTATAAATTAATATATATTTTTTCATACATCATCCCACCTCTGAAAAAGTACCCAAAAAGGTAGTTTTATATGAAGTCTAAAATCTTCCGAAGGTTATTTGTATTCGGAAGGTTTGAGAAAACTTCTGAAGTCAATTTGGCTTTGGAAGATATTCCTTAGTCTTTCAAGAATTTTGCTTCAGAAGAAAAATACTTGGAATATTTTTTACTTCCTAGATAAATTTTCTTTCGAAAGGTATTAAATATCAGAAATTTTATTCAATGAGTGAATAAAGGCTCCGAGACTTAATTGCTTTCAGAGGAAAATAGTCTTTCAATACATATAAGTACTTTATTACAAATATAAGCTTCGGAAGATATATCAGAATTTCTTTCAAAGGTTAATTTCTCAGAAGTAGTTATTTGTTTTGAATACATAATTTTCTTTCGAAGACAACTTGATGTCTTCTAGGAAAATATATCTAAAATTCTTAAAATTCTAAGGGATATCATTTTGAAAAGCTCATTCTAAAATAAACTAGGCTTATATAGTACAATATATTAAAAATAATCTTGAGTTTAGGTTAAGAAAATCTACTCAAAGTTAATCATCCTAATGGTTGATACAAGATACTTAAATCTCTACTAATCAAAAGCTTTTATGAACAGATCAGCATGTTATTCATTTGTGTTAACTTTGACTAGTTTTATTAATCCTTTTTCAAAATTATCTTTAATCAAATGATTATTGATGTTGATGTACTTTGTCTTTGAGTGCTGGACAAGATTCTCTTTAATATAGATAGCCTTGTTGTCTATATGGATGAGAGTCTTCTTGAAGTTGAATCCATAGTCTAGCATCTGTTCATCTTATTTGTATCCGGTTTGTGTTTGATTTTTCACGTATCCTAGAGTTATTGAGAGTTTTACACCATCATACACATAGATTCCACATGTGTGTGGGTGTTTATTGATATGGGTGGTATTGTTTGTTTGATCTAAGTTGAGCCTACAAACTTACAAACATATATGTTTGTAAGTTTGTAAGCCCAACTTAGATCAAACAAACAATACCACCCATATCAATAAACACCCACACACATGTGGAATCTATGTGTATGGTGGTGTAAAACTCTCAATAACTCTAGGAAAAGCTACAAAAGTTCTAACGTATGTTGTTAACAACATTTAAAGATTAGTCTTCTCAAGAAGTGCTAAGTGCATTACTTAATAAAGACATAACCAACCAAATTATATCCATAATCGGTGATGCATTATAGGTTGTTGTAAGTATGATAGATGTGTAGATATCATGCCAAATGCTTTTATCACTTGTTGGTGGATACAAGTACATGTCACTTAGACTACCTAAACCCCTCAAAGTAAATTAAATATCAAAATCCATGTCTCATCCTCCTCAAAGTTACACTTACTCATTCTTATTAAAATAGTTTTATAAGTTAAACCAAAGGTTATCAGTGGAAATGTCAACCACTAAATTATACGTGCAAAAAATGGGGATGAAAAATGCTATATTACTAAAGCAATAGCTTTATTTAAAGTCAATCTTAGTCTTGATTAAAGACAAAACATGATCGTAACATCACGTTCTGATGATAATTTTTTCCAACTCTATTTTCAAATCATGATACCAGTAAAAAAAAAAAGTTTCTATATCCAGTCATCGTCAATAATTACACAATTATCTAATCCTACTTATAAATCTAAACCATTGTCGTAAGTTATTTCTTCGATCCTTTTTTGACAATGAGCACTGCTTTTGAACTTATGTCAGATCACTTGAGCATACAACATTCATGAACAACAATAATGATAATAATAAATCGTAAATATGCTATGATCACTGCTCCTTATGCTTTCTATATTTTCCATCATGATACAATACTAACTTTGTGTATGTCAAAGTTGCACAGTAAAAACTGTGTAAATGGAGACTACATGTACACCTTTTGTGGTTCTTAAGGTAAAAGAGAACAAACCTATACTGCAGACGTACGCCGTTGTCCTACAGACTTGCGCCCTCTAAAATGGTTTAAAATGGCTCTTCTCTTCATTATGAAAAGAAGAAAGGCCAGAACTAAAATCAAAGTTAGAGCAACCTGGAATTGAGGACTTGAAATAACCTCTAGTAATTTCATACTGCTCCTTCTGTAGCACTGACGTGGCAGAAAACTATTAGTCGGTTCAAGGATGAAATCCACTGTCGTTGCTCCTTCACCCATTTTGATAGTTGTGCTTCGCGTTTTGTAACCAGGCATCATTGCCATCACTGGATTTCAATAAATTTGAGGTCCAAGTTAAGAAATTGAGAAAAGTAGTGGTCGTGAAATGATCGGGTTGAGTAATGGATTAAATCCGTTACTTAGGTTAATACCTGACCCGCAAACACACTTTTTATGTTTTAATTTTGTTATAAATAAATAATTTGTTAACTATTACTTCAAAAGCCAAAACATGTTATAATCGAACAATTTAGGAGGGAGTTCTTCATGCATTGAAGTATATTTCAGATGACTTTATACTCGTTTGACTTGTTCAAGCCATTTGACCACTTCCAATTAATATAATTCTTTAAACTAACCTACCATCACCTTGAGAGATATAATATTACGCAAATAGGTCAACATTACCACTTCTAAAGCGCCAAACAAAGGGGCTAAAATATGCCGTTTTTAAGTTTGGGAAAAGATGGCTGAACTCTTGAAAGTCAGCCAACCATTGTATTTAGTTCTAACACAATACAGTATTTATGATTAAGATTCTTAGATAACTGATTTAAGAACAAATTGATCAGGATCTCTGATTAAAATTATAGTTATTCGTGAAGAAAACGAAAGAGAGGATGTCAAAATATAAAAATAGGCAGGGAAGTCGCTAAAATTACCTTTGTAATCATGTCCAGGAGCCAGTATCCGATGATAATCAGCCAAACTTTCACTCGCTTTAATCTGTAGATCATATGAATAAGGGTGTCAAAAAGGCAGGTGATTTAGCCGAAGTATCAAGATGTCCAATGATGCCAGCATGTTATTAAATAACGAATAAAACAACAATCTTTCAAGAAAATGAGAAAAGTTTCAGCCTCATAACTCCACAGCTAAAATTATGTGCTATTAGTCAATTAAAAACAGGGGGGCCATGTATATTTACACTTTCAATCAGTACTGCAAGAAACTAATGCTTCATATAATAATAAATGGAGAATAATAAGAGATTATGAATCGACACACCGTGTAATTTATACCCTTTACTGCAATGGATGCAGGCAAAGGCTCCCCGCAATCTGATGAAAAGACTCTTCCATGCACTCCTGACTACAGAATAATCAATTAATAATATATGCATAAGCTATTGCGAAGAAAAAAAACGTAATGGTGAAAGTATTTTAGAAACAGAATCACTGCAAACCGAAATTTATGTTGGTTAATGTAAATAGACTGCACAGTGATGATGCACCTGTATGGTTACCATTCTTGAGGTATGCAACTTAGAACAGCCATAAAAGTTCAATGACCACTTCATCTATTTGGCCTAGAAATATATCTAATTTGGATACTAAGAATGAATAGAGGACCACAACTCTTTTGATTTTAGTCTCAGTGTGGTCTATTTCAGTTTTGATCCCTTGCTAAGCCCTACAAATTACCTTCACAAGGCTAGCAACAAGATTAAGCATACTCCTTTTGTTATATTGCCATATCATGTGAAGCTGCATATTATGAAGGAAATGTAAACGTTAGACCCAAGAAATTTAACTATGAATATTCTTCAAATGATAGGAAAAGAAAGCCAATGTTATTAGCTTAAGCTAAAAAAAGAATACAACTGTTTTCACTGCATGGAAATGAGACTTAGTGCTGCATCCTCATTTGCTCCGCATTGACGTTTCAAGGGAACAAATTCTACATAACATGTCAAACCTAAATTATCCAGGAACTATTATATGTCATTCCTCAAAGTCATGAAGAATATATCCTATTTCATGATAAATATATACTATGATATGTCATTCCTCAAAGTCATGATGAATATATCTTATTATAAATCATTCCTCAAACGTTTACTGATCTAATCAATGATTAATGTAAGAACCTGACCTCATTAGCAGGCGGCCATTTGTTGTCACTAATCTCCAAAGTCAGTTCAAAACAGCCGCCATAAATATAGTTCCAGTCTTGCATGCCACCATATATGGGATACCTGCAGCAGAATTAATTTAAGAAAAAAAAAAGTTAACTCTAGAATCATCTTAATTTTACAACATTTTCATCTGAAAATCATATTTCAGTTCAGTCAAATTGCACTTTCTGAATTTTAAAATTCTGGAGCATAACATACCAATGAGCCCCGTTTGTGATTCCAGCTTCGAATTCCTGGCTGCGAGACATATTAAAGTGGGAATCGCTATACAATTTTGCCATATATCTGAAAGCTTCATCATCAGGACATGCATAGTAACTTTTGCTGAAATAGTGAACCTAAGGTTACTACTTGATGCTATAAACCTTTATGCCATAGAGTGACTGAACTTGAAATTACATGAAGAACAATGACTTAGAAAACTCACCTCTTATCTTGGGTTCCATCCCATGGATAATTTGCAACAAGTGCTCCCTGAAAAATAAGGAAAATATATCTTAACGGATTTGTATACCATGGTTCACTCAAAGAAAGCATCAAACGTGAAGTTTTGGGTTCTTATACATGGCATTGAGATTGGCACAATGAATCATAAGTGGTTATTCAAGTTGAGAAATTTAGTTGGATATAGTAGCTAATACTTGGTATGAGAGGGAAATAATATACACTAATACAAGAACCAAAGTAGTTGAAAGAACTCGATCCCCCCACCTGCCACCCCCAATAAGACATCCAACAAATGGCATATATAATTGAAGTTGAATGAAAAAAAATAAAAAATAAAAAGTCATGGTTGAGAAAAAACAGCATTTGACCCACGAACAGAATGTACAAAAGGATAATCGCAGCCCCACAACAATCACTAAACCTTGATTTTTTAATTAGTAAATACTCATACAGGTTACGACAAATCTTGATGATCTTAGACAGGGTTGAACTCCTGTAATTTCTTATGACATTTGAACATTGCCTGCCAAGGTGTCTCCTAAACTCTTTTAATCGCTTAAGTCTCCAAAAACTAAAGAATCGGAACATTTGACTTGGCACTTAGTTTAGAAGAGTATTTAACTAATTATGAAATACTTAAAATATCTTTTAATACGACGAATTGAGAAAACTAGTGGAACATATCGCTAAAGGACCAACCAAGCCAAACCAAATGTATCTAGCATAATCTCCCTCATAGCATAGCTGTTGGTAGGGTATAGGGAGGATTTGATGGGGAACCAAGGGATAGAGAGGCTGACACTCCCGACTTTGAAACCTTTTTTTCATCATTTACAACACATATAGGATAATAACAGGCAAATAGCATAAAAATATAGGTAATAGATGGTTACAGTAAGCAAACAAACAGTAATGTAAATAGCGGAAAGTAGAAAACTAGCGCTGGCATACAGTGATGGGTAAACTATATAGGATCAAAGCAAACACCAATATAGTAGCTAAAAACACAAAGCAGCTAGACACTCTCCAAAAGGTCCATAACCCTAATACTATGCAAACAAAAAGTATAAGTATAGCTGTAAGCATAAGAAAAGCTAATGCCAAGGCAAATCTAGGGCATATCTATACACTCCCTAGAAGGTCCATAACTCTATTATAACTCCATGAACTCCTATCCCCAATCATATCCTTGGACAGGTGCAAGTCTGGTAAATCCAGCATACCACTCATCCCATGTCAGTTTAGGTGCAAGTCTAGTAAATCCATTTTTCATGCTTGTGTCTTCTTATGGACCAACAATCGGTTCTGTATAACATAGTCGGTCGAACCAAAACCCAATAAAGCTTTCCCTTTAATCTCGTTGGGAACCTCTTGTCACAATACTTATGTGATCGTTTTCCACTTTGCATGTATATATCTCTCCGTCAATTACACTTGCTCTTCCTCGTCAGTGCATCTCAAAAGCTCCATGAAACCCCATTGTTTGTCCCTTATCTTTCCTTGCACCTCTTCATTCCACCACCTTGACACCTTATGCTCGTTTCTCGTTCCCATTGTGACCCTGAGAGTCTCCTTTGCTACTTGCAGAACGATGTTCCCCACAATATCCTAAATCTGGTTATGACTCTCTCTTTTAATACTGCAATTTTCATCCTTCAAATTTCCTCATCGAATCCTAGGTCTATTTTTCCTCTTTCCCTCGACGAACATTTTCTCGTGCCTATATTTGCAAGCAACAGTCAATGTTAGGTTGCTACTAACTCCCCTGGAACTACCTTTCAGTCTTTCCAACAAGTAGCTATCTACTTAACTCATAAAAATAGTCGATCTGCGTGTTACACCCCCTGCTGCTAAACATGATCAGATGTGATTCCTTTTTTTCTTAAAGAAGAGTTGACTATACCTTGGTCATGATCCATGCAGTGTGAAGGTCCCTACCCCTCTAATTTCTATCCATAACGAAAACCAGGTCCCTATCACTCTAATTTTTATCCATAACAAAAACAACCAATGTACTAACTAAAAACCATCACTATCGCTACCAATATAGCCATGAAAATTACCTCATATGCATTTTGCCTCCTCCCTAGGTATGGCCCCCACGACTTCATCTAAACTATCCCAAAACTCTCTATTCTCTTGATCCCCTAGCTCTACCTATGGTGCATAAGCGCTAGCCAAGCACTATCTGTAACATCATAATCCTTTAGCAACTAAAAAACTCATTCCATTTTTCTACCCCACCGGATCTCAAACACCAAAACTTGTAGCCATTGCATTATGCCCTCTTTGCCCCTTCCACCTAGTCTTGTGCAGGCATATGGCTAATGGACAAATAAGTAAAGTTGTTAAGGCATCGTTTCTAGAAAAGGGGAAACTGAATTATTTCAAGATGACCTAAAAGAAAAAGGTGACAATTTTAGGGATTGGGTACATAAAAAGGGAAACAAATAAATAGATGTTAAAAATAACAAAAGCCATAAGACTGCATATCTATATGAGGTTTGGTCAAGGATGAAGGATTATAAGGTAAAAAGAAAAAAGAAATAAAGATATTTGGAAATTTCTTCTATAGAGAATAGAAATTTGATCTTATACTATCCTGCTTCATGGGCGATACCGTATGTGTCCAACCAATGACTTGGTGGCAATGATTCCATGAAATATGATGAAAAGGAGATAATTGGTGGAAATTTTGCAATAAGAAAATTATATAAAAACATTAGTGTACAGGTGATGAATTAAATTGGTTGTGCAATGTTTTATAGTGTATATATCTATGTATTCCAATGAGGGAAGCCATGTTAAAAGGGTCGATAAAACGGGACATAATCATTTTAAATAGAAAGTAGGATATCTTCCCAATATAACATGATAAACCATAGTCGATATGTCTCACACTCTTTGTTAGAATATTGGCCCAGAAAAAACAAAGATAAAACTCGGTATTTTGTGGGAACTATCACGACTCTTTTTATAAATATGAAGAACAAAAGACCACACCTTAAACTTTATACAATGACCCTCTTTTATACTACTCCTAACCTTAATCACTATGAAATCACAGCTCAAACACAGCTGGATGACAGCCCATTCACAGCCAAAATATTCAATACTTTCCTAATATTTACCTTGACTAACATATTCTACATGCTAACTAAATCCACCCTTATCTTTCTTGGTTCACCCGTATACACCCTTGAACATCAAAATTAATTTCTAACATTCTCGCCCTTAATCTTGATGTTGTACCACCTTGGTCCTGAATTCCAGTCGCTGGAACCATGTTACTTCTAAGTTTGATCAATCATCGATCTTCAAATCTATTTCATATAGCTTCTGTTCTGTCTCACACAACTTCCGTCCTGTTTTCTTCCTTGCTTGCAGCCTTGCAAACCTGCTATCACAGCAGCCCAACAATCTCACTTCCTAGCAAATCACTTGCCAATTGTTTCCTTTGATTGCAAACAGCAACAAGCACTTCTTGTCTTTTGCTTTTCTGAGTTCTTCTCCTCACGAGTGTCACACAGATTGTCCCGTATATGAATAATCCCTCACAGATCAGTGGTGACCTGAATCGCTCAGGTTTTCTTCACTTCTGATCGCAGCTTCACACAACCTTACGTTCTGCCTCGTACAAAACCCAATCTGTCTCGCACAGATTTTCTGCAATCCGAATCACTTAAATTTTTCCTTTAACAGTTGGATCACACAACTAATCTTCCCCTTAGATCTGCTCAATTGATTTGTTTGAACCTATCACAGGTTCGGGCTACGATTAATCTCTCACAGATTCAATCGGGTGGCCTCGTTCTTCTTCACAGCTCGATCATCTTTCTCCTCGTCTTCACATGCTCAATCTTCTTCCCATAATCGTTCCCCTCGCTCTGATACCAATTGTTAGAATATTGGCCCAGAAAAAACAAAGATAAAACTCGGTATTTTGTGGGAACTATCACGACTCTTTTTATAAATATGAAGAACAAAAGACCACACCTTAAACTTTATACAATGACCCTCTTTTATACTACTCCTAACCTTAATCACTATGAAATCACAGCTCAAACACAGCTGGATGACAGCCCATTCACAGCCAAAATATTCAATACTTTCCTAATATTTACCTTGACTAACATATTCTACATGCTAACTAAATCCACCCTTATCTTTCTTGGTTCACCCGTATACACCCTTGAACATCAAAATTAATTTCTAACACTCTTCAACTTACCACATATCAAGGGAGAATAGAAGAAAACAATTAAAAGGCAAAACAAAATCATCCTAAATTTTGCCTAATTATAGGTTTAATGTGCTTAAGTTTGAGCCAATATATCTAATGAATATAAGCGTAACCAAGCATTTTAGAAAAAAAAAACAAGTAAAACCTATTGTCATTTAATATGTAAAGAGTGCCACTGCAGAACTTTGTTTCTCAAAACAAAGGAACAACACATACATGCTTTATGTTATACACAGTTTCAGATTGATTACCCCGTGTAGACTAGCAGAGGCTGTGAAATGTATCTTTTTTATCCAACTCATGATCGCTTTTGTCTCAGGCTGTCTTTCGGCAAGATCATCATTCATTTGAAAAAACTACATGTAATGTCAGTTTAGTGCTTTCAACAGGGGTTGGTCACTGATATCAACTGAATAGGCAGATTATAAATGGCAATGATAAAGACTGAATTTCATTTATATGAAAAGCATCAGAAGTAGATGTTAACCTTCAAATTCTCATTAAGTAAAAACAAACAAACAGTGGTTGTTAGTAATTGAGAAGAACAGAAAGGATTTTACATCACGCACTATAAGAAAAATCGCTTCAAGTGTCCTTTTTGAATATATAAGAGTCATGTTCAGAGGAACTATATGATGTATTATACTTGGCATCTGAGCTCCACCTTTGCAAAGTCATGGTTCAACAATTTGAACTCAAGCTATTCCCTGATTATTTTTCATAAAAGTTTTTGGAGCATGATGATGCACCTATAAATGGCTCTTCCAATATAAGGGTGTCTATGTGAAAAGATTGTTAAAGCATAATTATTTGTTGGAGCTCTAGTACTAGCTTAAGTATTTAATTAGATGACTTAATATTAGTCGTATGGTATTGACACATTCACACAAAATCAATTATAGAACACTGAACATGAGGAAATTGTTTCTATTGGCATGGTTCATGATGTGTTATAAACAATCAAACATACCCTGCAAAAGTCTCACTTATACTATAGGGTCTAGAGAAGGTTAGATGGAGGCAAACCTTGCCCTATCCCATGGGAAAAAAAGGTTGCTCCCTAAGGCCCTTGGCTTATGAAGACCCGATTTTCCATTTTTTTAATTTCATAATATGTTATCATGATTGAATTACCGGTAATTCGGTAAACTTGATCTTTCTACAAATTTTAATTGCTTCAGCGACATAGTGTCAATAGCGAATAGCGGTAAATAATGACAAGACCCCTATATGCTACGTAATGAATAGCGCTAAATAGTGCCCACTATTTTATGTTGAACGATAAGGTAGTAAAAAATTTAAGAAATGTTTTACATTCAATAAATTAACATGTTTAGCGATAAAGTAGTTGAAAATTTAAGCAAACGCCACCAAAATAGCTAAAATACTCTAATTGGGTTGATTTTAAATTTATAAAAAATAAAAATAAAAATAACAAAAGTCGCTATTGGTCACTATTAGGCCGCAAAACACAAATAATGGGACCCTATCTATACACTATGTAGCGCGCAATAGCCATCGCTATAGCCGCTATTGACAACAGGGTTCAGCGGGCTTTGGACCCCAATGAGAACCATTTAACACAAGGTAAAATGGTTGGAGATTCCATTAATAATTGTAATTGGAACATTGCTTCTCACAAATAAATAATGCAAGGGTGAAAATACCTGGTCTGGAAAATCACGATTAAGATCAATGTTGTTTGCATTACCGCGCCTCCTTAGTGAAAACCCATCAGGATTCATCGATGGTAGGATGTGAAGGTGCACATTATCTACAATCAATGCCGCCTGCAATGATCATTGATTCCCAAGTCGGGGTGAGCCAAAATAAAAAAAAAAAAGATATACTAATCACATGGATTATGATAGTTTTAACTAGTTCCAACAATTATAGCAATGCACGATGATTTGAAGAGCATAGGTAAACAATGAACCGGTGAACAAATATCTGAAGATTAGAAAAGTATTTTAAAAAATACTGAAATTATAGTATGACAAAAAGTGTCTATTGTTGCAAAAACAACTGTTGGGTAATAAGTTCTTGGGTTGGAGGATTGATTTCACATGGACTGAATGTGGTAAAGAATCAGTTAAGGTACAAGTCAAGTCAATTAGGTTTAAATGCAAAATAATTAACTTAGGTTTTCAATATGATTAAGTCGATGGTTGTATCTACTAACAAGTTGTAAAGGCTTGCCATGGAAAAGCAAAGGTAACAGCAATGCATCATACATTTACACATTTAAATGACCAACTTATGTGTGTGCTTTGTTGAGCAAAGTTTATATTCTCCACATTTATGTATCAACAAATATATCTAGGTTTGGGTAAGAAAGGCGTAAGGCGAAAGATTGAAGGAAACTTTAATATTCCAAAGAAGAAAAAGGTTACCAAGGGATCCTTCATATAATTGTCACACAGCCAATTTGCTAGAAGTATGAGAAGTTCACGGCCAACAGGTTCATCTCCATGCACATTCCCAATAAACTACAACATCCAAGATATCAATCAATTAAAATTGAAGACAATGGTGAATTTGTAGAAACTAATAATGGGTTGGAACAAAATTGATTTACATAATAATCTGATATTGGTTTAATGGTGTAAAGTGTATATAAAAAGTGAAAATACTTTTTTTTTACCTTGAAAGCAGGTTTGGCCTCTTCCTTCCCAGGATTGTTAGAAATTTCCATGGCCCACTGCAGTAGATAAAATGGAAGAAAGTATGAGAATATATAACTTTGGTTATTACTAAAATATATAAAAAATAAATATGAGTCAATACGTTACCAGTGGAACTCCTAAGACACTTTTCCCAATACTGGTGGATGAATAAATGCCCTCAAAGGGAGAATCAAGAACCAGTCAGCTAATAACACAAGCGTCATCTAAATCACAGTAACTATTTCTTTCAACAAAAATAACAGCCATGGGAATAACAGAACAATGTTTTTGTCTTCTACATAATCAAAAAACAAAAGGTCAAGGGATCAATAGAATAAGTCACCTGTATATCCTGGATATTCGACCACATCTACCATGGAATGCCTTGATAGCCTTCTCCAGATCAGAATTAGTCATATATCCACGAGCCAAAACATTACTGCAGTACAGATATTCAGAGAAAGTAAATCAAACCATTCAGAACTAATATATATGGTTTAAATTTTAATCTAAATTAATCGTAATTTGTAATACAGTTTCTGAAAGTGGTTTTCTTCAGTCAACTGTCTTCTTGAAGCAGCATATGATTTATCCACAAAACCTGTTGATCATAAATCAATTAAGATAAGGTGAATAGATGATAAACAAGCATTGGTTGTTGGATAATTGTTCTTCCTAAGTTTGATCTTTCTTCATAAGTAACAGAAACCATGATATAGAAGGACATATCTCCAGTGAATTGATGTTCAAGTAGCCTTTTATATAAAAGACTAGGTGTGGGTCACTTTTGATGTGAATGTGATTGCGCTTAGGTGCATGCGTATCAAACAACTCTAGTTTCAATATACTTGCTGTTAAACTAAATCACAATTTCTGACCATGAGTAAGAAGTTGGAATTAAATTGCTTTTACTAGCAGAACTTATCCTACAACTTAGCTCAAAAGACAAGGATTTTGTTAATACAAGAGAGACAGACAATGATACTAACAACGATCTACGGCAGAAAGAAAAAAAACACGAGGCTAATATATCAGAAGGTCTAAGATCTTCATAGAATCACCGGTGGCTAAATCTGGCACTCCAAATAGTAAGTGATAAGAAGGGTGGTATTCCTAAATATAACATAATATGAGTCGAGCCTTCTCTGTAATGTTGAGAATGTGAAAAAAAGGATGAATGTTAACCAATGGTGAGCTTAGAAAAATATAATGAAATCAAAGGTTAAATTTGTTTGGGAGGTCAGCAAGTACTAATAGCACAAACAGTTTGCAGATGGAACATTAAACATCTTAATACATACATCCTCGAATACAAACACCGTATTTGAGATCTTTCTTCTTTCCCTTTTAGTAAGGGAATGAATCTTATATGCATTTCCACAACCTCCAAAACCTAAGGATTGAACTCATACCATGAAACCTAAGTATAAAATGCTCCTAGATATGTTATTCATGATGTTGAGATTCTATACTCCCCAGAAATGTCTCCCTCTAAGCATAATACAACCCTTCAAGACATATACAGTAAGTACTCAAGCCTCATAACCAACTTAATTACATAGCACCCGGAACTATCAATACATTTTTCTATGAATAAACCAATACTCTTTCAATCTTAGCACCTTAGACCTTTTTAGAGATTTGATACCATCCTTTTGACACTGATACTATAAGCCCTATCCTTACGACCTAACTATTCTCAAGTCAAACGAATCAATACAATAGATATTTGAATATGAATGTAAAATATTCCGATCATCGAAACCAAAATCGGATTGCTAACACCTGATATTTTCATTTCATTCATAATTCTGTTAATAACAACTACTAAGCAAATTGAAGCAGATTTAGTAACGCCATGAAGAAAACAACAGAAGAATCACACAAGCTGAAATCATTGAGCAGATAAACAGGCATATGATCGTATCGTAAAAGAAGGAGTTGACCTGAATCACGCAGAGCGCCTCTGGCAATGGCTGTGTGAAGAAAGTGGAGCAGGTTTAGAAGGAGAAAAAGTAAGAGAGTGGAATTGAGATGCGCCATGAAAGCAATCTCATTCACCAAATGGAGCTTCAGATTTTACAAAACAAATCGCAGGGGAGCCGTCGTTTTAAAGAAGAGGAATGGAAGATTGAAAAATAGAACGGTTTTGGTTACCTGTTAAAAACATATCAAGGGCATCGTTGCTAATATTCAAACCACTAATTTTAAAACTAGGTCTAATTGGATAATAGACACCGATTCAGCGGCATCGTTTTTCTATGTGATCGTTAAAAGCTGAATGAAATGATTAAAAGCTGTCATTTTTTTATAAACACGGCAAGCTTTTAACGATTTAAAAGTAGTCTCTTATCAGAATCATTGGCTTAATAGAGTGAAATTAATCACAAAATTTTTTGAAAAATAGTCTCTTACAAATTGTAGCAAATAAAGTTTTGAAGAGTTATCATTTTTATTAAAAAATGTTAGTTGTGGTAATTAAAATGTTAAACATGTAGGTTGACAAAATTACCATTATAAGTACTAAACAAACCTCAATTATACAACTCTAATCGAGTGGAATTAATCAAAGCTTCTGCTCTCAATCTTCACCAGCCTCAACAAAAGAAAAGGTTGCAATCCATTTGGAGCTTTACCAACCATGGATGTGGTTCTTTGCTCTTGTGGTTCATTGTGTCGATTCCTGCCCTCATCTCAATTTGTTACTTTACCTTAAAGGGGATTGTTTGTGTGGTGGTGATCGTGAATCAAGATACAGGGGAGAGAACGACTATGGGCGATGATCACCATTATACAACCCCTTCGCAACAGGTTTCGACGCAACTAGAAAACAGCTCCATCCTCCCCAACCCCCGACGTGATTAAGCCGATTACCATTAAATTGACGATGAAAGGTTCAAAAATCAAAGATAAAAGATATGATGTAGTTTTCGTGAACATAAAATAGGATTTTGTTTTTATATGTAAAATTATATAATTACCCCCCTTAATGATGGATGTATAACATTTTAAATTAACGAAGTTAACTTTTTTTATGAAAATTGATAACTTTAATAAGCTTAGGGAGCCAGATTAAACAAAAATATTTTTGGATAAAAATGATGTATGTGACTAGAACACAAAAGGAAAAGGATAACGACAATTCACTATATGTATTATCATTCATTCTATTTATCATATTCGGTTTCATATTGTAATAAGCATATATATGATGCATGCGATGGTTGACTAGGTAATGAAATGATAGACTTTCTCCCCTATATTTTCTGTAGTTTATATCACTTCTACAATGCTATTAAAAGATGATGTGCAAAAGATGACGCGTATTTTTATGTGTCATATGTCGTATTTTACAAAATTTATAAAAAAATAACACATATTTTTGCTTGTCTTCTTTGTCCGTCATTTTTTAAAAAGCACGCACAGCTTGTTTTTAATTCCCCCGCTTCTAATATGTTAAACCTAAACCTAGTTTCTCAATGCATAGGTTTTTCTGGCGGGTGTAGAACCGAGGGTTTTTTTAATGTACACGAGAGGTGCCATTCAAAGAAAACATTCGCGAATCCGATGAGTTTGTGGGCTTAGGTGTCATGCGACGATGGTAAGGGGAGTCAAATTTCTCTGTTGTAGTTAGGTTTCCGGGTACTACATCGTCAGGTCATTGATGACGGCGGACAATTGGGTGTTCGAGGCGTAAACATGATGACGGTGATGGTGTTTAAGGGTGCCAGCTCTCGGCGGCGATGGTTTCAGCAGCTACCATGGTGGTGGTGGTGAGGGAAGAGAGTTCGATTGAGCTACTAAAATGACCTCCTTCATGCAGATTGAGGTGCCTACAAACCCTAATTGGGTTTTCAAACATCTTCGTCTCCATGTTTGAGAAAGGTACATGTGTATTTTGCATCTCTAGTTGATGAGTATTACTTTTCTTTTCTAGGGTTAAACTTAAACCGAATGGTTAATAGTTGCAAAAACATATATTCTCATTCTTGTTACTGATTTTAGGTTAAAAAGAAACATTATTTCAAATCTTCAAGACTTTTACCTTATTCAAAGCTATCAGCACATTGAAAACCTATAAGGGAAAAAAACTATAAGACGTACAAATCAACCTGAAGGACAAAAGGAATCATAAAAGGGAGATAAAAAAGAGAGAGAGATAAAAGAAAAAGAAAGGACTTATGGTGAAGACGACGCGGATCGTAGCTGTTATCCATGGTTTTGGATATCTAGCTGTGCAATTATCAGTTAGTTACTTTAATATGGTCCTTGTTATTTATGAATTACCCATGTTTTGATAATTTTTTATCAAATTGTATGATTCATTTGTTAAAAATCATTCAAATAATTTCATTTTTTATGGTGTTGTTGATGCTAGGCTAAAGCATGGTTGATTTTGTTGCTTGCAGCTTTAATTTACTTTTCTGTAGTCACAGGCAAGCTAGAAGGTGTGAAACAGCATGCTGTGTTTTTTAGAATGTGGTCTACCTTTTGTAAGTTTACTACCGTTCTTATAACATATGTAAATAGTTGTATTGAAGATGCTTTAAAAGTTATGTTTGTACGTATATCAATTGTACATGTGAATTATGTTTTCAGCCATGAACATCCTCATTTAAAAAACTCAATCGGATTGCAAATGTACATGTTTAAATTCCCTTTTACAACGTGACATTCACTTTTGCTAATTGATATTCAATGGGAGTCTACCATGTTTGGTGTTGGTTGTGATTGGATTTTGTAGGTAGTTGCACGCTTCTTCCTATCCCATTTTTCGCTTCTTCCTATCCCATTTTTCATCTACCAAGGCACGTGTTGTCCTATCCGTCATACCAAATGCGTAAATAATTCAAATGTAAAGTATAGTCTTGCACTTCTTCTGCTAGAATTAGATGTAGAACTAGATGTCTTAAAGTATAATTAATTGAACACTTTTTTTTAATTGTTAATTTTGGATGTAGCTAATGTGGGGCTAGTCCATTTGGTAGAGCATTTGCCTTTTAGGGAGGTATTCGGTTCAAACCCAGGCAATGGTGTAATTCGTTGTAATGTAGGAGTAGGATAGATTTGTTGTTAAAATTGGATGTATAAATCAGAGGGTGATAATGCTACAACTACATTAAATGGTTCTAATGATATAACTACCGTTCATCCACTACAAAGAAAGTTCTTATTTCAGAAAGAATGAAGGTTGGGAAACGATTTCAACTGCTGGAGATAAACTTACACCTTGATTCAATGTTATTCATTTTATACCCATTTGAGGATTGCAGTGTAGAAACGGTAAAATGGGCGGGTCAGGATGGTTGGGCAGCGGGTCAAACTGGTTCATTTTGTATGTTTAGAAATGAATCGGGTCAAATTGGTTGAGCAAAAGCTTTTTACCCATAAATGTAATTTGTTTAATTTTATTTTATTCTAATCAACTATTAGACGGGTTGTATGAAAAAAAAAACAATAAATTCATAAATCTGCAAGTGATTCCTACAATTGAAATGACATATTACCTATTATAATGAAAATGAAAAATTTAAAGTTATTAACTCACAAATAATAATGAGAAATAAAAAGTATTTAAAATCATTGATGTTTTTATTTATAAACTAAAACAAAACTACACATGCATATCTAAAATCTTTTTTAACACAAACAATTGTTTAAAACCTTCTATAGATAGTTTTTGTCTAAAATCTTCTTCGGATGGCTAGCGAAATCTATTGTGGCCACTAAACTCAATCTCATTCCATGCCATCTTGCTTCATCATATCTATATGTTGCTTGACCATGGTGTGGGCATAAGATAGAACATCTGTAACAACAAAAGAATGAAAATTAAAAAATATCAAGATTAGATGGAAATCATATTAGAAAATAAGTAAGAAATGACTAAAGCAATTAAATTCAAGAACAAATTTGGATATTTTTATTTACACTTTGGATCTCATTAGCCTCATAGTTTATTTTATTCGAGGATTTACAAACAAAACCTGCATTTTTATGTATTAAAAGTAAATAAATTGTAAGAGTTATCTTAAAGGCTAATGCTAACCAAAGATATCTCAGCATGCATTCTGAAGTACAAAGAAGTTACTTCGGAAGATTTGACAATGCACAAAGAAAATTCATTAAGTGTCAAATCTTCCGAATCCAAATACACAAATCTTCTGAAGCCAAAAGTGAAGTTTTCCGAAGTTTCAATACAAAGTCTTGCGAAGCTTAAAGACTAATTTCTTTTGAAGACAGAGAATGCATGCTTTCTCTGACATTACTTTTGACAAAAGCTAAACAACTTTCCGCTGCCAGCTCTGAAGACTCACCAATTCATATAAGTTGGTGATTATCTCCATATTTTTGTCAACTGTAGATTATGGTGTCTGCGTCTTTAACTTTCCACTCTTGTACTTTTATCCTTTTTGTAATATATTACGATGTGAGCTATGGCATGTCCTAGTCACTAGTCAAAAGGCAATCTATCTTTTGACTATACTGTGATCTTGTTGTCTAGATTAGTGTTCAGTTGACCTTCAAAGTATGGCCGGCTCTAAAATGTACTATAAAGTATCTCATGTAACCAGTCTTAGGACTAAGCATTGTAATAATTGGGTACAATCTACTCAGTGTATCCTAATTTTGTGATCTGAGACACAACATGCTCTTTACTAAGCATGAGTGCATTGTTCTCAAGCCCGGGGTGATCATTCCTCAAGAGCATATCTTGGTCAGAGTCTCCAGAAAAAGAAACATGTACAAGATGGACTTACAGGAAACATCTCCCTCAGGAGAGGTTACTTGCTTTCTATCTAAAGAAAATAGTGATGAGTCTTTCCTCTGGCATAAAAGAATATGCCATGTAAACTTTAAGAACAAGAATAAATTAATTAAGAATGATTTGGTAACTGGAATACCAAAGAAAGAGTTTACAAGGGATGACCATTATGTTGCATGCCAGAAAGGGAAGCAACACAAAGTGTCTCACAAGCCAAAGGAAAGGAACTCCATCACTACTCCCCTACACTTATTACACATGGATCTCTTTGGCCCCACCAGTGTAATGAGTGTAGGAAGGATCTCATATTGTTTAGTGATCACAGATGATTTCATAAGATTCACTTGGGTCAAGACCAAAATATGTGATCAAGGAACAGAATTTAAGAACTAAATCCTTGATACATTTTGTGATGAAAAGGGTATTACATGACAATATAGTGCTCCCAGGACTCCTTAGTAAAACGGTGTTGCTGAGAGGAGAAACAGGACACTTATTGAGGCTGCAAGAACCATGCTGTCTGACTCTAAATTGCCCATTACCTTCTGTATAGAATAGAGTTATAGTAGTTAAGACTCATGGTAAGACTCCTTATGAGCTGTGGCATAAAATGAGACCATTCATTGGTTTCCTCAGGTCATTTGGATGTCCCTACACCATCTTGAATACCAAAGATCAGGTAGCCAAGTTTGCTGAGAAGTCAGATGAAGGACATTTTTTTGGATACTGTTCCCAAGCTAAGGCTTATAGAGTATACAATCTCAGAACTAGAGTAGTTGAGGAGTCAGCCAATGTGACCTTCAATGAGCATACTCCCAGTGTGAAAGGTTCTGGTCCGAATTGGCTATTTGATCTTGATTTAGTTACTAACTGTTTTAACAAGTCTTGTGAGGATGTTTCAGGATCTACAGGTAACATATCAACAGAAGATCCTGACCCAAGATTTGAGTTAAGAAGACCAAGCAAGAATACCACTTCAGCTCTAGTGGTAACTAACCCTACAAATGAAGATCCTATCAGTACAAACATGACAAATTTAGCTGATACATCTGAGATGCCTTGAAATTCCAGCTCAGAGGTTCAAAACTCAAGTGAAGGAACTTCAAATGTAGGAGAAAACGAAGGTGGTGACAGTGATCAAGAATTTCTTGATGCTGATAACCACTCCATAGAAGACAACATAAATGATCTCACACACTCATTGGATCAAGTCTCTCTTAATAAGTGTGCAGATGTGATGGTGATACTTCAATGCCAGATCTAAATTTCTTTAATTTAGATCTTTCCAATCAACTAGTTGTGATCCCTTAACTCAGGATCCATAAGATACACCCTACCATAATCATCATTGGAAATGTTGATACAGGGGTGAGAACAAGAGGACAAACCCATGACAAAAATGTTTGTCTATACTCTTGCTTCTTGTCCCAGGTAGAGCCAAAGAAAGTTGATGAGGCTTTGAAGGATGGAAGTTGGGTTGAAGCAATGCAAGACGAGTTGCTTCAATTCAAAAGACAGAAGGTTTGGAACCTATGTCCTCTTCCTCATGGGAAGACTACCATAGGAACCAAGTGGGTTTTTAGGAACAAAAAGGATGATAGAGGACTTGTCATCAAGAACAAGGCCAAACTAGTTGTTCAAGGGTACACACAAGAAGAGGGAATTGACTACACAGATGTGTTTGCTCCTGTGGCAAGACTTGAAACCGTAAGAATATTCATGGCTATTGCTGTATGGGATTTCAAGGTCTACCAACTTGATGTCAAGTGTGCTTTTCTGTATGGGGTGATTTATGAAGAGGTGTATGTCAAACAACCACCTTGCTTTGCAGACCCAGATCATCCTGATTATGTCTGCAAGCTTGATAAAGCTCTTTATGGGCTGCACCAAGCTCGAAGAAGTGGTATAGGACACTATCTTAGTATCTCTATCAACATGGTTACAAGAAGGGTACTATAGATGGAACTCTCTTCATCAAAGGAACAGGGAATGACCTAATGCTGGTTCAAGTATATGTGGATGACATTATCTTTGGGTCAACTAATCCAAAGCTCTGCAAAGACTTTAAGAGACTGATGAAGAATAGATTTAAAATGAGTGCTATGGGGGAACTCAATTTCTTTCTGGGGATTCAACTGAAGCAAGTTGACAATGGCATTTTCATAAGTCAGTCAAAGTATGTACAAGACATACTTACAAGATTCAACATGACTGATTGTAAGGTTGCTAAGACACCCATAGCCAGAAACCACTCCCTTGGACCTAATCTTGAGGGGGGGGTGTGGATGAACATCTTTACAGGGCTACAATTGGGTCTCTTATGTACCTCACAGCCAGCAGGCCTGATATCATGTTTGCCATATGCATTTGTGCAAGATATCAAGCCAACCCCAAGATGTCACACCTGGTTGCTATCAAGAGGATTATTTGATATCTCAAAGGTGCTCCTAAGTTTGGCCTTTGGTATCCAAAGAGTCTGACTTCAATCTATATGCTTATACAGATAGTGACTATGGTGGTTGCAACATGACTGCAAAGTCTACATCTGGGGGATGTCAATTCCTTGGTGGAAGGATTGTCTAATGGCAATGCAAGAAACAATCTTGTGTCTCTGCATCAACTACTAAAGCTGAATACATTGCTGCTGCAAGCTGCTGTGCTCAAATGCTTTGGATTCAGAATCAGATGCTGGACTACGGATTCAACTTCAAAGAGACTCCCACCCACATAGACAACAACTGTGTTATCTCTATTACAGAGAATCCTGTGCAGCACTCAAGGACCAAACACATCAATATCAGGTATCATTTGATTAGAGATAAGTTTGAGAAAGGATTAATCAAACTAGTCAAAGTTAACACAAATGAACAATATGCTGATCTGTTCACTAAAGCTTTTGATGAACAGAGATTCAAATATCTTGTATTAGCTATTGGGATGATTAACTTTGAGTAAATTTTCTTAAAACTTAAATCAACTTTATTTCTAAAACCTATGTGTCCTAAGTTGCCTATTTTATCACCTTCATAAGCCCAGTTTATTTTGGAAGAAAATTTTTTAATGATATTCCTTAGAGTTTTGAAAATTTTTGAAAACATATTTTCTTTCGAAAGATTTCAAGTTGCCTTCGGAAGAAATTTATGTCTTCAAATCAAATAACTACTTATAAGAAATTTACATTCGGAAGAAATTCTGAGAATATCTTCCAAAGCTTAAATATTCTTCTAAGTACTTACATGTATTTGAAGGACAAATATCTTCCGAAAGCAATTAAGTCTCGGAAGATTTATTTCTTAGAATAAAACTCCCAAGTATTAATATCTTCTGAAACCAAATATGTGTCGGAAGAAAAATTCTTTAAGTATTTTTCTTCCGAAGCCAAATTTTCACAACTCTTAGGAATATCTTCCGAAGCCAAATTGGCTTCGGAAGCTTATTCTTAAAACTTTCGAAGCAAAATTACCTTCGGAAGATTTTCAACTTCCAAGAAAACTACCTTTTTGGACACTTTTTCAGAGGTGGGACCAACATCTGAATTTCAAAGTTTATCCTTTTGTTTTAACTTTATCTCAAATCCATTTCATATATATTCTCACAATGGTTCCCCCTCTTCTCAGTCTTCTCCTCATCTGCATTCTTCTCTAACCAAATTTCACCCACAAACTGCATTCGTTCTTATCTTACTTCATTGTAAAGCTACTTCAAATGGCCAACCCTGACCGCAGAAACCAACCGGATTTTTCCATGCATCCTCACAGGCAATATAATCAGGTTGCTCTGTTAGACTCTGAGAAAGATCCTGGTTTCTCAGAGATATGCCGTTACCTTTCTTTCTCTAACTACTTCACCTCCCTCACCATTGATCCACCTCTCTATAAGGATCAGTTATTGGCATTCTGGCGGACTTGCCAAGAGGTCACCATGGATGGGGAGAAGGCACTATCTGCCACAGTGTGGGGGAGGACAATCTTCATCACTCTGGCCACCATAAACACACATCTTCAGCTGGATGATGTAGAAGGTGATTTGTCCTTTCCTAAAGCTGCTGTAAACAACTCCTTTAAGCAGATGGGCTATGAAGGGGACTTCTCAGTCAAGACCTTCAGGAAGGGGAAAGTCTCCTCTCAGTGGAAGTACCTCCTCCATGTTGTCATACACAGATTTTCCAACAAGCATGGAGGATGGGACTAGATTCCAGAAGACCTCTCCTTTATAGTCCATGGGATGGTTTAGGGGGTCAAGTTTAGGTATTCATAATTTGTCTATACTAATTTACTTGCTAACTTAGACCTCCCTAGACTATTACATGTTCCCTAGATATGTCCAGCACATTCTCAACTGTGAACTGGGCACACAGTTGAGGGGAACAGACAATATTCTAAAACTGGGACAGATGAAGCCCGGCATCTTCAAAATCATGAGGAAGCCAACTGTTGGCTTCTCCGGGGTAGAAACAGCCCTAGTCCTAAAAAATTTAGAGGTCATTGCTTAAGGTGGCAACCTAGAAGCACCAGCTAGTGTTGAACCCATACCTTCTACCTCCCAACCATAAATACAGCCTACAATAACCATCACCTACCAGAGAAAAACCAAACGAACCCTGACATATGCTACTCAGCTTGGGCAGGCCCCCATATCACCAACCATGCAGGAGGAAGTGGACGCTCGAGCTCCCACTTCCCTTGAGGAGCAAACTACTCCCATCTCTCAAATGATTAGTGCTGAGGTTCCTCATGCTCAGCCTGATGAGCTCATAACCCTAACAGCCTTAAGCCTTCACTCAGAGTCTCAACACTCTAATGAACAACCTTCCTGGGACAGTTACCATCCCCAGCCGCTGGATCTAAACCAACCAATTCCCAGCCTTGACTTCTATGATGATGAAGACATGGGCTTCAGTGAGTACCATGAGTCTTTCTTCTCTACCCTTACTCAAGGAGAGATGTATACTCCTATCTCACCCATGTCTAGCCTATATCATCCACCCACCACTGAGGTGGATCTTCCTGAACCTGTTTAGGAGATCCATATGAAAGAGGCTCTCACTTTAGAAAGTGATTACATCATTTAGACCTCAACCGTGGCAACCCAGCCTCTTGACACTTCTCTTGAAGTTGTCATGATGTAGGGGAAATCTAGCAGGCAAGAACAACATGCTGGTGATGAGGAAGAAGACCTTGGTCCTATTCTCTTATCCCCCCGTGATTCTTCTGATAAAGATAAGGGGAGTCAAAAACTAAAGGTGCACAAACTGACTAAAACTTGCACCTATTTAGTCTTTAAGATCAGTCACCTGGCATCTTAGGTGACTATCTTACAAAGGAGGGTCCATGACCAGCAACTTGAGATCACCGATCTCAAGGGCAAGTTAGCTGAGAGACCACTATGGAAAACTCAACCAAGTCCATAAGAACCTGTGAATGTGATAGACTCAACCCCCGGCTTACTTATGCAAGAAAGTGATGCTACCAAAAAGGGGGAGAAAGTCCGAACAGTCACAGAACCTGGGAGTTCTTCTTAGAGTATGGACTTTGAGGATTCACCACCCTCACTTGCAATAGTCCATACTCAGCAACCTCCTCAAGTCCATATAGATGTGGACTCACTCATACATAGCCTGTTTGAGGAGGGTATACCCAGAGCCATGCCTACCCTATCTCTTCACTTTGAGAACCTAATCTTGGGATGGAGGTATGACACAGAAAGAAGGGCTCTTGTTATCTCTAGAGCTCAAGGTCAACAAAAAATCTTCAATTCTTAAAACTTGAGTTTCTATGAGTGCATCCATCTGGTTGATCTTCCACTTGTCAACCCAAGCCAAAACAAACAAGCTGAAAGATAAACAGATTGGATTCAACGAAGGGTGCTAGAAGAGTTCAAGATGAGATCAAGATTATATAGACAGAGGCTAGCAGGCGATATTTTTGGTCAACTGGATATTAAGGTGGACCCTAAGATTAGCTTCGAAGAGGAAGCCTTGACTGAAGTCCAAGAAGTTGAACCTTTTAACCTTGAGACAGGATCTCCTTCAGCACCCAGTACCCTCAGTGAGGCACCACCTGGTGAAGGTGCTTCACATCCTCTCTCTGGCCAGAGCTTGACTGCTGAATCAAGCAATGAATGCTAAAGCTCTCTCCACCCTGAGTCACCAAGGCCTGTGTGTGACAAAAGGAAGAGGAAAATGACCTCTGAGAAGATAGAGGAGGAGAAGAGAGAGAGGAAGAGGAAGCTAAGGGGAGAGAGTTCAGGAAGTTCCCCAGGCTTCATGGAAGCTGCTATCCGGGCTGCCCCAAGACTAAACACTCAAGATGATGAGTTGAGGGCAGCCAGGCTAAAATACTTGGGGACCAAGAACTATAACATTGATGAACTCATATCTCTCCCCTTAGATGAGTTGAATGAGCTGGCTGATAATAAGTTATCAAAGGAGAGGAAGGAGGCAGAGGATGCAGCATTGCTCCTCAAGATCAAGGAAGAAAAGGAGACTGAAAAGGCTCTACAAACATGCTCCAGTCCTTTCCCCAGTTTAAGAATGTCCTAAGAAAGAGGCTATGGCAACTGCACAACCTCAGGTAGATAAGGAAGCTGAAAGAATGAACATGATCAACTACCTGAGTGCTACAGGACTCTATCAAGCATCTGCACTTCTTCCCTTATCCTTTGAGTATATAGAATTTGAATATCTCAAGCAGTTGGAGGAACAAGCTACAAAAGAAAGAGAAGCTGCTAAAACAAAGTTAAGGGAAGAAGCTGCAAAGTCAAGGGCCATCATCCATAAAAGCTAAAAGAAGTCTGATGATAGACAAAGGATGATGAGCTTCTTGAAGCTGTATGGATTCTCTAAAAGGAGACTTGGTCCTATGTCTCTATTCACTATGGATGAGCATATCAAAGTGATCAAGCAGAAGATTAAAAAGGGAGAGCTTGTTGACTTGCACTCTTTACCAAGTCCAGCTCAACCTGAAGTTGAGGTGAAGGTTGAACCCCCTGAGATAACACAACCTGAACCTAGAGTTGCATCTCAGCCAACTTCGTCTTCTGATCCATAACAGGGTCCTCTTCTCTCTCCTTTTGAAACTATAAGAGAAGAGAACCCAACTGAGAGAGACAACAGAACAATCTAGTGCTGAAGACCAGTCCTCTCAGTTAAAAACTTCAAAGAGGTGGAAGGATGGCCAGGAAAAGTGTTTCAAAGAAGAAGAAGACCAAGGCATCCACCTCCATACCTCAGGATGAGTCAGAGCATCCTGAGGTAGTGCATGCAGAGGCTGGTCAACCAACTCCTATTCAAGTAGAGCCTCTTGCAATTGGAAGATCCATCTTGTCCTGGAGTTTTGCTGCTAATCCGGACAGATGGTATGTCATCAGAGATTAAGGAGGTCAAGATGTCTACTTCTGGCAAGACATGCTTGATCTTCCTCTACATGATCTCTATGACATGAGAAGATACTATGAGAGTCTGAGGGATCCTGACCAGATGATGAAAAGAGGCATGGTCTTGATCCTAATGAGGACTATCAACATCTGAAGAACTTCTCTGTTTTGGTAGCATCAGCCTAGGGGGAGTTTGTAAGGTAATATCAGAAGATTATAAGGCTGATGCAACCAAAGAAGCCAAAACAACCAAGAGTCTTCCTGCATGCATGCATAGGACGTATAAGGTAGAAGTTGCTTTGGAAGTTTTACACTCTCCACAGAAAATACTCTAAGTGTAAAATCTTCCCAATCCAAAGATGAAGTCTTCCAAAGCTTCAGAGACAAAGTCTTCCAAAGCCAATTTGTTGTGAAGACTGATTTCTTCTGAAGACAGAGAAGACATGCTTTCTCTGATCTACTTTACATAAAGCTGACACACTTTCCGCTGCAACTCTAAAGACTCACCAACTTATATGAGTTGGTGAAAAGTCCATGATTTTCTAAACTATAGATTAATGTCTTTGTCTGTAAATTCCTACTATTCTACCTGTAAACCTTTTATATTAGAAAAGGATGTGAGCTATGACATGTCATAGTCACTAGTCAAAAGCCAAACTTGAGCAAATCCATAGGGTCGATGATACGGTAATCTTTATCAACACAGTGTATCAACGCGTGTCCAGTCTCCTTCTCACAACTCTACCATATTAGCTTAGACAAGCTGTTAACTAGCATAAGAGCGTGTATATGGATCTTCCTTGCATATCTTGGATTCTTATAGACCCTTATCTTCATAGGCTTGTTCGTATTGGGATCTATACGTGGCTCATCTTCAACCACTTTAGATTTGGCAGCCTTGAAATCTTTGAAGTTTGTCTTACTCTACGTCCAAATCATATTTCTTATCCAAATGCCTTTTCTATAATTTTTTTGGTTAATAAACGGAACACGACCCATAGCATATAAATCTGACGCTCTAAGTGTATGGATATCGTGCTCATCCTGATAATACTCTATAGCACCTCCCCTTCTATTTATCACATATATCTTATTTTTAGCATTGTACGCCTAGCTAATAATAGGTTCTGAGTTTCCGTACCTTGTGAAAGGTTTGGAATGTCTCAGCGTGTGAACATAGGTTGGCGGAGGAGGAGCAACAACCGTAAGATTTCCAATCTGACGTACAACACTTTGACCCGTTAAATCAGCTGTATTGTCAGTCGTTTCTTGAGTACTCGACTCTCCAACAATCTCCCGTTCTTCAACCAAGATATCTGAGAATAAGTCCTTAAGACTATTCCCAAACATGTCTGTGTAGTCTATCGTCTCTTCTAAATCATCAAATGGACCAAAATCTTCATCTGACTCCTCAGTAATAATCTTTTACTGGAATGTATAGAATTCTCTTTTATAAGCTTCTTCAGTAGTGGGATCCAAAGGTGTATAGTCAACTAAGTCATCGGGATTTGGTCCGGAGACATTAGCAGTACCCGACGATCAAAAAGGACGAACAGCTGAACCCATATCTCCGCCCTGATCATTATCATCACCATCATCTCCATAATCTCCATCATCATCATCATCATCATCATCATTATCAAGATCATCTTACTCATCACCACTAAAATCTATCATCCCCAAATCATCATTATTGTTAGTAGGCTCAGGGATTGGTATGTCATGCTCTGGCTCTACAAATGCTTCTCTAGTGAATACTACAGGTTGATCCTTAGTAGCCCTAGTATGAACCGTGGTAGGTGGCTCTTGATCAACATCAGCGGTCTCTGTTGTCCTTTCTGTAACAACAATATCAACATCATGCTCTATAGTATCTGCAGGATCTTGAGCAACTTCCGGATCAGGAGTTTGTTGTGTTCTTGATTCTCCAACTTCCGTGGTTCGTTGTTAAGAAAACGAAAATGGAACACAAGATGTGAGATCTCTGATGTTCTGCTCTAGAATCTAAACATAGCTGAATATGAATTGTTGCTGATGTTTAAGATTCTTGATCCGCTCATCTTTCTCAAACATCAGTCTATGCAAATCATCAATAATCTGAGTCTTCTCTAACATATCCTTCTCTAAAGTATTTACTCTTTGCTCAATAGTAACAGATGTAGGTCAACTAGTTGAAGCAGTAGCACCTTGTCTTTATGCAGGAGGAGTACTGAGAAAATCTTCCATCCCAACTGATTCATCAAACCCTTGAGAAATAGTCTCACTAGCAGTGATAGGAGTCTCAGATATAGGCACATTTTCATCAGTCGATACAGTGGTCACTGGGGTCTGACGCTTTCATAACACACCTCGTCCTCTACCCCTCCCACGTGGACTTTCAGCTGTTTTCCTGGCCATTCTCTTCTTTCTCCCCCGAGTAGTCGGTGAATCCTTAGGAACAAAATCAGCATCACGTTCCTCAGCAGTGCATTTAGCAGGTGTTTCTTGCACTCTGGGACGTTCTTTCAAAACATAAGTCACATTCTCTATCTAGTCACTATCCGTTTAACTCCTAGAACAAAACCATGAATCAATCTCAGCATCATATGACATGCCGGCTGGTTGAGAACTACCAGGAGTATCTTCAGGAACACTAGTCAATGGACTAGCTTGCTCTACTTCAGGAGCAACTTCTTCATGTTGTTGTGCTTCTCCCTGATAACCCTCAACAAGTCTCGCAAGCTTAGTGAAATGTTTACCATCCCATGCATTCCCCCTTGCTCCTAATAAGTAAGTGAATATATCTTTCTTCATCACCATAATGACAAAGGTAGATGAATCAGACACTGCTAGCTCAGGGTGAGCAGCACTCACTATAAGCTGTATAAATCGAGGGTACATAATGAACTTCTTCCCTATAATAGCTATAATATTCTACTACATCTCTGAGAAGATAGCTTTGGATATGTTGTACGGTAAATCAAAAACTAGTGATATCAGTAAGGATCCGAAAACTGCACTAAGGCTATCCATGCCAGCCTTTAGATTGCTAAGATAGTGTATCACAACATGAAATAAGTACTTCCACAATGAAGGTAGTACTTCTTCTCTAGCAACGGATATTGGTGATTGTAGCCCATTGTCTTCAAACAATCTCTTGCCACATCATCATCTATCTTGACTGGCGCAATACACTGATCCTCCAACAGTAGAACACTGTTGATCACTTTTGCAGTGATAACAATCCTCTTGCCCTTAACTGTGGCAGATATACATGGTTCACCCTGCTTATCTCTCTCATTGGCTGCTGTTAGCCAAAACTAATCAACTACATCTGTAGATAGTGGGATTAGAAGTAATAGCATGATAGATCCTAGATGTCTTAAGTCCATCAATAAACGATCTGAACAACACTTTTTCCTCTGGAACATCTCCAAGATAAGCTACTGCATTATGGTTCTTATTGAAAACCATAGGTCTCGCCATCTGAAAAATTAGACAAACTTGTATAAGTACACAATGAAATTTTCTAAGTTTTCAGAGTTAGAAATAAATTTTGAAAAAAATTTAAACTTCTCGCATGAAAACTCAAGTACTCGCATGAACCTGAGTTTTGACAAAGTCAACTTTTCACATGGCTAGTCAAAGTTTCCACGCGACAAGTTCAGGCGACAAGTTCTGTGCGAATTCTTCATCCCGATGTCAATTCTTCTTATGTTTTAGGACTTATTAACTGCAATTCTTCTTTATTCTAGCCAGGAAATTCTTCTTATGTTTTAGGCGAAAAGAATATTAACAAGTTTTAGGATTTATTAACTGCCAGTCGGACTTATGTTTTGCCCTCGCAAGACATTTAGGACTTACATGCCAAGTCGGACTTACATGCCCCATCTTTTTTGATTTTGCCTACTGTGTCAGAACATATCCTCAAAAAGAAAAATATTTATCATATAGTATTTATATCTATGATATATCTTTTATTATTGTGCATATTGGCATCTTTTATTCCTATATGACCTATTGGCATCTTTTTGCTCTTTTAATGATATTCATTTTCTCTTTTGTCTTTACTTTTTATATCTGTTTCTTCTATTGATATATATACATACATATTTAATATTTCTTCTGAAAATTACTAAATCAAATAATAACTGGCTTGAGTATGACTAGACTGTAACTCACAATCTGTTTTAGCTTGGAATCAGTTTTACCACAAAATCTTGATAAGTAATCCACTTCAGTCATGTAGAATTTACTTCTAGTGTATCACAGATCATAGTGCTTTTCAGTCTTGAAAGTCAAGCTTATCAATATATCAAACATAATCCAAGTCAGTTTCTTTTAAGCCTTAAGATGGAATGTATCAAAATAAATAAAAAAATAAAAAATGTACTATCATTTCCTATATATCCTTGAAAATTTTAATTTTTTAATATGTAAAACAAAATATTTTGTAAATTTTTTTTACTCCCCCTAAGAAAAAAAATCTTTTTCGAGGCATTTCAAATTTTCTCCCCCTAAAATTGTGATTATTTGCAACGGAAAATAAAAATTATAACTGAAATGAAGAAAAATATTTTTGAAAGGGTTTATGGATAATTATTAACCAAAGTTAATCATTCCAAGAGATTGGACAAAAAAGTCAAATATGGAATGATCGAACGCCTTAGTAAACAAATCAGTAATGTTGTCATCTGATGAGACAGATTCCAAACGGATAAGTTTTCGATCAAAACAGTCACGGATAAAGTGCATGCGAATGTGGATGTGTTTTGTCTTTGAATGTTGGATCGGATTCTTCACTATGTTTAACACTATAGTGTTGTCACACAAATTTTGGTGTCATAAAGATTAAGGCCATAATCAAGAAGTTGTTACTGAATCCAAACAATCTGAGAACAACAACTTAATGTAGCCACATCTGCAGTGGATGTTGATACCGTCTGCTGCTTTTGGCATTGCCAAGAAATCAACCTACTTCCAAGAAATTGACAGCCACCGGTTGTTGATTTCCTGTCCAAGTAACATCCTGCTTAATCACTTTCAGTATAAGCATATAAATTGAAATTGGATTTTTTAGGATACCAAAGGCCGAGTGTTGGTTGACCCTTGAGGTATTTGAAAATCCGCTTGACAGCTTTCATGTATGGTTCCTTCGGATTACTTTGATAATGTGCACACTGACAGATAGGAAACATGATGTCTGGCCTACTGGCAGTGAGATACATCAGAGATCCAATCAATGATTGATACAAATGCTGATCAACGTCTTAACCCGTGAGATCTGGAGTTAAAGTTGGACGAAAAGCCATTAGAGTGGGAGAAATCTTGGAGTCCTAAAATTCATACTTGTCCTGGATACTGTGAACATATTTTTCTTGATGTATCAGTATTCCCTTATCATCTTTTAACTTGGATACCCAAGAAAAGTGACATTTCCCTAAGAGAACTCATCTCAAATTTGTTTTCATCATAGCTTCAAATTCCTTGCACAAATCATCATTGGTAGATCCAAAGATAATGTCATCGACAAAAACTTGAACAAGAATAAGATCATCACCAGTCTTCCGTAAGAATAAAGTTTGATCAATATCACCCTGTGTATAAACATTTGCAAACAAATGTTCAGTGAGGGTGGCATACCAAGCTCGAGGTGCTTGATGTAAGCCATAGAGTGCTTTGTCTAATTTATAAACATACTCTGGATGATCTGGAACTTGAAAACCAGGTGGTTGACAAATATAGGTTTCTTCTTTCATCTCGCCATACAAGAATGCGGTTTTGACATCCATTTGATACACCTTGAAGTTCTTGTATGAAGCATAAGCCAGAAAAATATGTATAGCTTCTAGTCTTGTAATAGGAGCATATACTTCTTCATAATCAAGACCTTCAATTTGATAGAATCCTTGAAGAACAAGTCTGGCCTTGTTATGAACAATCACATCTTTTTCATTCATTTTGTTTTTGAATATCCATTTTGTACCAATCGAAAACTTACCCTTTGGTAGTTCACATAGATGCCACACATTTAGCTTCTTGAATTGCATCAATTCGTCTTGCATAGCCTTAACCCAACTGTCTTTTTTTTAATGCCATCTTAATGTTCTTTGGCACAATTTGAGAAATGAAGCACGAGTACAAGCATGTATTTATTATGCCCGATTGACTTCGAGTTCGGAAACCTTGTGATAACGGACCAATGATTGCTTCAACTGGATGATCCTTATGAATTCTCAGCTAAGGAATGGTATCTTCAGAAATAACTTCGTCTAAATTAGACATATGACCAACTGGTTCTTTAGCATTGTTCCCTTCTTCAGGTTGATACAAAATATCTTCCTCTTGAAGAATATCATTATCAACAAATAAATATTCAAATGGAAATTGAATTGTATCAATCAGATCAATTTGAGTAGAAGAAGAACTTTGATCTAAAACCTATGGAGCTTGTTCAACAACTGGATCAGAATGAGATAAATCAGATTCAGAGACAGAGTGTGGAACAGCTATGACATTTGATGAAAAAGGTATGTCTGAAGAGTTTCCTATTGTCACACCCTCAAAATCCACGTGCGAAGTTTTACCGCGAGGCGTGTGAACAAACCAGGATCACAGTCAATAGTTACTTAGAACGACACTATATGCCACATTTAAATTAAAACCAACCAAAGTTCAAACTTTAAAACCATGCGGAATCATTTTGTAAATATGACAAACCCAAAATATAAAAATGCATATTTGGCAAAACATGCGCCAACCCAAACATTTAAACACTCATAACTAGATACCAACAAACATGTCTTTAAAATAGAGTCTTAGAATGCATGCTGGACCCGTGTGGTGCTCCTAATGGCAAGCAGAGTTAACAACCTGAGAATAGCATACTAAAATGTCAACACAATGGTTGGTGAGTTCAAGAGTTTGCGTTTATCATAAACAATAACATTTGCATAACATAAGAAGTGCATTGAAATAGATAGCTAGTCTATATTCACAAGTAATAACCATAGTGATTTCGCGATCGAAGCTGACTGTATTACGTTTGTTGCCTCCTGTCACGACTTACCAGGTCTTGATGATATTTGTGTCTAGGACAATATTGCACCCGTTTGACCTCGAGTCGCACAGGTGGGGCTCGTCAGACCCAGTAGTACTACCCAAGATTTCCCGCTAGTTACCTTTATTAACGATCCGAAAGTGTAAGGACTTTCAAGGTATTAAGCACTATGTTAAAACATACACAGCTAATAATAATAAAATAGCGTTTGAGTACAAGTATGCTACCTCCCCCAAGAAGAAGGTTTATAAAAATAGAGGGGCATGAACTCACCTGGTGTGTAAAGATAATGACTAAAGAGAACTGGTGATAGGTGCAAAGACAACCCTTCAAAGGTTACCTAGAACACGAGAGTACATAAGTACGTGTACACAGAATCATATTAAAACCCTAAGTGCTTTACAAACCAAAGAACTCAAAGTTTTAGGAGACAAGACACATTTGACCCAGTTGACCCGTTTGACCCGTTGGTGACATTATAGATGAAATTCCATTCAAACAAGCATAACAGCCTATCACACATGATTAACATACAAATTGATTACATATAACACTTTATTAACCACATGTACTAATTAGATCATCATATAGCCAGATATCATACCAGTTATGCGACTCTCAAACAATTATCATGCTCAACATAGTTACAACACAAAATGCATCATACATAGAATCAAATCATCCACAACATGCCATGTGAAGCCACTCACGACTTCACACCCTAAACCCTGCCAATCCTACTAAGTAGGGGCCTCAGATTCGCATGCGTGTATGATGATCATCAACATGCCATTCAACAGAATTCATATCATCCAAAATGTTCAACCATGATCAACCACAAACCAACAATAGTCCTAACATACCCATATGACCCATTACCATGAATTCCCACAACAGGCCAAAATGATAACTAACCAACTAAACATTCATACAACCCAAATAATACATTCTACCACCTTAGAAATCATCCATGAACATACTAACATGATCCTAACATCACAAACATACTCAAACCATCATATTCAAGATTTTGTGCAAATAAAGTTTTCCTTTTGGGAAAGCACATCCCAAAATCTATCAAACACTCAAGACATTCATGAATTCATCAATAATATACCAATTCAAGCTCATGATAACATCTAGACATGATCAACAACATCCAATTATCACAATTCATCAACCTTCATAGCCAAAAGTTACTATCTTTAGTAAGACATGAACTACAACATTCATTCTTGGATTTCTAGCATTCAAATCAACAATCTAACATCCCATTATCATCACAAACACATCAACAACATCAATTCATCATCAAATCACCATATCCATGCAAATAAAGTTACTATTATTAGTAACCTATGAACAACGCATCAAAATTGAAGCTTTCTTGCATAATCAACGTTAACTAACATCAATCTAACCTAACTAACATCATAACATCATCAAACAACAAATAATCAACATTCAATTTCATATTTTGAACACCAACTTTCGGCCATAATCAAATCCCTTGAAAAACATGTAAAAATCTAACCTTTAAATGTGTAATGGTTTGCAATTGAAGATTCTAACGTGTTCTATCACTTGAAATCAATCAAATCCGAGGGTGATTGCTTGTTCTTGGGTTGAATTCGCAAAGTGGAGAGGGAGGGAGTGCAGGTCGCGGCCGATGGATGGTTTAGGGTTAGTGTTTTGTGTTTTGATTAATTATTTAGCAATAATTACCCTTTTAACCCTCATAGTTTGTATTTTATAAAGATTAGGCTTTTAAATACTCTTTTAAAATGTTTTTAACTAGAATAATAAGCATATAAACTAACAATGACAATTATATATTTTATATTTATTAGATACAAAACATATGGATTAAACACACACGTTTCCACGTTACGCGATAAAATTCACCATTAATATTCAAATCGCATAATCACAACCAATAACCAACATTATTAGTTGAATAATTATCTGTTTATCATTATTAATTATTATTAAGTCACCAATGTTCAATGACAACTAGTGTGTGCTCCCGACACGTGTATGCAAGACTTAATCGGAACTAACGGAGTTTGGTAATGGAAAATTACCGGATGTCACATTATCCCCATGTTGAAAGAATTTTCGTCCCGAAAATTGCGTTACATGGTGAGTGTTCCATTACTGGTCCACTGCATTGGCACAAGAAAATCAAAATCGAGTGAGTTTTGGATGAGTTGTCACATCATCCCCATGTTGAAAGAAATTTCGTCCCGAAATTTAATCAGTACCTTCGCCGGCTGGCATCGTCTTTTCGAATAGCTGAGGATACTTAAGCTTCATTTGGTCTTCACGTTCCCACGTGAATTCTGGTCCACATCTCGAGTTCCAACGAACTTTGACGATGGGTATCTTGCTTTGCTTAAGCGTTTTCACCTCACGATCCATCACTTCGACAGGTTCCTCAATGAAGCGTAACAGTTCGTCTACTTGAACCTCTTCCAGCGGTACAACCATAGTTTCATCCGTTAAACATTTCTTTAGATTTGAAACATGGAATACATCATGGATTCCACTCAATGAATCAGGTAAGGCTAGTCGATAGGCCACTGGACCAATTCTTTCCACTATCTCAAATGGTCCAACATATCTCGGATTTAGCTTTCCTCGCTTACCAAACTGAACTACGCCTTTCCATGGTGAGACTTTCAATAAGACTTTGTCACCAACTTGAAATTCCAAGGGTTTCCGTCGTTTGTCAGCATAGCTTTTCTGTCTGTCTCGCGCTGCGGCCATGCGGTTTCTTATCTGGACAATCTTCTCAGTTGTCTCGTGTACTAACTCAGGACCCATTAATTGACTATCACCAATTTCAGCCCAGCAAACTGGTGATCTACACTTTCTCCCATACAAAGCTTCAAAAGGTGCCGCCTTTATGCTAGTGTGATAGCTGTTGTTGTAAGAAAATTCCACCAATGGTAGGTGAACTTCCCAGTTATTCCCGAAGTCAATCACATAAGCACGTAACATGTCCTCCAAAGTCTGTATAGTACGCTCGCTTTGACCATCATTCTGTGGATGATAAGCAGTACTCATATCCAATCGCGTACCTAAAGCTTTCTGCAACGACTGCCAAAAGTGTGATGTGAAACGAGAATCGCGGTCAGAAATAATTGAGATCGGTACTCCATGCCTCGAAACGATCTCCTTCAAATAGAGTCGAGTTAATTTCTCCATCTTGTCTGTTTCCTTTATCACTAGGAAATGAGCAGACTTTGTTAATCTATCCACGATAACCCATATTGTGTCGCAACCGGTAGAAGTAAAGGGTAACTTAGTAATAAAATCCATTGATATCTGATCCCACTTCCACACAGGGATCTCGAGTTGTTGTAGTAGACCAGATGGTTTCTGATACTCCACTTTCACCTTTGAGCAGGTCAGGCACTTGCTCACATAAGTAGCTACATCTGCTTTCATGTTAGGCCACCAATAGTGCGCCTTCAAATCGTGGTACATCTTGTTCAGATCCAGGATGTATAGAGTACTTAGACTTGTGTGCCTCACTCATGACCAAATCTCTCAGATTTCCGTGTAGAGGTACCCAAAGTCTATCTATGAAGTAACGAATTCCATCCGCTTTTACTTCCAATTGTTTTTCCATACCCCTTAACGATTCAAACCCAATGTTTTCTGCTTTCAAAGCTTCAGTCTGAGCCTCTCGGATTTGTTCAGGTAACTGTGTGCTGATAGTAAGTTACAAAGCTCGCACACGTCAAGGCTTAGCAGTTTCTTTCCTACTCAGCGCGTCGGCAACTACATTTGCTTTCCCCGGGTGGTACTTAATAGCACAGTCATAGTCATTCAGTAATTCTACCCAGTGCCTTTGCCTCATGTTCAATTCCTTTTGCTTAAAGATGTGCTGAAGACTCTTGTGATCGGTGTAAATAGTGCATTTGGTACCGTACAAGTAATGTCTCCAGATCTTTAAGGCAAAAACTACCGCACCTAGTTCCAAGTCATGGGTGGTATAGTTCTTCTCATGAATCTTCAACTGTCTAGAGGCGTAAGCTATCACCTTATCCCGCTGCATCAAGACGCATCCAAGTCCTTGAAAGACGCATCGCAGTAGACTACGAAGTCATCACTACCATCCGGTAACGCTAATATTGGTGCGCTACACAGTTTCTGTTTCAGCAACTGGAAAGCAGATTCTGATTCTCACCCCATTTGTATGTTGTTCCCTTATGAGTCAAGGCTGTGAGAGGTTGTGCAATCTTAGAGAACCCTTCAATGAATCGTCGATAATATCCCGCTAATCCAAGGAATTATCGTATCTCACTCGGTGTCTTAGGAACAGACCAATTCTTTATCGCTTCAATCTTAGCAGGATCAACATGTGTTCCCTTCTCGTTGACAATATGACCCAATAATTGTACCTCACGTATCCAGAAATCACACTTAGAAAACTTTGCATACAGTTGTTCCTTTCTAAGTAATTCCAATCTTAAACGTAAGTGCTCTCCATGTTCTTCCTCAGTCCTTGAGTATATCAATATGTCATCAATAAAGACGATAACAACTGATCAAGATAGGGTTTGCACACGCGATTCATGAGGTCCATGAATACTGCTGGTGCATTCGTCAACCCAAATGGCATGACCAAAAATTCATAGTGACCATATCGTGTACGGAAAGCAGTCTTCGAGATGTCCTCTTCTCGAACTCTCAGCTGATGATACCCAGACCTCAGATCAATCTTAGAGTAATAGCTTGATCCTTGCAGTTGATCAAACAAATCATCGATACGAGGTAAGGGATATCTATTCTTGATAGTAACCTTGTTCAGTTCCCTATAGTCAATGCACATTCGAAATGTACCATCCTTCTTCTTCACAAATAGAACTGGCGCTCCCCAGGGCGACGAACTCGGTCGGATAAACCCTTTATCCAACAACTCTTGTAGTTGGGAAGATAATTCCTGCAGTTCGTCCGGAGCTAACCGGTACGGTGCTCTCGCAATTGGAGCGGCTCCTGGAGTTAATTCAATCTGGAATTCAACTTGACGATGAGGCGGTAATTTAGGCAGGTCTTCCGGAAACACCTCGGGAAACTTGCGAACTACGGGGATATCCTCTATCTTCTTTTCATCGGTCTGTTTATCTGTGACGAGCGCCAATATGGCCAGTCGACCCTTTCGTAACAACTTCTATGCCTTCATGAACGAAATGATGCCCATCACTGCACCACTCCTATCGCCTCTGACCGTAAGGACTTTTTCACCAATGGGAATCCGTATGATCTTCTCGTGGCATATGACTTCCGCTTGTTTATCGGAAAGCCAATCCATGCCTACTACCACATCGAAACTTCCTAGTGTAACAGGCATGAGATCTATGGTGAATGTATGACCAGCAAGCTCTATCTTGCAGTCTCTAAGAATATGCGTTACGTGAATCTGTGTGCCGTTAGCTAACTCCACGGTGTATTTAGATTCTAAGGCTGAGGGCATATCACTTAAAAGACTATAGAACCTAGTGGACACGAAACTTCTATCGGCTCCGGTATCGAATAATATGGTAGCAAAATGACCATTAACCGAAAATTTACCAGTTACTGTTGTAGGATCGTTTAGAGCCTCACCTGAGCCAATGACGAAGGCTCTTCCTTTGGCTCCATTGTTGTTATTGCCTCCATTGTTGTTGCCATTATTACTGTTGTTGTTATTGTTGTTGCCATTGTTATTGTTGCTGTTGTTTCCATTGTTGTTGTTGCCATTACCATTCCTCTTAAGTTGGGGACAGTTGCGTTTGTAATGGCCTTCTTTTCCGCACTTCAAACAACCTTTTGGAGTTTCTTGTGATTGTTGTGGCTTTTTCATCAGTTCACCTCGACAGTCTTTGGCTGCGTGACCAATCTTCCCACAACGTTGGCACTTGAAGTTATCACATCGACCCACATGGTGGTAGTTACATCGGTTGCACTTCGGCTGTTTTCCGCCATACCCACTGGGTCCTTGATTTGAGGGAGTCGCCTGGTTGAAGCTTTGATTGTTATCGAACTTCCGTTGCTGTTGCTGACTTTGCTGCTGTTGCTGAGGTTGAGATTGGCTGCTGGATGACGATCCCTTGTTGCTTGAACCATCCCACTTGCGTTTATGGTCGGGCACGCTTGCCACCGCACCCCGCTTAGGTAATCGACCTTGCTCTACTGCTTGATCAGTCAGCCTGTGGGCTGTTCGAATAGCTTGTTGTATGGTAGTGGGGTTAGAGGCAGTTACCATACTTTGAATTTCGGGCACCAATCCCCCTATATAATGCTCAACCCTCTTGTGCATTTCATTCACCATCCCTGGGCATAAAGTGGCTAACTCATGAGTACGGGTCGTGTAGGCTTCAATTTCTGAGCCTTGCATTTTGAGTTGCCAGAACTCAATCTCCAGTTTCTGCACTTCATTTCGGGGGCAGTATTCTTCGGTCATAATCCACTTAAACTCTTCCCAAGGTAGTTCATTAGCCATGGCTTGACCCAGCATTTGCACCTGGGCATTCCACCAGGAAAGTGCTGCGCCTTCCAATGTCCCGGTGGCATACTTCACCTGATCAGCAGGCGGGCAGTTGCATTTTACGAAGACAGACTCTGTCTTCTCAAACCACCTTACAAGCCCTACAGCTCCTTCCGTCCCACTGTAGGCATGGGGTTTACAGTCCATGAAGGACTTGTAGGTACATGGTGGTGGTCCTGTTTTGACAACCCAAACATTAGTCAGATATCCTAGACAATTAACTAGAATAATTAGTTTAACCTCTCGTTATCATTTACCTGCTGATTGCCCCGGTTAGGCAGCAGCCACTGTCGCCTGAACATGTTCGTTAATTAATGCCGCCAATTCCGCAGGCGTCATGTTTATGGCTCCGGCACCACGGCCTTCGGCGCCACGTCCACGACCACACCCACGTCCTCTTCCTCGTGCGTCCATATTTCATTTACAATTCACAATTATAATAATGAGTAACATCCAACACATTAATCCCATCAAGGTACAGTAAACAATAAGAAATAATGCATTCACCACAACCACAACATTTATAACAGAAATAATAACCAAAGATAAATAAATTGCAATTGAGTCATAAAATATTCCATCAATGTCAAAATTTAAGTTTGTCAGTTGGGTGGGAAACAACCCTTCCCACATAGGTTTCAAAGAAAAGAAACACTACATAGTCTAAGTCATTTAAAAGTGGAATCAGTCCAGTACGTCAGATCCGTCACTGTCCTCATCCATCTCTGCTGGTTCTTCTTCGGGGGCTTCCTTGGGTTCCTCTCCAGGTCTTCCTCATCAGGATCCACCAAAGGTGCAGGGGCTTCAACAACCTGAAGTGCTGCTAGCTGTGCCTCTAAATCAGCAAACCTATCATCAATCACTATGTTATGGTGATCTTGTGCGTCCATGCACCCACTAAGTGCTACAACGTTGCCTGCCAGAGTATGATGCCCACCGATGGCCATCGAGAGTCGCTCCTGAAGCGTCTCTACCTGGAAACGCAACTGATGCATCTCAGATCGTAATGCAGAGTTCTCATCAGTGAGTCCTCTAATCCGCTGTCGCTCCGTGTCTAGAGTGGCTACCAAAGCTGCAAACGCCTACTCGAGAGGGATGCTCAAGATAGGAAGAGTAGGCAATGCAGAGGCGATCGATGACCTAGTCCTAGGTCGTGTAGGAGCTACTGGTGGTACGCACTCTCTATAAGCCATACAGTTTATGTAGGTGGGGTAGAAATCCCAGTTCCACGGAGGATCGAGCTCAGGAGGTATGAATGGCTGATCCCAGTCTATCTCGCAAGGAGGATAAGGATGTCGAGGCCAGTTAAATCCCCTATCCGGTAAGGGAGACGTAGGAGGTGACTCAGATCGTGCAGGTCTCTTGCCTAAATTTCTGGACGACGATGCCATGCTGCGAAGTATGTGTTGCGTATGCCAATGAGTATACAGTAAGGAGAGTAAGCGTGCGGTTATAGTCTAGTGTGTGTATGCAACCTAGTTATCTATAACCAATGGCTCTGATTCCAATCTGTCACACCCTCAAAATCCACGTGCTGAGTTTTACCGCGAGGCGTGTGAACAAACCAGGATCATAGTCAATAGTTACTTAGAATGACACTATATGCCACATTTAAAATAAAACCAACCAAAGTTCGAACTATAAAACCATGCGGAATCGTTTTGTAAATAAGACAAACCCAAAATATAAAAATGCATATTTGGCAAAACATGCGCCAACCCAAACATTTAAACACTCGTAACTAGATACCAACAAACATGTCTTTAAAATAGAGTCTTAGAATGCATGCTGGACCCGTGTGGTGCTCCTAATGGCAAGCAGAGTTAACAACCTGAGAATAGCATACTAAAATGTCAACACAATGGTTGGTGAGTTCAAGAGTTTGCGTTTATCATAAACAATAACATTTGCATAACATAAGAAGTGCAATGAAATAGATAGCTAGTCTATATTCACAAGTAATAACCATAGCTGACTGTGTTGCGTTTGTTGCCTCCCATCATGACTTACCAGGTCGTGACGATATTTGTGTCTAGGACAATATTGCACCCGTTTGACCTCGAGTCGCACAGGTGGGGCTCGTCAGACCCAGTAGTACTACCCAAGATTTCCCGCTAGTTACCATTATTAACGATCTAAAAGTGTGAGGACTTTCAAGGTATTAAGCACTATGTTAAAACATACACAGCTTATAATAATAAAATAGCGTTTGAGTACAAGTATGCTACCTCCCCCAAGAAGAAGGTTTATAAAAATAGAGGGGCATGAACTCACCTGGTGTGTAAAGATAATGACTAAAGAGAACTGGTGATAGGTGCAAAGACAACCCTTCAAAGTTTACCTAGAACACGAGAGTACATAAGTACGTGTACACAGAATCATATTGAAACCCTAAGTGCTTTACAAACCAAAGAACTCAAAGTTTTAGGAGACAAGACACATTTGACCCAGTTGACCCGTTTGACCCGTTGGTGACATTACAGATGAAATTCCATTCAAACAAGCATAACAGCCTATCACATATGATTAACATACAAATTGATTACATATAACACTTCATTAACCACATGTACTAATTAGATCATCATACAGCCAAATATCATACCAGCTATGCGACTCTCAAACAATTATCATGCTCAACATAGTTACAACACAAAATGCATCATACATAGAATCAAATCATGCACAACATTCCATGTGAAGCCACTCACGACTTCACACCCTAAACCCTGCCAATCCTACTAAGTAGGGGCCTCAGATTCGCATGCGTGTATGATGATCATCAACATGCCATTCAACAGAATTCATATCATCCAAAATGTTCAACCATGATCAACCACAAACCAACAATAGTCCTAACATACCCATATGACCCATTACCATGAATTCCCACAACAGGCCAAATTAGATAACTAACCAACTAAACATTCATACAACCCAAATAATACATTCTTCCACCTTAGAAATCATCCATGAACATACTAACATGATCCTAACATCACAAACATACTCAAACCATCATATTCAAGATTTTATGCAAATAAAGTTTCCCTTTTGGGAAAGCACATCCCAAAATCTATCAAACACTCAAGACATTCATGAATTCATCAATAATATACCAATTCAAGCTCATGATAACATCTAGACATGATCAACAACATCCAATTATCACAATTCATCAACCTTCATAGCCAAAAGTTACTATCTTTAGTAAGACATGAACTACAACATTCATTCTTGGATTTCTTGCATTCAAATCAACAATCTAACATCCCATTATCATCACAAACACATCAACAACATCAATTCATCATCAAATCACCATATCCATGCAAATAAAGTTACTATTATTAGTAACCTATGAACAACGCATCAAAATTGAAGCTTTCTAGCATAATCAACGTTAACTAACATCAATCTAACCTAACTAACATCATAACATCATCAAACAACAAAGAATCAACATTCAATTGCATATTTCGAACACCAACTTTCGTCCATAATCAAATCCTTTGAAAAACATGTAAAAATCTAACCTTTAAATGTGTAATGGTTTGCAATTGAAGATTCTAACGTGTTCTATCACTTGAAATCGATCAAACCCGAGGGTGATTGCTTGTTCTTGGGTCGAATTCGCAAAGTGGAGAGGGAAGTAGTGCAGGTCGCGGCCGATGGATGGTTTAGGGTTAGTGTTTTGTGTTTTGATTAATTATTTAGCAATAATTACCCTTTTAACCCTCATAGTTTGTATTTTATAAAGATTAGGCTTTTAAATACTCTTTTAAAATGTTTTTAACTAGAATAATAAGCATATAAACTAACAATGACAATTATATATTTTATCTTTATTAGATACAAAACATACGGATTAAACACACACGTTTCCACGTGACGCGATAAAATTCACCATTAATACTTAAATCGCATAATCACAACCAATAACCAACATTATTAGTTGAATAATTATCTGTTTATCATTATTAATTATTATTAAATCACCAACGTTCAACGACAACTAGTGTGTGCTCCCGACACGTGTATGCAAGACTTATCGGAACTAATGGAGTTTGGTAATGGAAAATTACCGGATGTCACACCTATTGCTAAAGATGAGATAAATCCAACTTCATTAGTAAAAATATCTTGAATTGACGATGTCAAAGGTGGACTAGCTGTAGAAACAATAGATGATCGATTAACTGTTTCAAATAATGAAGCATAATCATATACCCATGAAGGTGCTGAACCTGCTGTTTTGGTAGACTCATGCCAATCGATATCAAATAACTCCTTTATTTGTTTAGTTCTTTCATTATAAACCCTGTATGAGACTTTGTTGGCTGAATATCCAACAAAATAGCATTCATTCACTTTTACATCAAACTTTCATCTAGAATCAGATGTGTTTAACAAAGTACAACAACATCCAAAGGTTTTGAAATATTTGACTTTGGGTTTATGTTTGAAAAAGATTTCATAAGGAGTCATGTTTTATTGTTTGTTGATTAACACACGATTCTAAACATAGCATGAGTGTTAACATCTTCAGTCCAAAAGAATGATAGTAATTTGGATGCTGATAACATTGTTCTGGCAGCTTCAATTAAAGTTCTGTTTTTTTTTGGCAACTCGTTTTTGTTGTGTAGTTCCTGCAGATCTAAATTATCTTGCTATCCCCTTTGAATCACAAAATTCATTCAATGTCTGATTGTAGAATTCTGTTCCATTGTCACTTCGAATGCACTTAAGGGTTTTGTTAGTCTGATTCTCCACTAAGGTCATGAACTTTATCAGCAAATAAGGTGTTTCATCTTTGGTTGCTAAAAAGAAAACCTATGTGTATCTGGAAAAATCATCAGTAATAACCAAGCAATATGCATGACATCTTAAACTCAAAACGCTAACAGGACCAAATAAATCTATGTGTAACAGTTGAAGGATAGAGTCAATTTTGGTATAAGCAACAGGTTCATGAGGAAGTTTATGTTGTTTGCCTTTTGAACATGACAGACAATGTTCAATAAATTGAAATTCTTTCACAGGTAGACCTATAACATGATTTTCTCTAACCAACTTGTTCATATTTTTAATGTTTACATGGCCAAGATGATGATGCCATAACATTGAATCAATTTCCGAGTCTTTGGATAGCAAACAAGACGTAATTACAATTGTCTTTGTCTCTCGGTGTTCTTAATGAAATCCATCAGGAATTACAAATCCGGGTTTTAGAATAAGACATTCTTTATTAGTGAAATAAGTTGAATACCTTTTGTCACAAATTTGAGAGACACTTAGCAAATTATGTTTAAGTTCCTTTAAAAAATTGACATCTTCAAAGCTTAACACACCATTAGACATTGTACCTTTATTTGTAATCTTACCATCTTTATCTCCTGCAAATATAACATATACTTTGTTGTATGGTTGTATGTTGTTTAGCAGAGATATATTACCGGTCATGTGCCTTGCACAACCACTATCAACATGCCAAACACTGTTGATAACTTGCCTTGATTGTTCTTGCACATATGAATTAAATTATTGATGTTTAAGAACCCAAGCCATGATTAACTTGAGCACTTTGTCTTCATCCAAATATGATACAAACTTTAATATCATATTTCTTTTATCATTGAAAACATCATTTTCAATAATATCAGACTCAGATTTTGTTTCTTTTATTTTCCACTTTTGGATTGGTTTGATCAGATGCCTAACCATTTTCTTTAAAGTGGTCTGAATTTGAGTAGAATTGCTATAATCAACATGTAAAGCTTTCACATTTGACTTTTCTTTATTCAAATCTGTTTGCATTTGACCATTGCATTTATCAACAAAAGAGTTTGACTGATTTGAATTCCTTTTGAATTTAGCATTTAAAAAGAATTGTTTTCTATTATTTGAAATTGAGTTGTGAAATCTTTGTTTGATTGAGAATTGATGTTGATGAGGACAATTTCTAGCCTTATGATTTGGCTTACCACATACATAACAACACATTTTATGATATGCATTGGATACTTGTGTGTTTTGCACAAATTTCCATGGTTATCATAGAATCTGCCCTTAGTATTTCTTTGGACTTGTGATTCTTTAAAAGTCTCTATTTTCTCTCTTTCATTACGAATTGTTCCAGATGATTCAGGAAGAATTGAGGTATCTTTTCTAGCTTTTTGATTCATATCTAAAGCCAATGAGGCATGAACTATAGCTTTAACCTTTTGAGTCATAGGTACTATAATGGGACCAGTGTCTTTGATACCTAATCTAGAAACATCTTGTTTCCAGAAGAATTGAGGTATCTTTTCTAGACTTATTCATAGAATTAAGTCTGACTTTGGTTGAAAACCTAATCCATAGGTCTCTTCATTTGGAGTGGTAATTCATGAAGAAAAACATGTATAATCATGATTAATAGGTCGTGTAATGTTAGATTAACCAACGCCACCTTTTCCACCATTAATTTTTTAAGTCATTTTAGACTTGATTATACCTTTAACCATGTTTGAGGACAGCTCAAATTTTTCAACAGTTAATTTTGCAGATAAGAGTTCACTATTATGTTTGTTTATTTTTAAAGATAGTTCATTGTTACGTGTTGTTAAATCTTTTATATTACAGTCTTTATCATGAAGATTCAATTTTTATTGATTAATCAATTGGTTTAACCCTTCTATCTTTTCTTTCAAAAATTTCTCTCAGCTTTATATTTACGAGCTTGATATTTTTCAACTTCAAAAATCAAGCGTTCGTTGTGAACTCTATATCTTTGTACCTTTTCTATATGTGTACTTGAACAAAGATTAGAATGTACCTCATCGGTCTCTTCTTCCTTTTTCTTCTCTTCAGGTATGACATTTACCATGAAGGCTTTCAAGAGTGTGTTTCCTTCTGCTTTAGATGCCGGAGATATCTTAACAGCATTGTCAAGTTTATCATAAGCAGATGCCGGAGTTTCCTCAACATTATGCACAGTCTTTTCAATCTTGGTCGGAGTGTGCTCAACAACCTTTTATTTCACTTCTTCAATCTTCTTCTCTTTAGTGATGTTTGATTGAGCTGGAGTAGTCTCAACAGCCTTTTTATTAACTTCTTTCTTTCCTTCAACATTCACCTTCAAATTAGCTGGAGTAATCTCAACAGCATATTCATTAAACACCTTATCAACTTGCACCTCTTCACTTGCTTATCTTCAACCTCTATCTCTTCATCAAACACTCCATTCATTAGATCATCAAAAACAAACTCTGCTAGTAAATTTTCATCAACATGTTCTTTGACAGTTTGAATTTCTGCTAACAAGGAAGTAGACAATTTTATATTTAGAATCTCCATCTAACCGGACCAATCGTACTCTTCATTGGTCTGAAAACTAGGGCTTTGTTGTTTGATGAACTTGCTTTGTATCCCTTTGATTCCACCTCCACAGTCACCATCTTCTTCCCACTATCTGCTTGATTTGACCTTCTTTCAGTGCATTCTTTTGCAAAGAGACCAGGGTTGTCATAGTTATAACATCTCAAACTTGACTTATCAAACCCAATCTTGCTTGAGTTGTTTAGACCAAACATCTTTCTACCAGTTCTTCTTGCAAAATTTTTAGCATGGTATACCACCATAGCCATCTGATACTTGATATCATTTTCTTCAACATCATCAGTATTAACTTGTTGTAAGTCATCAACTAAGATGTTGGGTGGACTGAGTCTTCCAGCATTGAATGCTTCATAACTGTTTATGAAAGTGGTAAATAGAGCCAGATGCTCTTCAGCTATTTGAATGGTTTGCTTGTTAGGGTTGGAGTTTACAACAAAGCAAGTTATAAAGGTTGAGTGGATTGACTTTGTGGGTAAATCTGGGGTTGTGGTTGAGATTGAGATGAATTGTAAAGGTTCTGATGAGAAGCTTGGAACTGAGGCAAAGATGGATCTTTGACATTTGGATGAATAGGAATGGCTAATGGTTATTTTTGGCACAACTGGGAGTAGCTGACATAATAATTTGGATTACTAGCCATTTTAGCATCTAATGCTGGTGCTGGAGCTCCTTTTGTTAATGTAATTAGTAGATCTCTGCTTGTCATCCATTTCATAAGATTTGATGGTTGAGATTAGATCACTGAGGGACAAAGTGAACAAATCCTTGGTTCTCTTTATGGTAGTGCAATTGTTGTTCTAGCTGTAAGGTAGTGAGTTTGACTGCTTCTTGTTTACTGAGATGTTCTCTAGTGTAATTCCTGCCCTTTTCATCTTTGTTATCAGTTTCACAAACCTATACATTTGAGCCTCCAAGGTTTCACCAGGTATGTGATTAAACATATTAAATTCTTGGTTCAACATATCCTTTCGGCTTTCCCTCATATCCTTATTTCTCTATCGCATCCCATAAATCTTTTGCCTTCCTAAAGTCCTTGAACTTCTGAGCAATTTTAGTAGTAAGTGCCATAGTGATGGCAGCATATGCTTTATCATCAAGATCCTTTTTCTTCATGTCTTCCTCATCCCAGAGGTGTTCTGGTTTAGGCACCAAGTCTCCTTTCTCATTGGTATACATCGGGATATACGGGCCTTGTTGGATTAACCGCATCAATCGGGGTTTGGTGTAAATAACATGATTCTCAGAGCGATAAACCCAATTGGGATAATCTTCTTCCCTGAGAAGTCTAGGAGGTTTTGTGCTCGTGCCAATCTCATTGTTGAGATTAAGAGTAATAGTGATATGCTTTAAATTTTTCATTGGGAAACTTTGGATTCAAACTTTTCAAAAATTCTTCAAACTTGAATTTCTCATGCGAAAGATAAGATTCTTACATTAATAGTCTTGAACCAAACTAATGCGCACAAGCTTCTCGCATGAACTTTTCGCGCGGATACTTTTGTAACCGACTTTTGTGAAATGATCAACTTTTCGCGTGAAAGGAGTCCCCTGTAACAGATTTTCCAACAAACTTTTGCGAAAAACAGACTTTTCGCACGATTAGATGCTTTTCGTGTGCGATTTAACAAGTTTTCGCTTAATCAAAAACTTTCAACTTTGACAATTCCAGCTTCAACAATCACCAATTTGTTCAAAATTAATTGATTAAGCTTCCAATTAGTGTTTTAGGTTCAGCTTTGATTCTAATTGTCTCTAATTGATTAAATTAAGCTCAATTAATCATAGGAACTTCACCAAATCATCAATCAACAACATAACAGTCTTCAACATCTTCAAAAATGATCAAAAACAGTAGAATTCAAGTAAATATTCAACAACATCCAAATTGGAGCTCAAGAACACTTCAAAAACACTCTTCAATCTTCAAAAACAATCGATCTAGAGCATACCAAGCTCTGATACCAATTGTAAGGATCAACACAATACAAATAAGATCGATCTCATGGCAAGAATGCGAAATGTTAACATAACGGAATAAGATTGAATAGTAAATGACGAACACGAATGTAAATAAACTTCTCGATTCTATTGCTCTCTGACTTTGAGTATTTGCAAGTGAGTATGGAATCAGGAAATTATAAAATCTCTCTAATTTACATTACAAAATATCTATTTATACTAAACTAGAAAGTTCTCGCGCGAGATGCAAGGTCTCACGCGACAACTTCAGGTTATCGCACGACTTGATCTTCACAATCTTGATTTGATTTTCCAAGCCTTTAGGTTCAATCCCTACACCACTTTAATCTTAATATTGACGACAACAACCTTCCATTTCATGACAATAACATATCAGCTTTTTTGTTTGTTTGATTTTTTAGAGTGATGCAATCTAGATATCACTAGTTGCTTCCTTCCGGATAACAAGAACGACATGAAAACTCCCCACCACGGTTGCATGCTGGGAACAAAACTAATCTGTTTGAATTTAGAATACACATTTTGGTATAATATTTGAATTTATAATAAAAGTTTTAAGAAAAAAATCTAAATCATTCGATTTTATTGCTTTTTCTTAATTTGCATATATTATTTTAGTCGCAAATGCATCGCAAACATTAAAAATAGAATTGAAATAAAAATAAATATTTGTCGCGAATGCAAAAATAAATGTTTGTTTCAAATGAGTCACAAACATTAATTACATAAATTTAATTTAGAAAATTATCAAATAATTTTGTTAAGTTTTATGATTTTGTTAACATGATATATAACAATTAGGAGGGTGCATGGGAAATGTGTAGCAAATTCTGACGCATTTCTTTTGTCTTAACCGTGTCGTAAGTTGCGTCGAAAATATGTCATAATCAATTTCCCACAAGGGATTATCCGACAAAATCTATTTTCCTAGTAGGGATGGAAAGTTGAGATTAATGTCAGTCAAATTGTTAGTTAGGCTTTATGCTAGTCAATAGTTAATAGTTTGGATTATTAAAATTCAATATAAGCAGATTTTCTTATTCCATTGCTGTCACCAATTAGAGATAAAAATAACCTTGATGAAAGTCGCAATGATTTTTTTGAATAACCGTCTAATTTTTAAGAAAGCATTTGGTTAAAACAATCAAGTTTGCACATAAAGATTTTTCCAAATTATGATCCAACTATTTTATCTTTAAAGTGTACCAATATTTTCTAAAGATCAATGATCAGGGTTATGTTTTCTTATCAGCTAGTTTATTTTCCCACTGCGGCTTTGTCGTACACAATATGATTAAATATATATCATTTTCTATTTATTTTAGTTAACTGATGTTAAAAAGGTAACTGAAAAACAAATATAGATAATGGTAATTCACAATAAAATCATTTAATACGGTCGAATTAATCATGTTTCTCATATCTTTGATATTTTACTTTTGGATAAATACATTTATTCGCACTCGTCTAATACATAAATTTGTAATCTAGTTATTATCTATTTATATAATTAGTAACTCTTAGCAAATACTAATCTTTAAGAGCTTTGTGTTTTTACCATAAAGGCTTTCTTTTTACATAATAAATTTCTTTTTACTGATATCATAATATACATGTGGTTAGAGCATTCACATCCCACTCTTCATCTGCATCTCTATAATTCTATTAAAATCATTAATTTTTCTCTCTCGTTTTCAATTAAATAATACTTTTTAATACATTTATCATTACCTTTTCTCTCTTCTCTACTCACAACCACTTTCAAAGAATATTAAAAAATTAATAGAGATGAACAATATTTTATGACATATAGAGATGAACAGTAACATGTTCTCTATCCTCCACTCACAACAAATTAAAATCATTCTCTATAATATACAAAAGACGCTCACAAATATATAGAGGGTGGAATGTGGATGCTCTTAAGGGTGGCGCACAGACAACAAAGCAATAAAGCCACTGGTTTCATTTTCCATGTGGGGGGGAGGGGGGTGGGCATTCACACCACACTACACCACATAATTTTTTTAATTAAAAAAGTTACTTTATTAATAAAAATAAATTACGAATTATCAATATAGAAAGATACATTAAATAAAAAACATACAATTTAATAATATGATAATATTAAAACTAAAAATCTACAAATTAAACTCCCAACCATGTATCCGGGAAATTTGACGTTTCTATTCAAGGAGGTTCTTCAATATTGGTTCGGGGATATCGTCATGCGGCTTAAGAAAAATCTCCATCTCCCGATCTAGCGTTTCGCGTAATGCCAATTTAGATTCGGTTACTTTCATACGAAGCACTTCTCATTCTTTTTTTCTTCCCTTTCTTTTTCAGGCATCACTTTATAGTCGCTAATGGACTCACTCAACGTTGCGTTTCTTGAAGAAGACTCCCCCATCGTTTTGCCTTTGCGCCTAGGCCCGGTTGGTGTGGCGCTATCGTTGAGGTTGGGGAGGGGGCTTGAAACCGGCTCATTAGAGCTTACATATTAGCCCGATTTTGTAGTTTTACTCCTTTTTGCTCTTTGAGTACCAAACTCCGGACTATCCACCGACTCCCATTTTGCGTGGTTTCTTACCGGCCTCCAAGCTCGGATGCTCGTAAAGACTTTTTTCTTGTAAACTTTCTTATATTCGCTTAAGGCTTTTAGAATGATATCCTTATCATTGCTTCCACTCATCCAATGATGTTTCTACATTTTTTAAAACAAAAAATTTAATTACACAAAAAATAGGATAATAAATATGAAATTTAAATAAATAAATGTAAAACTAACAAATCTACCATTTGAATATGTATTCTGTTAAAACGCGTCATCGTGTAGTTCATTCTTCCCCACTTTGATTTTAGTTGATCAACGGTTAGGTTGGTCGAACCAACGGTGGCGGTTAAGTGTGGAAACACCTTCTTTCAAAACGAGCCACTTTTTAGGTGATCTCCAGTTGTGGGGTCTTCGGATACATATATAAAATTCTTTGCCAACACCTACTCTTCTTTTTCATCCCAAATCTTGTTAGCAGCACGGCTTGTTGATTTTCCTTTCAACTTAGAATTTGGTGGGGGTGTTTCTTCGACGTGAATATCTTTATCTTTGCTTTCATAAACGTGAAGATCATCGAACGATTCATTTTCTTCTTCTTCATTTTCTTTGGTTTCTTCTTCTTGTATGTATTGAGGTGGGTTTTGAAAAGGGTTTAGGATGTTAGTGTAGTAAGAAAATTGTGGTGAGTTTTAAAACTGGGGCATAGTTGGGCGGTACACCGATGGTTGGGAGATTCATAAGGATTTTGAAACCAACCGGTTGTATGCGGTTAGGGGTGTTCAAAGTCGGATATCCGAAATTTCAGATATCCGAAATTCGGATATCCAAAAATTTCGGATAGTAGAAATCACTATCCGTATCCGTATCCGAAATTTCGGATATCCGAAATCGGATATCCGAAATTTCGGATACGGATTCGGATAGTGGTTCGGATATCTGAAATTCATTTTTTATTTTTTTTTATTTTTTATTTTTAGTTTTTTTTTTATAATAATTAGACATATGCTATTATAAAAATAATATAAAAAACCAACTCATATCATAAAAGTCTCAATATACACTAAAAAATCTCAATATAAAGTAAAAATATGTCTCAAATTTAAAAAAAAAATATATTTTTTAGTTTTCGGATAATCGGATATCCGAATATCCGAAACTTTTGAAAATCACTATCCGAATCCGAATCTGAATTTTCGGATATCCGAAATTCGGATATCCAAATTTTGGATATCCGAAAATTTGAATATTTCGGATTCGGATTTTCGGAATTTCAGATTTTCGGATCGGATTTTCGGATTCGGATATTTTTGAACACCCCTATATGCGGTGGTGGTAGGTTAAACGCTTGGGTAGAAGGCGCCAGTTCACTAGGACCCGACTACACCTTTGGTCGATATTTTTTGGAGCTTTGGTCTCGGGATTTTGAGGATTTTTTGGTAGGATCATGTTTTGGTGAATTTGTATAAGAAAACATGAGAATTATTTGAAAATGATGTAAAATTTATGAGTTAGAGTTTAGTATTTATAGTGTAATTTTTTTTATTAAAAATGGCATATAGTCGTTTGGGGTGGGGTGGGGTGGGGTGGGGTGGGGATGGGGATGGGGGTGAGCTCAAATGATCTTGACCATTAACAATGGTAATGTGGGGTTGTGGCACGGCGACGCAATGAAACGCGGCGAGGGTTTTTCATGACGTGGGGATCGGCGGCGGTGTTGCCGCGTGGGGACCAAGGTTTTGTGTAAGAAAACATGTAAGAAGCTTAGATATAGCTTCTTGGGTGATAAACCAAGGTTTTGGGTGTAAAAGATTGAAGTTTTGGGTCAAAAATGGGTTGGTTCGTAATTTCAGCCCGTTTTGCGAAACTGGATGTTCATCCAGTGAAATTATGTAGTCGTCCAGCGAAACTATGGATCTTCCTGCGAAACAATAGTTTCGCAGGCAGTCTCGCAGACATGAATTTCCAACGAAAGTTGGGCGAAACTGGCAGCGAAGATGCCAGCGAAACTGCCGGCGAAGGTGGCAGCGAAACTGCTGGCGAAACTAGCAGCGAAATTGCTGACCATGCAGCGAAATTAGTAGCGAAATTAGGCAGAAATTAACCCCTTTGAGTGTTAACTTATCTGCAGGCTGTGTAGTGCGACCCTTGCTTAGAAAGCTTGATTGAGAAGCTACTCAATGAGTCCAGGTGAGTTCTAGATCCCCTATTTTAAAGGTTTTAAACTTGTTTGGGGCTGGAAATGCATACTGAATATATATTATAAATGTCCAAGAATTTAAAAGGTTTTAACAGGAAGATCGATTTTTCCACCAGGTCAGCCCGGCCCCAGCCAGGGGCGTTGCCCCTTGGACCCCACTAGGGGCTGCTGCGCCTAGGACCCCGCTGTCAGGGGCTGCCACCCCCGAACCCCCGCTGCCCCGCGAAGGGTCGGTTATGTTTTTATGTTGAACGTATGTGAATGGTTGATGCATGATGTTTATGATGATGTGTGATGGGGTATGTGATGCTTATGTGATCCTATGTATGAATGTGTTATGTTGACTTTATGTTCCTATTACGTATTATGTTTTATAATACGTTATTTATGATGTATGACTTTACGTGGTATGGCTATGAATAAACGTTAAGTATTATGTACGAAGTGAATTATAACAATAATGAAAAGTGGAACGTAATAATAGTCTTGCAAGCAAGACTGAGGTGAGTGACCGTGTGTCACAACAGACTCGTAAGGGGTTTAATCCATGAGATTGACCCGAAGGGAGTCTTTGTGACTCGAAGGGAGTCTTTGTGGCTCGAGTCTTTGTGGCTCGAAGGGGGTCTTTGTGGCTCGAAGGGAGTCTTTGTGGCTCAAAGGGAGTCTTTGTGGCTCGAAGGGAGTCTTTGTGGCTCGAAGGGAGTCCTTGTGGCTCGAAGGGAGTCCTTGTGGCTCGAAGGGAGTCCTTGTGGCTCGAAGGGAGTCTTTGTGACTCGAAGGGAGCCCTTATGGCTCGAAGGGAGTCTTTGTGACTCGAAGGGAGTCCTTGTGGCTCGAAGGGAGTCTTTATGACTCAAAGGGAGTCTTTGTGACTCGAAGGGGATCCTTGTCGCGTACCCCGGTACTGTTGGTCTTCGGACATGAGTCGGGTATTGCATGAGACAGGATCCATATTGAAGTGAAAGGTAATGATGAATGCACGAATTGAACAATGATGAATATAATAATAATATTATCTATGTGTACGTATGATGTATGATTGCAAATGAATGTAAAGAACAGTTTTAAACGAAAGAAAAGTATTTTATTTATAAAACTAGAACTCACTCAGCAACGCTGACTTTTATGTATTTTCCAGTTGGCAGATAATGTTGCTGAGGATGGCACGGGGCAGCTACTTGGCGTTTTTGGGATGGCATCCATTGTTTAAATTATGATGTTTTTGCATTGTAATGCGAACAAACAATATTTTGTAACGATTATGAATGTTGTATTATTTTGCAAAAGCAATGAATGAAATGATTTTAAATTATTCCGCTGCATTGTTTTAGTACGCCTAAATATATGTTTTATGTTTTATGTGCAATGATTGACCAGCTGTAAGCGTCCCGGGAACGCGGCCTTACAAGTTGGTATTAGAGCCAAAGTTTAAGTGAAACGGGTAAATATTTTCAAAAGAAACCTAAACTTAAACTGAGAATGGGACAAAGGGAAGGGATGCCAGTCCGAGTAGCTGCGTGCCATCAGGTATTTTCTTAATGTTAACCGGTATTATGTGCGAATGTTATGTGGCTTGTGTGCTTTAGTGTAGATTTAGATACTGATGTAGTCAGGATAGGAAATGCTTGGGGAATGAAGAGTAAAGTAAGTGGCTAAACACAACTGGCCACTGTGATTAGGGACTTACTATACTTGACATATCTTGAGCTATTACCTTGATTGACCGTGTTGGTGTTTGAATCTTGTAGTATTTAGATGGCTGGCGGTAAGTCTTCTGAGGCTTTGCGAGGTGGAGGTCATGGTGGACGTGGGGTTAGACCACGTGTCACGAGGAGCAGAGCTAAGCCTACTGAGACGGCTCCTGATGAGCTAGCACTTCGTCACCAGGACGGTGAGGACGGGAGTGCTAATCTAAGAGCCTCAATGAAGGAGGCAGTAGTAGAGGAAGTCCAACAGGTCATGTAGACGATTCTGCCGACTGTAGTGACCGGTGTCATTAGGGCTACGAAGGAGGATGAGAAGAAGGAGAGTGAGAAGAGGAGAACAGTATGACGAGGAGGTGAAGTCGGAGGTTCTAGGGATATGGAGCAACCCGATGCTGGCATGGTTGTCTCAAGTGACGATGAGGAGGATGAGGAAGCTGTGCAGGAAACTACAAAGGGATGCAGCTATGGAGCATTCCAAAGGTGTAGGCCTCCTGTGTTTGATGGAAATGGGAGTGCTGCTGCTACACAACGTTGGGTGAGAGAGATGGAAGCGGTACTTGATATCAGCGAGTGCCACGAGGATCAGAAGGTGAAGTTTGCTACCCACTCATTTGTGGATTCAGCCTTATGCTGGTGGGACAACATTGTCCAGGCTGAGGGCACTAGAGCAATCGGGAGGATGAGGTGGAAGGAGCTGAAAAGGTTGGTGATCGAGGAGTTTTGCCCTTATAGAGAACTTGACAAAGTGGAGAGGGAGTTCCTGCAGCTGGAGGCAGGGACGATGACTCACCAACAGCACATCACAAAATTCAACGAGATGGCAAGACTGGTGCCAGATCAGGTGACGCCAGTGTCACGAAAGATTAAAAGGTATATTCAAGGTCTGCCGGTAGATATCGGCAGACATCTGGTCGTTGCCCGGCCAAGCACGTTTAGGTCGGCGGTCGATTTGGCGGGGAGGCTGTATGACGAGTGAGAGGCGGTGGCGATGATGGATGAGGAGGAAGAGCAGAGTTATGTTAAGAATGGGAACGGAAGGTGGGATGAGGATGATGGTGAATTTGTGGCTGGAGGTAAGATGATGAGGTTTGATGATCGAAAGAGGATGTCTGAGAGGGAAGAGGTATGCAAGAAATGTGGGAAGGAGCATGCAGGAGTATGTAAGTGGGGATCGAATCCCTGTTTTCAGTGTGGAAAGGAGGGCCACTTGGCGAGAGATTGTCGTGCAATAAGATGTTACAGGTGTGGTGAGAGTGGACACAGGAGCAGAGACTGCACGAAGTTAAGGGCTGGAAGCTCCGGTGCAAGGAAGGAGAGCAGAAGATGAAGGTTAGAGCATTTGCTACGACCAGGAGGAGGCTAGAGCGGACTTCGACGTGACGTCAGGTACGTTTCTGGTAAGTTAAAATTGTGCCTTGTGCTTTGATTGTGGTGCTAGTAGTGGTTTCATTTCTGCTGCCTTTGTGTTAAGTTGCACGTTAGGAGTAGGAAGATCGATGCATCCTTCGATGTAGAAATTGCTATTGGTAAGTCCATTGGGTTACCGGATCTCCTAGAGAATTGCGTGATAGTATTGAGAGAGCGCGTGTTTCCTGCTAGACTGTTCAGGACAGACATGGATGGATAGATGTGCGCCTTCGGAAGGATTGGCTAGCAGCCTATGAGGCAAAGACTGAGTGTTGCAACAAGGTGGTTTGAACAGCCGCGCCCGACAAGAGTTCGGTGCTGACCTACGACGATGGAATAATGATGAAGGCCTCGTTTTGAGAGAGAAGATCACCTGATTTCGAAAGTGAGTGAAGCTAATACTGAGGTGTAAAGAACTTAATCTGAGCTGTTGCTCAGGAAAGAGAAGTGGCATGTCAACTAGAGCTACTTGACGTGTTAAATGAAGTTTCCGACATTTCATGTATCTCGTCTAAGAAAGTGCTCAATCAGTGAGGATACGATCGTGCCACTTGAGAATGCCGAGATGGATGAGGGATTCAACTACCTGGAGCAACTGAGGGTCATTCATGGTAGAAGGAAAAGAAGGGCTAAGGAGAATGGTGGTTCCACCTGCGCGAGTACAGTGGAAGCACAGGAAGGAATCGGAGTCTACGTGGGAGACTGAAGAGGAAATGAGACAACATTACCCACGTCTATTCGAGGAATAACAGGTTTCGAGGATGAAACCTAAATAAGGGGGGTGGACTTGTAACGCCCGGAATAAAGTCGAAACGAGCCAGTTAATAATAATGGGCTTAGCCGGGATTATTTAAAGAAAATAAGCGGGAAATGGAGTATGGACCAGTAGACCTCGCGGGTTATGTGTTCGGCGAGTTTAAGGTCCTGGGAACGCCCGGTATATATAAACGGGTCAGCTTGAGCAACTCTCATTTGCAACTCAACACCCAACTTCTAGAGAGAGAGTGTAGAGAGAGAAAGTGGAGAGAAAGTGGTGATTCAAGGCTCGGTGGATCAAGAGATTGAAGATCGGTGTTTGTGGGCATCCAAACAACAAGAAAAGACCAAGAATCCAGGTAAGAAACATCGTTTAATCGGTTCTTTAAGGGTAAACCCGGATTCTAGGGTTCGGGGTTTTGAAAGTGGCAAAGAATCGCCCAAAACTCAAATTTTGTGTAAGAAAACATGTAAGAAGCTTAGATATAGCTTCTTGGGTGATAAACCAAGGTTTTGGGTGTAAAAGATTGAAGTTTTGGGTCAAAAATTGGTTGGTTCGTAATTTCAGCCCGTTTTGCAAAACTGGATGTTCATCCAGCGAAATTATGTAGTCGTCCAGCGAAACTATGGATCTTTCTGCGAAACTATAGTTTCGCAGGTAGTCTCGCAGACTTGAATTTCAAACGAAAGTTGGGCGAAACTGGCAGCGAAACTGGCAGCGAAGATGCCAGCGAAACTGCCAGCGAAGGTGGCAGCGAAACTGCTGGTGAAACTAGCAGCGAAACTGCTGATCATGCAGCGAAATTAGCAGCGAAATTAGGCAGAAATTAACCCCTTTGAGTGTTAACTTATCTGCAGGCTGTGTAGTGCGACCCTTGCTTAGAAAGCTTGATTGAGAAGCTACTCACTGAGTCCAGGTGAGTTCTAGATCCCCTATTTTAAAGGTTTTAAACTTGTTTGGGGCTGGAAATGCATACTGAATATATGTTTCAAATGTTCAAGAATTTAAAAGGTTTTAACAGGAAGGTCAAAGAAATCCCAAGAGATCAAGGCCACCTTCAACTCCTAGCAAAAGCTAGTTTTCAATTCTAATATATTTGAAGTGGTAAAGACTGAAGACTTAACTATGGACTCTAGTACCAGGAGTACTAGTTCATGTCCAAATCATCCTGGTCAGGAGAAGAAGGCTGATAAAATGTGCACCACTACTACACAACTTGAACCATCCAGTTCTAAGAGCAAGCCTCATCCCAAGAAGCCTGCTGCAACCTTTGAAAAGATGAGAAAGAAGTGGAAAGTGATCAAGCTCAACCTTCCACTTATAATAAGACTCTCAGAAGCATGCCAACTGAATGCATCATGTATGGTAGTACTTCTCACTTTGCCAAGGATTGTATCTACAATCCCAAAAGTAATATCCACATGACCAAGAAGAAAACTTCTGAGAAGAAGAAAGTGAAGAAAGCTTCGAAAGGAAAATCTCTTCCTTTTAGAAGCTCTAAAGTGAAAACTTACCTTCGGAAGAAATTTTAGTCTCGAAAGAAACGAATGATTCCGAAGTACTGAAGTCTGCTGTAGTGGATGCAAAAGATTCCGAAGGTCCAGTCTCCAAAACATCTGAAGTCATCAAAACTTCCAGAGTGTTGAGGGCCAAGTCTAATCTTCCAAAGATGGTGTGGAAGATGAAGGAAGGCCATATGACTAAAAGTTCTTCATCAACAACAACAACTGATCCTCAAAACTTACATATAGGATCAAATACTATTGTATTATCTTTTGTTCTCCCAAGACCAATAAGGCTTGGCTTTTCAATGTAACTAACCATCTCTTCATATGTAGGAATAGCTAAAGACGAAAGGGAATGTATGGATCATTGATAGTGGTTGTTCCAAGCACATGACAGGTGATGGCTCTTTGCATTAAAACTCTGAGAAAATTGATGGAGGGCTAGTGTCTTTTGGAGGAGAATTAGGTGGTTACATCACTTGAAGGGGCAGGGTCATAAATGGTAAGCTTAGCATTGAGAAGGTAAACTTTGTCAAGGAGCTTGGGTACAATCTTAAGTGTATCCTAATTTTGTGATCAGAGACACAACATGCTCTTCACTGAGCATGAGTGCATTGTTCTTAATCCCGGGGTGGTCATTTCTAAAAAGCATATCCTGCTAGAGCCCCCAGGAAGGGGAACATGTACAAGATGGACTTGCAGGAAACATCCCCTTCAGGAGAAGTTTCTTGCTTTCTATCTAAAGCCAATAGTGATAAGTCCTTCCTCTGGTATAAAAGAATATGAATAAATTAATTAAGAATTATTTGGTAACTGGAATGCCAAACAAAAAGTTTACAAGTGATGACCACTGTGTTGTAAGCCTGAAAGGGAAGCAACACAAGGTGTCTCACAAGCCAAAGGAAATGAACTCTATCACTACTCCCCTACACTTATTACATATGGATCTCTTTGGCCCCACCGGTGTAATGAGTCTAGGAAGGACCTATTATTGTTTGGTGATCACAGATGACTTTACAAGATATACTTAGGTCTTTTTCCTTAGAACTAAGGATGAGACTCCTGAAATCTTGAAGAGTTTCATTCTGAAAATTGAGAATCAGTGTGATCACAAGGTCAAGATCATAAAATGAGATGAAGGAACCGAATTCAAGAACCAAATCCTTGATGCATTTTGTGATGAAAAGGGTATTACAAGACAATATAGTGCTCCCAGGACTCCTCAGCAAAATAGAGTTGCTAAGAGGAGAAACAGGACACTTATTGAAGTTACAAGAACCATGTTATCTAACAGTAAACTGCCCATCACCTTCTGGGTAGAGGCAGTCAACACTGTCTGCTATGTGTAGAATAGAGTTTTAGTAGTCAAGACTCATGGTAAGATTCAGATAATCTAGTATAGGTTGGACTCACTATAGTTGAAAGGTTAAATGTTATGTAATAGGATTAATGTTAGTTTTTCTCTTGTAATTTGTATTTTGTTGACTTTTGTGTTCCAGTGAAACTAGGGGCGAAACTATAGTTTCGCCCGGAGTCAGCTGTGTCTGTTCACCCGGTAAAACTGTAGTTCGCTGCCGAGTGAAACTAGTTAATAGTCAGGCAGTTTCGCTGACTAGCGAAACTGCTAGCGAAATTTGGTTTGCTTATATATTGTTATTTTTCTATCTGTGTAAGAGACGATTGCAAAACCCTAATACGAAACATCATTGTTGCAATTGTGTGTGTGCGGCTGAAAGCTTATTATCATTATTATTGAACCTTTTGTTTGATTGTTATTGTTTAGATTCTAAATTGTTCATTGTGTTATTGGGTATATTGTGTTAAATCAGTGGGAAATCAATGTTATACATCAAGTGCACTATTGAATCGATCATGAGGACCAACAATATAGTATAAGAGCAATTGTGCTCTTGATTATTTGAGTTTGTTTGGTTTTCGAAGTTAAGTCACTCTTCCATCGATTTTGCTGCTGATTTGGGTGTTTTTGTCATGGAAATTGATTGAGGATTGTGTGTTTTGGATGTGTGAAGCTATTGCAACCATCAGATTTCAAATTCGTTATGTTTTGGATGAGATTGGATTGATTCTATTTTGAAAAAGTTTTTCAGGTTCATTGGGCGAATTTACAATTCGTCTAGCGAAACTACAAGTGAATTTACGGATTTGGTGGTTTTCAACTCAGATGTTTTTGTCAGCGAAAGTAGCCAATTTTTGAACAAAAGTTCAACTTCCTTGCCAGTCATTACAAGCGAAAGTGCTGGCGAATTCATTTTAGAACGAAAGTTTTACTAGTCTCAGCAAAACTAACGCCGAAACTAGAGTTTCTGATCATTGATTCGGGCGAAACAACTGTTTGTTTGCTAGGGAATCTATTAGCTAATTTACCAGCTAATCTATTAGCGAACGTACCAACGAATTTTCCTGTTGACAACGAAACTATCACATTTTAACTAATGACGTCCACCAATATCACTATATCTGACTTGGAGAGTGTTGCTCCTAATACCCCACCGAGGCTTATAAATGGTGATAACTTTGAGGACTGGAAAAGATGTTTAAAAGCCTTCTTTTAATACACTGATCATAATCAATGGGAATCAATTGTAAATGGTCCACACACTCCAACTGTCACTGTTAGTCAAGTTACATCACCAAACACCGATCCATCTACCTTCACTGAAAGAGACCTCAAGCTAATTAATCAGGATCAGAAAGCTTTTGGAGCTTTAACTCTCTGTTTATCTCAAGATATCTATAACCGATTCACTGAACACAAGAATGCAAAATCTTTGTACGACTTCTTATGTGAATTTTATGATGGAAATGAGGATCTGAGGAAGGACAGGAAAGCTCAAGCTGAAAAGGAGTTCAATTCATTTGTAGGACATAAAAATGAAAGACTTTCTGACATAACAAATCGATTTTTGTCCATCTCAAGCACCTTAAAGAAATATGATGAGTAGTTGGATAATCATGAACAAGTCTCTAAACTCTTGGACTCATTCCGACCATAATGGAGCCTGCAAGTTAGGATGTTGAAGCAGGAAAGAAACTTTGTTGATTACAAACTTATGGATGTAATCAACAAATTGAAATCTTTTGATTTGGATTTAAAGAGGAGAGAATACAATCAATCCATGATGCCAGCTACCGTATATCAACAAAATGCTGCATTATTGTCATCCGCTGCAAACTCGTCTATGTATGGATCAGCTTATGGTGGTTCTACAGGATATGGTGCTTCAAATATGTCCAGTGGGGGGTCTATAGGTGTTGGTTCAAGCTCAAAGCCATCTGTCACTACTCAAATTCCATCAGATACTATGGCATTATTTGGAATGTTTGTGCGTAGTTATGAGGCTCTGGTTGCTGGGGAGCTGAAGGGAAAAGGTATGACTGTTGAAGACATGTATCAAGTCGATCTAGATGATTTAGAGGAAACAGATATCCAATGGCAGATGGCCATGCTCACACTACATGCAAGAAGATTCATGGAACGAACTGGTAGTAGGAGCTTCGAAAATCAGAATCAGAATTCAAAGCTGGGACTTGATAAGTCTAAATTAAGATGCTTTAATTGCAAATAGCCGGGGCATTTTAAAAGAGAATGTCAATCTCCTATCATTACTAAACCAGGAACTTCTGGAGCTTCTAAAGTTATTCCAATCACTGAGAAGGAAGAAGCTAAGTCAAAGAAGGAAACAGCTCTCATCTCAAACTTCAATTGGAGTGATGAGATTAAGAAAACTGAAGAAGAAATCCATCATGCACCAGTGGTTGAGTTAGTGAACAGGGATGTGGATTCTATTGAGGACTTTGATCCTTTTAGATAGTTCAAGAGCGAGACTCAAAAGGTTATAGGTGAAAGTAACGAGCAAAGGGTTCAGGTTGAAGGGATAAATTTTAAGAAAGTGGACGTTAAAGAGAGAGGATATGAGAAAGCTGGTGTTGCAGTTAAAAAGAAGGTAACAGTTGGTGAAGATTATGGAAAGAAGACAGGTGAATCAAAAAAAGAATCAAAGGAGGAAAGTGAAGCTAAGGAGATTTGCAGGAAAGCAATGGAAGATGAAGAAAACAAGAAGAACACTCCGGTTTGTCAGTGTGACAAGGCCCTGGCTGCTGAAAAGGTACTTATGGGTCTCTCTTATGAGGTAATTCAAGACATGTGTTCTCCTCCATGTAAAATTTATATATTTGGGGTTTATAAGACAAACAGACTGTTATTAGATAATGAAAAAGAATTAAAACAAATTAATAAGAAACCTAAGACAAATGAGTCAAAATATTTTGTTAAGTTAAATGAAGCATTAAAAGAAAATGAGCATTTAAAAAGAAATCTTTTAGAAAGAAACATTGAAAAAAATGCTTTAACTGAACGTGTAGCACTTGCTGAATTTGAAACAAGAAAATTAAAAACCAAACTTGAAAAATGGACAATCTTTGGGATGAAACTTAAGGATCTTTGCAAGAATCAAAGGGGGGCTAGAATTAAGACTGGTTTGGGAAGCAAAGAAACCACTCATGTTTGTCCTCCACCAAGCACTTATTGTTATTCTCCTATGCCTATACCTCATCCAACTAATGAATTAATTCAGAAGATACTGACAGTTTGTAGGCAGGTTTAGAAGGAGTTAATCATAAGGAGATTCGAGAGGAATATGATTAAGGTGAAAGTAGTGGTCTAGGCAGCTCTAGTCTTAACATTTTAGATTCCAAAAAGTCTTCCATAGACAATAGTTTAAGTAGATTTGTTTCCTAAAAGTCTGTTACAGACAATAGCTTATGTAGTTCTAGTTATAGTTCATCTTTTTTATCCTCAGATGTTGATGAATCAAACCATGATGTTTCAAATACTCTTGTTAATAGTAATGATGATTGTTTAAGTAAAGCTTCAAACAGACATTTTCACCCAAATTATTTTGAAAAATTTCTTTCTCATCCTATCCCATCTTTTACACCTAGTCGGATTTCTAACACTAAAGATATAGAGACAACCTCCTCGAGTGTTAACAATATTAATGTGAATCAGGATTTGAAGGTCACAGAATCATATGACTCATGTAGCAATTCCAATTCACACACATCTGAATGTAAGGAAGAAATCTTAACTGATCAAGCATCTGTTTTAAAATGTAATAAGAAAGGTTTAAAGTCCCAGTGTTTTAGATGCGGAAAGGATGATCATATTATTAAAACTTGTCTTGCATTTGTTAATAGAGATATAAATAATAGTTCCTTAGGAAGTAGATTAAATCATTTTGTAAATAATTTCTTCTGTAAAAAGACTTCTGTTCCACGATAAGTCAGTCAAGACTTGGGTCCTAATTTCCAGGTCTTAACAAATTTTTTTGTTATGTCAAGAACATTCAAGAAGTGCTATCAATAGTTTTTGGCATGTTGATAGTGGATGTTCAAGGCATATGACCGGGTTGAAGGACTTACTTACAAATTATCGCATAATTAATTGGGGATATGTCGCTTTTGCTGGAGATAAGAAGGGTGCAAAAATGATTGGTTAGGGAGAAGTCTCAAATGGTTCCTTAACTCTGGAGAAAGTAAATTATGTTCCAGAATTAGCATTCAATCTGCTAAGCGTATCACAAATCTATGATAAAGATATACCAATGCTATTTATGTCAAACGAATGCTTGTTTCTTAAACCAGAGTTCATTATTCCAGAAGATTTAGTGATCATGCATGCTCCAAGAAAGAATGATACTTATCTTCTAGATATGGGATCACAAGAGTCTATATCCACTGTGACTTGTCTTCTGTCCAAAGCCTCTTCTTCTAAATCCTTTTTGTGGCATAGGCGATTAGGACATGTTAATTTCAAAAATATAAATAACTTAGTTAAGAACAATCTTGTAAGGGGGCTACCACTTAATGAATTTTCAGTGGTAGAAAAATGCATGGCTTGTGCTCAAGGCAAATAGCACAAAAAGCCATACAAGCTTAAGCTTGAAAACACAATTTCAAAACCCCTTGAATTGTACATACTGATTTATTTGGTCCTATAAGTGTTAAATCAATTGTTAAGAAACCTTATTGCTTTGTTGTTATAGATGATTATTCAAGATATTCTTGGGGGAGATTTCTAGCAAGCAAGGGAGATACTGCTGAAGAGCTTCAAAAGCTGATCCTTTCTATTGAGACTGTCAAAAAAAGGAATGTTATTGCCATCCGAAGCGATAATGGTACTGAATTCAGGAATCATATCTTTGACTCATTCTGTGCAAGCAAGGGGATTCTCAGACAGTTCAGTGCTAGAACACCTCAACAAAATGGTGTTGCTGAGCGGAAGAATCAGACCGTCATCGAAGTAGCAAGAACTATGCTGATTGAGCCAAAGCTTCCAATCATTTTCTGGGCTGAAGCTATCAACTGTGCTTCTTATGTACTTAACAGGGTTCTCTTTGTGAAAGAAAAAATGAAGACTCCTTATGAGCTTCTTCATAAACGGAAACCCTTGATTAACTTCTTTCGCCCATTTGGTTGCTCATGTACCTTGCTAAACACTCAAGCTCAGAAGTCAAAGTTTGGTGTAGTTTCTGATGAATGTTTCTTCGTTGGCTATTTTTCCTCACAAAAAGCGTATCGGGTCTACAAAAAAAGAACACGTATTATGCAAGAATCATTCTATGTTGATTGGCAAGAGTCTAATTCTCCAAACATGGGATCTGATCCAGCATTGTTTTATGACTCAAATACTATCTTCAAATCTTTCAATCTTCCAGTTGTTGATGATGATGCTGTTCCTCAAACCAATGTCGAATCATACCTCCAACCGAACCTCTTCCACCTGCACCTTATCCACAACCACCAATCAACCATCATCCTCAACCTCCATTTGATGTTCCACCTACACCTCCACCACAACAACCTTCTCCTTCACAACCCACTTCCCCTTCATAACCTTCATAACCATCACCAACCACCTCCTCATCTTCTTCTAATCCTGTGTCCCTTAACACTCACTTCAAAACCTTAAAAGACCACCCACATGATTACATCATTGGTTAAACTATTGATGGAGTGAGGACACGGAGTCAATCTGGATTGATAAATGAATGTCTCTATGCATGTTTCTTGTCTCAAATTGTTCCCAAAAATGTCTCAGCAGCACTTCAAGACCTAAGTTGGGTTGAATCTATGCAAATGGAGCTTCAGCAGTTCAGGAAAGTAAAAGTTTGGCAATTGGTTGATCTTCCTCCAAACAAGTTTCCTATTGGTACTAAATGGGTATTCCGGAATAAACCAGATGTTCGGGGAGTAATAATTCGAAACAAATCCAGGTTGGTTGTTCAGGGTTTTTCTCAGGAGGAGGGTGAAGATCAAGTATAGGTTGGACTAACCATAGATTAGATATCATTTATGTTTAATTGTAACAGGTTTAATGTTAGTTTCCTTTTGTAAGTTTGTTATGTTTTCCTACCCAGCGAAACTGTAGTTTCGCTCATAGCAAGCTGCTAGTTTCACCCGGCGAAATTATCAGGCTCTACCGGGAGAAACTGTGTCAGTGGCAGAATAGTTTCGCTGACAGCGAAACTGTCAGCGAAACTATACCTACTATATATATTATTTGACCTTGTTCTTTGTTGGCAATCCATGCAAAAACCCTAAACGTTTATCATTGTTGCAAGTCTCTTTGTAAGCTGGTTCTTCACATAAATATATTGAGCTTTGTTACCTTTTAATGTATTGGATCATTATTGCTTTATGATTGAATACTTTTGGTTATTCTTCTTCATCATTGTGTTTGTTGTTTGGCATTATTGTTGATATTAAATGAATCAACCACACAAGTGTACTGATATTCGATCAAATGGACCAACAAAATGGTATCAGAGCCTTAGTGCTCTTGATTGTTTGAGGTTTTTTGGTTGTTTTTGTTCAAAATCAATATTTCATCATTTGGGGTCAAATATGGGTGTTTTGTCTTGGAATTTGATTGAAATTGGTTTGTTCTTGGTTGGGAAAGCCTTGGTAATCATTAGATCTCAAGTTCATCGAGATTTTGGTGATTTCAAAATGATTTCGTGTTCAAAAAGTTTTTCAGATTCAACGGGCGAAACTAGTGTTCTTCTAGCGAAACTATTAGCTTCATCCAGCGAAACTACAAGTGTTTTTAATCTTGTGTTAGTTTTGAGCCTCTCAGCAAAAGTACAATTTTTGAACGAAAGTTCAGTGGTGCTAGTGTTCAACTTTCAAGCTAAATTGCCACCGAAATTATCTCTGAACGAAAGTTCAAGCTTGTTTCTTGCGAAACTGTCGCCGAAACTTAGCATTTTCAGGGATTTGGCAAGCGAAACTGCTGCCTAAATTTCCAGCGAAACTGTCTGCCGAAATTGCTGCAGCGAAACTAGTGTCTCTTCTGCGAAACTAGATTACTCTAGTGTAATTGAATTTGTCTTCCTGCGAAACTAGTTCTATCCAGAGAAACTGCATTTTTCTTCTGCGAAACTATCATGGCTAAGATGACTACTCTCACTCTTGCTGATCTTGAAAGTGTGGCACCCAACAGACCACCGAGACTCATCAACGGAGACAATTTTGAAGATTGGAAGAGATGTCTCAAAGCCTTTTTCTTCTACACGGATCACAATCAATGGGAATCAATCACCTCTGGTCCACACATACCAACCGTTACTATTGGTGATGTTGTATCTCAGAACAAGGACCCAGCTACCTTCAACGAAAGAGATCTAAAGTTGATTGACAGAGATCAGAAAGCCTTTGGAGCCTTAACTCTATGTCTAGCACCAGACATCTACAATCATTTTGCTGAACATAAGAATGCTAAGTCTCTTTTTGATGCTCTCTGTGAGTTTTATGATGGAAATGATGAGTTGGTGAAAGATAAGAGTATTCAAGCTGAAAAGGAGTTCAACTCTTTTGTGGGATACAAGAATGAGAGTCTCACAGATCTTACAAACCGTTTTCTGACAGTTTCAAGCACACTGAAGAAATATGATGAGAAACTTTCAAATAGTGAGCAGGTGAACAGGTTATTAGACTCTCTCCCACCTCAGTGGAGTTTACAGGTGCGGATGTTAAAGCAAGAAAGAGGTTTCACTGACTAAAAGCTTATGGACATCATTAATAAGCTTAAATCATTTGAATTGGACATGAAACGAAAGGAGTTCAATCAGACCTTGATGCCTTCACCTGGTTTCACTCAGAATACTGCACTACTTTCTTCTGCTGCAAGCTCTCCAGTGCAGACATCACGACAAGGAGGAGTGAATAATGGTGATCATTCTGGTGGTAGTGTTAATGGTGGTAGAGATCAAGCCAACTCAATAGCAAATGCTAGAACGTCAATTCCATCTAAAACGATGGCTCTATTTGGCATGTTCGTTTAGAGTTATGAGGCATTAGTGGCTGGAGAGTTGAAAGGAAGAGGAATGACAATGGAGGATATGTATCAGGTGGATCCTGATGATCTAGAAGAGACTGACATTCAGTGGCAAATGGCGATGTTGACTCTCAGAGCTCGAAGATTTATGGAGAGAACTGGTAGAAAGAATTTTGGAGGTCAAGGCTCTAACTCCAAATTGGGATTTGATAAATCCAAATTGAGGTGCTTTAATTGCAAACAGTTAGGGCACTTCAAATGAGAATGTCCATTGCCAATTGTCACTGATCAAAGCAATTCAGGAATCCCAAGATTGACCTCAAGTGGAGATAAAGAAGAAATGAAACAGAAGAAAGAGACAGCTTTGATCTCTAACTTTGATTGGAGTGCAGAAGTAGAAGAGACGAAAGAAGAAATTAATCAAGCGTTGGTGGCTGAGATTGTTGAAGAAAAGGAGAAGGTGAACTATGAGGAAAAGTTTGATCCATTCAAAGAATTTAGAAGTGAAGCTGAAGTGGCTGGGGATAGTCAGAAGTGTGTAAAGATAGTTCAAGATGAAGACTTGAAAGCTGAGGTTATGATAGAGGGTGAAGAGAAGAAGGGGTTGAGAATTGGAAGCCAGACTACAAAGCAAAGGAACGAGAAAGATGATGCTGCAACCACTGTCGAGAAAAACAAGCTGAGTACTCCGGTGTGTCAATGTGAGAAAGCTTTGGCTGCAGAAAAGGTGATAATGGGACTTCCATACGAGGTAATTCAGGATATGTGTTCCTCAGCATGCAAAATAAGATTATTTGGTGTCTATAAAGCAAATCGTCTGTTAATCGATAATGAAAAAGATTTAAAACGAATTAATGAAGAGCTTAAAATAAACGAGTCAAAATATTTTGTTAAATTAAATGAAGCTTTAAAAGAAAATGATCATTTAAAAAGAATTGTTTTGGAAAGAAATGTTGAAATTAACACTTTGACTGAAAGGGTCGCACTTGCTGAATTTGAGACAAGCAAACTTCAGTCAAAGCTTGATAAATGGACAATATATGGGATGAAACATGATGATTTATGCAAATCTCAAAGGGGGGCTAGGATTAAAACTGGTTTAGGATATGATGATGCTAAGGTTTATCCTCCTCCCAGCACTTACTATTATTCATCTATGCCTGTTCCGCATCCTTCTAATGATTTGATCAAAATAGACACTAACAATATGTCTGCAGGTTTAGAAGTCGTGAACACTAAGCATGTACGTGAAGACTATGGTTATGGACAGACTAGCGGGCTTGGATGCAATAGTCTTAGTACACCTGAATCTCAGCATTCTGTTTTAGATAATAAATCTAGCTTAAGTTCTATTTTTGTTTCAAAACAATCTGTTTCAGACAATGTTTCATCTTGTTCTAGTGATGTTTCTATTTCCTCTTTAGATAATTTGCACTGTAATGATGATGTCTCTGTTGTTTGTGTTGATGTTGAGAATGATTCTAATGTGCAGAGTAAAGAACAAATTAAAAGTAATTGTTTTGAAAAATTCTTTTCTCATCCCATCCCATCTTTTACCCCAACTAATATTTTTTCATCAAATGAAAGGGTAACGTCATCACCTCATGCAAGTACAAGTGGCACTAGTACCATTCGTACTTTAGATGAAAACTCATCATCTAATGTAAATAACCACTCTTTTCCAAATAAAAATAGACCCAAAGACATGTACATGACCTATAGTGATGTTGATTCGAGACTATCTGAATGCGATGAGGAGATAATCATTGATAAAATTCCCACTTTATTGCATAACAGTCCTAGATTAAAATCACACTGTTTTAGATGTGGTAAAGATGATCATGTCGTTAAACATTGTCCCGAGCTTCATCATAAACATGGGAGCAGGAATTCGTTTGGTAGTAGATTAACTCATTTGGTTAATAATTTCTTTTGCAAGAAATCAACTACTCCACGACCCAAAATTGTTCATTCATGGGTTCCTGTTTCACCAGGTTAATCTGTTCTTTGTATTCATGCAGGAGTCATCCACTAAAGCGGTAAATAGTGTATGGCATGTTGATAGTGGATTCTCCAGACACATGACGGGGTTGAAGGATCTATTGACAAACTACCAAATTATTAATGGAGGTTATGTCGCGTTTGCTGGCGACAAAAAGGGTGGCAAAATGATTGGTCAAGGAGATGTTTCCAACAGGTCTCTCATTTTGGAGAAAGTGAATTATGTGCCAGAGCTAGCTTTCAATCTATTGAGTGTCTCTCAGATTTGTGATAAGGATATTCCGATCTTGTTCAAATCTAATGAATGTTTTTTTCGAATTCGGAGATTGACATTCCAGAGGAGATGGTGCTTATGCGGGATCCAAGAAAGAATGACACATATCTTCTTGACATGGCTTCAAGAGAATCAACGTCTAACGTCACCTGTCTTCTATCAAAAGCTTCTTCATCATAATCCTTCTTATGGCATCGCAGACTGGGCCACGTTAATTTTAAAACTATAAACAAATTAGATAAAAGCAATCTTGTTAGGGGATTACCTTCAAAAGACTTTTCAGTGGTTGAAAAATGTATGGAATGCGCCAAAGGAAAACAACATAAGAAACCACATAAATCCAAACTTGAAAATAGTATATCTAATCCCCTCGAGTTGTTACATACTGATTTGTTTGGCCCAATAAGTGTTAAATCAATTGCTAAGAAATCCTTTTGTCTTGTTGTTACAGATGATTTTTCCAGGTATTCATGGGTGAGATTTCTTGCCCATAAAGGAGAGGTGGCTGACGAGCTACAGAAGTTGATTCTTTCTATTGAAATGATAAGCAAGACGAAGGTTATGGCGATTCGAAGTGACAATGGTACCGAATTCAGAAATCAAATTTTTGATTCATTTTGTGCTGATAAAGGGATTCTGAGACAGTTCAGTGCTGCAAGAACACCTAACAAAATGGTGTAGCTGAAAGAAAGAACCACACTCTTATTGAAGCTGCTCGTACTATGCTGATTGAGTCCTCCTTACCCATCATTTTCTGGGCTGAGGCGGTGAATTGTGCTTCATATGTTCTTAACAGAGTGTTGATTGTCAAAGACAAAATGAAGACTCCATATGAACTGTTTCATAAGAGGAAGCCTTTGATTGATTTCTTTCGGCCTTTCGGATGCTCGTGCACTTTACTCAATACCCAGGCTCAGAAGACGAAATTCGATGCTGCGTCTGATGATGTTACTTTGTTGGCTATTCATCCTCTCAGAAAGCTTATCGGGTGTATAACAAGAGAACCCGTATTGTTCAAGAATCTTTCTATATTGATTGGCAGGAATCTAATTCTTCTGATGTCCGATCCAAGCCTGCATGGTTCTTTGACTACAATACGGTTTTCAATTCATTCAATCTTCCAGTTCTTGATGATGATGCGTCCACTTCAACTATTCAAACTAAAATCATCCCTCCGAACTCCTTACCCATTGTTAACTCCATTAATCAACCCATTCCTAATTCACCTGCTGACAATGCTACATCTGTTGACATTGCATCTTCTTCATCATCCTTTGATATTCCACCTCCACCTGTTTCTGCTTCTATTCCCTCATCACCTACATCTACCTCATCTCAGCCTGTTCCATCCACATCACCTGTTGACTCTAACCAACCATCTTTCAATACCCTACCTCTAACCACCGATTTTAAAACCTTGAAAGTTCACCCACATGATAACATTATCGGTTCCATTACCGATGGAGTGCGGATGCGGAGTCAGTCTGGTCTGATTAATGTATGTCTGTTCTCTTGTTTTATATCCCAAATCGTACCGAAAAATGTTCATGCAGCCCTTCAGGATCCTTGTTGGGTTGAATCGATGCAATTGGAGCTGCAATAATTCAGGAAGCTCAAGGTTTGAACCTTGGTTGATCTTCCACCAAACAAATACCCAATAGGCACGAAATGGGTGTTCAAAAACAAACCCGATGACCGTGGTATTGTGGTTAGAAACAAGTCAAGATTGGTTGTTCAGGGATTTGCTCAAGAATAAGGCATTGACTACATGGAAGTCTTTGCTCCCGTAGCTCGTCTTGAAGCTATTAGGATTTTTCTGGCTCATGCCGCCAACAAGTAGTTCAAAGTCTATCAAATGGATGTCAAATGTGCATTTCTCTATGGAGACATTGACGAAGAGATATACGTGTTTCAACCTCTAGGGTTTGAGGATCCTGACTTTCCTGACAAAGTATACAAGCTTGATAAATCCCTTTATGGCTTCCATCAAGCCCCTCGGATCTGGTACGAGACTCTAACACAATATTTGTTAAGCAATGGTTTTTCTCGCGGCACCATTGATGATATGACGTTATTCGAGAAGGAAGTGAATGGTGAGATGCTAATTGTGCAAGTCTACGTGGATGATATTATTTTTGGCTCCACCAATCCAAATCTGTGTCAGGAGTTTGAGGAAATCATGCGTAACCGTTTTGAAATGAGTATGATGGGGGAGATGTGCTTTTTCCTTGGGTTACAAGTTGAACAAAAACCAGAGGGCATTCTCATTCATCAGGAGAAGTTTATTAAAGATATTCTAAAGAAATTCAAGATGGATGATGCCTCTCCTGAACTCACTCCATTCACTGCTCAAACTTGCCTCACTCCAGACGAGAATGGGAAACCTGTTGATCCTCATCTTTACAGATCTATGATCAGTTCCCTTATGTATCTTACAGTAAGTCGTCCTGACATAACCTTTGCTGTAGGATACTGTGCTCGATACCAATCTGCCCTGAAAGAGTCTCATGAAAAGGCAGACAAACAGATCATTCGTTATCTTAAAGGCTCTTCTCGATTAGGGCTTTGGTATCCTTATGGTAGGAATTTTGACTTACATGCTTATTCTGACAGTGATTCAAATGGTTGCAGGTTTAACAGAAAATCGGTTACCGGAGGCTGTCAGTACCTAGGAGATTGTCTTGTATCGTGGCAGAGCAAGAAACAAACTACTGTCTCTCTTTCCATGGGGGAGGCAGAGTATATTGCTGCTTCAAGTTGCTTCTCCCAAGTGCTCTGGATACAACATCAGATGATTGACTATGGCATCAACTTCCTCCATACACCGTTGTTTTGTGACAACGAAGCAGCCATTGGCATCGCAAAGAATCCTATTCATCATTCCCGAACCAAGCACATCGAGACACGAATTCATGCAATCCGTGATGCTCAGGAAAAGGGTTTTATTGATATTATTCCTATTGACACTAAAAATCAAAAAGCAGATCTTTTCACTAAAACTTTTAACAAACCTTGTTTTTATGAACTAATCTCTATGCTAGGTTTAATATCTTTTTAAATCTTTTCCTTTCTTTATCCTAGGTCTTGTGAATATTGTTTATTCTTTTGTTTCTCTGTTTCATCTGTTTAATTTGCCCCTTAACCCTTTATCTTTTCATATTAAAAAAAATATTATATACTTTCATTGAAATCTTTATTTTGAACTTTCTTCTATCTCGTTGATTTGTAGAAATTTCGGGGGAGAATAATAACTGTCTCTCTTGTTACCTTTTGCAGTATTCTCCTCAATAAAAATTATCTTGCCTGGATGATGTGAAGGAAGTCTATAGTTTTGGGCTAGGATACGCTTGATAGGTTCAGCCTGAAAGCGAAGTAGACAGTAATCTTGTGGCTAAACTAACAGTATAAGATACTGGATGATTGGATTATTCCCTTGACATTCTTGGCCTTCACAAAGTTATAAGTCCTTGTTCAAAAAGGGTTGAGAACATGACATCTCTGCGTTGATGTATTTGTTGTTTCCTGTCTTTGACAATAGCTATATGGCTGTTCATCTTTGTTTCTAAGAAGCTCCTTACTGTATATTTCCTCGTGCTTAACTCCTCTGCTATGTGTGAACATTGACCTGGAGTGATGATCTCCTTTGCTGTACGATAGTACTGACCTGGAGCTCTCATCGGCACCATTTGATGATCTTCTCTGTTATACGTAAGTATAGACCTGAAGCTCTCATCTGAAAGACTCAATTGATCATCTCCTCTGTTATACGTGAGTATAGACATGGAGCTCTCATCATTTGATGTCTTTAAGGAATGTGCTTGTTTATTTTTAAAGGGAAATAATCTATCAGGGAATGTCATTTGTTCAATATATCATGAGAACAGGATAAGTCTCTTTACCAAATGTCTGTGGGACTGAGTCATTCAGTGTTCTTCAATCGAACCAAAACATGATAACTGTAGCTGCAGTTTATTTGTTGAAAAGAAGAAGGCATGGACTTAAAAGGACAAATATATAAGCTATTTCACCAAACTATGACTCTTCAGAAGATCTCTTCTGCTTCTTGTTCTTATCTATCTTTATTTTAATTCCTTTTTTATTATGTTAAAATTTTGTGATGTCTGGTAAGGGTTTGTTGGGGCAAATCCTTTTTTGTTTTCTTCTATTTTGTTACTTAAAAAAATAAAAATGGGTTTTCAGCGAAATTATACTTTCGCTGATAGTTTCGCAGGGTGAAATTGTAGATTCGCCAGCTCTTTGCTCTTATCAGTGTCATTTTGACCAAAACATTTACGGGTGAAACTATAGTTTCGCTCCCAGCGAAACTATATACTATATATCGCTCCTTGCGAAATTAAGACTTCATTTTCGCACCATCGGGTTTTAGGTCATCGTGTCTATACCGTGTCTATCTTGTGTGAATCCGTGGTTCTGAGCGTGTTTTCATTATTTGGTGGTCTTTTTCTCTTCTGTTGTGAGTTTCGAACCCTTGGTTGTAGTTTAATCTAGGTTTTAACCACTTTTTTTTGGACCGATTTGACTGTGACTCTTCGGTGCCTTCACAGTTCTTACTGCGAAAGTACTGATAGTCCTGCGAAACTGAACGAAAGTTCAAAGATTTTTCAGGGAGACTGTAAAGTCATGCTGTCCGAGCGAACTTCACAGTTTCGCTGGTCTTGTTTCAGTTTTTCTTTGCCGAATTTGTAGTTTCGGCACGCGCTCCGTCATGCCGAAACTACTTCTTGCTGGTTGCCGAAATTATATTTTCGCCCGCCGAAACTACTGTTTCGGCTAGCGAAACTATACTTTCGCCTAGCGAATTTAAATTCGAATTTAAATTGCTTTTTCTTCTTTTTTATTCTTTTTAATTATTTTTCTTTATTATTCATTTTAATATATCTTACTAATGCGTTTCATCTGTATTTCAGATTAAATGGCTAATCTAAAGTTTGATGAGAGGAATAACATCACGGCCATCTTGGATGATACACATCCCAAAGCTGTCGGATTTAGAGACTGTATCCGTTGGCTTCAGAGTTCTCCCATTGCATATGCTGTCACTCATTCTCCCACCATCTACGATCTACACATCAGAGATTTCTGGCGTACTGCCGAGTACGACACAAGAGCCAATCCTCAAAGGATTATTGCGAGAGTACTGGAGAACGAAATTGTTATTACTGCTAAGATCATTTCACGCATGTTAAGACTTCAAGAGGATAGGGGGGATGAGGTCGTGTTGACAGACCAGGAGGTTTTTGATGCATTCAGTAGTTTTGGTTATGAGGGCCCTCCTTTTGGCTCTAGAAAGGAGATCAAGAAGTCCTTTCTGTCTAAAGAGTGGAGATATATCACTCATGTCTTCATCATGTGCTTAGATCACCGAAAAGGTGAATCCGATGGGCTAAATCTTGACTGGGCCAAAGCTATGGTTATATTTTGTAGAGGGCAAAAGGCCAATATAGCCCAACTTATCTTTGACTGCATGGCAGAGAACGTAATGGCCCTAAAGAAAGATAAATGGCTGTTGTATCCTCGATTTCTGCAGATGATTATTGATGATCTTATTCCTAATGTTCGGAGGCACGGGGAGATAAAGAGATTAGTGCAGATAAACTCTTGCATTTTTGCCGACTGCTGCGCAATAAGGCACGATTTCAGTCGGAAGATTACACATCTGTTGGAAAATATGTAGCCTCTTGAAAGATGGAATTATATTCGAAGGGTGGTTGAGTCAGAGGATAAGAGGGCTGAGGAGACGAGACATAAGCAGGTTGAATCTATAAAGAAACGGAAGAGATATGCGAAGGAAAAAGAGTATGACTTTGAAGAAGATATTCATGAGGCTGAGCAGGAGGTGAGAGCAGAAAAAGAAAGAAGAACAAAGAAAAAGGCTGAGGAGGGGGAGTTGGAGAGGAGAACAAATCATAAGCATCAAGCATTCTCTAGGCCCCAGAGAAGGGATGAGAGGGCAGGGCTGGATGAGGACATTATCAGGAATCTCAACACCTCTTTAGCCAATGAGTTAAGCATGATTAAAACTAAGCTGACCAATCAAGAGCTAAGGGAGAAAAGAAATGATGAGATGTTGAGGGGATGTCCAAGATGCTGGTGGATCAGCAGAAGTTAATAAAGAAACTGTTGGTGGATGTGAATGAGCTGAAGGCTGTAGCCGGCCTGCCCAATCAGCTAACTCAAACTGAGTTAGATGATATGACTGATCTATCTAAGTACCCATTTCTGAATATGGGTACATCATCGAGGGCAGGAGAGGGCACTAGTGGTGCAAAAGCTGAGACAGCAGGAGGTTCAGGTATGAGAAAGGATGTTGAGACTGAGAATGTGACCGGGAGGTCTGAGGATGAAGAAGAGGTGATTGAGGCTGGGTTTGTGAATTTGGACTTTGATATAGAGAAGGATCTGGTGGGAGAGGAGGTTGTGAGAGATAATCCAGTGGAAAGGGCTGACAAGAGTTTAATAGATGAGGAGGTAGAGGATGAGCAGCTGGTTGACTATGATTCAGAACATGATTATTATGAGGTGGATGAACGACTATTGACGTATGTGGCCAAGAAGGGCTCGGATGAAAATGATGTGTTTGAAATGGATAAGGATGAGTGGTTTGTTAGGGAGAAGGAGGCTGAGGAAATAACCCCATTATTTCAAAATGTTCAGGGGCCCAACAAGAAGGAGGCAGATAAGAAAATCATTAGCTGGAAATACAACCCTGGACTCAAAATGTTCATGATTAAGAGAAGAGGGGGAGGCATCTCTTACCTGCACAAAAGGAAGGCATTCAAGACCTTACCTAAATGGGATCTGAGGAGATTAGCTGCAATTCCTTTGATAGATTCCGATTTGAGTAAGAGGGCTAAGATGTTAGAGGAAGAAATAAAGAAAGGGATGAATGATAACTTCGAGGGTTTTGGATTTATGAAGGCAGAGATGCGGAGGTCAAAGAAGGATAAGGATGAAAGGGTCAGATTATGTTGAGATTGAAGCCCCCGAAGACAGTGAGTCGAGTGAGGTTACCTGACCCCCTTCCCAAAAGGCTTGAGAAGTTTGAAAAATGGTTTTATGATAACAACACGGGGGAGGCAGTGATTCGCGTAAAAGATGGAGCTGAAATGAGACTTTTTGTTCCAATGGAGATATTTTCGTTTTCTGATGTAGATGTGGTGATGTTGTGTGAAAATCATATTAAAGCTGGGGCTGGAGCTGAGACGCACAAAGAAGCAAGCCTGTTTATGATGGTTGCTAACAAGGTAAGGGGTGTTAGAACTGAAGTGAGGGAGCTAGCCCAAAAGGTTTGGCAAGAAGATATGTTGAGGATGGACGTGAGGGACTTAACAAGACAATTTGCTCAGGCAAGTGCACATGCCGAGGATGAAGTCGCAGGAGGTAACGAAGAAAGATCTGACGCGGTGGAAGATGCCGGAGCTGAAAAGATAAATGAAGATTGATCAAGATGGTGAGATCCAACCTAGGGGGAGTATTGAAGATCAAGTATAGGTTGGACTCACCATAGATTAGATATTATTTATGTTTAATTGTAATAGGTTTAACGTTAGTTTCCTTTTGTAAGTTTGTTATGTTTTCCTGCCCAGCGAAACTATGAGTGAAACTATAGTTTTGCTCATAGCAAGCTGCTAGTTTCACCCGGTGAAACTATCAGGCTCTGCCGGGTGAAACTGTGTCAGTGGCAGAATAGTTTCGCTGACAGCGAAACTGTCAGCGAAACTATACCTACTATATATATTGTTTGATCTTGTTCTTTGTTGGCAATCCTTGCAAAAACCCTAAACGTTTATCATTGTTGCAAGTCTCTTTGTAAGCTGGTTCTTCACAGAAATATATTGAGCTTTGTTACCTTTTAATGTATTGGATCATTATTGCTTTATGATTGAATACTTTTGGTTATTCTTCTTCATCATTGTGTTTGTTGTTTGGCATTATTGTTGATATTGAACGAATCAACCACAAATGGACCAACAGAGGGAATTGATATACTGTCTTCAAATCTTTCAATCTTCCAATTGTTGACGATGATGCTGTTCCTCAAACCAATGTCGAAATCATACCTCCAACCGAACCTCTTCCACCTGCACCTCATCCACAACCACCAATCAACCATCATCCTCAACCTCCATTTTATGTTCCATCTACACCTCCACCACAACAACCTTCTCCTTCACAACCCATATCCCCTTCACAACCTTCATAACCATCACCAACCACCTCCTCATCTTCTTCCAATCCTGTAACCGTTAACATTCACTTCAAAACCTTAAAAGACCACCCACACGATTACATCATTGGTTAAATATTGATGGAGTGAGGACACGGAGTCAATCTGGATTGATAAATGAATGTCTCTATTTATGTTTCTTGTCTCAAATTGTTCCCAAAAATGTCTCAGCAGCACTTCAAGACCCAAGTTGGGTTGAATCTATGCAAATGGAGCTTCAAGAGTTCAGGAAAGTAAAAGTTTGGCAATTGGTTGATCTTCCTCCAAACAAGTTTCCTATTGGTACTAAATGGGTATTCCGGAATAAACCAGATGATCGGGGAGTAATAATTCGAAACAAATATAGGTTGGTTGTTCAGGGTTTTGCTCAGGAGGAGGGAATTGACTATACTAAAGTGTTTGCTCCAGTTGCTCGCATTGAAGCCATCAGAATCTTTCTTGCTCATACGGCTCACAAAAACTTTAAAGTTTTTCAGATGAATGTGAAGTGTGCATTTCTCTTCGAGAACATTGATGAGGATATTTATGTTTGTCAACCTCCAGGTTTTGAGGATCCAGATTTTCCAGACAAAGTGTATAAACTTGACAAATCCTTATATGGATTACATCAAGCTCCTCGGATCTGGTATGAAACCTTGACACAATATCTACTTAGCAAAGGTTTCACTCGTGGTTCGATAGACATGCTCTGTTCAAAAAGGAAGTTGATGGTGAAATGTTGATTGTTCAAGTGTACCTTGACGACATCATTTTCGGGTCAACAAATGAGAAACTATGCAGAGAATTTGAAGAAGTAATGAAGGATCATTTCGAAATCAGCATGATGGGGGAGTTGTGCTCTTTCTTGGGATTGCAAGTTGAACAAAAGCCTTCTGGTATTTTGATTCATCAAGAAAAGAACATTCTGGAGATTTTCAAAAAGTTCAAAATGGATGATTCTTCTCTAGAGCTTACTCCGTTCACTGCTCAGACTTGCTTAACTCCAGATGATAATGGGAAATCTGTGGATGCTCATCGCTATCATTCTAAGATCAGATCTCTCATGTATCTCATGGCCAGCAGTCCTGATATTACATTTGCTGTGTGTTATTATGCTTGTTTTCAAGCCAACCCGAAAGAATCTCATGAAAAAGCTGTTAAAAGAGTCTTTCGTTACTTAAAGGGTTCCTCCCGTTTGGGTCTTTGGTACCCAAAAGGAGGAAACTTTGATTTATATGCATATTCTAACAGTGATCATGGTGGTTGCAGGGTCAACTGGAAATCCGTCACTGGTGGATGTCAATATCTAGGAGATTGTCTTGTTTCTTGGCAAAGCAAGAAGCAAACTACAGTATCATTATCTACGGGAGAGGCTGAATATGTTGCTGCTTCCAGTTGCTGTTGTCAAGTGCTATGGATACAACATCAAATGATGGATTATGGAATAAATTTTCTTCATACACCACTTTTCTATGATAATGAAGCTACTATTGGGATTGCCAAAAATCCAATTCATCATACTCGTACCAAGCACATTGAAACGAGAATTCATGCCATCAGGACGCTCAGGAAAAGGGTTTTATAGATATTATTCCGATTGACACAAAAAATCAACGAGCGGATCTTTTCACAAAAACACTTGATAAACCGTGTTTTTATGAATTGATCTCTATGTTGGGTCTAATATCTTTTTAAAACCTCTTCTCTTACCATAATGTGTATAGTACTTTAAATAACTCTTTTTTTGTTTATAAACTTTTACTGATAAACTTCTGAGTCCCATATGTCTTCACATCTTTGATTTTTTTTGTTTTGTTTCAACTTATATTAAAGAAAAAGGGAGTAAAATTTCTTTTTGTTTCGTGGCTGCTTTAAAAAGAAATTTCGGGGGAGAATAAAGATATACTTTTTGTCTAAGGTTTAATTTTGTCTTTTCCCGAAACTTAATGGAAAAGAAGTTTGAAGGAGAATTAATTGCATTGTTTGGGATATGCATGGTAGGCTCAGCTTGATATCAAAGTAAACAGTGATCGTGTGGCTAAATTAAAGTTTAAGAACTCAATGACAAGGATTATCCTCATGATATCTAGGCCTGCACAAAGCTACAAAGCCATATTAAAAATGGGTTGAGAGTTTCAAATCTTTGCTTGTTTAAAATCTTTGCTTGTTTCAAATCTTTGCTTTGATTTTATAAAATGGGTGACATATATTGTGCTTATCTCCTCTGCTATGTATGAACATTGACCTGGAGTGATGATCTCCTCTGTTATACGTGAATATAGACCTGGAGCCCTCATCAGCACATTCTAATGTGTTGGTCCTTATGATCGATTCAACAGTGCACTTGATGCTTGACAGTGATTTTCGATTGAATCAACACTTATAAACATAATAACATAATGAAATTCAATGAATATAAACCATAAATTGAAATAACAAAGGCTCAATGATACAGATAATGAACTTCCAGCCACACACACACAATTGCAACACAAATATTCTATATTAGGGTTTTGCAAAAAGTTCCTTACAAGATAGAAAGATTACAATATATAAGAAATCTAGTTTCGCTGGCAGTTTCGCTGACTAGCGAAACTGCCTGTCTAACTACTAGTTTCACCCGACAGCGAACTATAGATTCGCCGGGTGAACTAAATCAGCTGACTCCGGGCAAAACTATAGTTTCGCCCATAGATTCTCTGGAATACAAAATTAGAAAGAAATACAAAATACAAGATAAAACTAACAATTAACCTATTACATATTCAAAATAAAACCTATCAACTATAGTGAGTCCAACCTATGTAGATCATCATGATGATCTTCTCTGTTATACGTAAGTATAGACCTGAAGCTCTCACGAGCAGCTAAGATGGTCATCTCGTCTGTTATACGTAAATATAGACCTAGAGCTCTCATCATCTGTCCCCATGAGACCAGTGACTCTTAAAAATTAAGAATCATTGTTATAAATTCTAAAATTTCAAGCAAAGTTAATCATATTGCTCAATAAACCATGAGACCTGGATTAGTACTTTGCTGAATATCTGTGGGAACCAATTCATCAGTGTTTCTGAAAAGAATCCAAAACATGATAAAACAGCTGCAGATTACTTGTTTAAAAGAATAAGGCATGGGCTTAAAAGGATAAACAAATCAGCAATCTCGCAAATCGTTCTTGTTATTTACCTTATTTTATTTTATTTTTTTTGTTTATTTTTATCTTTCGTTAGTCTTATTTCTTTGGTGTGTTGATATTTTGGGATGATGAAATGTTTTCATAAAGGTTTTTTGTAAATACAAATTTAATTTTTGATTTTTTTTAAGTTTTAGGCACCGGCAAAACTATTGTAGTTTCGCCTAGCGAATCTATAGATTGACCGGGCAAAATCGCTGCTTACTGAATAAATGATTTGATTGGTGATACCGAGCGAAACTATAGTTTCGCTTCCAGCTAAACTATGACCTATATATTGCACTGTGTGAAATTTGTTTCACTTATGTCTGTGTGAAACTAAACCCTAGTTTCTCTGGGTTCATATCTACCTTGTTCCAAAATTGTGTTTTCCGTCGTGTTTGTTTGCTTCTAAGCTATCTGGTAGGTATTGCAAACATGTTTCCATGCTTTGATTTACGTTCGGATCCCTATTCAAAGGTTATGTGTTGATTCGCTGGGTCAGAACATTCGCCCATTCGTTCAGCGAATTTACCAATCTCTCCAATGAAAGTGAACGAAAGTTCACAGTTCCGAGCGAATCTATCTTGTTATGCTGTCCAAGCATACTTGACAGTTTCGCTTGAACCATGTCTGCGAAACTATACATTTGCTCAACACATAATCTTTTACATAGGGCTCAGCGAACTTACAACTTCGCTGTTGTATGAATTATAAGATTGTCCTCCGCGAAAGTGTAAAATCGCTTAAACTCTTTGGTCTAGGCTGGAGTTACAGCGAATTTACACTTTTGTTTGGATGAAACTAAGATTCAAACAACAGCAAATCTATCAAAATGTGTCTAGCGAAACTACAGTTTCGCTTGTCAGCAAATCTGCTGAACTAAGGTTCAAACCACAGCGAAGCTGTCAAGTTGTGCCTGGCGAAACTACAGTTTCGCTTGTCAGCAAAACTGTTATTTTTTCAGAATTTTTTTCTATATTTTGTTTATTTTTTCTTTATGTTATAACTAACCTACTTGTGTTTATATTTTGCAGTTCACATGGCAAATTTAAAGTTTGACGAGAAGACAAATATTATAGCCTTATTAGATGACAGCAATCCAAAGATTGTTGGATTCAGAGACTGTCTAAAGTGGTTGAAGCAGTCTCCAATTTGCTATGCCATATCTCATTTATCCACGATTTATGATATTCATACAAGAGACTTCTGGGTAAATGCAGAATGTGATCTGGGATCAAATCCACATAGAATTACTTCCAGAATCCTTAGGGAGGATATTGTTGTTAGTACTGAGACAGTTGCAAGGGTTTTGATGTTATAGTAAGACTGTGGAGATGAGGCTGTTATGACAGATGCTGAAGTCCTTAATGCTTAAAGAAGTCTAGGGTAAGAAGGACCCTCTTTTGGGTCCAAGAAGGAAATCAAAAATTCTTTTTTGTCCAAGGAATGGAGATACATTACTCATGTGCTCATTATGTGCTTGGATCACAGAAAGGGAGGATCAGATGGGTTGAATGTACACTGGGCTAAGGCCATGATTGTATTTTGTAGAGGACAAAAGTCTAACATTTGTTGGACCAAAAGAAACAATGAGCCTGATCAGAAAAACCTTTAAGTCCCACAGACATTACAACAACTGAAGTAGTCTGCAATAGCTGAAGACATCAACTGATAACAAGGTCTGAAGACAAAGTCTGAAGTGAAAGAGCTGAAGACAAAGTCTGAAGTGAAAAAGCTGAAGACAAAGTCTGAAGCTAAAGAACTGAAGACAAAGTCTGCAGACAAAAGCTGAAGACAAAGACTGAAGACCAAGTTTCAGATGTTGTCACAATAGCTGAAGAAGACCTCTTCAGTAGTTGTGATGGTTTCCTTTCAGTAGTTATATTTTCCTTTTAATTCTTTTGTGATCAGTAGTTTTATGTTTCTTGTAATCAGTAATTGTAGTTTCAGTAGTTTTAGTTTCATCTTGTACTTAGCATACTCTGAGATGTTCTCAGTTGTTGTGAACATTCTCAGTAGTTTGCTTACTTTCAGTTGTTTGTAATAATTCTATTAAATGTCACTATCAAGTGACATCAGCAGACGTCACATTCCTTTATATAAGGAATGTTGACCTAATTGTAACCTGCGAAGCTTAGCGGCTGATATACCGAAGCTTAGAGGCTGATATACCGAAGCTTAGCGACGGATATACCGAAGCATTTGTGCATGAATGATATTATCCCTTTTGCAGAAAACCCTCTTTCTCTATAACCGTGTACTGTTCCATTGAATATCTATTGTGTTCTTGCTATATTTGTCTAATTCTTGTTCTAATTCCGCTGCAATTCAACTCTAATTGATCAAACTTAGATCACTGATCCTGTCAAATGGTATCAGAGCAGGCTAATCATTGATCGGTTTAACAATTGATCATTGAAACTTCTATTTCGATATGTAAAGTTTGATCGAATTAGCATATTTGCAAGAATTGGTTATAGAGATTGATCTTCTGCTGCTTCTAGTTATTCAATTTGAGGTTCTTCTTGGTTCATACTGAGTTTGTTGTGTTTTTGTGCTAAATCTGTTGAAACTTGATTGAATTGGTTTGAATCTGAGAATGACTACTCCATCTAATGACCCTCACAATACTGGCTCCTCAACCAAGCCTCCGATGCTGGTTAGGAGTGAGTATAACATATGGCAACGAAGAATGCTCCATCACCTGTCTGTTAACAGTTCAGGTTGTTGGACATCTGTGGTTCACAGTCCACACAAGCCTATGGTGAACAATCCGGAGACCAACCAAATGGTTCCGAAGAAGAAGGAGCAATACTTAGATGAAGATCGTAAACTGTTTGAGATTGATGCTAAAGCCCATGGAATTCTGGCCATGGCACTGCCTAATGAAATCTATTCTGGGCTTATGCATCATGAAACTGCTCATGACCTCTGGAATGCTTTGAAGGAACAATTCGAAGGAACTGATGAGGTCTTATCAAACAACAGAGAAATCCTCGCCCAACAATATGAGACATTCTCTCATAGGAAGGGTGAGACACTGACTCAACAGTTTGAGCGTTTCTCCTGCTTGATCTCTGAGCTGAAAATGGTCAAGCATGAGTATACTAACAGCCAGATGAACAACAGATTCCTCAGATCACTGCCTGAGAGATGGGACACATACACCATTGTCCTACACTCCAGTGAAATCTGGATAGCCTATCTCTCACCCAACTCCATGGGAAACTGCTTACATTTGAAAGAGAGATAGAGCAGAAAAGGAAACTGGCATCATCAGGAAAGCTCACTGATGACTTTGTACCAGGGAACACTGCCTTGGTCGGTCATGAGTCAGAATATGCTGGATCAGAAAGCCATTATGATGAGCATATAGATTTCTCTTCAAACAGTTCTGATCATGCATTTGTTGGTGTTGACAGTCATTCTGGGTGTAATAGTGATAATTTATGCTTTATCATGGATGATTTAATGGGTATTGCTGATGATGATTTAGAAGAGATGGATATTTTGAGCCAAATGGCCTTGATCAATATCAGATCTCAAAAGTTCTACAAGAGAACTGGTAGGAAATTTCCAGGACTCTCTGGCAAAACCAAAGTTGGTTTTGACAAGAGTAAGTTGAGGTGTCACAAATGCCACAGGCTTGGGCACTTTGCAAGAGAGTGTAGATCAACTGGATCTAACTCCTCTGCACCCTTTGTGACCTTTCCAAGCAATAGTTCACAAAACAAAGGGCAACATCCTGCTAGTTCTGGTCATCACTCACAACCTCAATCTCCTGCATATTTTGTCCCTCAGGGTCCAATGCCATATCCCTATCCCTGCTATTACATGCCACAGCCAAATCCAGTTCAAGTTCCTATAGCACAACAACCTCAAGCCCTACCTGAGCCTCAACCATCTCCATCACAATCTCAACCTCATCACAGCTTCTTCACACCAGGAGTTGTTGACTGGAGCAGCTTACCAGATGATCTTTCTGGTTTCAATGAGCAATTATTTGCTGGTGCTGGTCAACATGGTGGTGAACATCCTTTTGGGAATCTTGCTCTCATGGCCCTGGAGTCTACTGAGGGTTCCTGCTCCAATGCATCATCTTCACAGGTAACCCAGGTATCTTCTGAGGCTAAAGCCAAGTTATGTTCTGAATCATGCATAGCTGCCTTTGTCTCTATTAGAGAGGCAAATGTAGCTTTAATCAATCAAAATCTTGAGCTTGAGAAAACTATTTCCAAAAGAAAAGCTGAGTATGAGTCTGCTCTTAATGACAAAGATGATGAGATTTACAAGCTTAAATGCCAACTTAATGATGAAAAGGCTAAGGTAGAGGTCATACTTGAGAACCACAGAAGTCTCAAAGAGACACTTGCAGCTACCCAAGTTGAGTGTGACTGCTGGGTAACATCCTGCAAGGGATTTGAAATGCTTCTCAGCAAGCAAACAGCTTCAAATGTGAAGTTTGGAATAGGTTACAATCATACTGCACCACCTACTGATTTTACTTCAAAATCAATAGTAAAATCTGAAGGTGAAAGTAATTTCCAAACCACATCATCATGTGATTCATCCTCAAATGATAATACAAAATTAGAGGATGAAGTCAGTGTTAAGATCTCAGCAAATCAATTGCCTGATGGTTTAAATGCTGATAAACACATGAAGCTGAGCAATTCAGATGTTGTCCCTCAAAGTACTCCAAGTACTGAAGGGCAAGTCACAACATCTGAAAAACATTTCAAATCTGCTGAAATAAAAGGATTAACAACTGCTGAGGAATCTATCATACGGTCTTTCAGGACGGATAGAGAACAGCTGAAGAACAAGTCTTCAGTTGTTACCGATCCTTCAGTACTTAACACAAGTACTGAAAGGAGGAAAGTACTGAAGATCACACCTTCAGTAGTTTCCACTTCAGCAGTTGATCAATCCAAGATGAAGAATAAGCCATGTGAAATATGTGGTAAATTCAATCATCTATCTGATGAATGCTGGTACAAAAAGGGTTCCAAACTCACAGAGATAAGCTCATTAACGAAGAGATTAATAAAATGAAAAATGAGTTTGAGACCAAGTTTGTACCACAGTCATCTTAAACTGATAAACACAAGGCCTCACCAAAATCCAAAAAGAAGGATGGGGTTTATCAGAAAACAGCTGATAGTGTTCCTCATGATAAACATCAGACTAAGTCTATGAATTTCAAGGAGGAAATGGTGGGTCACAGGAACTCATCAAAAACAAGTACTGATGTGTCAAATGAGCTGAAGGCTTTAGCAACAAATCAGACACAACTTGTTATGATGGTTCAGCATTTGTTGGGGAGAGTTAACCAACTAGATGCACCTGTGATCAAACCACTGAAAAGGAAATCCAAGCCCAAATCTAAGAAATCCATTTCAGCACCATCTCCACCTTCATCAGCTGTTAATCATGAGAAACAAGTTATGGTTAAATCTGTTGATGAAAACAGACCGAAAACCAAAAAGGTTTGGGTCTCTAAAGCTAACTAGTTTCTTATGATAAATGCAGGGTTCTTCAGCATGCCAAAGAAGCATCTGGTATGTAGACAGTGGAGGATCTATGCATATGACTGGGAGCAGTTCTCTTCTTAATGACTACTCTCAAGGAAAGAAGGGATTTGTCTCATTTGGAAATGATGCTAAGGGTTACATCATCGGGAAAGGATTTGTGTCAAATGGAGAAATCAGATTTGATGATGTTAACCATGTGGAGAATCTCAAGTATAATCTACTGAGTGTCAGTCAGATGTGTGATAAAGGGCATGTTGCACTTTTCACAAGCCAGAACTGCCGGATTCTGTCTTCCAAAGTTCTGAGGCTGATTGACAAGGTATTGGATGAACATACTCTCCTGAAGGCCAACAGGATAGGAAGAGTATATGCCTTGGATTTGTCAAAGAAGATTGATTTAAAAGGTCATCCTTGCTTGTTCTCCAAGCTCCTCAGGAATCTAAACTGTGGCATAGAAGGCTGGGTCATGTTAATCTCAAAAACATGAATCAGCTGATCCACAATAGTTTAGTGAGAGGTCTACCAATAAAGGAGTTCCACTGTGATGAAACCTGCACTGCTTGTTTAAAAGGAAAACAACACAAAGTTTCATTCCCTCCTATAGAAGAACCAAAGTCCACTGCCTGCTTGCAATTACTGCACATGGATCTCTTTGGTCCTGTGAGAGTAATGAGCATGGCAAAGAAGAAATACTGTCTGGTAATTGTGGATGATTACTCCAGATTTGTATGGACCTTCTTCTTGCATTCAAAGGATGAGGCTGCTCAGACAATTATTAACTTTGTGTTGTATGTTGAGAAGCAGTATTCCCTATCAGTCAAGTGTATAAGAAGTGATAATGGAACTGAATTTAGAAACCATACACTTGATGATTTCTACCTTTCAAAAGGAATCAAGAGGCAGTATAGCATCCCAAGGACTCCAGAACAAAATGGAGTAGTGGAGAGAAAGAACAGGACCCTAATTGAAGCTGCAAGGTCCATGTTGGCTGACTCTGGTTTGCCACTGACCTTTTGGGCTGAAGCTGTCAACACAGCATGCTATGTGCAAAATAGAGCTTTAGTGAATCAGAGGTTGATGAAGACTTCTTATGAAGTTCTACATCATTTGGCTCCTCTAATTTCATTCTTCAGAGCATTTGGGTGTCCTTGTTACATTCTCAACACAAAGGATCAACTCCAAAAGTTTGATTCTAAGGTGGATGCAAGGTATTTTGTTGGGTATTCATCCACTTGCAAGGCTTACAGAGTGTTCAACTGCAGAACAAAGATGGTTGAAGAAACCTTGCATGTGAAGTTCAATGAATCTCCTAAGGAGAAAATCCCATAAAACCCTGTGGAGTTGTTTGATCTGGACATACTGCAATATGTTCCTTATCAGCCTCCAGCTGTTGCAGATCATGTGAATTCATCACCTTCTGCAGCTAGTCATCCATCTGGTGGTACTGATGTTGATGATGATCCCAGTACTCACCTATTCAAGTTTAGTGATCAACTGCCTGAGTCTACTAAACTTGATGTTCCTGTAGCTTCAGTAGCACCATCCACAACAAATGCTGATGAGATTTCTGAATCCTCTACTTCATTTGACTTGCCATCTAATACTTGGTTTCAAGAATCTGGATCAACATCTGTTGCTGCTGAGCGTGCTACAAACACTTGCACAGATCTCATAGTGTACCAAGAGCTGAAGAATCACCCAATGTCTCAAATCATTGGTGATATCAATGCTGGTGTCTCAACTAGAAGTCAAGTGTCCAACTTCTGCTTCTATGCTCTCTTCATCAGTCAGCAAGAGCCAAAGAACTATCATATTGCATTAAGAGACAATGGATGGGTTGATGCCATGCAGCTTGAGCTTCTTCAGTTCAAAAAGCAGCAAGTGTGGGAACTGGTTCCTCTACCCCCAGATTTCAGGCTGCTACTAAAGAGTCTCATTTGATTGCAGTTAAGAGGATCTTTAGATATCTACAAGGTACTCAATCTCTAGGTCTTTGGTATTCCACTGGGCACTCTTGCAAATTAGTTGCTTTTTCTGATAGTGACTATGTAGGGTGTAAATTAACTAGAAAATCAACTTCTGGTGGATGTCAATTCCTAGGCAACTGTTTGGTTTCTTGGTAGAGTAAGAAACAAACATCTGTTGCTACATCCACTGCTGAAGCCGAGTACATTGCTGCTGCAAGTTGTACATCTCAGGTACTCTGGCTTCAGAATCAATTATTGGATTATGGCATTACAGAGACTAAGACTCCATTACTAATGGATAGTGCTTCAGCTCTTTGTATTGTCAAGAATCCAGTCCAGCACTCTAGGACCAAACATATTGAGATCAGACACCATTTTATTAGGGATTGTTTTGAAAAAGGTCTGATTGATCCAAAGTTTGTTCCTAGTGCTGATGAGCTTGCAGACATATTTACTAAGCCTTTGGACAGTTCAACTTTCCAAAACCTAGTGTTAAGGCTTGGTATGCTGTAGCTAGAATAAGTGACAACTACTGATGATCTCAGTCAACAAGTACTGATGAGCATTCGTATACTATTGTCACAAATAAGTACTGATAAGTTCTTTTATCCTCAGTAGTTTTCATAACTACTGAAGACTAAATTACTTAAAAGTACTGAAGTACTCTATCTGTTGAAAAGAACTGATGTGGTTACAACTACTGATGTAGTTACAACTACTGATGTTAGTATAACAGATAAGTACTGATGACCAATGAAACGTCTAAAAATCAGACAAAAAGTCTGATAAGTGTTGAGGTCAGAATGAAACAGCTGATGAGCTAAGAATTGACGACAACAGCTGATGAGAAACTTTTCTCTTCAGTTGTTTCTACAACTGCTGTTTCACTTCATACAACTGAAGCCAAAACCATGTCTTCAGTAGTTTTACAACTACTGATGACTAACACCAAATCTTCAGTTGTTTACAACACCTGAAGCCAAAACCATGTCTTCAGTAGTTTCACAACTACTGATGACTAATATCAAGTATTCAGTTGTTACAACTTCTGAAAGTTAAAACCAGGTCTTCAGTTGTTTTCAAACAACTGATGATAGCACCAACACTTTCAGTCGTTTTATATCAGCCTTTTCTTACCCTATAAATACCTAAACCTACTTTCAAACGTTTCATTAGCCGTTTTATGTCCTTCACTCTCTCAACAATGGCGACCATGAAACTCAAACCCAGACACAACTGTGTTGCCTACCTCTCGAAATCGGCCTTTTGGAACAAATTTGATAATGCCATCGATCTTATCGTAGATTCCCAGTACCGAACCGCTTTTCTTCTGAATCCTACCATATACCCCGATTCCCTAAGCCAATTCTGGACCAACGTCTCTGTGCAAACTGGTGAGAATGATAGCCAAATCACTCTCCAGTCGTTGGTTAACCAGAAACAGGTGGTCATCACTCCAGACATCATTCGACAAACCCTAAATCTACATGATGCCACCTGTGTTACAGAATACCCGAAAGGCACAACTGATATGTCTTTCATCAATAACGGGTATGAAGGAGACTTAAGTGCTACCACCATTCTGAAGAAGCACTTCCATGATGCTGAACGTCTTATATTCCACATGGTGAATGTCTGCCTTGCATCAAAAACCTCCTCATGGGATCAGATGTCCTCCCGATGGCAACAGGTATTATACTCTATCTTTGAACGACAAAATCTAAATTTTTCTGAGATAGTTTTCATGGAACTAAAGGATCTGGCTTTGAAACCTGTGGCAAACAGATGGATATTATATCCCAGGTTTCTCATGGCCATAATTTTGAATCAGCTAAAATCAGACGGCCTTGTTGGCCTTGGAGTCCCTGCTCCGGCTGTATTGCCTGAAGTATACTCCAGGCACAACTCTGACCCTACACTGAAAGGGGCTGCCCGGCTGCTAAAACCCAAGCAGCAGGAACCCACAGCCTCCACTTCCAGATCCAAAGTCCCCACCAAACCCAACACCAAAAAGCCCAAAAAGGCTACTCAGGGAGATGAGTCCCCTGAGGATGCCCCTGTACCACCAATACAGGAAACACTTACTGGTTCTAACCCCTCAGTAGTGTCAAAGACTTCACCAGCCCTAGCCGCTCAGGCATCCTCTCAACAGGATCCTGATGCAACCATAATTGGGGATACCACAATGCTGGAACCTATCTCAATTGAGAAGGTTACCATTGAAGAGCACCAGTCACCCCGGGTGCAATCTGCTTCAAACCTATCTCCAAATGCAACCGCCCCTCAAAGCCCAACCATTATAGCTGCACAAGTGCTGAGTCAGCTGCATTCCTCTCCTCCTCCCCAGAAACCAATTACAATGGGGAGAACCTCAACAGCTGAGGAAGAGGACCAAAATGCTGCTGATAACCCACAGCACAGGGGTTATAATGTGCAATCTCCCCGTGTAGAGGAGGAGGTAAGAACATCTGGTGAGGCTGCCACTTCTACTAATTCAGCAAATGAACAGGATGCAGTTGGTAACATCTCTAAGACCTCACCAGAGGCAACTGCCGATGAAGGACTCAGTCCTGAGGCAGGAAGTCCCCAGAACCAAGAACAAGGGGCACATGCTACAACTGATCTACACTCAGGGCATGTACATCCTGATTCAATCAGGAGGTCAGGTGATTCAGCAAAGACTGATGATGACCTGGCTTTTTCTTCGATGTCTTAGCCCATAACACAATCCTTGAGGCTGAGGTGAGCAGACTCAAAGAACTGCTTGCCAAAATGTCTCAGGATCAAAGTCCATCCGCCCCAATAAACCCACAGATGGCACCTTCATCTGAAGGTTCACCAAACACTCAGCCACTACACTCAACTGAGCCACCAGCCACTTCTTTTGGCACCACCTCTCAGGGACAGAACCCCTCTGAGCAGATGGTTGCTACCTTTCAACATTCCTTACCTCTCATCACTCCCATCATCAATGAGATTGTGCATAAAGCCATTGATGAGAGGATCTCCTCAAATCTACAAACACTTGTTGATGATGCTGTGCAAAAGAAGCTTTCTGCCATTCAAACCCCTGAACCCAATGCACCCAAAAAGGGGGAGTCTAAGGTAGTGAAAGAAAGAAAGAGAAAGAGAGTGGAAGATGAGAAACAACAAGAGAAAGAAAAGGAGTTAGAAAAGGAAAAACAGCTGATCACATACAAGAGAAAGAAAAGTTCTGAAACTCAAAAGCCTGATGAAGAGAAATCATTGGAAGATCTGGTTAAAGAAGCTGATGAAGCTCACAGCAGATCAATGGACAGAATAATAGACCAACTTTTCAGACAGGGCTTTGATACAGCTACATTAGACACTGAGATCAGAAGGCTGGAGATTAAAGAGATACAAGAGAGATGGGCCAGTTACAGTGTGATGGAAAGGGAGAGGTTGGAGATAATGATCAGGTTTATTGCAAAATACTTGGGAAGATCATTAATTGAGATTAAATCATGGACCAGAGACAGTATTCTGGCAATAACCACCAGAATCTGTGCTTCTGAAGCATTCAAAAAGGGGTTGATTATCGAAGCCTTAGATGAAGCAGGTGCTGGGAAGAGAACTGATATGGCCAAGCTTTCCAAAGCCAAACTTACCACAAAAATGCTAGATCAGCCTTCCCAAACTCCCACTCAAAAACAACCAACCCCACAACTCTCCAAACCAATCCCTAAACCTAAACTTAAACCAACTCAACCCTCAAAACCAACTCCCTTACCCCAAAAACCACCTCAAATCACATCCAATGATGCACCCAGAAGGAGGAGAAGGGTGTTGAGGATGGAAGAAGAAGAAGACGAAGATGATGAAGAAGACAGTCTGCCAATCTCTGCTGTTCTAAAAATACCTGAGCCCAGAAGTCAACAAATGATCACACCAGACTTTCAGAGGAAAATGGTGAAAGTTAAGATTGAAGAAGAAGAACAGCAGAAACAGCACGATGAGCAACTTTTGAAGATGGTTGACAAAGAGTTTCCTCAGTCATCATCTATACAAGCCATGAAGAAACACGCTCAAAGGCTGTATGCTCTCAGGCATACCTTTCAATATCAAAAGGAGAGAGTAAGGATTTGGCTAGACCCCAGGGTTAGTTCTAGAATTCATAAGAAATCCATACCAAGTAAATACAATGGCCAAGTGAGAAAGACCATAGATGCTGTTATTATGTTGGCCATTGTAGTCTCACCCTGGGAGATACTTGAAGACTTCAAGAGAGCCTAAAAGTCAAAGATGACCCCCCCTCAAACTCTAATGAAGAACAAAATGGTCAAGAAGGGGTTGTTATACAAGAGGCTTGAAGAGATCAAGAAAAATGAACTCCAGTTGTTATTAGAAGGGACTCACCCAGATGAATTTGCTTACAGAGAGATAACAACTGTTGAGTTGAAAAATGGAAAGACAGTAAAGTACCTATCAGAGTACTATGGCCCAGAGTTCTTCTTCGAAGGAGAAGCAGAAGAACTCACTAAGGAGGAACAAGTTGTTCTCCTTGAGGCCTACATCAGAGAGTCTTATAGACTCATCAATGGGAAGTAGGTTTCATGGTTGGGATAACAGCTCTGTGTCCAGTTCCCTAAGACAGAGTTCCCTTCCATCCTTTGACATTCACATCTACTGAAACCTGTTCCCTGGCATGTGCTTATCTGATATCTCTGAAGCTGATCAAGAGAGTATTTCTGCCAAGAATAAGTGGGACCTCAATAAGCTTAAAGGTTTTGGCTGCATTGGTTCAGGGGGAGTTTGTTGGACCAAAAGAACCAATGAGCCTGATCAGAAAAACCTTTAAGTCCCACAGACATTACAACAACTGTAGTAGTCTACAACAACTGAAGACATTAACTGATAACAAGGTTTGAAGACAAAGTCTGAAGTGAAAGAGCTGAAGACAAAGTCTGAAGTGAAAAAGCTGAAGACAAAGTCTGAAGCTAAAGAACTCAAGACAAAGTCTAAAGACAAAAGCTGAAGACAAAGACTGAAGACCAAGTTTCAGATGTTGTCACAACAGCTGAAGAAGACCTCTTTAGTAGTAATGGTTTCCTTTCAGTAGTTATATTTTCCTTTTAATTCTTTTGTAATCAGTAGTTTTATGTTTCTTGTAATCAGTAATTGTAGTTTCAATAGTTTTAGTTTCATCTTGTACTTAGCATACTCTGAGATGTTCTCAGTTGTTGTGAACATTCTCAGTAGTTTGCTTACTTTCAGTTGTTTGTAATAATTCTGTTAAATGTCACTATCAAGTGACATCAGCAGACGTCACATTCCTTTATATAAGGAATGTTGACCTAATTGTAACCTGCGAAGCTTAGCGGCTGATATACCGAAGCTTAGCGGCGGATATACCGAAGCATTTGTGCATGAATGATATTATCCCTTTTGCAGAAAACCCTCTTTCTCTATAACCGTGTACTGTTCCATTGAATATCTATTGTGTTCTTGCTATATTTGTCTAATTCTTGTTCTAATTCCGCTGCAATTCAACTCTAATTGATCAAACTTAGATCACTGATCCTATCAACATTGCCAGATTAATCTTTGATTGTATGACTGAGAATGTTATGGCATTAAAGAAGGACAAATGGTTGTTGTATCCAAGATTCATCCATATGATTATTAATGATGAGAAACCTAATTTGCCAAGACATGGAGAGGTTAAAAGGCTGATGCAAATGAATACTAGAATATTTGCTGATTGTTTAGCAGTCAGGCACGACTTCAGTGGGAAAATAACATATTTACTAGAAAATATGTACCCAGCTGAGAGGTGGAACAACATCAAGAGACTGATCAAGAATGAAAACAAGAATGCTGAAGACAATCGGGAAAAACAAGCTGAAGCAATAAAGAAAAGAAAAAGGTATGCTAAGGAGAAGGAATATGATCTAGAGGCTAAAATTGATGAAGTATAGGAGGAGCTGCAGGCTCAAAGAGAGAGAAAGACAAAAAAGAAGTCTGATCAAGGAGAGCCGACTCATGAAACTGAAAGAGGAACAAAGCATAAACAGTCGGTGTTTGAAGAAAGGAAGGATTCCAGGTCTGAATTGGATCAAGATGTCATTCGAAATATGAATGCATCTTTGGCCAATGAATTAAGCATGATAAATACAAAGCTGATCAATCAAGAATTAAGAGAAAAAAAGAAAGATGAACAACTGGAGACTATGAAAAGAATGATGATTGATCAGCAGGAACTAACTAGAAAATTATTTAAGGAGTTTAATGAGCTCAAGGTTAATGCTGGCCTGCCAAATCAGCTATCTCAAGAGGAGCTAGATGATCTGACTGATACATCTAAGTATTCATTCCTGAATGTAGGAAAGTCATCAGGGATAGGGGGAGATGCAAGTACTGTAGGATGTGATTCTAGTGGTAGTGGTGATGGTGGTCCAAATGTTGTTGAAACAGAGGCTGAGAAGAGGGGTGATAAGAGAAGTGATGTGAGAGAGGAGCATGTGATTGTTGAGGCTGAGTTTGTTGATCTGGGGTTTGATATAGAAACCGACTTGGCTGGGGCTGAGGTACTTAGAGAAGATACTACTGAAGGAAACAAGAAGGATACAGGAAAGAGCTTATAGATGAAGAAAATGAATATGAGGAACAGTTGGTCGACTATGATTCGGAACCCAAATATTATGAAATGGAGGAGCATCCAATGATTTATGTGGCGCAAAGGGGTTCTGTTGAAGGTGATGTATTTGAATTAAATAAAGAAGACTGGTTTGTGAAAGAGAAAGAACTAGAACAGTTGACTCCACTATTTCAAAACATCAGTGAACCCAGCAAGAAGACACCTGATAAGAAGATTGTTAGTTGGAAATACAATCCCGAATTAAAGATGTTCATGATTAAACGAAGGAGCAGGGACATCTCGTACATGCATAAAAGGAAGGCGTTCAAGACCTTGCCTAGATGGGACTTGAGGAGATTATCTGAGATTCCTTTATTGGATGCACATTTGAGTGAACGTGCTATGATGTTGGAGACGGAAATCAAGGCAGGAATAAATGACAATTTTGAAGCATTCGGGTTTATGAGGACCGAAAGAAGAAGATTGAAGAAAGACTTGGATTGGGCCACTGGCAAAGGAAAGATTGTTTTGAAGCTGAAGTTAGCTAAAACTGTGAACAGAGTAAGGGTGCCCAATCCACTTCCCCCTAGACTACAAAAGTTCGAAAAATAGTTCTATGACAACAATACTGGGGAAGCAGTAATTAGACTGCAAGGTGGTGCAGAGATTAAGCTTTTTGATCCTATGGAGGTATTTTCATTCTGTGATGAGGATTTGGTAATTCTATGTGAGAATCACATCAAAGCAGGAGCTAGAGCTGAAACAAGAAAAGAAGCCAATTTGTTTATGAATGTGGCTAATAAAGCTCGTGGAGTAAGGTCAAAGGTAGGGAGCTCACTGAGAAGGTATCAAAGGCTGATGAGTTAAGGCTGGACATGCAACATCTTACAAGACAATTTGCAAGGCCAAGTGCAAGGGCAAGTGCAAGGGCAGAAGAGGAGAGTACAGCAGGAGCGGATTAAGAAACATCTGATAAAGCTGAAGAGGAAGCGAGAGATGGGCAAGAAGACCCAGAGTGAGGTCCAACCTAGGGGGAGAATTGATAATCTAGTATAGGTTGCACTCACTATAGCTGATAGTTTAAATGTTACGTAATAGGATTAATGTTAGTTTTTCACTTTTAATTTGTATTTTGTTGACTTTTGTGTTCCAGCGAAACTACGGGCGAAACTATAGTTTGGCTCAGAGTCAGCTGTGTCTGTTCACCTGGCGAAACTGTAGTTCGCTGCCGGGTGAAACTAGTTAATAGTCAGGCAGTTTCGCTAGTCAGCAAAACTGCCAGCGAAATTAGGTTTGCTTATATATTGTTATTTTTCTATCTGTGTAAGAGAGGATTGCAAAACCCTAATACGAAACATCATTGTTACAACTGTGTGTGTGCTGTTGAAAGCTTATTATCATTATTATAGCGCCTTTTGTTTGATTGTCATTGTTTAGATTCTAAATTGTTCATTGTGTTATTGGGTATATTGTGTTAAATCAGTGGGAAATCAATGTTATACATCAAGTGCACTATTGAATCGATCATGAGGACCAACAGACTCCTTATGAACTGTGGCATAAAGGAGACATTTCATTGGTGTCCTTCGATCATTTGGATGTCCTTGCACCATCTTGAATACCAATGATCAAATAGCCAAATTTGTTGAGAAATCAGATGATGGACACTTAATTGGATACTCTTCCTAAGCTAAGGTTTATAGAGTATACAATCTTAGAACTAGAGTAGTTAAGGATTCAGCCAATGTGACCTTCAATGAGCACACACCTAGTGTGAAAGGTTCTAGTCCTAATTGGCTGCTTGATCTTGATTTTGTTACCATGTGTTTTATCAAGTCTTGTGAAGATGTTTCAGGATCTAAAGGTACCTCATCAACAGGAGATTCTGATATAAGATTTGAGCTGAGAAGATCAAGTATTCAAACTACTTTAGCTCCAGTGGTAACTAGCCCTACAGTTGGAAATCCTATCAGCACAACCATGACAAATTCTTCAGCTGATACATCTGAAGTGCCTATAAATTCTAGCATAAAGGCATAGAACTCAGATGAAGGAATTTCCAATGTAAAAGGAGATCGAGGTGGTGATAGTGATCAAGAATTTCTTAATGGTGATAACCACTTGATAGAAGACAACATCAATGATGTAACACACTCATTGGATTAGGTTACTCTTGATAAGTGTGTTGATGTGTGGATGATTCTCAAGAACCAGATTTGAATTTCACAAATTTAGATCTGTCCAACCAACTTGTTATGATTCCTTAATTAAGAATCCACAAGTCATGTCCCACCACAAACATCATTGGAGATGTTGAGACTAGGGTAAGAATAAGAGGACAAAATCATGAAAAAAATGTTTGTGTACACTCTTGTTTCTTGTTTCAGATAGAGCCTAAGAAGATTGATAAGGCTCTGAAGGATGGAAGTTGGGTTGAAGCAATGTAGGAGGAGCTGCTTCAATTCAAGAGATAAAAGGTTTGGAATCTATGTCCTCTTCCTCAAGGGAAGGCTAGCATAGGTACCAAGTGGGTATTTATGAACAAGAAGGATGATAGTGGACTTGTCATCAAGAAGAAGGAATTGACTACACAGATGTTTTTGCTCCTGTAGCAAGACTAGAAGCTGTTAGGATATTTCAGGCTTTTGCTGCATCCAAGGATTTCAAGGTCTACCAACTTGATGTCAAGTGTGCCTTCTTATATGGGGTGATTGATGAGGAGGTGTATGTCAAAAAACCACCTAGCTTTGCAGACCCAGATTATCCTGATTATGTCTGCAAGCTTGATAAAGCTCTTTATGGGCTGCATCATGCTCCAAGGAAGTGGTATGAGACACTATCACAGCATCTCTGTCGGCATGGATACAAGAGATGTACTATTGATGGAACACTCTTCTTCAAAGGAACAGGGAATGATTTGATGTTGGTTCAAGTTTATGTAAATGACATTATCTTTGGGTCAACTAATTTGAAGCTCTATAAAGACTTTGAGAAGCTGATGAAGAATAGATTTCAAATGAGTGCCATTAGGGAACTCAATTTCTTTCTAGGAATTCAGGTGAAGTAGGTTGACAATGGCATCTACATATATCAGTCAAAGTATGTGCAAGACATACTTACCAGATTTCACATGACTGAGTGCAAGGTTTCTAAGACGCCCATAGCCAGAAACCACTCCTTTCGACTAGATCTTGAGGGGGAGTGTGTTGATGAACATGTCTCTTATGTAACTCACAGCTAGCAAGTCTGATATCATGTTTGCTATATGTATTTATGAAAGATATCAAGCCAACCCAAGATGTCACACCTGGTTGTTGTCAAGAGAATTCTTAAATATCTCAAAGGTGCTCCCAAACTAGGCTATTGGTATCCAAAGAATTCTGACTTCAATCTGTATGCATATATAGATAGTGACTATGGTGGCTACATTATGACTGCAAAGTCTACATCTGGGGGATGTCAATTTCTTGATGGAAGGATAGTCTCATGGCAATGCAAGAAATAATCCTATGTATCTGCATCAACTGCTAAAGTTGATACATTGCTACTACAAGCTACTGTGCTCAAGTGCTTTGGATTTAGAATCAGATGCTAGACTATGGATTCAACTTTAAGGAGACTCCCATCAACATAGACAACAACAGTGCTATCTCTATTATAAAGAGTCCTGTCCAGCACTCAAATACAAAGCAAATCAACATCAGATATCATTTGATTAGAGATAATTTTGAAAAAGGATTGATAAAACTAGTCAAAGTTAACCCAAATGAACAATATGCTAATCTGTTTACATAAGCTTTTTATGAACAGAGATTTAAATATCTTGTATCAGCTATTAAGATGATTAACTTTGAGTAGGTTTTCTTAAACTAAACACAAGATTATTTTTATTTAGATGTGGGTCTTAAGTTGTCTACATCATCATAATATAATCCCAGTTTACTTTGGAAGAAACTTTTTAAAATGATATCCCTTAGAATTTTGAGAATTTCAGATATGTTTTCCTTCAGAAGACATCAAGTTCCTTCGGAAGAAAATTATGTCTTCAAAACAACTAACCACTTTTGAGAAATTAACCTTCGGAAGAAATTCTGATATATCTTCCGAAGCTTATATTTGTCACTAAGTACTTATATGAATTGAAGGACTATTTCCTTTATAATGCAAGTAAGTCTCGGAAGCTTTATTCTCTCATTGAATAAAATTTATGATACTTGATATCTAGAGCAAAATTCTTGGAAAACTAAGAAATATCTTCCGAAGGCAAATTGGCTTCAGAAGTTTTCTCAAAACTTCCGAAGACAAATTACCTTCGGAAGATTTTCAACTTCCAAGAAAACTACCTTTTTGGGCACTTTTTTAGAGGTGGGACCTACATCTGGATTTCAAAGTTTATCCATTTGCATTAACTTTGTCTCAAATCCATATCATATATTATATATATATATATATATATATATATATATATATATATATATATATATATATATATATTCGTACAACGGTTCCCACTCTTTCACTTTCTCCTTCATCTATAGAGATTCAAACCCTAAATTTAGCCATAAACCGACTTTGTTCTTAGGTTTCTTCAACCCAAGATACTCAAAATGGCCAACCTTGATCCCCGAAACCAACCCGATTTCTCCATGCAGTTACACAGGAAACATTATCAAGTTGCTCTGTTATCTTCTGAGAAAGATCATTGTTTCCCAGACGTTTGCCGCATCTTGTCTCTATCCAACTACCTCAACGCTCTCACAATAGACCCTCCATTGTATGATGATCAACTTTTGGAGTTCTGGATGACCTGCCAAGAGGTCATCTTGGATGGTGGGAAGGCACTATCTGCCACAGTGCAGGGAAGGATAGTATTCATCACTCCAGCCACCATCAACTCTCATCTAAGGCTGGATAATGAAGAAGGTGACTTGTCCATCCCCAAGTCTGCTATGAACAACTTATTCTGGCAGATGGGCTATGAAGGGGACTACTCCGTAAGAACCTTTAGAAAGGGTAAGGTCTCATCCAAATGGAAGTACCTCCTCCATGTGGTTATCCATTCCTTATCAAACAAACATGGAGGTTGGGACCAAATTCTTGAAGGCCTTTCCTACATAGTCCATGGAATGGTACAAGGGGTAATGTTCAGGTATTCTCAATTTTTTTATACAAATCTGCTTGCTAACTTGGACTCCTAAGAATATTATATGTTCCCTAGATATGTTCAATACATTCTTAACTATGAACTGGGCTCACAGTTAAGGGGAAAAGGTAATATTCTTAAACTGGTACGGATAAAGCCCGACATCTTCAAGACAATAAGAAAGCCAACTATTGGCTTCTTAGGGGGTAGAAACAGCCCTAGTCCCAAAAATGTACAGCTCATTTGCAGGATCGGTGTTGGTCTTTCGACACAAGATTTGTATCTCACAAACTCACTAAGTCTCACTTGGTTGATGAAGCGAAATCCCTAACTAAGTTGACAATAATATAATAAGTTAATGAACTCAAGAATGGTTTTCAAGATACTTGTATGCATTACGTCTCAACTTAGCATTACAAGACTCTTACAAACATGGTTACTTTAGTTACAATGAGAAACTATATATACTACTATCTACAGCTGGTTATACTTGGAAAACCAGCTGGATTTTACCGCTAAGCAAATACTACATTGCTAGAAGTAAAGTATCTAAGATAAGATAATATCCTAGATTAGGTAGTCATGATAGGTCCATAACTTACCTTTTGTCACCAACTAAGTATGGTAACTGTACTAACTGATAAAGGTGAACAGTGGATTAAAGTATGGTCAACTACATGGGAGTGCGAAAGCGCCATGCAGTGTATCAGAGTTGTCAGCGGATGTCAGACAGCCCATACTTATGTCCATTGGTTCATAGTTGATTCTTCCGAAGGCAAAATGGCTTCGGAAGAATAAGTTATTCTGAGGCCATTTATGCTTCGGAAGAATCAACTTCTTTCAAGTCTTCTGCAAATCTTCGTGACTTTATTCTTTGGAAGACTTTGTCTTGGATCTTCGAAGTATGAATGGGTCGGAAGGACAATTACTTGGTCTTCATATACTTCAAAAGACTTGGTTCTACCTTCAGAAGTTCTTCATGTACTTCGGAAGGGAAACTACTTAGTTTCGGAAGACTTAGTTTTTCTTCGGAAGTTCTTCATACTTAAGCTTCAAAAGATCTTCAACTTATCTTCGGAAGAGCAGCTTTAGCTTCAGAAGGCTTCTTCAATTGTACTTCAAAATATTCTAAGTGTTGTTTTGGTTGCACTAGCCTCATATGATCCAACAAACTCCCCCTAGGCTGATGCTACCAAAACTTTACTTCCTTCTACTCCTTAAGGTCTTCAACACCAGGGAAAGAAGATATTTATCTGTCTCCTTGTTCTTCCCTAACGTGGTGGTGAGGAGCTGGTACAAGTCATTCGTAGATTATAGATCAAGTCTATTGTTCTGAAAGACATGCACCCTTTGTTGCGTCCTTCTGAAAAGAGTTAGTTGATGGGAATTGTAGTCATATTCCCATCTAACTATAGGATCAGAAGTTGAGCCTTTAACCATCTAAAGAAACTTTTTTCCTTTTATAGTTGTGCCTTCTTCCTCATCCTTTGCTCTCCTTTTCAACTCTTCTTCAGTCTTGGCTTTCTTTGTAAGCTTTGCCAGATAAAGACTTCTCAGATGATCTCTAATGTGAGCAGCAACCCAAGAGTTGAAGGGATTGGAGAATGGTTTCTCCGCTTACTCAGCAACGTCAAATTTGCTGGAGTGCAATAGAGATGAAGTATCAACCCTGTTTACTTCACCATTCTCTCTTTCAACAACATAGCTCTGTGAAGGTTCATCGAACCTCCACTAGACTATTTGTTTTCTAGGATTGAGGGGTTTGGATAAAAGCTTGTCCCCCTTCCTAGTGTCCACCAGAGTCACTGCAGGACTGGGTAAGGGTACTTAACAATTAGTTTCACACTGAGGAGAGATCTTAGAACACTTAACAATTCAAATAGGGAACTGGTAACTAGATACAGATGATACTAAGAACACAAGTAAATAAAAGAGACAAAACTAAGAACAACACAAGAACACAATATTGGTTTTCAAGGATGTTGTATATTGATCTCAAGTTCTATTACAAGTGTTACAAAGCATAAAGAAATTACAAGGACCTGAGACACTTTTATACTACAACCTACAACCATCACTTACATGTAAAGACTGTTGGATTTGACTAATCTAGACAACAAGATCAATCTAAAGTCAAAAGGCAGATTGCCTTTTGACTAGTGACTATGACATGCCATAGCTCACTGACTTTTCCTAATACAAAAAGTCTACAGGAACAAGTAAGGTAAGTTACAGACAAATACCGTTCCTACTTTTTGATATAGCATGGGAGTTTCACCAAATTGTGTAAAGTAGGTGAACCACCAGAGCAGGCAGCGAAAAGTGTGTCAGCTTTATCAAAAGTTGATTCAAAGAAAGCATATTTTCTCTATCCTCTGAAGAAATCAATCTTCACAGCTTCGGAAGACTTAGTCTCTGAAGCTTCAGAAGATTTCATATTTGGCTTTGGAAGATTTCACCCTTAGAATATTTTTCTGTTTGCGTGTGAAACTTCTGAAGTAACTCCGTCTGAACTGTTAGCTTTGGAAGATCTTACACTTTGACACATTTGAGAGTGTAAGACTTCCAAAGCTAGTTCATCTTTGTTCCTTAGTGCATGCATGGAAGACTTGGTTGTTCTGGCTTGTTGGTTGCATCAGCCTTATAATCTTTAGATGATCTTACAAACTCCCCCTAGGCTAATGCTACCAAAACAAAGAAGTTATTCAGATTTTGATAGTCCATATTAGGATCCTCAGCATACCTTTCTTCATTATTAGGTCTGAATCCTTCAGACTAACATAGAACCTTCTCATGTCAAAGAGATCATGCAGAGGAAGATTGAGCATGTCTTTTGAGGAATAAACATGCATGCCTTCCTGATCTCTTATGACATACCATCTGTCTTGATCTTCATCATAATACCATGACATAATTTGTCTTCCAATAGCAAGAGGCTCTTCTCCCTGATGATTTTGTGAGGATTGTCTTGAGTACCAGGTTGTTCAGTTGAGTCTCCCTCAGTTGGGATCTCCTCTCTCACAGGTTTAGAAGAAAAGAGAGGAGGACCCTACTGTGGATTAAAAGATGAAGTTTGCTGAGATGCAGCTCCAGGTTTAGGTCATGTTGTCTCTGTGGCTTCAACCTTCACCTCAACTTCAGGTTGAGCTGGACTTGGTAGAGAATGCAAGTCCACCAGCTCTCCCCTTTTATCTTCTGCTTGATCACCCTAATGTGCTCATCCATTATGGATAGAGACATAGGACCAAGCCTCCTTTCGGAGAACCCATACAGCTTCAAGAAGCTCATCATCGTTTGTCTATCAGCAGACTTCTTTTGGCTTTTGAAGATGATGGCCCTTGAATTTGCAGCTTCTTCCCTTAATCTTTTCCTTTCAGCTTGTTTTTCTCTTTTAGCTTTTTCTTCCATCTGCTTATTGTATTCAAACAATATATACTCAAATGGTAAGGGAAGAAGTGCATCTGCCTGATAGAGACCTATGGCACTCAGGTAGCTAATCATCTTTAGTCTTTCTTCTTCAGTTGCTACCTGAGATTGTTTAGTGGCCACAGTCTCTGGCTCAGGACTTTCTTTAAATGGGGAGAGGATAGGAATGTTCTTGTAGAGTCTTTTCAGCCTCATTTCTTCTTTGTGCATGAGGAGCAGTGCTACATCCTTTGCTTCCCTCCTCTCCTTTGACAGCTCTGTGTCAGCCAGTTCATTCAGCTTATCTAAGGGGAGAGAGATGAGTTCATCAACATTATAGTCTATTGTTCCCAGTTAGTTTAGCCTGGCTGCCCTTAACTCATCTTCCTGAGTGTTTAGTCTGGGGGCAGCTCTGATTGTAGCTTCCAAAAACCCTAGGGAACCACTTGAACTCTCTCCCCCCTCAGCTTCCTCTTCCTCTCTCTCTTCTCCTCCTCAATCTCCTCAGGATTCATTTTCCTTTTGCCTTTGTCATCCACAGGCTTTGGTGACTTAGGCTGGAGAGAGCTTTGGCCTTCATTGCTTGGTTTAGCTATCAAACTCTAGCCAGAGAGAGGTTGTGAAACACCATCACCAGCTGGTGTTTCACTGAGGGTAATGGGTGCATAGGGAGATCCTGTCTCAAGGTTCACAGGTTCAACCTCTGGGCCTTCAGTCTAGGTTTTCCCTTCGAAGCTAATCTCTGGGTCTACCTCAACATCAAGTTGACCAAAGATCTCACCTGCTATCCTCTGTCTATATAATTTTGATCTCAATTTAAACTCCTCTAACACCTTTTCTTGGATTCTTTATGCTAATCTTGCTGCTTGTCTGTTATTGCTTGGGTTGACAAGTGGCAGATCTACCAAGTTGATGCTCTCATAAAAACTCAGGTGTGAAATATTAAGAACTTTTAGTTGACCCTGAGCTCTAGAGATCACAAGAGCTCTCCTATTGCCATCATACCCACACCCCTAGATTGCGTTTTCAGAAGGGGCAGACATTGCTCTTGGTATTCCCTCCTCAAACAGTTATTGGATGAGGAAGTTCAGATCACTGTCCAGAGGCGGTTGCTGAGTATGAACAACTGCAAGAGATGATGGTGATTCCTCTATGTCCATACTCTGTGAAGAACTCCCAGGTTCTGTGATTGTCAGAATTTCCTCCCCCTTTTTGGTAGCATCACCCTCTTGCATAGGTGAGCTGGGAGATTGATCCATGACATCCACAGGTTCTTGTAGACCTGGATGAGTTGTCCTCAAGGGTCTCTCAGTCAACTTGCCCTTGAGATCGGTGATCTCAAGTTGCTGGTCATTGACACTCTTCAATAAGATAGTCACCTGAAATTCCAGTGAGCTATCTTTGAAACAAAATAGGTGCAAAGATGTGACAGTTTATGCACCTTTTGTTGCAGACTCCCCTCATCTTCAGATGAAGAATCATTGGGGGATGAGAGAATTAGACCTAAGTCTTCTTCCTCACCACCAGCATAGGTATCTTGGCTACTGGATTTCCCCTACCTAATGACAATTTCCAGAGAAGTGTCAAGAGGCTGGGTTGCCATGGTAGAGGTCCTAGTGATGTTATCACTTGCAAAAGTGATAGCCTCTGCCATATGGATCTCCTGAATACGTTCAGGATGATCCACCTCAGTAGGGGTTTGCTGATGTGGGCTAGAGATGGGGGAACCTCAGCACTGATTGGTTGAAAGATGGGAGTGGTCTGCTCCTCAGGGGAAGTGGGAGCTCGAGATTCCACTTCCTCCTATATGGGTTGTGATATGGGGGCCTGTACATGCTCAGTAGCAATTGCAGGGGTTCATTTGTGTTTTCTTTTGTAGGTAATAGTGATGATAGGCTGTGTTTGAGGTGGGTGAGAGGTAGAGGGTGTTGGTTCATCACTAGCTGGTGCTGCTAGGATGTCACCCTGAGCAATGAGCTCAAACATTTATGGGACAAGGGCTGTTTCTACCCCAGAGAAGCCGACAGTTGGCTTCTTCAAGATTTTGAAGATGCCGGGCCTCATCAATCCTATTTTAAGAATATTACCTATTCCCCTCAGCTGTGGTCCCAACTCACAGTTGAGAATATGTTGAACATATCTAGGGAACATGTAATACTCTAAGGAGTCCAGGTTTGCAACTAAATTAGTATATACAAACTAAGAGTACCTGAACTTGACCCCTTGTACCATCCCATGGACTATAAAGGAGAGGTCTTCTGGAACTTGATCCCATCCTCCATGCTTGTTAGTAAGGCTGTGAATGACAACGTGGAGGAGGTATTTCCATTGAGATGAGACCTTCCCCTTCCTGAAGGTTTTGACTGAGAAGTCACCTTCATAGCCCATCTGCTTAAAGGAATGGTTGACAACAAATTTTGGAAAGGACAGCTCACCTGCTTCATCATCCAGCTGCTAATGGGTGTTTATGATGGCTGGAGTGATGAAAACCATCCTTCCCTACACTGTAGCAGACAGTGCCTTCTCCCCATCCATGGTGACCTCTTGACAGGTCCTCCAGAACTCAAGCAACTGATCCTCATAGAGAGGAGGATCGATTGTAAGGGAGGTGAAGTAGTGAGATGAAGAAAGGTACCTACACACATCTAAGAAGCTTGGATCCTTCTCAGAATGTAACATGGCAACTTGATTGTGTTGCCTGTGTAGGTGCATGGAAAATTCAGGGTCGTTGCAACGATCAAGGTTGGCCATTTGAGGAAGCTTTACAGTGAAGAAAGAAAGAAGAAGACGAAATTTGTGGGTAAATTTAGGGTAAGGATTAGTGAGAGTAGAGAGACGAAATAGAACCGTTTGGAAGATATATACTGTGGATTTGAGACAAAGTTATGACAAAAAGATAAACTTTGAAATCCGCAAGTGGGTCCTACTTCTGAAAAAGTGCGCCCAAAAAGTTAGTTTTCTTGGAAGCTGTAAAACTTCCGAAGGCAATTTTGGCTTCGGAAGCTTTGTAGCAAAGCTTCCGAAGGCAGTTTTCGCTTCGGAAGATATTTCAAAGAATTTTTTGAAAATTTGGCTTCGAAAGAAGTGAATAAGTCTTCCGAGACTTAGTTGCTTTCGGAAGATATTTGTTCTTTGAATGCATTTAAGCGCTTATATAAAAATTTAAGCTTCGAAAGATACCCAAGAATTTCTTCCGAAGGTAAATCTTAGATAAGAAGTTAATGATTTAAAGATATAAATTTCTTCTGAAGGAAATTTGAGTTCTTCTGAAGAGAAATTTTCATAAATCTAAGGAATATCAGTTAAAAGTTAATTTTCTTCCAAAGAGAACATGGCTTATGAGGTGATCTAATAGACAACTTAGGACACACGATTTTAAGAAATAAAGGTGATTAAGTTATTAAAGAAAATCTATTCAAAGTTAATCATCCCAATAGCTAATAAAAGATATTTAAATCTCTGTTCATCAAATGCCTTTGTGAACAGATCAGCGTATTGTTCATTTGTGTTAACTTTGATTAGTTTGATCAATCCTTTTTCAAAATTATCCCTAATCAGATGATACTTGATGTTGATGTGTTTGGTCCTTGAGTGCTGTATAGGATTCTCTATAATAGAGATGGCACTGTTGTTGTCTATGTGGATGGGAGTCTCCTTAAAGTTGAATCCATAGTCTAGCATCTGATTCTGAATCCAAAGCACTTGAGCACAGCAGCTTATAGCAGCAATGTGTTCAGCTTCAGCAGTTGATACAGACACACAGGATTGCTTCTTGCACTGCCAAGAGACTATCCTTCCACCAAGGAATTGACATCCCCCAGATGTAGACTTTGTAGTCATGTTGCAGCCACCATAGTCACTATCTGTATAAGCATATAGATTAAAGTCTGAATTCTTTGGATACCAAAGGCCTAGATTTGGAGCACCTTTGAGGTATCTAAGAGTCCTTTTGACAGTGATTAGGTGTGACATCTTGGGGTTGGCTTGATATCTTGCACATATACATGTGGCAAACATGATATCAGGCCTGCTAGCAGTAAGGTACATAAGTGACCCAATTATAGCCCTGTAGAGATGTTCATCAACACACTCCCCCTCAAGATCAGGACCAAGGGAGTGGTTTCTGGCTATGGGTGTCTTTGCAACATTACAGTTAGTCATCTTGAATCTTGTAAGTATATCTTGTACATACTTTGACTGACTAATGAAGATGCCTTCTTCAACCTGCTTCACTTGAATTCCTAGAAAGAATCTGAGTTCCCCAATGGCACTTATTTCAAATCTATTCTTTATCAGCATCTCAAAGTCTTTACAGAGCTTTGGATTAGTTGAACCAAAGATGATATCATCTATATAAATTTGAACTAGCAGTGTGTTATTTTCTGTTTCTTTGATGAAGAGAGTCCCATCAATAGTACCTCTTTTGTATCCATGTTGACAGATGTATATTGATAGTGTCTCATACCACTTTCTTGGAGCTTGATGTAGTCCATATAGAGCTTTATCAAGCTTGCAGACATAATCAGGATGATCTAGGACTGCAAAGCCAGGTGGTTGTTTGATATAAACGTCTTCATCAATCACCCCATAGAGGAAAGCACATTTCACATCAAGCTGGTAGACCTTGAAATCCTTGGATGCAGCATAAGCCAAAAATATTCTTACAGCTTCAAGTCTTGCAACTGGAGCAAAGACATTAGTGTAATCAATCCCTTCTTCTTGAGTATATCCTTGGACAACCAGTCTTGCCTTGTTCTTGATGATAATCCCTCTATCATCCTTCTTGTTCTTGAATACCTATTTGGTTCCTATAACACTTTTCGCTTGAGGAAGAGAGCATAAGTTCCACACCTTCTGTCTTCTGATTTGAAGCAGCTCATCTTACATAGCCTCAATCCAGCTTCCATTCTTCAAAGCCTCATCAACCTTCTTCGGCTCTATTTGGGATAAGAAACAAGAATTTAGACAAACATGGTTGTCATGAGTTTGTCCTCTAGTTCTTACCTTCCAACGATGTTTGTGGTGGGATGTGACTTGTGGATCTGAAGTTGAGGGATCATAGCAAGTTGGTTAGACAGATCTAAATTTAAGAAATTCTGATCTGGCAATGAGGTGTCTCCCACCACATCAACACACTTATCAAGAGAAACTTAATCCAATAAGCGTGTGACATCATTCATGTTGTCTTCAATGGAGTGGTTATCAGCATCAAAAAATTCTTGACCGCTATCACCACCTCCAGTTCCTCCTGCATTTAAAGTTCCTTCACTTGGATTTGGTGCCTCTGAGCTGGAATTTGAAGGCACCTCAGATGAAGCAGCAGTATTTTTCATGCTTGTACTGATAGGAGCCTTAATTATAGGGTTAGTTACCACTGGAGCTAAAATAGTCTTCTTGGTTGGTCTTCTCAGCTCAAATCTTGGATCAGGATCTTCTGTTGATCTGTTATCTGTATATCCTGAAACATTCTCATAAGACTTGTTAAAATAGTTGGTAACTAAATCAAGATCAAACAGCCAATCCAGACCAGAACCTTTCACATAGGGTGTGTGTTCATTGAAAGTCACATTGGCTGTCTCCTCAATGATTCTAGTTCTGAGATTTTATACTTTATAAGTCTTAGCTTGAGAAGAGTATCCAACAAAGTGTCCATCATCTGATTTCTCAGTAAACTTGGCTATTTGATCTTTGGTATTCAAGATGGTGCAAGGACATCCAAATGTTTTGAGAAAACCAATGAATGGTCTCCTTTTGTGCCACAGTTCAGAAGGAGTCTTACCATGAGTCTTAATTACTAAAACTCTATTCTGCACATAGCAGGCTATGTTAACAGCCTCTGCCTAGAAGGTGATAGGTAGTTTAGAGTTGGACAACATGGTTCTAGCAGCCTCAATAAGTGTCCTGTTTCTCCTCTCAGCAACACCATTTTGCTAAGGAGTCCTGGGAGCACTATACTGTCTTGAAATACCCTTTTCATCACAAAATGTATCAAGGATTTGGTTTTTAAATTCTGTTCCCTGATCACATCTTATGATTTTGACCTTGTGATCACATTGATTCTTAATTTTCAAAATGAAGTTCTTCAAGATCTCAGGAGTCTCATCCTTAGTTCTAAGGAAGAAGACCCAAGTGAATCTTATGAAGTCATCTGTGATCACTAAATAATAAGAGGGTCTTCCTAGACTCATTACATTAGTGGGGACAAACAGATCCATATGTAACAAGTGTGAGTAGTGATAGAGTTCATTTCCTTTCGCTTGTGAGACACTTTGTGTTGCTTCCCTTTCAGGCATGCTACACAATGGTCATCACTTATAAACTCTTTCTTTGGCATTCCAGTTACCAAATCATTTTTAATTAATTTATTCATGTTTTTGAAGTTTGCATGGCATATTCTTTAATGCCAGAGGAAAGACTTATCACTATTTGCTTTAGATAGAAAGCAAGACACTTTTGTGGAGGGAGTTTTTTCTTGCAGATCCATCTTGTACATGTTTCCCTTCCTGGGGGCTCTGAGTAGAATGTACTCCTGAGGAATAACCACCCCAGGCTTGAGAACAATGCACTCATGCTCAGTGAAGAGCATGTGATGTTTTTGGTCAAAAAATTAGGACACACTCAAAAGATTGTATCCAAGCTCTTTGACAAAATTTACCTTCTCAATGTTGAGCTTACCATTTGAGACCATGCCCCTGCTAGTGATGTAACCTCCTGCATCTCCTCCAAAAGCAACTGGTCCTCCATCAAATCTTTCAAAGTTTTGAAGTAAGGACTCATTGCCTATCATGTGCCTGGAGCAGCCACTATCAATGATGCACACATTTTTGTTTGCCTTTGGCTGTCCCTGCATAAAAGGAGATGACTTAGTTACATTTGGAAACCCAAGCCTTATTGGTCTTGGGCTTGTTAAAATAAGTTGAAGGCAATGAAACAGTAAGTGATCCTATGTTCAGGCTCTGATGATCATTTGCTATTGCTGATGAAGAATCTTCAGTCACATAGTCTTCCTTCATCTTCCACACCATCTTTGGAAAATTTGGTTTGACCTTCAAAGCTTCAGAAGCTTTTGCAGCTTCGGATGATTTGGAGACTGGACCTTCGAAAGATCTTTCTTTCACTGCCACAAGCTTCAGTACTTCGAAAGCATTCCTATCTTCCGGGACCAAATTTTCTTCCGAAGGCAATTTTTTACTTACCTTCTTCTTCATTTTAGAGCTTCCGAAGGAAGTAGATTTTCCTTCCGAAGCTAGCTTTTCTTTCATCTTCCCAGAAGCTTTCTCTTTAAACATATGGATAGTGAATTTGGGATTGTAGATACAATCTTTAGCCAGATAGGATGTACTACCACACATGATGCATTCCATTTGCTTCCTTTTGGGAGTCATCTTCTGAGAGCAAGACTGAACTTGAACACTTTCTTTCTCCAGCTTCTTCTTCACAGATGATGCAGCAATTCTCTTAGGGAGAGACTTGTTTTTGGAGGAGGATGGTTCAGACTGTGTAGCAGTGGTACATAGTAATTCAGCCTTCTCTTTGCTGGAATGAGTTGGAACTGTGCTAAAACTCCTGGTACTAGAGTTTGTAGTTGATTCCTCAGCCTTTAGCACTTCAAACCCTGCAGAGATAAACACTTGTTTCTACTTGGAGTCAAAAGTGGCTTTGATCTCTTGAGCCTTCTTTGATCTTCTCTTTGCTCTTCTGATCAAGTTCTTCCTCTTTGTCTTTGTCATACCAGCCTTCTTACTCTCCTCAGGAGCATGGTGACCCTTTTTGGATTGACTTTCTTCACTCATTTCAGAGTCATCCCTCACCATCTCCTCTTCATCCTCTTCGACACTATGGTCTATGAGGGGTAGCTCATCTTCACCAGTTCCACACCTTGGAGATCTTATAGATAATAGAGTGTGTGGAGGAGCTATCTCAATAGATCCCAGTCCCTACTTATTCTGATATCATACTTTTGCATGCAGAGATGAGGATATGATGTTCTTGAAGGTCTCTTCTTCAAGAACACATTTTTCAACCCGGGCATTGCTAATCACAAGCTCAGCCTGGCATTTAGTCAACTTGGTAATGAGATCTTTAATTTGAGTCCTGTAATTGTCTGCTCATGTTTAAGAGTTGAAACTATTCTCTCTAGATCTTCTATCTTAAGTTTATAGTTATTTTCAGCTCTTTTAAAATCAGCTTTTAGGATATTCAGGGACTCAATATCAGATCTCATTTCCAAGTTGTAGGACCTGTATCTATTCACTTTAGCAATACATTCAGGAGAGCAAAGATGTTCTAGTACCTTAGCCTCATCATAGTCAGCCATGAGTGCCTAGTTTGGTGAAGCATCTTCAGCCTGAAAGCTCTAGTCAAAGCCTCCTTCTTCAACAGCAACAGCAGCTTGCTGTCTTGGCTTCTCATTCTGGTGCCCTCCCTCAGTGTAGTTTGGCCTGGATGATGCTTGGCCACCATTTGACTTAGGTGCCTTGCATTCTCTGGCAAAGTGACCCATTTGGTTACAGTTGTAACACTTCACTTTTCTCTTGTCCAGTCCAAACTTGCCACTAGCAGCATTGCTCGGAAACCTTCTCCTTGTCCTCTTATATAATTTATGAGCTCTATGAGTGAGAAGAGCCATCTGCTGGACTATCTCCATGTATTCCAGATCATCTGGATGGATACAATCTAGGTCTTTAAGAGTGAAGAGAAAGTTGCCTGAACTTTCATCAGTTGAGACAAAGCCTTGAGAGGTGCTTGTTTCTTGGAAGGGACTTCCTTGGATGTAGCTCTCTCTGGTTATCTCTGGGAAGGTGATGAAAGGACCCTTTTATGAAGTTTCAGGGTAGCAGATAAGATGATGCTATGGTTCTCTACTATCCCTTTCACCCACATGAAAGGCTGAACTTTGGTGAGTATTGGAGTTACCAGATGAGTTTTGCATGTTCATCTCCATCTGGTGTCCACTGAGTATCCCATACAACTCAGTGAGAGTAAGGGTCTTAAGGTTTTCAGTCCTCTTAATGACCACACAGTAGTGTGTCCATTGTCTGGGAAGAGAGGACATGAACTTCCTAATAATATCCTTATTCTCAATAGTTACTCTAACATCAGTCAGAGTATCCATAATCTCAACATACCTGAAATACTATTGAGTCATGGTTTCACCTGTCTTGAAGGTGAAGTTTTCAAACTGCTGCTTCTGGATGTCCTTCTTGTTCTCCTTGGCTTCATTGGACCCCTCATACATCAGTTTCAATGCATCCCATAGCTGTTTAGCTGTCTTGCACTTCTTGAAACCTCTGTAGATGGAGTTTGGAATAGCAGTTTGGAGGGCTGTCATGGCTTTCTGATCAATATCAATCCTTTTCCAGTCTTCATCAGAAAAGTTAGCCCTCTCCTTTGGTATCATGCCACCACCAGCAACAGCTGAAGAGATGCATGGTACATGAGGTCCATTGACAACAGATTCCCACATCTTGGAATCCTGAGACCTGATGAAGCCTTCCATTCTTTGGCACCAAGTGTCAAAATCCTCAGGAGTGATTAGTGGGGACTTTGTCATAGTTCCAGTTTCCATATCAGCCTTAGAGATAGCTGCCATTTGAAGAGTTAAGTGATGTGTGAAGCTAAGAGGATTAAAGATGGTGAGATCTTACAATCAAGAGCCTGGAATGCTCTGATACCAATTGCAGGATCGGGTAAGGGTACTTAACACTTAGTTTCACACTAAGGAGAGATCTTAGATCACTTAGGAGAGATCTTAGATCACTTAACAATTCAAATAGGGAACTGGTAACTAGATACAGATGGTACTAAGAACATAAGTAAATAAAAGAGATAGAACTAAGAACAACACAAGAACACAAGATTGGTTTTCAAGGATGTTGTATATTGATCTCAAGTTCTTTTACAAGTGTTACAAAGCATAAAGAAATTACAAGGACCTGAGACGCTTTTATACTACAACCTACAACCGTCACTTACATGTAAAGACAGTTGGATTTGACTAATCTAGACAACAAGATCAATCTAAAGTCAAAAGGCAGATTACCTTTTGACTAGTGACTATGACATGCCATAGCTCACTGACTTTTCCTAATACAAAAAGTCTACAGGAACAAGTAAGGTAAGTTACAAACAAAGACCATTCCTACTTTTTGATAAAGCATGGGAGTTTCACCAACTTGTGTAAAGTAGGTGAACCACCAGAGCAGGCAGCGGAAAGTGTGTCAGCTTTATCAAAAGTTGATTCAGAGAAGTCATATTTTCTCTGTCCTCTGAAGAAATCAATCTTCACAGCTTCAGAAGACTTTGTCTCTGAAGCTTCGGAAGATTTCATCTTTGGCTTCGGAAGATGCTGGTCTTTGGCTTTTGGAAGATTTCACCCTTAGAATATTTTTCTGTTTGAGTGTGAAACTTCCAAAGTAGCTCCTTCTGAACTGTTAGCTTTGGAAGATCTTACACTTAGACACATTTGAGTGTGTAAGACTTCCAAAGATAGTTCATCTTTGTTCCTTAGTGCATGCATGGAAGACTTGGTTGTCCTGGCTTGTTGGTTGCCTCAGCCTCATAATCTTCAGATGATCTTACAGTCACTAATCTCCTTCTTAACTTCTTCTCTCCTTCTTTAAGAACATCTAAGTTGGTTTCAAGAAGTTGGAGAGCTTGGTCCAGTGCTCCCCTAGGTAGATCAAGGAATGCATATCTTGTGAGGGAACTGGAAGAGCCATCAGTGTATTTCAGCTTAATTGACTCTTCCTCACAGGAGATGTCGCTCAATGTTGTGCAGTTGATGAGCTTCCTCTTGATCTCCTTGAATTCTTCTAAGGTCAGGGGCTTAGAAGGTTTAGAAGATGGTTTGGGTATAGATTGTGTTCTTGGTTATGTTTTGGGTTTAAGGATAGGCGGTGGTGGTGGTTGTTGGGAAGCAGTGGGTGAGGGTGTAGGTAATGCTGATGGTGTGGGTTCAGGAGTGTAAGGCTCAGTGGTTGGTTCAGTTTTGATGGGGAAGGGAAGAGGTGTGGGTGTAGGTTGTGCTAGTTTGGGTGTTGGTGTTGGTTTGGGGGCCTTCTTCTAAAAACTTGATATTTGACCTACCTCCTGCCTTCTTCCTAAGTGAATGTCAGCCTTGATGTCACTGACATGTCGCTGTAGGGTCTTCTCTGACATAGGACCCACTTGCCTGCTGGTGAAGCCATGGGCTTTGAGATAGGCTTTCATCTATTCCTTATTTCCTACCTTCTTGGTAGCAGCAAGTTGTGCCTCTTCCTCCTTCTTCTTCTTCTCCCTCAGCTTTTCCCTGGCAGTCCTATTCCTTTCTTTATTGATTTGATCTTGCTCTTTGTGAAAAAGAAACAAGATCGTATCATAATCATGAGCTGCCAGCTCCTCTTGAGAATAGCCTCTAGAGCAGAGAAAGGATATTCTCTCCTTCTTCTCCCTTTCCATAGCCTCCTCCTTCCTTTTTCTCTTCTCCTCCTCTTCGGCCAACCTTGCTGCTTCCTCCTTTTCTTTTTGTAGCAAGGTTGCCTTCTCCAGCTTTATAAGCGCATCAAGTGGGAGTAGAAGGATATCTTCATTGACTACTCCCAGGCTGATGAGCCTGTCAATAACCTCCACTCTTCTCTTATTGTTGATACTTTCTAGAGCGGCTGCTACTGCTTTGCTGCTTGCAGCCAACAGCTTCCCAGTATCAATTCTTCCCTTCTTCTTAAGCTTTTCCAACCTTTCCTCCTCTAGACACTCCTCAACAGTGAGCTTCCTCTTCCCCTTAGGATCAGAGGAAGATTCAGCCTTTGGAGACTCAGGTTTAGAAGATTCAGGCTGGGGAGAGTGGGATTGGACTTATGGTGTTTGGGAGAGAGGGTTGTAAGGAAGTCCTCACTGTTTACCTTAGAGGCTAGGTCAAGAATGGCCTCTGTGAAGAAAAGATCATTGGACGAGGAAGACAGTTCAATTATTCCTTCTACAGCTTGGATTTCTGCTTTAGAAGTAATTAGAACTGCACTACCTGTCCCTTCCAAATTGGTGGATGGGCCACGAGTCTGTATATCCCCTTCGAAGTTAATCTCGGGTTCAACAGAGACCTTAGGTTGACCAACTTCCTTTTCAGAAGTAGGTGGTGCACTCAGCCTTTGAAGCTCCTCAGCTCCGAAGTAGGCAACGACTACATCAGGGGAAGGTTGTTCAATGGATGAGCTTATCAAAAATGTGGTTAAAAACCTGTTGAAGTATATAAGCATTTTTGGATCCACTTGAATAGTAATGGGAGCTGGTTAAGGGAAGATGGTTTCCAGGTGTTGCTGTGTGGGGTACAAAGAAGATATGGGATCAAAGGAAGTTGTTGTGAAGGCAAGGCAGGGCTCCTCATGTCTTTGTTTATGTACATTCTCCCCCTTTTTGGTAGCATCATCTTGAGAAGTGGATGAGCTAGATGAAGAACTTAAAGAAACATGAGTATGTACATGCCTAACAGAGTTTTCAAATCTGTGTCTCAGCTAGTTGAGCCTTGATATTTTCAATCTCAAGTTGCTGAGTGGCAGACTTGTCCTCTAAAGTCTTAACCTTTGATTCAAGGTTTAAGACTTTAGAAATCAGGTCTCTGATAATGAGTTTCAGGCTACCCTCATCTTCTTTTGAAGAATCATTGGGAGATGAGATAACATATCTACTATGTTCATCATCACCACTAATAGTGGTTTCTTAGTGCCCTGGATGCCCTTACGTGCTAATGTCTCTTTTAGAGTCATCAAGGGGCAAGGTTGCCGTAGACTCAGTCCCACTTATGTTACCACTGCCCTGAGAGGTTAGTGAAACACTCTTAGTAGTAACAGTTGAGCCTACATGAGTTCCCTCCATACCAGTTTGACTCACCTCAGTTAGGTATAGCAGATGTGGGCTAGATATTAGAGGTTCCCTAGGGCTAGTTGATCTAGAGAGTGGTATGGTAGATCAACATCATCGCCCGAATGAAACATAATGTCCTTATTAGGTAGGGTTAATAGGTCAATAAGGGATAGGGAGGTTAAATCTAATGACCCGGGACCTTGGTCAGCACCTACGGGTTCTTCTGCGAGAGCAGATGACCCGATGATGTTGGTATCCTTTTTTGGCTGCTCAGGGGAGTGTTGAGACTCACCCTGAGGGCTAAAGTCTTGGGTTGTGGCCTCGTCAGATTGAGACTGAGGAGACTCAATGCTGCCATTAAGGTCAATGGTGGAGGATGGTTCGACCTCTAGCTGAGTGGGAGCCCTGAGTTCCACTCGAGACTTTTTGGTTAGAATAGAGGGGACCTGATTAATCAGAGTAGATTGATCAGGGGTTTGTTTGGGGCGTCTAGTGTATGTAACTTGATTGGTTAGAAAGAAGTGATTGGCATTTGAGTGGTGGTGTCTGGTGTGGGTTCATCACCTGCTGGGCTTGCAGGGATGTCACCAGGAGTCGTTGGCTCGCGCATACCTAGAAGAAGATCAGTGAATCTTCCAAAGAAGTTGGTGGATACCTTCTTTAAAGTTTTAAAGATGCCAGGCCGCATGTGATGGACCTGTAGAACATCTGAACATTGTAATCTGTCTTGGTCCAGCTCACAGTTGATTATATGCTGAATGAACTGGGGATACATGTAGAATGGATCCCGGGTGAGATTGCCTCTTAAGTTGTTCAACACAAATCTTGAGTAGTTGAAGCGTAGGCCCTTTACCAACCCGTCGACTAGGCAACCCAAATCATATGGGATTTGATCCCATCCCCCGAATTTGTTGGATAGGTAGTGCAGGACGATGTGCAGCAAGAACTTCCAATTATAGGAGAAGTTAAACTTGTAGACTTGTGCACATCGTCTCCATATCCCATCTGAGTGTAAGTGTCTTCCAACTCAGATTTGGGGAATTCAATAGGGGCACCCTCATCATGAAGCTCTAGATGCTCCCTGATGGTTAATTTAGCAATGGTGATATCCTGTCCACAGATCCTTGATCTGATGATCCTTTCACCATTTAGTGTTTCATTTTGACCATTGGCCTAGAATTCAACCATGTGGTTAGAGTAGATGGTGGGGTTAACGGTGAGGGTAGTGAAGTATGCCGATTGGGACAGAAATTCGATGATAGGGGCAAAGTCGACATCCTTTGAAGAATCAAGGACAACGACCTGATTATGTTGGGGATTTAGGACCATTGTTAAGAGCTACGGTAGGATTGAAGGAATTTGAGAGTGAGTAAAGAAGATGCTGGTAATTTTGGGCTTTTACTGTGGTAAAGAAAGTAAAGAAAGAGAGTCAGAAATTTTAAATAGGGGTTAAAAAGCGAAATGATAAGGTGAAAGGACAGTTTAGATTTCGATTTGACAGAGGCGGTAAGATAAAACATTTAAAATATTCTGACAATCATCAATAAAATATTACTTTTTATAGAGTGTGGCACAAAGATTTCCATTACACAGTAAAGATGTTACGAAGGTAAACTTGCTTTCGAGAGAAAAACACTTGTGTTTCTCAATATTGTCTTCCGAAGCCATTTTTACTTCCGAAGGCAAACCATGTCTTAATGACAAGTTTGCTTTCAAGAGTACAATCTTCTTCCGAGAATAGAAGTTAGTAAGCTTTGGAAGTAAATTTGATCTATGATCAATTATTCTTTCGAGGCTAAAAACACTTCGGAAGATAATAGTTATGCAGAGGAATTTGCCTTCGGAAGATGGATAAAGATTTCTTCCAAGGATAAATTTCTCTTTGGAAGTATTTACACTAAGATTTTTTTTTGAAGAAAGCCTTTTTGTAATTGGGCTTAGAGTGTAGTTAGCAACATAGACAAGACATATTAAAAAAAAGATTTTTCAAAATAGAAGAACTAGTCAATGTTAATCATCCCAATAGCTATAACTAAATATTTAAATCTTTTTTCATCAAAGGTTTTGGTGAACAAGTCAGCATATTGTTCATTTGAATTCACTTTGACTAGCTTTATTAGATTTTTCTCATGAATATCTCTAATGAAATGATACCTAATGTCGATATGCTTTGTCTTAGAGTGCTTGACCAGATTTTCTGTGATAGAAATGGAACTCTTGTTGTCTATGAGGGTCTGCATGAAGTTGAAACGATAGTCCAGCATCTGATTCTGAATCCATAGCAGTTGAGCACAGTAGCTAGTAGCAGCAATGTATTCAGCTTCAGCAGTTGATGTTGAGTCACATGACTGCTTCTTGCATTGCCAGGAGATAATCCTTCCACCAAGAAATTAACATCCTTCGGATGTGGATTTTTTGTTGATGTTACAGCTACCATAATCACTGTCAGTGTACCCATAGAGATTTAAGTATTTATGCATAGGATACCAGAGACCCAGTTTGGGAGCTCCTTTAAGGTATCTAAGAATTCTCTTGGCAGCAATTAGGTGAGACACCTTGGGAGCAGTCTGATATCTTGCATAGATGTAGGTTGCAAACATGATATCAGGTCTACTTGCAGTGAGATACATTAAGGATCCAATAATCACCCTGTTTTGATGCTGATCAGTATCCTCCCCCTCAGAATCAGGACAAAGATTATGATTTCTAGGTATTGGTGTTTTGGCTGGCTTATAATCTTTCATCTCAAATCTCTCTAAGATGTCCTTGACATACTTAGATTGATTGATGAAGAACCCTTCTTCCATCTGCTTCACTTGAATTCCAAGGAAGAAATCCATCTTTCCCATTGAACTCATCTCAAACTTCTTCCTCATGATGCTTTCAAAGCCTTTGCATATTTGGTCATTTGAGGAACCAAATATGATGTCATCAGCATAGACTTGAACAAGTAGCATGTCCTTCCCAGACTTCTTTATGAACAAAGTCTTGTCTATGGTTCCATTGGTGTAGCCATTCTTAAGAAGAAACTAAGACAGGGTCTCGTACCACAACCTAGGTGCTTGATGCAACCCATAGAGAGCTTTATCTAGTTTGCATACATAGTTGGGGTGCTGTGGGTCTTCAAATCTTGGTGGCTGACACACATGGACTTCTCTATCAATATCCCCATATAAAAATGCACATTTGACATCAAGTGGATAGACAGTGAAGTTCTTGGATGCTACAAAAGCAAGGAACATTCTCGCAACCTCAAGTCTTGCAACAGGTGCAAAGACATCAGTGTAATCTATTCCTTCCTCCTGTGTATCCTTGAACAACAAGTCTTGCCTTGTTCTTGGTGATCAAACCTCTATCATCTCTCTTATTTCTGAACATCCACTAGGTGCCAATAGGGACTTGGCTAGGTGGCAATGGGCACAAGTTCCATACCTTTTGCCTCTTGAACTAAAGCAACTCCTCTTGCATAGCTTCAATCCAATTTTTGTCCTTAAGGGCTTCTTCCACCTTCTTTGGTTCTATTTGAGGGAGAAAGCATGAGTACAAGCAGACATTCCTATTGTGGGTCTGACTTCTTGTTCTCATACCTTCTGAGACATCCCTAATGATGTTCTTAGTTGGGTGAGTGTTATGTATCCTGAGCCTAGGAATCACATCTAGTTGCATAGATAGATCCAGGTTTGAGATGTTTTGCTCAGGGTTTTGAACACCATGACCAGCTGATGTCTCACCCTCATTCAATAAGGATGATTGAATGAATGTGTGACAGCATCAATAATTTTCTGCTGAGAAGTAGTGTCAACAGTTGCCTGTTCCTCCAGATTACTATCTTCATCAGCATGGTGTTGAATGCTGGAGTTCTCAGCTGATGAGTTTTGAGGCTCAGTTGGCTGACAACTTGTTAAAGCTTGATAATTTCCTGAGATGTTCAAGCTTTCAAGACTTCCAGTAGTAGGAGCTTGTTCTTCAATTCCTCTTGGAGAACTGGGAATAGGTCTGGGTAACTCAAACATTTGATTTTTATAGATGTCTGATGAAATCAACTTTACAATGATATGCTAAACATGAACATATTAGAACAATATTCAACATGAACAAGTTGATTCCCCCAAGGACCTTTTTCAATATCTCTCAATAATCAACAAACAAGAACCATGGTGCGGAAACCCATGATTCAAGTGTATGAAATCAGTGTGTGTGTGTGTGTGTGTGTGTGTTTGTGTGTGTTTGAATTCTTGATAATAATAACTGCTTGATTGTATTGAATGTTTGTTCAAAAGCTTACAAAGGATTAGGGTAGTGTGCTATGTATAGCCAATACACATAGCTATATACAATTACTGAACTAACCTTATGTAAACAAATAATACATAAATAATCCTAAGTGTCTAAGCTATCCGCTGTGGAATTAAGTCATACATTATGGAGGTTTTCTCATCCGCTGTGGAGAAGACTATTCATCTGCTGTGCAAGCTTGGTTGTTCATCCGCCGTGGATGCTTGGTTGTTCATCCGTTGTGGAATGTTCATCCGCTGTGGATTGAACATCCGCTGTGGATGTTGTCTGCTGTGGAATGTTCATCCGCTGTGGATTGAACATCCGCCGTGGACAGTTGTGTGTTTGCTTGAATGTTGTCCGCTGTATGTTCTTCATCCGCTGTGGGATTCTTTCATCCGTTGCACACACTTAGATGAATTTTCTTCATCCGCTGCTGATGATCTTCATCCGCTATGGAGACTCTTCATCCGCTGCGAACACTTGGTCAAAATTTCTTTTATCTACAAATCTAAAAAAGAAATTTAAACAAATGTTAGTGATTGTTATGAATGTTAATAATGTTAATGTGTTATAAATGATTGTTTTGAATGTTAGAACACATTATGTTTGATATATGTCTGATATGGCAAGCATCATACTTTTATATATTAATTCTTAATGCACTTGTTGAGTCCAACATTACTCCCCCTAAGTATGATGTTGCCATCAATTTAATGATTGCTTGTTACTGTTTTGTCTATTAGAAACAATGTGTGTGTGTGTGTTTGATATGAAAGATTGTACTGATTGTGTGTTATCTCTTAAACTGTTTGTTTGCATGATTGTATGTTATTGAAATGGTTTGTTTGTCCATAGCAGATAAACATTTGTTCATGCACTGTGGACACTTGGAACATCTGATTGTTTGTTCACAGCGGATGAACATTTGTTCATGCGCTGTGGACAGTTGAAATGTTTTGATGATTGTTCACAGCGGATGAACATTTGTTCATGCGTTATGGACACTTGGATGTGATGTGTGAATGTTTACAGCGTATGATTACCTATGTGCATACGCTGTATACACTTGCACTATTTATACAACGGATGTATGTTTGTGTGTCCGCTGTGAAAATAGTTTTTTTTTTTTTTTTTTTTTTTTTTTTGTTTGATGAAACTTGTTTAAATCAAAATGTTTGTTCAAATATTTGATTTAAATATATGTTAAAATATTGAAATTTTAACATATTCAATATATGGATGATAAGATATCACTCATAAGCAATATTATGCAACAAAATAAACAAATGTATGTGTGTCAACCTGCTGTTTGGGAGTTGGATTGACTTGGCTTTATTTAAAACTCAAAATTTAGAAAATTTCAAATTTTAAAATGTAAGAATATGCATAATTCTGCTGCCTTTGATATTTTCATGTTCAATACTTAAAACCTAGCTACTTAGGAGTATAAATGCTCAATTTGATCCATGATGGTTGATCCTCATTGGGATTCTTTTTCACTTCACTTTGGAAGTTGATCCTCATTGGGATTCTTTTGATTCATTCACAAGGAATGTAGTCATAAAGACTTTATTGATGATTCATCCAAGATGGTTGTGTTCCTTTTTGGAAATCTTTTGGATCATGATTTAGGTCATTCAGGTCTGTGCTTAGCACAACAAAGAATGCCTAGCTGTACTCCAGGTCTATGATTATCATAACAAAGGAGACACTTGTATGATTGAGCAATTTATAAACTGTTTCACTTGGTGTATTGTAGTTACTTTGAAAGCAACCTATATTGGATAGATCAATATTCACCGTAAACCAAGATGTGTTATTAACCACATAGTCATGAGAATTTAGTTCTTCACTGTTGTATCTGATTTTATGTGTTCCATGCTGAGCCTATCTACATATCAAACAAAGAATTTGTCAGTCTTTATTAGTGGAAAAAGACTCAAGTGAAGAATTATGCTGATGTACTATCATTTCTCATGAAATGTATGTGTGATTCAATATTTTCAAAATGAATGATTTGCATGATATCTTGATTTTGAAAAAGGGAAAGCTGATGGTAATCATGGACTTTGACAAAATCAAGTATGTCTGATTTGAATGTTTTGAAAATATTAATTTGTTGTTTCATAGTTGATCATACCAAGAGACTAAACCAAAAATTCAAATCGTGTTGAATCAAATGGTTTTGTAAAAAGGTTAGCCAATTGGTTGTCTGTGTGGACCTTAATAAACTTGATCAGACCCTTTTCTGAGCAATCTCTCAGAAAGTGATATCTGATCTCTATGTGTTTGGTTTTTGAATGTTGAACAAGATTGTCTGTTATAAACATGGCTGCAGAATTGTCAATGTGTATGGGTGTTTTAAGAAAATTAAAGCCATAATCAAGCATTTGGTTTTGAATCCATAACACTTGAGAATAGCATGCAGAAGCAGCTATGTATTCTGTTTCAGCTGTTGACACAGAGACATTTGTCTGTTTCTGTAATTGCCAAGAGATCAATCTTGATCCAAGAAACTGGCAGCCTCCACTGGTTGATTTCCTGTTGTTTTTTTGCATCCCCCATAATCACTGTCTGTGTATGCACATAATGAGAAGTCTCTATCTTTAGGATACCACAAACCAAGAGCTGGTTTGCCTTTCAAGTATCGGAAGATTCTTTTTACAACATTTATGTGTGATTCCTTGGGATCTGCTTGATATCTTGCACACATGCATACTGCATACATGATATTTGGTCTACTTGCTGTTAGGTACATCAGAGAACCTATCATAGATCTGTAAAGTTTCTGGTCAACTGATGTTCCTTCTGGATCTGGTCCAAACTTCAATCCAGTTGCAAATGGTGTCTTGCTTGAATTACAATCAGTCATGTTATACTTCTTGAGGATCTGATGCACATATTTGCTTTGATTGATGAAAATTCCATCTGTTGATTGTTGGACTTGTAGACCTAGGAAGAATGTGAGTTCTCCCATTAAGCTCATCTGGAATTTTGATTGCATAAGAGTTTCAAACTCTTTGCAAAGCTGTGTGTTTGTGGAGCCAAATATTATGTCATCCACATAGACTTGCACTACTAACAAGTCTTGTTCTTTTCTTTTTAAGAACAATGTCTGATCAATTTTACCTCTGGTGTAACCATTCTATAGTAGAAACTTTGATAGAGTTTCATACCATTTTCTTGGTGCTTGGTGAAGACCATACAGAGCTTTGTCTAACTTGCATACTCTGTGAGGGAAATCTGGATCTTCAAACCCTGGAGGTTGAGCAACATACACCTCTTTATCTATCTTACCATAAAGGAATGCACATTTGACATCCATTTGGTAGATAGTGAACTTCTATGATGAGGCATAAGCAAGGAATACTCGGATTGATTCCAATCTAGCTACAAGAGCAAAGACATCACCATAATCAATGCCTTCCTCTTGAGTATATCCTTGAGCTATAAGCCTTGCTTTGTTTCTTATGACAATCCTTCTGTCATCTGCTTTGTTTCTGAATAGCCACCTTATGCCAATTGCATATTGACCTTCAGACAGATCTACCAGCTTCCAAACTTCTTGCTTCTTGAATTGCTGTAGCTCCTCTTGCATGGCTTCTATCCAACTATTGTCCTTTAAGGCTTCAGTGATGTTTTTGGGTACAATTAAGGATAAGAAACAAGAATACAAACAAATGTTTCATGTATCAGATTGACTACGAGTCAATCTGGTGTTGAGATCACCTATGATGTTTTCGATGGGATGATCTTTGTGAATTCTTGTTGTGGTGATCTGATCAACATGGATTGTTGAATCAAGATTGGTGATTGTCTAATCATGTGATGAGGGTTGAGCAAGAGTATTGGGTGATGTGTGATTGTCTGATTAAGGAGGTTCAGTGAATGTTTGAGGGGAATCATAAAGAAATCTGGGATTTCATCTTCATGATGTGTGTCTGGTAGAGAATGGTAGTCATCATCATCTTCAGGTTGTTTTGTTTTTGATGGTATCTTGTGATTGAGTGGGTACAGGAGATGAAGATACTAGAGTGTCTGATGATGTTTCTCTTGAGGTGTTTGGTTGATCAGGAGGTGTTGACACAGTTGTGCTTAATTGTGTGTTAGTGGTTCTCCTTGGAGGATCAGCAGTCAATGGAACATCAACGGTTGATGGTGGAACCATTAGATACTCATTGTTCTCCTTTGAACCTGAAACATCAAAATATGTTGTGTCAAATGATTTGGTTAATGCATTAATATCAAACAGCCAGTTAGATCCAATGACTTTCTTAGTGAAAGAATGTTCATTGAAAACAACATCTGTTGTTTCTTCTACTATATTTAGCCTTGGATTGAATACTCTGTAAGCTTTTGAGCTTCCAGAATATCCAACAAAGAATCCATCATTTGCTTTTGGAGCAAATTTGGATAATTGTTCTCTGGTGTTTAATATTGAAACAAAACATCAAAAGGCCTTCAGAAATCCTATATATGGTTTTCTTTTAAACACTAATTCATAAGGTGTTTTGGAGTGTTCTTTGATGATTAATGTTCTGTTCTGTATGTAGCATGCTGTGTTTATGGCTTCAGCCCAAAAGGATATGGGCAATAGAGAGTCAGCTAGCATGGTTCTAGCTGCTTCTATTAATGTTCTGTACCTTCATTCAGCTTCTCCATTCTGCTGAGGAGTTCTTGCTACGCTGAATTGATGACTTATTCCTTTTTCTGCACAAAAAGAAGAAATGTAGTCATTCTTAAATTCAGTGCCATTATCACTTCTTAAAGATTTGACTTTAAGATCAAGTTGATTCTCAATCTTTGTGATAAAGGATGTAATGATTTGTGCTATTTCTGTCTTGTGTAGTAGAAAGAAAACCCATGTGAATCTGGAGTAATCATCTACTATGACAAGATAGTATTGCTTCTTTCCTTTGCTTAGGATGTTTGTTGGGCCAAAAAGGTCCATATGAAGCAATTTGAGTGATGTGTTGTTAGAGTTTATCAATTTTGATTTATGTGAAACTCTATGTTGTTTGCCTTTTAGACATGCTGTGCAGTGGTCTGAACAGAAAAAATCTTTTTGTGGCAGACCTATGACTAGATCATTTTTACAAAAACCAATTATTGTTTTCTTATCCATGGTTAAACCTCTATTTCTTTACAAAAACCTTTTGGACTTGTATGCTATCATGGCCATTGACCATTGAAGATCTATCTCTTCTACCATATATGGTGGAAGTTCATCCAAATCCTGTTGGATGATTTGAGATGGAGTCAGACTTGCTCCCAAGAAAGCTTCAAAGCTTGTTGAAAAGGCTGCATAAGCTGCCTTTTGCACATCACTTAGTAGAATAATAGTAAGAGCATCCATAGGTTTTTCAAGCCTGTGTATGTTTGATGTTTGAGGTTTTGACTGTTTGTTTGAGGTGGAGTTATAAGGTTGATGTTTACTTTGGGGTGTAGCTTCATGAGAAGCATGAACTCTAATCTTCTTAGACTTGTGTTTGTTGCTGGATGATTCTGGTGTTGAGAAGAATGATGTATCATGAGAATCCAGAATTTCTTCTTCTTTATCTTCTCCAGTGCTTATGAGGAAAGCACTGTCTGTGTGTTGTGGTTCTTTGAACTTGTAGGCCTTGACATGTCTGATTTGGTTGTTGTTCCTGGATTTTTCATCCATTTCCAGTGCTTCAACCTTAGCTACAAGTAAGTCAAGGGATAGTCCCTCTAAGTCCAATGTTGCTTTCATGAGAGACACTGACTGAGTCCAACTCTCAGGCAATGTATGCAACATTTTCTTGTTGATTTCAACAGTGTCATATTTGAGTCCATATACTATCATTTCATTCACAAGTTGGACATATCTATGCAACAGTTAAGGAATTAACTCCCCATGTATGTGATGGAAGGTTTCATATTGGGTCCTCAGTTTTTCCTTTTTGATTTCCCTAATTTCCTCACTTCCTTCACACATTGTGTGAAGAACCTTCCATAGTTCATGAGCTGTTTTGAAATTTTTGACCCGTGTCAAAATTTCAAAAGGCAAAGTCATAGCTAGAATACTGTGTGCCTTCATATCTGTTTTGACCCGCTTGAGGTCATCACCAGCTACACTTTTCAGACTAACTGGTTTCTGTATGTTATAGTCAGGTCCTAAAGTCACTGGAATGTAACGACCTTCAATGATTGATGTCTAAAGATCTGGATGTTGATATGTAATCCAATTCCTGAACATGATTTTCCATTGCTTGAAATCTGATTTGTTCTTCAACTTTGGGGGTTTTAGTCCACTGTTTGAACTCATCATATCATCAGGCATGTTTGAATGATTTGATGTTAACTTAATAATAATTTTTTTAAGTTAAATTTTGTTTGATAAAAATTTTAGTCCGGTGCTAAAATTTTAATTAATCCTAATTGCCTCTAGGATTTGTTTGTTAATTTGATAAACTGATTTGTTTTAATTGTTTACCAAATAAAGGAATTAATTAATTAATTAATTAATTAATGTCTTATGAAGTGTTGCTTTGCAGGTCACGGTGACAAGAAAGATTGTGGATGATGGAAATATTTGTCTTTTACTGCAAAAGTCAATATTCCTTTGGCAAAAACCCTAAAAACAGATTTTGTCTTATGTAAAACAACTTTTTGGATCACAAAGTTGATTCTGAAACTTTTCAAACAAGACAATTAGTTTTTCGATGGTTTTATCAAAAACAACAAACACAATTCCAGTGAATTGTGTATGTAAAACCTAGGGTTTTCCTAGGGTTTTGTTGTGATGATTTTTTCAAAATATGCAACCCGATGGTTGAACAATGAACAAAATATATTTCTAGTGAGATTGTCACTAGTTTGTGATGATAATGAACAATCTGACCGGTTCAGAATGTTCAAATACTGATTTGTTTCAAAGAAAAATCAATGAAACAGTGTTTAAACACAAAACCCTTAAAATCCGATTAGGATTTTAAGGTTTAAATGATGTTAAAAGTTAAAAACCTTCTGTTTAAAGGTTGTTTAACGATGTATGAACAATACCCATGTATTGTTTGTTGCAAAAACCACTAAAAACTTGTGTGGTAGTGTGATGTTCAAGCAAAAATCAACAAAACTTCTTCAAAATGCACAAAATGATTCACAAATCATGATGTTTGCATTTAATGAACGTTTATGAGAAGAACAAGATGAGTTTGATGCTTGAATGTGTGTTTTGAAGCTAATGAACCACTGAAATCAATGTTGTTGAATGAGAGGATCGAAATCAATGAATGATTGAGCCAAGGCTCTGATACCACCTGATGAAATCAACTTTACAATGATATGTTGAACATGAACATATTAGAAAAATATTCAACATGAACAAGTTGATTCTCCCAAGGACCTTTTTCAGTATCTCTCAATAATCAACAAACAAGAACCATGGTGCGGAAACCCATGATTCAAGTGTATGAAATCAGTGTGTGTGTGTGTGTGTGTGTTTGAATTCTTGATAATAATAACTGCTTGATTGTATTGATTGTTTGTTCAAAAGCTTACAAAGGATTAGGGTAGTGTGCTATTTATAGCCTATACACATAGCTATATACAATTACTGAACTAACCTTATGTAATCAAATATTACATAAATAATCCTAAGTGTCTAAGCTATCCGCTGTGGAATTAAGTCATCCGCTATGGAGGTTTTCTCATCCGCTGTGGAGAAGACTATTCATCCGCTGTGCATGCTTGGTTGTTCATCTGCTGTGGATGCTTGGTTGTTCATCTGCTGTGGAATGTTCATCCGCTGTGGATTGAACATCCGCTGTGGATGTTGTCCGCTGTGGAATGTTCATCCGCTGTGGATTGAACATCCGCCGTGGACAGTTGTGTGTTTGCTTGAATGTTGTCCGCTGTATGTTCTTCATCCGTTGTGGGATTCTTTCATCCGTTGCACACACTTAGATGAATTTTCTTCATCCGCTGCTGATTATCTTCATCTGCTGTGGAGACTCTTCATCCGCTGTGAACACTTGGTCAAAATTTCTTTTATCTACAAATCTAAAAAAGAAATTTAAACAAATGTTAGTGATTGTTATGAATGTTAATAATGTTAATGTGTTATAAACAATTGTTTTGAATGTTAGAACACATTATGTTTGATATATGTCTGATATGGCAAGCATCATACTTTTATACATTAATTCTTAATGCACTTGTTGAGTCCAACAATGTCACTTTGAGTTCTCGTTCTAGCTGAAAAATTCTCACAAGATGGTTTAGAATAGTTTGGAAACAATTCTAGATTCAAGATATGATCACGGCCATTCCCTCTAACACAAGAAGTGCTCATTAACAACAATATTGGATGATACCTCAAATTGTTGATTTTTACCACTCTATAAGCAATAGAGGTTGAGGAATATCCAGCAAAGATAACATCATCTGACTTTTCAGCAAATTCTGCTAAATTGTCTTTTGTGTTGAGTATGGTACACCTGCTGCCAAAGGACCTAAGAAATCCAATGAACGGTGGCCTCTTGTTCCATAACTAATAAGGGGTCTTTCCATAGGGCTTAATAATGAGAACCCTGTTTTGCACATAGCATGCGGTGTTGACTGCCTCTGCCCAAAAAGTTAGAGGCAGATTTGAATCAGCTAACATAGTTCTTACAACCTCAATAAGTGTCCTGTTCCTCCTCTCAGCAACACCATTTTGTTGAGGAGTTCTAGGAGCACTGTATTGTTTGGCGATCCCTTTTGAGTTGCAAAATGAGTCAAGAATTTGATTCTTAAACTCAGTCCCTTGATCACTTCTAATGAATTTTACCTTGTGATCCTTTTGATTTTCAATTTTAAGAATAAAATATTTTAAAGTTTCAGCTGTTTCATCTTTACTTCTTAAAAAGAATACCCATGTAAATCTTGTAAAATCATCATCAATCACAAGACAATATGATTTCCTTCCAATGCTCATTATACTTGTGGGACCAAAAAGATCCATGTGCGATAAGTGTCATGGAGTGGTGATGGAGTTAACCTCTTTGGATTTGTGAGAAACCTTGTGTTGCTTTCCTTTTAAGCAAGCAACACAGTTATCTTTACAGAAAAATTCTATTTTAGGCATACCATGTACCAAATTATTTTTAACCAGCTTATTCATGGTTTTAAAATTAACATGGCACATTCTTTTATGCCAAAGAGTTGACTCATCACCATTAGCCTTGAAAAGAAAGCATGATACTTCACCCAGTGGAGAAGCATTGTTAATATCAAGCTTGTACATATCCCCTCTCTTAGGAGATCAAAGAAGCACCAATTCCATTGTTATCCAAGGTTTGAGGATAATGCACTCATGTTTTGTGAAAAGCATTTGGTGCTTTTGATCACAGAATTGAGAAACACTCAAGAGATTGTGTTCAAGCTGTTTGACAAAGTTTACTTTGTCAATGTTTAACTTACCAATGGATACACTACCTCTACGAGAAATGTATCCTCCGGCTTCACCTCCAAACTGAACAGGACCTCCATCAAAATGTTCAAATTGTTATAGGATAGATCTATTCCCTATCATGTGCCTGGAGCATCCACTGTCCACAATCCAGACATTTCCATTATTGTCAGGTGGATGTCCCTGCACATAAGGTGAAATGATTAGTTATTGTTGGAAACCCAAGCCTTGTTGGTCTTGGGTTCTTCAAATGCAGATGATATAACTGAGCCAAATTGTATGCATGGGGGCTCAATTATAGTTTGCGAAAAAGAGGTTTGGAATGCAGCATCTTTTCTGGTCCTCCATTCCATCCTATGGTCGACCTGTGTTGATGAGCCTGAGGAGGCTTATGCAGCATGACTTGCTTCCGAGGCTTCTTTCTTTTTGGAAGAAGAATTCACCACCTTTTCTTCCGAAGCAGTCTTCTTCTTAGAAGGTTTCAAGGAAATGTTTTTGTTTCTTTGTTTGTTCTTTGGCTTGTCTTCCAAATCTATTTTCCTTTCGGAAGAATGAGTTTCTTCTAAAAGCAACTTGGCTTCAGAAACAAGCTTTCCATTCCTAATGGGAAGGTCCAAATGTGAAACGATCCTTTACTCCTTCTTTCTTAACATTGGTTGCATAATGTGTGCTTGCTGGATTGTAGTAACAATCTTTAGCTATGTGGTTATGCAGGCCACAAATTATGCACTCAATGTTGTTCTTGATGGGACATGTGGGCTGTTGTTTCTTGCACTTCTTCTCTTCTTCAACAGCCTTTCCCTTTAATTTTTGATCCTTCAGCTGGATAGGAGTGCTGGTACTACTCTCATTGCTTGAATCAGAACTTCCAACCACTTGGAATCCAGCTGAGATAAATACATCCTTTTGCCTTGGGTTTGTCTTCATCTTAGTCTCAGCCACCTTTTTGGCAATTTTTCTTGCTACCCTGATCTGGTTCTTTCTGGCTTTGGTGGTCAAGGATTTATCAACTGTGGGATGAGGTTTTCTACCTTATCCTTCCCTGTGGTAGTTTCCATTATTACATCATTCTTCTGCTCACTAGGTAGTGGGTCAGTAGTTGGAACCTCTTGCTCATCAGTACCACATCTTGGATATCTTATAGACATAAGAGATTATGGTGGAGCAATTTCATTGGATCCTAACCCACTTTTGTTTCGATGGCATACCTTGGAGTGGGAGGATGATGCTATAATGGTGTTGAAGTTGTGCTCTTGAATAGCATACTTCTCTGCTTTAGCCTCAGCTATGACTAGCTGGGCTTGAGCTTTAGTTAACTTGGATATTAGATCTTTTATTTGAGTCCTATAGTTGGTATGTTCATGTTTTAAAGAGGACAAATTTTTCTCTAGCTCTTCTATTTTGAGCTTATAGTCATATTCTGCTCTCTTAAAATCAGATTTTAGGATATTTAAGGACTCAATATCAGATCTAATTTCCATGTTGTAGTCCTGATACAATTTAACCTTAGCAATACAGTCTGGAGTACAGAGATGTTCATATACCTTGCTGTCTTCAGTTCCAACCATGAGAGCTTGAGCAGGAGTGACATCTTGCACCATAAAGTTCCAGTCAACTTCTTAAGCAATAGCAACAGTTTGTGGCTCAGTGGGTTTGGTTACAGCCTTTGAGGTAGCAGAATGTTGGGAGGCTTGAGCTGCTCTAGGATTAGATCATGGAGCTTTACATTCCCTAGCAAAGTGACCAAGCTGGTTACAGTTGTAGCATTTGGCCTTGCTCTTATCAAACCTGAATTTGTTATTAGCTGGGTTCTAAGGAAACTACCTTCTGGTTCTTTTAAAGAATTTCTTTGCTCTGTAGGTTAAAAGAGCCATTTGCTGGACAATGTCCATATATTCAACATCATCTGGGATGAAACACTCTAGATCATCAAAACAGTATTGAAAATCTTCAGAGTGCTCACTCCATGAAACAAAAGAACAACTATCCTGGAAGGGAGTGTGGTGAGCCTGTTGAGACCTGGGTGTCTTAGGAAAAGTGATGTATGGCCCGGAAGAGCATGATGCCTGTTGGGGGTAGTTCAGGTACAACCGAGGCTAGGGAGTTCTTGATCCTTCAGCAACATGTAGAGCATTATTGACTGTAGGATTTGAGGGTCTGTTCCTCAGGTGGTTCTTTTGAGTCTCCATCTCCATACGATATCCATTAAGGATTCCATACAGTTCAGTCATAGTGAGAGTGTTGAGATTTTTAGTTCTCTTGATTGAGACACAGTAAGAAGTCCACTCATGAGAAAGTGCACTCATGAATATTCTGACTATGTCTCTTCTCTCAAGAACAACTCCCTAGTCTGAAGAGAGGTGATCAAGTCTATATACATGAAGTATTGTTGGCTCAAGGTCTCACCAATAACATAAGTGAAGTTCTCAAACTTCTGCTTCAACATATCCTTCTTGTTTTCCTTTGATTTAGTAGAACCAGAGTACATCAGCTTCAAAGCATCAAAGAGTTCTTTGGTAGTCTCGCAATGCTTAAAGCCTGCCATTATGGAGTTAGCTATAGCAATAAGTAACACAGTCATCGCTTTGTAGTCGATGTCCGTCTTCTTGAAGTCTTCATCAGAGTAGTCTTCAATAGCTTTCTCAATCATGGCACCATTTCCAGCCGGGTCCGCAACCTTTGGCTTGTAAGGACCATGAGTGAAAGATCTCCACATGCGGTTGCCTTGATACGTGATGAAACCTTCAATACGTTTGCACCAGGTTCTAATATCATCCGGGGTGATGATAGGAGCCTTGTTCATGGTTCCCAACTTGGACTCAAAACACTTTTGGTTAAGAGCCATTTGAGTGAAGTGAGTAAGTATGAAGAAACGAGGGTGATTTGGGATGGTTAGATCACACAATCAAGAGCCTAAAATGCTCTGATACCAATTGTAGGATAGGTGTTGGTTTCTCAACACAAGTTTTGAATCTCACAAGCTTACTAAGTCTCACTCGGTTGATGAAGCATAATTTCTAACTAAGTTGACAATAATATAATAAGTTAATGAACACAAGAATGGTTTTTAAGATACTTGTATGCATTACTTCTCAACTTAGCATTACAAGACTCTTACAAACATGGTTACTTAAGTTACAATGAGAAACTATATATACTACTATCTGCAGCTGGTTATACTTGGAAAACCAGCTGGAATTTACCGCTAAGCAAATACTACATTGCTAGAAGTAAAGTATCTAAGATAAGATAATATCCTAGATTAGGTAGTCATGACAGGTCCATGACTTACCTGTTGTCACCAACTAAGTATGGTAACTGTACTAACTGATAAAGGTGAACAGTGGATAAAAGTATGGTCAACTACATGGGAGTGGGAAAGCGCCATGTAGTGTATCAGAGTTGTCAGCGGATGTCAGACAACCCATACTTATGTCCACTGGTTCATAGTTGATTCTTCTGAAGGCAAAATGGCTTCGGAAGAATAATTTCTTCCGGGGCCATTTATACTTCGGAAGAGTGAACTTCTTCCAAGTCTTCTGCAAGTCTTTGTGACATCATTCTTCGGTAGACTTTGCCTTGGATCTTCTAAGTGTGAATACTTCTGAAGGAGAATTACTTGGTCTTCATATACTTCGGACAACTTGGTTCTACCTTCGGAAGTTCTTCATGTACTTCGGAAGGAAAACTACTTAGTTTTAGAAGACTTATTTTTCCTTTGAAAGTTCTTCATACTTAAGCTTCGGAAGATCTTCAACTTGTCTTCGGAAGAGCAGCTTTAGCTTCAGAAGGCTTCTTCAATTGTACTTCAAATAATTCTAAGTGTTGTTTTAGTTGCACCTGCCTCATATGATCCAACATCATTGCTCAAGGTGATAATTTAGCAACACTAGCCAATGCACAACCCACACCTTCAACATCAACAACCCCCACACAGCCATAAATCACCATCACCTACCAAAGAAAATCCAAACGAACCTCAGCTCAGTCTACTCTGGTTGAGCAGGTCCCCAAATCACCAACAATGCAGGAAGAAGTGGACACTAGAGCTCCTACTTCTCCTAAGGAGCAGACCACTCCTATTATTTCTATGATCAGTGTTGTGGTTCCTCATGCTCAGTCTGATGAGCTCACAACCCCAGCCTTAAGCCTTCACTCAGAGTCTTAAAACTCTAGTGATCAACCTTCAAGGGAAAGTTACCATCCTCAACCGCTTGACCTCAACCAACCAATACCAAACCTTGAATTCTATGATCATGAAGATATAGGATTTAGTGAGTACCATGAGTCTCTCTTCTCCACCCCCACTCAAGGAGAGATGAGTGCTCCTACATCACCTCTATCTAGCCCACATCATCCACCCACAATTGAGGTGGACCTTCTTGAACTTGTTCAGGAGGCCCATATGGAAGAGGCTCTCAATTTTATAAGTGATTACATTATTAAGACCTCAACCATGGCAACCCAACCCATTGAAACTTCCTTTGAAGCTGTCAGTGTGTAGGGGAAATCTAGCAGCCAAGAAACACAACCTTATGATGAGGAAGAAGGCCTTGGTCCTATTCTCTCATCCCCCTATGATTCTTCTAATAAAGATGAAGGGAGTCTGCAACTAAAGGTGCATAAACTATCCAACCTTTGCACCTATTTAGTTTCCAAGGTTAGTCACCTAGAATCATAGGTGACTACCTTACAAAGAAGGGTCAATGACTAGCAACTTGAGATCATCGATCTCAAGTGCAAGTTAGCTGTGAGACCCATCCAGAGGACTCAACCAGGCCCACGAGAACCTGTGGATGTGGTAGACCTAACTCCTAGCTCCCCTGTGCAAGAGGGTGATGCTACCAAAAAGTGAGAGAAAGTCTTAATTACAATCCCAGAACCTGGGAGTTCCTCTTAGAGTATGGACATGGAGAACACATAACCCTCACTTGCTATTGTCCATACTCAACAACCTGCTCAGGTCCATATTGATGTGGACTCACTCATTCAAACCTTGTTTGAGAAGGGTATACCAAGAGCTATGCTTACTCCATCTCACCCTGCTGAGAATCCAATAGTGGGATGGAGATATGATGTTGAAAGGAGAGCCCTGGTAATCTCTAAGAGATCTTCAACTTCTACAATCTAAGATACTATGAGAGCACCTTTCTAATTGACCTCCCACTAGCCAACCCAAGTCAAAACAAGCAAGCTACAAGCTTAGCTGATAGGATTCAACAAAGGGTGCTTAAAGAGATCAAGCTGAGAGCAAGAATATATAGACAGAGGCTAGCAGACAAGAGTGTTTATCAACTGGATGCTGAGGTAGACCCTAAGATTAACTTTGAAGGGGAAAACTTGGATGAAGGCCCCGCAGTTGAGCCTGTGAACCTTGAGACAAGAGCTGCTTGAGCACCTATTTCCCTCATTGAGGCACCAGCTGGTGAAGGTGTCTCATAACCTCTCTCTGGCCGGAGCTCAAGTGCAACACCAAGCAATGAAGGCCAAAGCTCTCTCCACCCTAAGTCACAATGGCCTATGAGTGATAAAGGGAAAAGGAAGTTGACTCCTAAGGAGATTGAGGAGGAGAAGAGAAAGAGGAAGAGGAAGGCAAGGGGAGAGAGTTGAAGCAGGACCCCTGGCTTCATGGAAGCTGCAATCAGGGTTGCCCCCAGGCCAATCATTCAAGATGATGAGCTAAGGGCAACCAGATTGAATTATTTGGGGTCCAAGAACTACAACATCGATGAACTCATCTTTCTTCGCTTGGAGGAATTAAATGAATTGGCTGACATGGAAATGTCAAAGGAGAAGAAGGAAGCTAAGACAATAGAACTGCTTCTAAAGAGTAAAGAAGAAAGAAGGAGAAAGAGAATCTACAAAGCTCTTACCCTCTCCACAGTCCAGGAAAGTCCTGAGACAGAGACTTTGGCTGCTGAGCAACAAACTCACATAGGTATATCACCTACCTGAGTGCCACAGGTCTCTATCAAGCAGCAGACCTTCTTCCCTTTCCATAGGATTATATTGAATTCAAAGACCTCAGGCAGCTTGAGAAACAAGTGCAAAGAGAGCAAAAAGCTACAAAGAGGAAGATAAGTGAATAGGCTGCAAAGTCAAGAGCCACCATCAGAGCAAACATAAAGAAATCTACTGATAAGCAAAAGATACTGAGCTTCTAAAGCTATATGGATTCTTTGGAAGAAGACTTGGTCCAATGTCTCTATCCACCATGGATGAGCATATTAGAGTGATCAAGCAAAAGATCAAAACGGGTGAGCTGGTTGACTTGCATTCTCCACTAAGTTAGGGTGCACCTGAAGCTGAGGTCAAGGTTGAACCCCATGAGACGACACAACCTGGACCTAGTGCTACATCATAGCCAGTTTCATCTTCTGGTCCACAGAAGGGTCCTGATCCTTCTCCTTCTGAACCTGTGAAGGACAAGGACCCAAATGAGCAAGACAAGCAAGAAAAATCTGGTACTATACGCTAGTCTCCTCAGTTAATGTTTAGAAAGAGGAAAATGATGGACATAAGAAGGAATAAAAAGAAGAAGTCCAAGGCATCCACCTCTGCACCTGAGGATGGGTTAGAACATCCTAAGGGTGATCAAGAAGAGGCTGCTCATCCAACTCCTATTCAAGTAAAGCCTCTTGTTGCTAAGAGACCCATCACGTCTTAGATGTTTGCCACCAATCCAGACAGATGGTATGTTACTAGAGATCAAGGGGGTCAACATCGTACTTCTAGCAAAACATACTTGACCTCCCTCTGTATGATCTCTATGACATGAGAAGATAATTTGAGAGTTTGAGGAATCCTGACCTAATGATGATAAAGGGAATGGTTATGATTCTGATGAGGACTATCAAGAAATGAAGATCAAGACTCAAAGGTCTCTTCAGTATTGGTAGCATCAGCCTAGGGGGAGTTTATAAGGAATACACTGAAAGGCTTATGCAACCAAGATCAACCAAAGAGCTCTCAGTATCACCTGTGAAGTACAAGGAAGTTACATTGGAAGATTTGATATAGCTCAGTGAATTATGCTAAGTGTCAAATCTTCCAAAGCCAAATATGAAGTCCTCCGAAGCTTCAAGGATAAAGTCTTCCAAAACCAAAGACTGATTTCTTCTGAATAAAGAGAAGATGTGCTTTCTTTGAATCACCTTTTGACAAAAGCTGAACCACTTTTTTTTGCCACTTCTGAACACTCACAAACTTATATGAGTTGGTGAAAAGTCCATGATTTTGTCAACTGTAGATTAAGGTCTTTTGTTTGTAACTTTCCAACTATGTACTTTTATCCTTTTTGTCAGATATTAGGATGTGAGCTATAGCATGTCATAGTCACTAGTCAAAAGGCAATATGCCTTTTGACTCTACATTGATCTTGTTGTCTAGCTTAGTGTTTCCAGCTGGCCTTCAAAGTATGGCCGGCTGTATGATGTAGTATAAAGTATCTCAAGTACTTGTAACTTCTAACTAAGCTTTGTAACACTTGTAAGAACTTGAGAGCAATATACATCATTCTTGACCATTTTGAGTGTTCTTTTTTATTGTTCTTGTTACTTGTGTTCATTAGTTCATCACTAACCAGTTCCCTATTTGATCTGCTATGCATTGTAAACCACTCCACATTATGAAACTGTTACATTGACCACCCTTCAACGGTCCTGCAATCTTTACTGACGCATTGGGCTGGTCTTCCAACACTAAGACACTGTTGATCACCTCTGCAGTAATAACTATCCTCTTTCCCTTCATTGTAGCATATATGCACAGTTCACCTTACTCATCTCTCTCATTGGCTGCTGTCAGCCAGAACTGATCAACCATATTTATGTAGATAGTAGGATTCGTAGTAATAGCATGATGAATCTGAGATGTCTTAAGTCCATCAAGCAGTGATCAGAATAAAGCCTTATCTTCAGAAACATCTCCAAGGAAAGCTACTGCATATGGTTTTTGTTAAAAATCATTGATCTTGCCATCTGAAAGTTAAACAAAATTGTATTAGAACATATTTACTATTATTTTTTTAGACTTAATTTTTTTTAAATTTAAAAAAATTAAACTTCTCACGCGATAGAAAAATTGAGCTTCTTGCACGACAACTTAAGTATTCGCATGAAATTGCTTTGGACAAAAAACCAACTTTTCACGAGACAATGCAAAGTTTCCACGCGACAAGTTTTGTGCGAATTCAAATGTTTTCACGTCCGTTCATATTCTGAACACTTTTCTCATGCGACAAGTCCTAATTTTTAATTTTTCAAATTGAACCATTTCAGAGTGTTTTAACTGTTGAAACTTGTTCATAAGTGTCAATTAGGTCTTATTTTAGGATTCATATGATTAATTTCGTTCAATTTTATGTTTATTGGTCCTTATTAAATTAGTTTAACATTTGAACACCAATAAACACAATAAGAATCTACAAATCTACCTTATAAATCCTTATACAATGATTATACAATAGCAATGAATGTGGATTTCACGTTTGAACACTTAGAAATTTTATGAATGTAAAAACAGTTATATGGTGCGAATAGTTCATTATTTGCACAACTGTTGCTTTTAAAGCCCTATGACTTCTCGCGAGAGAAGTCAAAACTTTCGCATGTAGATACTTTTCGAATTCCATGAACATCTCGCATGCGACTAGTTCAACTTGTCGCATCAGACACTTTTCGCACCTTGTGAACTTCTCGCACGCGAGAAGTTCAACTTCCTTTGAACTTATTAACTTTTCAGCTTTACAATTTTAATTATTTTTTTAAACCATTTAATTTGTTATGAATAAAAATATATTTAGCTAAGTGTTTACAATTATCCAAGAACCCTTAATTTTGTAAAATTTTGTAGAATGAAAAACCAAGTGTGACAAACACGAATTTGAACAAAAGTAAACATAAGAAAAAGTTGACATACAAATTTAGACTTACAATATTTTTGAAAAATTTTCAAGCATTGGATCATATTTTTTATGAAATCGATCATTAACATCATCCATTTTTATTTTAAATATGACTAGTTACGTTGATTGTCAATATGTTGTGTCCACTTTAAACTTAGACTTCAATTTTTACTCGAACACATATTCTGTGTGTTTTAACATGTTTAAATTAATTTGTATGAAATCTATGAATCTCACATTCAAAAATCCTGTAGAACCCTTATCCAGCTTAAAGACACTTTTGAGATTTCAAGTCACCTCAATTTGACTTAAACCTTTTACCTCTGATCAGTTTTTTATTTAATTACTTTTCTCTATTATAATATCTATTTAGAGCATAACTAGCTTGAGAAATATTTCTGAACACAGAATATTAACAAGTTTTAGGACTTATTAACTGCCAGTCGGACTTATATTTTACCCTCGCAAGATGTTTAGGACTTACATGCCAAGTCGGACTTACATGCCCCATCTTTTGATTTTGCCTCCTGTGTCAGAACATATTCGCAAAAAAAAAATATTTATCATATAGTATGTATGTCTATGACATATCTTTTATTATTGTGCTCATTGGTGTCTTTTATTCCTATATGGCCTTTTGGCATCTTTTTGCACTTTTTGTTAATATTTATTTTCTTTTTTTTCTTTGCTTTTCATATCTTTTTCTTCTTTTGATATTTATATATACATATTTCTTTTGAAAGACACTAAACCAGGCAATAACTGTTTTGAGTATGACTAGACTATAACTCAAAGTCTGTTTTAGCTTCGAATCAGTAGTACCACAAAACCTCGATGAGTAACCCACTTCAGTCATTATGAGTTTACTTTCAGTGTATCACAGATCATAGTGCTTTTCAGTCTTGAAAGTCAAGCCTATCAACATATCAAACATAATCCAAGTCAGTTTCTTTTAAGCCTTAGGATGTAATAGAAAAAATATTTTGAAAGGGTTTACGGATAATCATTAACCAAAATTAATCATTCCCAGAGATTGGACAAAAAGTCAAATCAAGAATGATCAAATGCCTTAGTAAAGAAATGAGCATTGTTGTCATCTGATGAGATTGAGCCAGATGGATAAGCTTTCGATCAAAACAGTCACAGATAAAGTGCATCCGGATATCGATGTTTTTTTTTTTGTTTTTGAATGTTGGATCATATTCTTCATTATGTTCAACACAACAGTGTTGTCACACCAAATCTTGGTGTGATTGATATTAAGATCATAATGAAGAAGTTGTTGTTGAATCCAAACAATCTAAGAACAACAACTTAATGCAGCCACATATTCATCCTTTGCACTGGAGGTGAACACCATCTGCTGCTTCTTGCATTGCCAAGGAATCAACCTATTTCCAAGAAATTGACAGCTACAAGTCATTGATTTCCTATCCAATTTACATCCTACATAATCACTGTTAGTAGCATATAAATTGAAATAAGAAGTCTTAGGATACCAAAGTCTGAGTGTTGGTTGACCCTTGAGGTATTTGAAAATCAGGTTGACAGCTTTCATGTGAGATTCCATCAGATTACTTTGATATCATGCACATTGACAAACAGGAAACATAGTGTCTGGTGTGCTAGTAGTGAGCTACATCAGAGATCCAATCATTGATCGATACAAATGTTGATCAACATCTTCACCCATGAGATTAGGAGTAAAAGTATGACAAGAAATCATTAGAGTAGGAGCAATCTTGGAGTCCTGAAATTTATTTTTATCCAGGATACTATGAACATATTTTTCTTAATGTATCAGTATACCCTAATCAACTTGTTTAACTTGTATACCCAAGAAAAACAACATTTCCTAAAGAGAACTCATCTCAAGTTTCTTTTACATCACAGCTTCAAATTCCTTGCACAAATCATCATTGGTAGATCCAAGATAATGTCATCAACATATACTTGAACAAGAATGAAATCATCACCAGTCTTCCTTAAGAATAAAGTTTGTTCAATAGCACCCTATGTATAACCATTTGCAAGAAAATGTTCAGTGAGGGTGGCATACCAACCACGAGGTGCTTGATGTAAGCCATATAGTGCTTTGTCTAACTTATAAACATAGTCAGGATGATCTGGATCTTCAAAACCAAGTGGTTGACTAACATAGGTTTCTTCTTTCATCTCACGATACAAGAATGTGGTTTTGACATCCATTTGATACACCTTGAAGTTCTTGTATGAAGCATAAGCAAGAAAAAATTGTTTAGATTTTAATCTTACAACTAGAGCATATGCTTCTTCATAATCTACTCCTTCAACCTGATAGAATCCTTGAACAAAAAGTCTGGCCTTGTTGCGAACAATTTCATCTTTCTCATCCGTTTTGTTTTTGAATATCCATTTGGTACCAATTGGCAGCTTAAGCTTTGGAAGTTCACACAGATGTCACACATTTGGCTACTTGAATTGCATTAGCTCGTCTTGTATAGCCTCAACCCAACTGTTTTCTTTTAAGGCCATCTTAATGTTCTTTGGTACAATTTGTGAAATAAAACATAAATACAAGCATGTATTTATAGCACCAGATTGACTTCGAGTTTGGATACCTTGTGATAATGGACCAATGATTGCTTCAGTTGGATGGTCTTTAGGAATCTCAGCTGATGAATGGCATCTTCAGAAATAACTTCATCTAAATTAGACATATGACCAACTGGTTCTTTAACATTGTTCCCTCCTTTGGGTTGATACACAATATCTTCCTCTTGATTAATATCATTATCAATAGATAAATCTTCAAATGGAACTTGAATTGTATCAATTGGATGATTTTGAGTAGAAGAAGAACTTTAATTAGAAACTTGTGGAGCTTGTTCAACAACTGGATCTGAATGAAGAATATTTGTCTGAAATCTTCCTATAGCTGAAGATGACATAGGTCCAATATCATCAATAAAAATATCTTCAATTGATGATGACAAAGGTGGATTAGCTATAGAAACAATAGAAGATCAACTAAAAGTTTCAAACAAAGAAGCATAATCGTATATCCATGAAGGAGCAGAACCTGCATCTGTTTTGTTAGATTCATGCCAATCTATATTAAATGACTCAATTATTTGTTTAGTCCTTTTATTATAAAATGGGTATGCAACTTTATTGGCTGAATATCTAACAAAATAACAATCATTAGCTTTTTCATCAAATTTTGATTTAGAATCAGACGTGTTTAACAAAGTACAACGACATCGCATGTTTTATAATATTTGACTTAGGGTTTATGTTTGAAAAAGATTTCATAAGCAGTCATATTTTGTTGTTTGTTGATTAACACACGATTCTAAACATAACATGTAGTGTTAACAACTTCAGTCCAAAAGAATGATGGTAAATTGGCTGCTGATAACATTGCCCTGGCAGCTTCAATTAAAGTTCTGTTTAGTCTTTCAGCAACTCCATTTTCATGTGGAGTTCTTACAAAACTGAATTGTCTAGCTATCTCCTTAGAATCACAAAATTCAGTCAGATTATGATAACAAATCTCTGTTCCATTATCACTTCGAATGCTCTTGATGGTTTTGTCTGTCTGATTCTCCACTAAGGTCATGAACTTTATCAATGAATAAGGAGTCTCATCTTTGGTTGCTAAAAAGAAAACCCATGTAAATCTGGAGAAATAATCAGTAATAACTAAGCAGTATGCACGACATCCTAAACTGAAAACATTAACTGGACCAAATAAATCCATGTGTAACAGTTGAAGGATGGATTCAAATTTGGTATGAGCAACTAGTTTATGAGGAGGTTTATGTTGTTTGCCTTTTGAACATGACAGATAATGTTTAGTAAGTTGAAATTCATTCAATGGTAGGCCTACAACATGATTTCCTCTAACCAACCTGTTCATAATTTTGATGTTTACATGGCCAAGATGATGATGCCATAATATTGAATCACTTTTCGAGGCTTTAGATAACAAACAAGACACAGTTACAAATGAATGTAAACCATTCATGTCAAGTAAGTATGTCTCTTTGTCTCTCGGTGTTCTCAACAAAATCCTTTCATCAGGAATTACAAGTCCAGGTTTTAGAATGATACATTCTTTACCAGTGAAATGTGTTAAATACCTTTTGTCACAAATTTGAGAGACGCTTAGCAAATTATGTTTAAGTTCCTTAACAAAACTGACCTCTTCAAAACTTAACACAACATTAGACATTGTGCCTTTCTTTATAATCTTACCACCTTTATCTCCTGGAAATATAACATATCCTCCGTTATAAGATTGTATGTTGTTTAACAGATATATATTACTGGTCATGTGCCTTGAACAACCACTTTTATCATGCCAAACACTATTGATAACTTACCTTGGTTGTTCCTGCACATATGAATGAATGTATTCATCTTTAGGAACCCAAGCCATAGTTGACTTTAGCATATTTTTTTTATCCAAATATAATACAGACTTTAATATCATATCTCTTGTATCATTGAAAACAAAATCTTTAGCAATATCATGCTCAGATTGTTTTTCTTTTATTTTCCACTTTTGAATTTGTTTGATCAGATGTGTAACCATTTTTCTTAAAGTGGTCTGAATTAGAGTAGAATTGTTATCATCAACATGTAAAGATTTCTTGTTTGAAATTTCTTTATTCAAATCTGTTTTGATTTGACCATTTTTTTATCAACAAAAGAATTTGGCTGATTGGTATGCCTTTTGAATTTGGCATTTAAAAAGAATTGTTTTCTATTATTTGAAATTGAGTTGTGAAATCTTTGTTTGCTTGACAATGGATGTTGATGATGGCAATTTCTAGCCCTAGAATTTGGCTTGCCACATACATAACAACAAATTCTATGATATGTATTTGATTATCCTGTATTTCGCACAAACTGTTCATGATAACTTCCACAGTCATCGTAGAATCTGGCTTTGCCTTATGATTCTTTAATGGTCTCTCTTTTCTCTCTTTCATTAAGGATTGTTCTAGATGATTCTGAAAGAATTGAGGTATCTTTCCTAACTTTTTGATTCATATTTGAAGCCGATGTGGCATGAACTGTTGCTTTAACCTTTTGAGTCGAGGGTACTGGAATCGAACCAGTGTCTTTGATAGTTGATCTATAAACATCTTGTTTCAAAGTGTTAGCCGTAATAGGAGTCTTATTTTTAAAGAAACAAGCATTTGTTTCTCTAAAAATATGATCTTCCTTATCAATGTTTCCTTTTAGAACAAATCTATTCTTGAAATCAGTTTTCAAGTCAGATACAGATGTTGTGACTTGTTTTCCTTCATTTTCCTTAAAATCTATCATTGATTTCAGTTTCATTTGATTGATAGACATTCATGAGCTAACATTTGTAGAAATAAAAACATCTGAAAGTTTATTGATAATTGATGATGAATTACACGAAGATTATTCATTACAACTTTTATTTTACTTAAAATCTATTTCATCATCATTTTCCCAATCTTCAACCAACCCTTCTTTCTTCACACTTTCTACAAAAGAATTGTCATGATTAATTTTATTTTTAGTTTTTATGACAGGGTCAATAGTCGGTGAAACATTGACTGGAGGTATTAAGTCTGACTTTGGTTGAAAACCTAATCCATAGGTCTCTTCATCTAAAGTAGTAGTTGATGAAGGTCAAAATGTATAATCGTGATTAGTTGGTGGTACTATGTTAGAATATCCAACTCCAATTTTACAACCAATAATTTTCTGAGTCATTTGAGACTTTATTATACAATCAACCATGTTTGATGACAGCTCAAATTTTTCAACAGTCAATTTTTCAGATAAGAGTTCACTGTTAAGTTTATTGATTTCTAAAGATAGATCATTGTTACATGTTGTCAAATCTTTTATGTTACAATCTTTATCATGAAGATTCAATTTTGATTGATAAGTTGATTTTTTATTCCTTTATATTTGCGAGCTTGATATTGAAGTTTTTCGACTTCTAAAATCAAGCGTTCGTTGTGAACTCTGTATCTTTGAAGCTTTTCTATACATGTATTTGAACAAAGATTAGTATGTACCTCTTCAGTCTCTCCTTGCTTGTTCTTCTCTTCAGGTATAACATTTACCATGAAGGCTTTCAATTCCACATTTTCTTCTGCTTTGGATGCTGGAGTGATCATAACATCATTGACATTTTCATCACAAGCAGGTGCCGGAGTTTCCTCAACAGCATGCACAATCTTTTCATCTTTAGCTGGAGTAAACTCAACAGCCTTTTCTTCAACTTCTTCCTTTTTCTCTTCAGTCATTTTTGATTGAGCTGGAGTAATCTCAATTCTTTTTCATTAAGCACTTCTTCAACATTCTCAATCTGGTCGTTGGCAGTTTGAATTTCAGCTAACAAAGCAGTAGATAGTTTGATATCTTGAATCTCCATTTAGTCTAACCAATCATACTCTTCATTTGTCTGAGAAACCAAGGCTTTGTTGTTTGAAGTACTTTCTTTATCTCCCTTTGATTCAACCTCCACAGTTACCATTTTCTTTCCACCATCAGTTTGATTTGACATTCTCTCAGTACATTCTCTTGTAAAGTGACCAGGTTTGTCACAGTTATAACATCTCAAACTTGATTTATCAAACCCAATCTTGCTCGAGTTGTTTAGACTACACATCTTCCTTCCAGTTCTTCTTGCAAAATTTTTTGCCCGATACACCACCATAGCCATGTGATACTTGATATCATTTTCTTCAACATTATAAGGGTTAAGTTATTGTATGTAAGGCCCCGATCCCGAAGACCCCACGGTTGGTCATTCATAGCATCATTCATTATTAAAAACTCATTTAAAATATATGAACATAAGAAAATATAGCAACGGAAGAATTATCAAAAGCCATTTCATGCATTAATAACTACGTTTGCCAAGTAATACATCATTGGTTAAAGTTAAAAAAGAATTGTATTACAAAACAACAATAATATTTTTGCATGAGATGGATGCCAGTCTTTGCTTGCTAGGTATCTTCAACTCCATGCCACCCTCAGCAACAACATCACCTGCTAACTGAAAATGCATATAAAAGTTAGCGTTGCTAAGTGAGTTCTAATTTATATAATAAAATACTTTACTTTTAATAAAAACCCTTCCTTTACTTTAGTTCGTGATCACACATCATACGTACATCTTGATAATAATAATCATTTATTATCCTTTATCATCGTTCATAATCTTTCGTTTCGTACTTCATTATCTTTCCACTTCTATCTAGATCCTGCCATGCCCTCTCCTCGGTGCACAAAGCGACTAAAGTCTTGGGATAAGTGGCAAGGACCCCGTTTCGTATGTTTCTATCAGTCATAAAGACTGACCGTTAGGTTTGCACTCGGCACACTATCGAGGTGGCAACCCATAAAGAGTTGTGAACCCCCTTTTATATGCATGCAAGACTTTTGATTTATTCATTATGTTCCACTTCTCATTATCTTTATCTTCCACTTTCATTACAATAATACTTCACGTACATAAGCATATCATACCACGTAAAGTCACATAGTAATACGTAATATAGAACATCAAGCACATCCCACAGTCATACATAACATCAACAGGCATAAACCATCAAAACATTTTAGAACTTAACATTACATTCTACTTCCCAAGATTTCAGAAAATTCTAAGTCCCCAAAGAAATGCGGATGAACATGAGCTAATACGGCTGGATGTTCAGCAAATGCGGATGAAAGTCTTAGAAAAATATTATAAGTGTCTAAAGATGTGCGGGTGAACTTAATGCGGATGAACAAGTTCAAATACGGATGAACAATACTAAATGTGGATGATCAAAATACTTAACTATGGAACATTAAACCAATGCGGTTGAATGCTCAGCAAATACGGATGAAGACCAGCAAATGCGGATGAACACTTGCAAATGTAGAAGAGTAAAATGCAAATGCGAAGGAGCAAAATACTTAACTATGGAACATAAAACCAATGCGGTTGAATGTTCAGCAAATGCGGATGAACACATTACTTAGGCTATTCCACCAGTTCCAAATCCTCGTTCTAACATACCCTTAGCATAGATCTAACATGCTAAACACTTAAAACAGAACTTACAACTATGCAACATCAAAGAAGGCATTTAGAACACACACATCGCATACACATCAGATGCAAAAACATAGAAAACTCATGCTTCGGTTGTAAAAATTTAGTTAATATGCATTTCAGCCCCAAACTAATTTAAAACAAGTAAAATAGGGGAATCTAGAACTCATCTCTAGCAGCTTTCGAGTAAGACTTCTTCAGACCGGGAGCAATTGGGAGTTCTAGCACCTAAACACACCGAAACAAATTAGCCCTAATTTACTATTATTGAACATGTAAGGTTTATACTTAAAGGCTGATGCCACCAAAGCAACCAAAGAGCTCTCAGCTTGCATGCATGAAGTACTGAGTTAAGTTACTTCAGAAGTTTTACACAACTCAAGGAAATAAGCTAAGTGTAAAATCTTCCAAAGCCAAAGGATCAAAATCTTTCGAAGCCAAAAAATGAAGTCTTTCGAAGCATCAGAGGCAAAGTCTTCCGAATTCAAAGACTAATTTCTTTCAAAGACAGAGAAGACATGCTTTCTCTGATCACCTTTTGACAAAGCTGAATAACTTTCCACTGCCACTCTGAAGACTCACCAACTTATATTGGTTGGTCAAAAGGTCCATGCTTTTGACAACTGTAGATTATGGTCATTGGTTTGTAACTTACTACTGTAGTCAAGGATGTGAGCTATGGCATGTCATAGTCACAAGTCAAAAGGCAATATGCCTTTTGACTCTACATTGATCTTGTTGTTGTCTAGATTAGTGTTTTCAGCTGGCTTTCAAAGTATAGCCGACTGTAGGATGTAGTATAATGTGTCTCAAGTACTTGTATATTTTAAAATGCTTGGTAACACTTGTAAGAGAACTTGAGAGCAATATACATCATTCTTGAAAACCGATATCATCTTGTTATTGTTATTGTTCTTGTTCTGCCTCATATTTGCTTGTGTTCTTAGCATTATCCATACAAATTCGGTTCCCTATTTGATCAGTTAAGTGTTCTAACACTCTCCTTATTTTGAAACTATTACATAGACATCCTTCTATGGTACTGCAATTGGTATCAGAGCATTTTAGGCTCTTGATTGTAAGATCTCACCATCTTAAATCCTTAGTTTCACAAAACAGTTAACAACTCAAATGGCAGATATTACCAAGGCTGATATGGAAACTAGTACCATGACAAAATCTCCACTGATCACTCCTGATGACTTTGATACTTGGTGCCAAAGAATGGAAGGATTCATCAAGTCTCAAGACAACAGGATGTGGGGATCCGTTGCCTCTGGACCTCATGTACCATGCACCACTCCAGCTGCTGCTGGTGGTGACATGATACCAAAAGAAGTGGCTTACTACTCAAAAGAAGATTAGAAGAAGATTGATGTAGATCAGAAGGCCATGATCGCTCCCCAAACTACTCTTCAAAACTCTATCTACAAAGGCTTCAAGAAGTGCAAGACTGCTAAGCAACTATGGGATGCATTGAAGCTTATGTATGAAGGGTCAAAAGAAGCAAAATAAAAAAACAAGAAAGACCACTTGAAACAGTAGTTTGAGAACTTAACCTATAAAACAGATGAAACCATGACTCAATAATACTTTAGGTATGTTGAGATTGTGGATACTCTAATGGATGTTGGAGTAAGTCTTGAGAATAAGGATATTGTGAGGAAGTACATGTCTGCTCTTCCTAGACAATGGACACATTATTGTGTGGTCATTTAAAGGATTGAAAACCTCAAGACGCTTACTCTCACAGAGTTGTATGGTATCCTCAGTGGATACCAGATGGGGATGAACATGTAAAATCCATCTGCCAACTCCTGCAACAATCAGCAGAGTTCAGCCCTTCACGTGGTTGAAAGAGACTATAGAGAACCATAGCATCATCTACTCTACTACCCTGATAACTCACAAAAGGGTCCATCATCACCTTCTCAGAGAAACCAAGGGAGAGCTACATCCTAGGAAGCCCATTCCAAGAGACAAGCTCTTCACAAGCCTTTGTGCCTACTGATGAAAGTAGTGGCAACTTTCTCCTCACTCTTGAAGACTTGGGTTGTATCCATCCAGATGATCTGAAGCACTTGGAGATAGTCCAACAAATGGCTCTTCTCACTCACAGGGCCAAGAAGTTCTACATGAGTACTGGGAGGAAGTTTCCCAGCAATGCATCCAGTGGAATGTTGGGCTGGATAAAAGCAAGGTGAAGTGTTATAAATGTAACCCAATAGGACACTTTGCTAGGGAGTGCAAGGCACCAAAAACAAATGGTGGCCAAGCACAACCAGGCCAAACTACACTGATGGAACTCCAAAGACTGAGAAGCCCAAGCAGTAAGTTGCAGTTGTTGTTGAAGAAGGAGGCTTTGATTGGAGCTTTTAGGTTGAAGATGTCTCCCCAAACCAAGCACTAATAGTAGATCATGAAGAAGCCCAGGTATTGGAACATCTTTGCACCCCTAAATGTATTGTTAAATTTAATAGATACTGGTCCTATAACTTGGAAATAAGATCTGATCTTGAGTCCTTGAATATTTTAAAAGCTGATTTTAAAAGAGCTGAAAATGATTATAAACTTAAGATAGAAGATCTAGAGAAAACTATTTCAACTCTAAAGCATGAGCACACAAATTACAAGACTCAAATTAAGGATCTCATTACCAAGTTAACTGAATGCCAGGCTGAGCTTGTGATCAGCAATGCCCAGGCAGAAAAATGTGTTCTTGAAGAAGAGACCTTCAAGAATATTATATCCTTATCCTTGCATGTAAAGATTTGTTATCAGAATAAGCAGGGACTGGGATCTACTGCGATAGCTCCTTCACACACTCTACTATTGTAACATTGGCGAATTTTCAGGCAATTTTATAGCCCAACAGATTAAGCTTTAAAACTCTAACTCTTGTCAAACCAAAATATGTTTGTTTACTTAACTTTTAGTTATTAGCTAATGTGCCTTGGACTTAATTGAGAATTAGATTAAGTACGCAAGTACATATTGAGATGGTTCACGTATAGATTCCATTATGTGATGATTCGTGATGATAGCTAATAATAACCCCTAACACATCATTTGTGCATGTAAGCATGCTGAAACTAGTACCTTTGCATGAACGTTTTGGCATTAAGCAAGATTTTTAGCACGTCAACATACCATGTTTAATGCGACACAACACCTGTATGCATTTCATGAACAAAACGATGAACCTTGATGTAATGCTTCTAACAAACGAGACGGCTCTAGTAACCCGTAATATCTCGCTCGTCATTCGGAGATCATAAATGCAATTACTAAGTTATAAGCTACATAATTACTTCAATATAGGACATACATCATGTGCAACAATGCATTTTAATATAACTTGGTTTTGTGATAACAATCACAACCAGATCACATACAATTGACTTTGGAAACCGAATGCAACTAGTGATCGCATGAGTAAATCATCAAGCATGAATAACCATATCCATTAACATAAATTGCCAAATTCAAGAATGTGAACAAAACTATGTTCATGTCCTCATAATACTCGATTTATTGAGTCTAACAACAACCCCAAAACACTCTTAAGACTCCCAATACATAATGCTAGATACAAGGGAGGTTAAAACCTTAAATTGATGGGTAATAGACCAACAAAAACATCACCTCATGGCTGTCAAAAAGAGCCTGCAACTGGCCCATCCTGCTGCTCGATGGAGGCTGCTGAAAACACTATCAAATCACCACCATTTCTCCTAGATAAAACCTCCCATACCCTTCAAATAAAAGCCAACTAAGTCATCATGGTTTGAGACATCAAATCTAGCATTAAAAATAGTGAAATGAAGTACAAAAGGAGGTGTGTCTTGCTGCTGGAGCACTGCTCGAGTTTGCTGCTGTTGCTGCTGCTCAAGAAGGGCCAAATCACAAACAAAAGTTGTTCAAAGATGCCTTGGCATCTCATGATGAGATTCCCTACTAAACCACTTATAAAACCCACCCTAGAGCAGATCCTTATCACAAAAAAACACTCTCAAGCCTGCTCAAACACAGCTCCAAGAGGGCTGCCTGTTGCTGCTGTTACTATCGTGAGAAGGAAGAAGAGCTAAAGTGTGTGGTTTGGACCTCTAACACGCGTTTCTTCTTGCACCGACACTTACCAACGGGTATGAACTTAATAACCACTAAAACTAAACCTTTTTAGATGTTATATGAGTCGTTGATAAGGCCCCATGACAGGTTAGAAAACGAGTTTCAGAAAGAACATATATCTGGATACAATAAGGCCTTTAGGATTACACATACGTTGCAGAACTGAAATCACCCTAAGCACACACTTAAACCGCAATTTGAAACATGAATTAGATACTTTTCACACTTAGTTTTAGTGCTTTAACATGTGTGATACTCAATCTCTAGTTAAAAACTTGGAAGACATAACAACAAGGCTGTGAAACCAACATGGACAGCAACCTGACAGATTAATTAACCACTATTTAAGAGTCTATAACATGGTTAAAAATAAACTAAACGAGGTGGTTCTTGAGCCTAGAGTAATTTCAACATGTTAGCTTTCAAACTCAACTGGTCTCATAATTTTCCATGGAGATTTGGTCTCCCAAAAGTGCAAGAGAAAATGAAGTGTCCAAAGTAACTTTTTCTGACAGAATGATAACCCGATTTACAAGGCCATAAACTTGTCAATACACAACCACAAAACGTGATTTTTGTGTCAAAAGTTAGCTTAATGTCTTAGCTTTCCAACGCATATACCGCACTCCTGTTCAAAATTAGTTTTGGACCCCCATCCGACCAAGATACGAACAACTGTCCAGAAAAGTGCTGCAGTGAACATAATAAAGGGAAAACGACTTTAAATGGGTTATAGGGTGGGACTGGAGCCTGATTAGGAGTTAGGGTTGGTCATTACACAATTCTGGCAATTTATCTTGATGCCTTTATACAAGTTACAAGTAGACACATCACGATTGAGACTATCGGTAATAAACTAAATTCTAGTGAATAGAAACATATAGATATCATAAGTTATAACCTACACACACTATTAATATGAGTCAAAACAACCTCTAATATAGCCTATTACCTTACAAAACTAGCAAATAAACCTAATGATTTAATGTAAGACAACTTACACGTTGACTTACCAAACTTACCAACGAATCGCTACGTACATGTATATATGTAGGGAACACTCCAGTCTAGCATCATCATATTTAGGATTAAGGAATCTCTAACCACTCAACAAAACTGTGACTTCTCGTTGCCTCTTTTCCCTTTTAAATGCTTTTGGGGGAGAAACACTCTTGCAACAACAACAACATATGAATCATTGCTTTATATGTTATGTCTATTACTTGAATATTGCAAGAGTTTGCCTTACTATTATCACATGTTAAATTCCCTATTCACACAATGCAACCAATTAACTCTTGGATAGAGACGCTAGAGCATATTGATAGTACTATCGGGGTAGGCACCCCCATTCTCTAGACTCGTTGAACGCGTCAATCAACGGTCGCTCACATTGAATGTTTATATCTACAACAACAGCCAAAACTCGTGATAAGTATTAGAGGGTTTTTTAGTTTTCTCATGACTATAGTTTTGGTTATGGGCTCATGGCTTTATGTCTTTTATTTACATCCATATAAAATGGCTTGATTCATATTTACTAACTACTGCTTACTATTATAACAATTGTTATCGAGTCTCAAACTCTACGAGCTCACCAACTTTTAATTGACCTATTTTAGTGTGTTTTTCAGGTGATAATTAATTGTGATAGCTTGGAAATCAACCTTTTGCGCATCTAGGCTACAATGGAAGATTGATTAATATAGATTTATAATCTAAGTCCATATGTGTAGTCTTTATTTTGTAACCTAAGACAATGATGTAGAACCAATATCTTTTGAATGCATTACTTTTAGTATTTCTTGTACCTTGTGTTCTAAAGATACTAAATTCATCGATCACTCGTGTTTCCGCCTTGGTGAGGGTGTGACCGATTGGTATCAGAGCCATGGTTATAGAGAACTAAGAGGCCTTAGATAGACTCTTTAGACTATAACGATAAGCTTAACAACTACGCTAGAATACACTTAGTAAAAATTGTAGTTACTTTCTTGGTTACTTTTTTACTTAAATGGTTACAGCCATGCCTTCTTAATGGACGCATTCTGGTCCATGTTGTGGTGGCTCTCTGATAGCAGTGACTCGAAACCTTCAGAGCACCCAAGCCATAATAGCAGCACTGGCCACGGCAGCCGATTTACGTCTTCTAGAGAGATCGCTAGTCTTGGAGTGGATGTAGGTCAGGAGGTTACTAGCCCTCCCGCTCGAGAGCCTACTCCTCCTCTTGCTCATGTTCGCAAGGGAGCGAAGGTTATTCATACTGCTAGGAGGAAGACTAACCTACCCCGAAAGGTTACATTCACTTTGCCAACACCAGAGCAGACTCAGATTCCTGCTCTTGGGAGTGCTCAGCTACCCTCCAACTCATGTCAGATTAAGGAGGATTCTGGTCCTTGTCTTACCTCTCCACCGCCATCAAACCAACTTCTACATCGACAAATTCAGCAATTATCAGAATACAGTGGACGTACTTGAATTGATGTGGATGATCTCTTTGAGAAGTGGGAAGATACCAAGGAGGAACTTCATGAGGTTCGAGGCATTAAGCGATGAGCTCATGCCATCCAGGGATCCTAGCCATGGTGATCGTGGTGATCGTGGGTGTCATCGCCCATACCTATCTTAAGCACTAGTAGTTATTAGTTAGTATGATGTACTAGGCATTAAGCGATGAGCTCATGCCATCTAGGTTATCCTCTAACGCCCTCATCATGTAGAATCATTCAAATTTTCAGTTATATTAATGAGTGAATGATGTTTTCTATCTTTAGTATTATAATTTTAAAATTATGTTTGAGGTTTAAAAAAAATATTTATTATATGTTACAGCATGTCTACTCCATCTCCCTTCGTACGCACTGCATGTGATGACGGGTCAAACCATCAATCATCCCCTCCACCCAGGACGGTGCCCCCACCACCAGACCTTATGACCCGACCCCGGATTATAGGACACTTCATTCCTATACCAGCTGATTTCCTACAGCCACAAAAACAAGAGCCAGTGGATGGTATACCCATTTGGCGCCTGATAGATGATGAGCATATGGAGTGGCTTATTGAGAGTTTCCAGAATCATTACGAGCAGATACTAAAGCTGAAGTATAGGGTTATTCATAGCTTTTCTCAATTCAAGGAGTTTCGTGATGACCAAAACCAAGAGAGGAGCTCGTATGAGGACATGCTGAAGGAACAAATGAAGACTATGAGTCAGGTTAGAGATGAATAGATGAAGACGAGGAGGTTCATTGTGTTTTTTGCCTATTGTTTAACACCTTTCATATCTCTTTGTGTAGCAGTTTGTTACTACTTCACACATCCTTGAGTATTCATATTTAGGGATAGCATGGGCATGCTTGATGGGATCCTTTGTTTGGAATTACCATAACTAGATTTTGCATTTCCTTCTGTTGTTTAAATTAGGACTTGATGTAAGAGGTTCCTGAAGTGTTACACTAAGTGTCACACCCTCAAAATCCGCGTGCGGGGTTTTACCGCGAGGCGCGTGACATACCAGGATCTCAGTCATTAGTTACCAAGAACGACTCTATATGATTAATAAACAAAACCAGAGTTAACGTTTATTATACTGCGGAAGCGTTTTTAAAACAGAAAACCCAAAACAAGTAGTATGTAAAGAGAATGCGCAAAACATACGCGCCCCAAACACAAATGTTTAATATGAAAATAATCCCAAATTTGTAAACAAGCAAATGTAGACAACTCAACAATGTTGACGTGCGTGCTCCTAGGCAACTGGCAACCTTAACCTGAGAATAGCATACTAAACAAGTCAACACATGGTTGGTGAGTTCAAGAGTTTGCGTTAAAATATAAACCAATCAACAGTTTCCAGAGCATAAGTAGTGTATTGCAATAGATAGCTAGTCTATTAACATAAAAATATTAATCATAGTGATTTCGCGATCGAAGCTGACTGTGTTACATTTGTTGCCTCCCGTCACGACTTACCAGGTCGTGACGAATATATGTTAGGACAAAATTGCACCCGTTTGACCTCAAGTCGCACAGGTGGGGCTCGTCAGACCCAGTAGTACTACCCAAAATTTCCCCGCTAGTCAATATTAACAATCCGAAAGTGTGAGGATTTTCCATGGTAAACAGCACTATATCAATATTATACACACTCATATATAAAAGCGTTTGTGATCAACAGTATGCTATCTCCCCCAAAAGAGATTATGTAAAATGAGTGGGGCAAGAACTCACCTGATGCGCACAAGAATTAACTTAGAGCTTAACTTGAAAGAAAGAGGGGAAAGACAACCTTCAAAGGTCACCTAGAACACAAGAGTACATAAGCACGTGTACACAGAATCAACATGAAACCCTAAGTGCTCTACAAACCAAGGAACTCATGGTTTAAGAAAGACAAGACACATTTGACCCAGTTGACCCGTTTGACCCGTTGGTGACATTATAGGTGAAATTTCATTCAAACAAGCATAACAGTACATCACACATGATTAACATACAAACTGATTACCTATAACACTTCATTAATCACATGTACCAACTAGATCATCATACAACTAGATATCATACAAGTCATGCGAATCTCAACTATTATCATGCTCATAACATCTAAAATGTTCATTCTTAATCAATCATCAATCCACAAAAGTCCTAGCTTACCTATATAACTCATACCATGATTTCTCCACTAACAGGCCAAAACAGGTAACAACCCAAATCAACATTCATACAACATAAACAACACATTTAGTCACCTTAGAAACCATCCATGAACACACTAGCATGGTCCTAATATCCCAAACATGCTCAAATCATCCAATTCAAGGATTTGCACAATTAAAGTTTCCCTTTTGGGAAAGTTCATCCCAAATTCATCAAACTCACACTACATTCATGAATTCATCAATTATATACCAATTCAAGTCCATGACAACATCTAAACATGATCAACAACACCTAATCATCATGATTCATCAACATTCAACACCAAAAGTTACTATTTTTAGCAATGTATGAACTATAAGACATCTTCTCGATTTTAAATTGTTCATATCATCAACCTAGTATCTAATCACCATCACAAACACATCCATAACATTCATACATCATCCAATCATCAATTCATGCAAAATAAAGTTACTATTATTAGTAACCTATGAACAACGTATCAAAATCATAGCTTTCTTGCATAATCGACGTTAACTAGCATATATACAATCCAACTAACATAATAACACCAACCAACATCAATAAATCGGCCTCCAATTGCAAGTTTCGAATTAGGGTTTCGGCCCTAATGTAAATCCCATAAGAACTTGTAAAAATCCAACCTTTATTGCATACTTGACGTTAATTAACATGTAATCTATCTAACAAACACATTAACAACAACAAACAAGCATCAATTGACCATCAATTGCAGATTTCGCATGGAACATTCGGCCAACATGAAGAATCATCAAAAACATATAAAAATCTAACCTTTAAACGTGTAATGGCTTGCAATTGATGATTCCAACGTGTTCTATGCCTTGTAATCGACCAAAACCGAAGATGATTGCTTGTTCTTGGGCTGAATTCGAAGAGGAGAGGGAGAGAGGAGGTCGATCGCGGCCGATGGGGTGGGATTAGGGTTGGGTTTTGATTTTGTTTTATTTAATAATCCATAATTACCCTTTTAACCCTTATAATTTGTATTTTATAAAGATTAGGCTTTTTGAATAGTTTTTAAATAGTTTTTAACTACTAAACACAATTATTATTAGTCACAATTAACAATCATGCATAATTCCCATTTATCACAAAACACACGAAATAAATATACACGTTTTCACGTTACGCGATAAAATTACAGTTAACATTTAAATCACATAAGCATAACTTAATAATCACATTGTTAACTTAATTATCATCAATTTAACATTACTGATTATTGTTAAGTCACCAACGTTCAACGACAACTAGTGTGTGCGCACGACACGTGTATGCAAGACTTAACGGAACTAACGGAGTTTGGTAACTGAAAATTACCGGATGTCACATTATCCCCATGTTGAAAGAATTTTCGTCCCGAAAATTGCGTTACATGGTGAGTGTTCCATCACTGGTCTACTGCATTGGCACAAGGAAATCGAAATCATGTGAGTTTTGGATGAGTTGTCACATCATCCCCATGTTGCAAGAAATTTCGTCCCGAAATTTAATCAATACCTTCGCCGGCTGGCATCGTCCTTTCGAATAGCTGAGGGTACTTAAGCTTCATTTGGTCTTCACGTTCCCACGTGAATTCTGGTCCACGTCTCGAGTTCCAACGAACTTTGACGATGGGTATCTTTCTTTGCTTAAGCGTTTTCACCTCACGATCCATCACTTCGACAGGTTCCTCAATGAAACGTAACCGTTCGTCTACTTGAACTTCTTCCAGTGGTACGACCATAGTTTCATCCGTTAAACATTTCTTTAGATTTGAAACATGGAATACATCATGGATTCCACTCAATGAATCAGGTAAGGCTAGTCGATAGGCCACTGGACCAATTCTTTCCACTATCTCAAATGGTCCAACGTATCTCGGATTTAGCTTTCCTGGCTTACCAAACCGAACTACGCCTTTCCACGATGAGACTTTTAATAAAACCTTGTCACCTATCTGAAACTCTAAGGGTTTCCGTCTCTTGTCAGCATAGCTTTTCTGTCTGTCTCGCGCTGCAGCCATGCGGTTTCTTATCTGGACAATCTTTTCAGTTGTCTCGTGTACTAACTCAGGACCCGTTAATTGACTATCACCAATTTCAGCCCAGCAAACTGGTGATCTACACTTTCTCCCATACAAAGCTTCAAAAGGTGCTGCCTTTATGCTAGTGTGATAACTGTTGTTGTAAGAAAATTCCACCAATGGTAGGTGAACTTCCCAGTTATTCCCGAAGTCAATCACACAAGCACATAACATGTCCTCCAAAGTCTGTATAGTACGCTTGCTTTGACCATCAGTCTGTGGATGATAAGCAGTACTCATATCCAATCGCGTACCTAAAGCTTTCTGCAACGACTGCCAGAAGTGTGATGTGAAACGAGAATCGCGATCAGAAATGATTGAGATCGGTACTCCATGCCTCGAAACGATCTCCTTCATATAAAGTCGGGTTAACTTCTCCATCTTATCTGTTTCCTTTATCGCTAGGAAATGAGCAGATTTTGTCAATCGATCCACGATAACCCATATTGTATCACAACCAGTAGAAGTACGAGGTAACTTAGTAATAAAATCCATTGATATCTGATCCCACTTCCACATAGGGATCTCGGGTTGTTATAGTAGACCAGATGGTTTCTGATACTCCACTTTCACCTTTGAGCAGGTCAGACACTTACTCACATACTTAGCTACATCTGCTTTCATGTTAGGCCACCAATAGTGCGCCTTCAAATCATGGTACATCTTGTCAGATCCAGGATGTATGGAGTACTTGGACTTGTGAGCCTCACTCATCACCAAGTCTCTCAGGTATCCGTGTAGAGGTACCCATAGTCTATCCATGAAGTAACGAATTCCATCCGCTTTTGCTTCCAATTGTTTTTCCATTCCCCGTAACCCTTCTAAACTCATATTTTCTACCTTCAGAGCTTCAGTTTGAGCATCACGGATTTGTCCAGGTAATTGCGTACTAATCGTTAGTTGCAGAGCTCGCACTCGTCGAGGTTTAGCAGTCTCTTTTCTATTCAACGCATCAGCAACTACATTTGCTTTCCCCGGGTGGTACTTAATAGCACAATCGTAGTCGTTTAACAATTCCACCCAGCGTCTTTGCCTCATGTTCAACTTCTTTTGCTCAAAGATGTGCTGGAGACTCTTGTGATCGGTGTAGATGGTGCATTTGGTACCGTACAAGTAATGTCTCCAGATCTTCAAGGCAAACACTACCGCACCCAATTCCAAGTCACGGGTGGTATAATTCTTCTCATGAATCTTCAATTGTCTAGAGGCGTATGCTATCACTTTATCCCGCTGCATCAGGACGCATCCAAGTCCTTGAATAGAAGCGTCACAATAGACTACGAAATCATCACTACCATCCGGTAACGCTAATATTGGTGCGCTACACAATTTATGCTTCAGCAACTGAAAAGCAGATTCCTGACTCTCACCCCATTTGTATGTTGTTCCCTTGTGAGTCAAGGGTGTGAGAGGTTGTGCAATCTTAGAGAATCCTTCAATGAATCGTCGATAATAGCCCGCTAATCCAAGGAATTGTCGTATCTCACTCGGTGTCTTAGGAATAGACCAATTCTTTATCGCTTCAATCTTAGCAGGATCAACATGTATTCCCTTCTCGTTGACAATATGACCTAAGAATTGTACCTCACGTATCCAGAAATCACACTTAGAAAACTTTGCATACAGTTGTTCCTTTCTAAGTAATTCTAAGAATAAACGTAAGTGTTTCTCATGTTCTTCCTCGGTCCTTGAGTATATCAGTATATCATCAATAAAGACGATAACAAACTGATCAAGATAGGGTTTGCACACGCGATTCATGAGGTCCATGAATACTGCTGGTGCATTCGTCAACCCAAATGGCATGACCAAAAATTCATAGTGACCATATCGTGTACGGAAAGCAGTCTTCGAGATGTCCTCTTCTCGAACTCTCAGCTGATGATACCCAGACCTCAGATCAATCTTAGAGTAATAGCTTGATCCTTGCAGTTGATCAAACAAATCATCGATACGAGGTAACGGATATCTATTCTTGATAGTAACCTTGTTCAGTTCCCTATAGTCAATGCACATTCGAAATGTACCATCCTTCTTCTTCACAAATAGAACTAGCGCTCCCCAGGGCAACCAACTCGGTCGGATGAACCCTTTATCCAACAACTCTTGTAGTTGGGCGGCTAATTCCTGCAGTTCGTTCGGAGCTAATCGGTACGGTGCTCTCGCAATTGGAGTGGCTCCTGGAGTCAACTCAATCTGGAATTCAACTTGCCGATGAGGCGGTAATCCAAGAAGGTCTTCCGGAAACACCTCGGGAAACTCACGAACTACGGGGATATCCTCTATCTTCTTTTCCTCGACCTGTTTATCTGTGACGAGTGCTAATATGGCCAGTCGACCCTTTCGTAACAACTTATGTGCCTTCATAAACGAGATGATGCCTATCACCGCACCACTCCTATCACCTCTGACCGTAAGGACTTCTTCACCAATGGGAATCTGTATGATCTTCTCGTGGCATATGACTTCCGCTTGCTTATCGGAAAGCCAATCCATGCCTACTACCACATCGAAACTTCCTAGTGTAACAGGCATGAGATCTATGGTGAATGTATGACCAGCAAGCTCTATCTTGCAGTCTCTAAGAATATGCGTTACGTGAATCTGTGTGCCGTTAGCTAACTCCACGGTGTATTTAGATTCTAAGGCTGAGGGCATATCACTTAACAGACTACAGAACCTAGTGGACACGAAACTTCTATTGGCTCCGGTATCGAATAATACGGTAGCAAAACAACCATTAACTGAAAATTTACCAGTTACCGTTGTAGGATCGTTTAGAGCCTCACCTGAGCCAATGACGAAGGCTCTTCCTTTGGCTCCATTGTTGTTTCCACCATTGTTGTTGCCATTACCATTGTTGTTGTTATTGTTGTTGCCATTGTTATTGTTGCTGTTGTTCCCATTGTTGTTGTTGCCATTACCATTCCTCTTAAGCTGGGGACAGTTGCGTTTGTAATGGCCTTCTTTTCCGCACTCAAAACAACCTTTCGGAGTGTCTTGTGATTGTTATGGCTTTCTCATCAGTTCACCCCGGCAGTCTTTGGCCGCATGCCCAACTTTACCACAGCGTTGGCATCGGAAGTTGTCACACCTGCCGGTGTGATGGTAGTTGCATCGATTGCACTTAGGACTTTTCCCCACATAGCCTCCTTGTCCCGGCGATGCCGAGGATGGCTGATTGGAATTTCGGTTGTTATCAAACCTCCTTTGTTGCTGTGGATGCTGATGCTGTTGAGTGTGCTATTGTTGCTGAGATTGGTTGTTTGACAAAGATCCCTTATTGCCAGAGTTGTCCCAGTTGCGTTTATTGTCAGGCACGCTTGCCATAGCGCCCTGTTTGGGTAGCTTTCCCTGCTCCACTGCTTGGTCAGTAAGCTTGTGAGCCAATCGAATAACCTGCTGGATAGTGGTGAGGTTCATAACAGTCACCATGCTTTGTATCTCCGGAACCAAGCCACGCTGATAAAGCTCAATTCATTTGATCGGCGGATTGATCATGCCTGGGCAAAGCGTTGCCAAATCATGAGACCTCATGGTGTAAACCTCGATCTCAGATTCCTTCCATCTTTAATTGCTAGAAAGCCTCTAACTTCTAGACTTCATCCAGTTCTTCCTCCGGATCTTCTTCTGGTTCTTCCTCATTAGGGTCTTCCCCAAAGGTGCAGGGGCTTCAACAACCTGAAGTGCTGCTAGCTGTGCCTCTAAATCAGCAAACCTATCATCGATCACTAGGTTATGGTGATCCTGTGCGTCCATGCGCCCACTAAGTGCTACCACGTTGCCTGCCAGGGTATGATGTCCACCAATGGCCATCGAGAGTCGCTCCTGAAGCGTCTCTACCTGGAAACGCAACTGACGCATCTCAGATCGTAATGCAGAGTTCTCATCAGTGAGTCCTCTAATCCGTTGTCGCTCTGTGTCCAGTGTGGCTACTAGGGCTGCAAATGCCTGCTCCAGAGGGATGCTCAAAGTAGGAAGTGTAGGCAAAGTAGAGGTGGTCGATGACCTAGTCCTAGGTCGTGTAGGAGCTACCGGTGGTACGCGCTCTCTATATGCCATACGGTTTATGTAGGTGGGGTAGAAATCCCAGTTCTGCGGAGGATCGAGCTCAGGAGGTATGAAAGGCTGATCCCAGTCTATCTCGCTAGGAGGATAAGGATGTCGAGGCCAGTTAAATCCCCTATCAGGTACGGGAGAAGTAGGGGGTAACTCAGATCGTGCAGGTCTCTTGCCTAAATTCCTGGACGACGATGCCATGCTGCGAAGTACGTGTTGCGTATGCCAATGAGTATACAGTAAGGAGAGTAAGCGATAAGTAACTAACAACTGTGCGGTTATAGTCTAGTGTGTGTATGCAACCTAGTTCCCTATAACCAATGGCTTTGATACCAATCTGTCACACCCTCAAAATCCGCGTGCGAGGTTTTACTGCGAGGCGCGTGACATACCAGGATCTCAGTCATTAGTTACCAAGAATGACTCTATATGATTAATAAACAAAACCAGAGTTAACATTTATTATACTGCGGAAGCGTTTTTAAAACAAAAAACCCAAAACAAGTAGTATGTAAAGAGAATGCGCAAAACATACGCGCCCCAAACACAAATGTTGAATATGAAAATAATCCCAAATTTGTAAACAAGCAAATGTAGACAACTCAACAATGCTGACGTGCGTGCTCCTAGGCAACTGGTAACCTTAACCTGAGAATAGCATACTAAACAAGTCAACACATGGTTGGTGAGTTCAAGAGTTAGCGTTAAAATATAAACCAATCAACAGTTTCCAGGGCATAAGTAGTGTATTGCAATAGATAGCTAGTCTATTAACATAAAAATATTAATCATAGTGATTTTGCGATCGAAGCTGACTGTGTTACGTTTGTTGCCTCCCGTCACGACTTACCAGGTCGTGACGAATATATGTTAGGACAAAATTGCACCCGTTTGACCTCGAGTCGCACATGTGGGGCTCGTCAGACCCAGTAGTACTACCCAAAATTTCCCCGCTAGTCAATATTAACAATCCGAAAGTGTGAGGACTTTCCATGGTAAACAGCACTATATCAATATTATACACACTCATATATTATACACAAAAGGATTCAATAAAATCCACATTTGATTTAAAAGTCATAGTTTCATTGTTGTGGGGATCACAATCAACCCTGCACTCAGTCCCGGCTAGCCTCTTCAAAAGTTATGTTATACCGGTTAATCCCGAAGGAAGAACTGAGCCTCAAACAGTGGACCATACCTGCCAGATGGTTCACCCTAGTATCTTACAAAAACCTATCACATGACACAAGCGACCCCGCAAGATCTCAGTGTGGTACCCTTCCTGTTCATCATGGAAAGCACTGTGTGTGGGGGATTCCCCAAGTAGATCTACCCATATAAAACAAGCGGTTCACACAAGAATTAATGATCTTGATAAAAGTAAAATTAGGTTCTAACATTTCCACAACATATAGCATCATAATATAGCACAGAAATAGTTCAGTTTAAACAGAGCATGCTTCATCTCAAAAACAGTAGTAAAAAGGGAACACTAGAACTCACCTTAGGGTTTCAAGCAATGGGTTCTTCGTGTACCGGGAAAGTTTAAAGTCTAGCAACCTACTATCAAGATTAAGTGATAAGCCACTAGTTCTAAGGTCACACGAGGTGGACAAAGTGTGTTAAGGAGTTAAATGTTCAACTAGCTTATATTTGCTAAGGCTTGCATTTAAAAGTTTCCTTTTATAGAAAGTCATGGTTTCTTAAGGAAAAATATAGATTTTTACACTATTAGGTCATTGATACAAGTTAAATTAAGTTTACCAATGATTACTAGTCCATAGGGTCGATTTATAGAGTTTTGGCAGAATTTACAGTTTAGCCCTTCAAGTTTTAGAATTTACAATTTCTACCCTAAAGTTTGTTTCTTTACATTGAATGACCTTTATGACCCCATAAATGACTTTTGGAGTTAAATATTACATTATTAATAAGTTAAACTCCCAAATTTTCCAGATTTTAAATTTGAGTTGGTAAACATATGTTTTAAGTTACCGGTCACGGTAAAACCGAAGGTTTTTAACGGTTAAGCATTAAATCTTATAGTTTTAAGTCTTAAGACTTTAAATATTATTTTAAGGACTTTTAACAGGCTTTATAATCCTACTATAATGTATTTTTAAGCTCACTTGGTTGAAAGTCTAATTTTTTTAAGTTTAACCCGTTAAAACGTGTTTTTACCCGAAATCGACCGTTCGAAGTCATGTATGACCAATTTTTACCATCTTTAAGTCTTAAAGTTCCCAAATTACTGAAATAACATGGTTCCCATAGATATTAGATTTATTCTTGCATTTCCATGATTTTCTTCCAAAAATCACCCGGTTAATACCCGTTTTTAATTTAAAATTCCATTTAAAGCATTTTTGACCATTTATTCAACAAATCAGATTTAAATCACTTTATTAACTCCTTTAGAGCCTGGAATTATTTTTAACATGGGCATACTCTAATTTCTTTTACTTTTAGGGTCGTTTTACCATCTTTCGGGTCCCAGAATATGTTTAAAATGCTTACAATCTCTACTTTTATTATTTTTCAGCCATTAACATCACCTAATACACATATAATATCACCAAAACTTACTGAAATAACAGTTCTAAATCATGGGTTGACATGTAACCAAAGAATAAGCTTGTAGAATTGTGATTTCACCATTTTCACCCATTACACACACGTAAAACGTTATAGATCATGCTTCAACATTACCAAATCCTTTTGTAACTTTAAAAACAGGTTATTAAGAGTTTTATAAACCATTTATAATCAGATTACAAGCTTTGGTTCGGAGGTTTCAAGACATAAGGATTAGATGATGCGCAAATCACCCAAAAAAAGGGTTTTCATGGTGAAACTCGTGTTCCACCCATAGAATGACTAATAAATCGAATGAGATACCTTCAAGGATGTTAATAGCTCCTCAAGAACAAGGTTATAGCAGCAAACTTCTTTTACAACAAAGAAAGTAAGGTTTTTGGTAGATTAAAGAAAGAATAACGCATGATGTACATGGTTCGGGCGTGTAGATGCTTACACTTTGAGTGGTTCATGATTTTGAGGGTTGAAATGAAAAATATGAGATTTCAACTCTCAAACAAAGGCTGGAGAGTCTCGGGCTTGCAAGAACCATGCACCAAGAGCTCTCAAAATGTCACTTTCTTGCTTGCTTGGACTTGGCCGATAGTGGATTGTTGTTGTTCTTTGAATATATGGCTAGAATGGAGCTGGAAATCATGGTGTGTGTGTGTGTGTTTTGGGCAGGGAGAATCCGAGAGAGAGAGGAGAGGATGAGGGTTGAAAGTGGTCTTGCATGCAAATGAAAAGTGGAGTGTGAAGGTGGGTTTTGGGGGTTTCAAGGTGGATGGAGAGTGGGTGAAGGCGGGGCCGCCGAGTTTGGCTTTCAGTGGGGTTTATTTAATTTAAATTTAAATGGTAATTGTTATTATGTAGTATTATTTTGTTGTGTAGTATTTTAAGTGGTAAATTCTAGTTAGTTGTTTAAGTATTAAGTATGTATATGTATAAGTTAAACCGTGAATTATGTGTGTATGCACACACATTTTAATTGTTTCAATTTAAATTCAATTGAAAGGGTGACAAATTGACTTTCCCAGAACACGAAGTTATTCTATGCTAAGGCTAGATTTGACTAAATCATACAAAATGGCACATGAAATAATAAAAGGACAATAGAAGCAATAGCAATAATATCACTAATAATAATAATAATAATAATGATATTACATTAATATTAATTGTATGGATAATGATGCAGGAGGTTAAAGGTTAGAATTATGACCTTGAGCTCGGTTGTTACATTCTCCCACCGTTTAGGAAATTTCGTCTCAAAATTTTTTAGCTTCGATAAGCTCCGGAACGAGTGGGTCTGAAGAGATGTGGATAATTCTTTCTCATCTCACCTTCTCGCTCCCAAGTGAATTCAGGTCCTCGCCTAGAATTCCATCTTACCTTGACCTTGGGTATGCGACTTAGCCTGAATTTCTTGACCAACCGGTTAGTGATCTCTACAGGCTCTTCCATGAAGTTCAGCTTACTATTAATCATTGCCTCCTTCAAAGGTAACTCCATGGTCTTGTCTACCATGCACTTCTTCAAGTTTGACACATGGAAGGTGTCATGTATGTAACTTAACTCTTGAGGTAGGTTTAATTGTTACGCCACGGGGCCAATTCTTGCCAGTATTTCAAATGGTCCAATGTATCTCGAGCTTAACTTTCCTTTCTTTCCAAACCTCACAGTTCCCTTCCATGGTGCTACTTTTAGCATTACTCTGTCACCCACTTGGAATTCTAAAGGTTTTCACCTTCTGTCAGCATATTTCTTCTGAAGGTCTCTGGCTGCTCTTAAATGCTCCTTGATTTTAAATATTTTGTCAGTGGTCTCCATCATGATGTCGGGTCCCATCACTTGGCTATCACCGATCTCATTCCAACTCAACGGTGATCGGCATTTCCTACCATATAGGGCCTCATACGGAGCTGCCTTTATACTTGCATGGTAACTATTATTGTAGGAGAACTCCACTAGAGGAAGATGGCTGTCCCAGTTCCCACCAAAGTCAATCACGCAAGCCCTTAGCATATCTTATAAGGTTTGGATGGTTCTTTCACTCTGACCATCAGTCTGTGGGTGGTATGCAGTGCTTAAATCCAGACGGGTTCCTAGAGCCTGCTGGAGTGACTTCCAGAAATGAGAAGTGAAGCGACTATCACGGTCGGAGATGATTGATAGTGGCACCCCATGCCTGGTTACTATTTCATCGATGTACAGTTGGGCCAGCTTTGTCAGGTCGTAGTCTTCTCGAATCGGCAAGAAGTGAGCTGATTTAGTTAACCGATCCATTATTACCCAGATAGCATCATGACCTCTGAAAGTTCTGGGTAACTTTGTAACAAAATCCATCGTGACGTTATCCCATTTCCATTCTGGAATTTCGGGCTATTGTAACATCCCTGACGGTTTTTGATTTTCAGCCTTTACCATGCCGCACGTCAGACACTTCCCAACATACATGGCGATTGATTTCTTGATTCCAGGCCACCAGAAAAGTGCCTTTAGATCTTGGTACATTTTGTCGCTTCCAAGGTGAACCGAGTACCTAGATTTGTGGGCTTCGTCTAGGATCACCTCTCTAATTCCCCCGTACTTTGGTACCCACGTTCTCCCTTCATGTTTATATATACCATCATTACTCAACTCTAACCACTTCTCCATTCCTATTAACAACTCCTTTGCTAATTTATCTTCCTTTAGCGCTTTGCCTTGAGTTTCTTTTAGTCTTGCAATAAGGTCGGTATACACGCTCATCCTTAAGGCACGGACACGAAGGGGTTTTTCTCTTTCATTCCTGCTCAAGGCATCTGACACTACATTGGCCTTGCCGGGATGGTAGAGGATTTCGCATTCGTAATCATTCAATAGCTCAACCCATCTTCTCTGATGCATGTTTAGCATTTTCTGATCAAGAATGTGTTGCAAACTTCTATGGTCAGTGTAGATAATGCACTTCGTGCCATATAGATAGTGCCTCCATATTTTGAGTGCAAACACCACGGCACCCAATTCTAGATCATGCGTTGTGTAGTTCTTCTCATGATCGTTCAGCAGTCTTGATGCATAAGCAATTACCTTGTTCCGATGCATTAGCATGCATCCTAGTCCCCGAGGCGAGGCATCACAATAGACCATGAAATCTTCAACTCCTTCTGGGAGGGCGAGGATAGGAGCACTACACAGCTTTTCCTTGAGTGTTTCAAATGCTTCATTCTGATCTTGTTCCCACACAAAAGCTGTATTCTTCTTAGTCAAAGCAGTTAACGGTTGCACAATGCGCGAGAAGTCCTTGATAAACCTTCTGTAGTATCCCGCCAATCCAAGGAACTGCCTTATCTCGGTAGGAGTTTCCGGAATTTTCCAGTTCTTAATAGCCTCTATCTTTGAAGGGTCCACTTGAATTCCATCTTTATTTACGACATGCCCTAGAAATTGGATCTCTTGCATCCAAAATTCGCATTTGGAGAACTTAGCATACAATTGCTCATTCTTGAGCAACTCGAGAATCAGCCTAAGGTGCTTCTCGTGCTCTTCCTTACTACGTTAGTAGATCAGGATGTCGTCGATAAATACAATCACAAATTTGTCTAGATATGGGCGACACACTCGGTTCATGAGATCCATAAATGCCGCTGGTGCATTAGTCAGTCCAAAGGGCATGACCAGGTACTCATAATGTCCATATCTAGTTCTAAAGGCTGTTTTGGGTATGTCTTCCTCTCTTATCTTTAGTTGATGGTACCCTGATCTTAAATCTATTTTGGAAAAATACCTTGCCCCCTGCAGTTGATCGAATAGGTCATCGATTCTCGGAAGAGGGTAACGATTCCCAGTAATCAATACACATACGTAGGGTTCCATCCTTCTTCTTCATGAATAGTACCGGGGAACCCCAGGGAGAAACACTTGGTCGTATAAACTCCTTGTCAAGTAGCTCTTGGATTTTTAGCATTAGTTCTTTCATCTCGGGAGGGGCAAGTCGGTACGGTGCCTTGGCTACTGGCACAGTACTAGGCAATAGATCTATTTGGAACTCAACCTGACGAGTCGGAGGGAGTCCCGGTAGGTCTTCCGGAAATACTTCAGGATATTCAGAAGCCACTGGTATATCCTCAATCTTCTTTTCCGCTCTTGCTTTCATTACGTAGACTATGAAAGCTGGGCATCCCTTCATGAGACTCTTGGTAGCCTTTAGATGGGATATCATAGGATATAGCGTGCTACTTCTTTCACCATGGACAACTAGCACCTTTCCATCGCTCATAGGTATCTTAAGTAGGCATTCATCACACACAATTTCGACTCTATGCCTAGCCAACCAATCCATACCAACAACCACATCGAATCCTTCTAGCTTAATAGGCATCAAATTTATCTTAAATGTACTTCCTTCTAGATTCATTAAGCAATTTTTAATTACTTCATTAGTTTCTAAGATGTTACAATCAGCTAATTCTACGATAAACATATTAGTCAAGACACATGCACTTAAGTCAATCAAAGGCCTAAATGTACTAGAGAAAAACTAGCAGTTGCCCCGGTATCAAATAAAACGGTAGCAGGATGGTTGTTTATAAGGAACATACCATTGACCACATCAGGTTCCTTATGAGCACTGGCTGGATCCATCACGAATGCTCGTCCCTTGGGCTTTTTGGGTCTGGCATCCTTATCTCTCCCCAGCTTAGGACACTTATTCCTCATGTGCCCTGGATCTCCACACTCATTGCATTGTTTACCTGGCGCATACGTACAATCCTTATTAAATGACCTGGTCGTTTGCATCGGAAGCAGGGCATCGGGTTGCACTCCCCTTGATGATGCAGCTTGCACTTGTTGCAGAATGGGCTTGTACCCGAGTATAACTTCCGAGACCTTCCACCCTGGTCATCGCGCCTCATACCTTCAAAACCCTTCTTGCTTGACCCACTACTGCTACCAATTGCTTTCTTCACATCAAACCATTTTCTCTTCTCACCCATCGACTTCCAGTTTTCCTCTATCCTGGTTTTTTCAGTCCACCCAGCCCTGACTAGGTCATCGGTCAAACTACTGGTGAAGTCGACCGTAGCTTGCAGGGTTGAGGGCCTGGAGGATCGAACCATACCCCTAATTTTTGGATGTAGTCCCCAAATGAAACGTGCTACGCCCTTGGATTCCGGTGTCCCTAGGTGTGGCACTAGTCGAGACAGGGCTAAGAAGCGGTTGATATACTCAGTGTAGTTAGGACCTTTCATTTCCAAGCTCAGGAATTCAGAATCCAGTTTATCTAGTTGATTGATTGGGAAGTATTTGTTGGTTATCAACTCCCTGAATTTGGTCCAGCTCATTCGGTTAGCAGCGTTTCTTCCCCGGGGCTGAGTAACAGTCTTCCACCATTCCAGTGCTGATCCCTTGAGTGATTGGGAAGCAAACCTCACCATGTGTTCCATCTTACATTCGCTGATATCTAAGACGGCTTCCATTTCATCAATCCATCGGTACGTCTCTATCGCACCCTCGGTACCATAGAAATCCTTTGGCTTGCATGCCATGAAGGTTTTATAGGAGCATCCATTCCTTAATGCTTCAGCTTCCTCATTGTTGTCCTCATCATTCCCGAATCCATCATTTCCACCGGGGTTGCTCCGGTCCACATTGATCTGAGCGATGATGGTCGGAATGGCGTTAGCAATTTGTTGTGCTACGAGGTTGGCAATTCTCTCATCATTCCCTTGATTGGCATTCTCTCCACGAGGAGTTCCTGGTGGAGTAGGGGGTTGGTTTCCGGTCTGTCTAGCTCCCTCACGATGACCTCTAGTAGCTTCTTGTCTTCCAATATGGGTTCCTTGTCTGGTAGGCATTCTGGTAACATCACAGATAAATTCGTTTAGCATATCATAATTGGTTTCAATTAGCCCATGCATCACTTATCCTAATATACCGCATTCTAATAGGAGGGAGTGTAATATACACACCACTAAATACCTCTAAATATGTTCCATTTAATTAATTTAGGACAATTCACCCAGAATGGACACAAGTCAAAATTCCCAACGCATAACATGACACATTGCAATTCAATACAAATTACCCTGTGAAATTTAGCATCAATAGAAATAGTTTCATAGATAGATTGGGTTAATAGTATCAGCAAAACATAATTGGATTAGAGTTATACTCTTACAAGTTGGAAGGTACCATCACCCCCAGAATAATAATCATAGTGTCTTAAATAGTTAAATAATCTCACAAAGATAGTAGCATCATCAAAATAATCAGACCTCAACCCATCATTACTGCCATTTCTTCTTCAACCATCCAAACCAGCCCGAACCCTTCTTCTTCTGCTCTTGCTCTAAGCGTTGGACACCGTGAGTCGCCATGATGGCCTGGAACTGGGCGGACTGCGAGGTCCGTGTGGCATGCTGGAGTGTCAGCTCGTGACGGTGGACGGTCTTCAGAACCTCGTCCAATGCAGCATCAGAGGGACCTACGTCGCTCGCCAGACGGCTAGACTAGGAGTACCGGTCACCAACTAGCACACTAGGTCCATCATACATGCTGTGCCTTGGTGGCATCCAGTGCTCATCATGTGGGTGGTGTCGGAGCGGGTCAAACATCGGTGGTGCAGGAGGAGGTGGCATCCTAAAGGAGACTGAGGGTCCAGGCCTAGTACTTTTGCATGAACGGGTGATAACACGTGCACACCTATCCCCGATAGGTGGGATAGGTGAGTGAGTAGGAGCTGTGACATGCGGTGAATGGGAGCGCGTTCGGCTCCTGGAGGGGGAAGTTGAGGAAGAGTCCTCCGATGGCTCAGTGTCGTCAGATGTAACGGATATCCAGCCCGGATGTCCGCATCTCCTCAGGTATTCTTCATACTCCGTCCGCGGCGTCGCCTTCTTGAGGCTCCTAGTTGGTGCAGTACCGTCAGTTGGGTATGCCGGTGCCTTCCCTTTGTCGGCCATAGCTTTGATTTCCTATAAGAATATCATGAGTAATTTGGTTTCTCCTAGTTCATGATTATAATAATAGTAGTACTTATAGTAGTAGTGATGGCAATAGTATCAGATATCCCAATAGTATCAATAACCAGAGGTATCAGAAAGCAATAGTATCAGGAATCAGTAGTCTCTTCAAATAATAACAAGTAAAGTAGTTCGTTTAAGAAAAAACCTTTAGACCACTCAATGTAAGTTTTAGAAATCATAAGTTTCAAAAAGAAAAGGTCCAATCATTACCTAAAGGTCCATGCTAGAATTTACGCATCAGGTAAATTCATGATTACGTTGATCAAGTGTAATCATCAATTTACCCAACCCGATCATCCCAACACTTTCCCATAAAGACGGTCCTAAGGTATCAGGGTTGTAGCCTGAGTCTACTATGGTATTCCCGACTTCTCTACAACATTTGGCTCTGATACTAATCTGTCACACCCCGGGCCCAGGTAGGGTAGGACGTCACAGACTAGCAACAACATATGGCAGCGGAAACAAACCATCATAAGAGCACAAAAGGAGAGAACATCACATGGCATTATATTTTAAAGAAAAACCGGGCTGGTAGATGGTCTAGCCCAAGTGCAAGTACATAATTCATCAGTATAAATTGTTTCCAACAATAACAAATTCAAATTGTTCAAAATAGTTTAAAAACCAAACAAGCCAATGCCATGGGTCATGGTGCTAGGTCAAGGTCTTCTAGATCAGCCAGACCTTCATCACGGGTTACCTAAAACATGCTCAAAAGAAAATTGTATCAACTAAAAAGTTGGTGAATTCAAGTGCTTAAAGTTTAACACAAAAGGATTCAAAAAAATCCACATTTGATTTAAAAGTCATAGTTTCATTGTTGTGGGGATCACAATCAACCCTACACTCAGTCCCGGCTAGCCTCTTCAAAAGTTATGTTATACCGGTTAATCCCGAAGGAAGAACTGAGCCTCAAACAGTGGACCATAGTTGTCGGATGGTTCACCCTAGTATCTTACAAAAACCTATCACATGACACAAGCGACCCCACAGGATCTCAGTGTGGTAACTTTCCCATTCATCATGGAAGGCACTGTGTGTGGGGGATTCCCCAAGTAGATCTACCCATATAAAACAAGCGGTTCACACAAGAATTAATGATCGTGATAAAAGTAAAAGTAGGTTCTAAAATTTCCACAACATATAGCATCATAATATAGCATAGAAATAGTTTAGTTTAAACAGAGCATGCTTCATCCCAAAAACAGTAGAAAAAGGGAACACTAGAACTCACCTTAGGGTTTCAAGCAACGGGTTCTTCGTGTACCGGGAAAGTTTCAAGTCTAGCACCCTACCATCAAGATTAAGTGATAAGCCACTAGTTCTAAGGTCACACGAGGTGGACAAAGTGTGTTAAGGAGTTAAATGTTCAACTAGCTTATATTTGCTAAGGCTTGCATTTAAAAGTTTCCTTTTATAGAAAGTCGTGGTTTCTTAAGGAAAAATATAGATTTTTACACTATTAGGTCATTGATACAAGTTAAATTAAGTTTACCAATTGATTACTAGTCCATAGGGTCGATTTATAGAGTTTTGGCAAAATTTACAGTTTAGCCCTTCAAGTTTCAGAATTTACAATTTCTACCCTAAAGTTTGTTTCTTTACATTTAATGACCTTTATGACCCCATAACTGACTTTTGGAGTTAAATATTACATTATTAATAAGTTAAACTCCTAAATTTTCCAGATTTTAAATTTGAGTTGGTAAACATATGTTTTAAGTTACCGGTTACCGTAAAACGAAGGTTTTTAACGGTTAAGCATTATATCTTATAGTTTTAAGTCTTAAGACTTTAAATATTATTTTAAGGAATTTTAACAAGATTTATAATCCGACTATAATGTATTTTTAAGCTCATTTGGTTGAAAGTCTAATTTTTTTAAGTTTAACCTGTTAAAAAGCGTTTTTACCCGAAATCGACCGTTCGAAGTCATGTTTGACCAATTTTTCACCATATTTAAGTCTTAAAGTTCCCAAATTATTGAAATAACTTGGTTCCCATAGATATTAGGTTTATTCTTGCATTTCCATGATTTTCTTCCAAAAATCGCCCGATTAATACCCGTTTTTAATTAAAAATTCCATTTAAAGCATTTTTGACCATTTATTTAACAAATCTGATTTAAATCACTTTATTAACTCCTTGAGAATGTGTAATTATTTTTAACATGGGCATACTCTAATTTCTCTTACTTTTAGGGTCGTTCACCTTTCGGGTCCCCGAATCTGTTCAAAACGCATACAATCTCTACTTTTATTATTTTTCAGCCATTAACATCACCTAATACACATCTAATATCACCAAAACTTACTGAAATAACAGTTCTAACTCATGGGTTGACATGTAATCAAAGAATAAGCTTGTAGAATTGTGATTTCACCATTTTCACCCATTACACACATGTAAAACGTTATAGATCATGCTTCAACATTACCAAATCCTTTTGTAACTTTAAAAACAGGTTATTAAGAGTTTTATAAACCATTTATAATCAGATTACAAGATTTGGTTTGGAGGTTTCAAGACATAAGGATTAGATGATGAGCAAATCACCCAAAAAGAGGGTTTTCATGGTGTAACTCGTGTTCCACCCATAGAATGACTAATAAATCGAATGAGATACCTTCAAGGATGTTAATAGCTCCTCAAGAACAAGGTTATAGCATCAAGCTTCTGTTAGAACAAAGAAAGTAAGGTTTTTGGTAGATTAAAGAAAGAATAACACATGATGTACATGGTTCGGGTGTGTAGATGCTTACACTTTGAGTGGTTCACGATTTTGAGGGTTGAAATGAATAATATCAGACTCTCAAACAAAGGCTGGAAAGTCTCGGGCTTGCAAGAACAGTGCACCAAGAGCTCTCAAAATGCCACTTTCTTGCTTGCTTGGACTTGGCCGATGGTTGATTGTTGTTGTTCTTCGAATATGTGGATGGAATGGAGCTGGAAATCATGCAGTGTGTGTGTGTTTTGGGCAGGGAGAATTCGAGAGAGAGAGGAGAGTATGAGGGTTGAAAGTGGTCTTGCATGCAAATGAAAAGTGGAGTGTGAAGGTGGGTTTTGGGGGTTTCAAGGTGGATGGAAAGTGGGGAAGGGGGCCGGCCGAGTTTGGCTTTTAGTGAAGTTTATTTGATTTAAATTTAAATGGTAATTGTTATTATGTAGTATTATTTTGTTGTGTAGTATTTTAAGTGGTAAATTCTAGTTAGTTGTTTAAGTATTAAGTATGTATATGTATAAGTTAAACCGTGAATTATGTGTGTATGCACACACATTTTAATTATTTCAATTAAAATTCAATTGCAAGGGTAACAAATTGACTTTCTCGGAACACGAAATTATTCTATGCTAAGGCTAGATTTGACTAAATCATACAAAATGGCACATGAAATAATAAAACGATAATAGAAGCAGTAGCAATAATATCACTAATAATTCTATGCTATTACATTAATATTAATTGTATGGATAATGATACAGGAGGTTAAAGGTTAGAATTATGACCTTGAGCTCGGTTGTTACAGTAAGGCACCAAGTATAAATGATGGCCATTCACAGTCCAGGCCAAACTACACTAAGGCAACTCCAAGAGTTGATAAGTCCAACCAAACAAAGCAGCAAGCTATAGTTGTTGTTGAAGAAGGAGGATTTGAGTGGAGCTTTCAGGTGGAAGATGTCTGTCCAAACCAAGCCCTGATGGCAGATCATGATGAATCAAATGTATTGGAACATCTTTGTTCCCTTGAATGCATTGCTAAAGTTAATATGTATAGGTCCTACAACCAGGAACTAAGATCTGATCTTGAGTCCTTGAACATTTTAAAAGCTGATGTTAAAGAGCAGAAAATAATTATAAGCTTGAAATAGAAGACTTAGAGAAAACCATTTCTACTCTAAAACATGAGAATACAAACTATAGAGCTCAGACTAAAGATCTTGTTACCAAGTTGACAGAATGCCAGGCTGAGTTTGTGATCAGCAAAGCCTAGGCAGAAAATTGTGTTCATAAAGAGGAAACCTTTAATAACATTATATCTTCATCCTTGCATGCCAAAGTTTGTTAATAGAATAGGCAGGGACTTAGATCAAATGAAATAGCTCCTCCACACACACCACTATCAGTCAGAGAACCAAGGTGTTAAGCTTATGAAGATATGCTACCTCCTATTGATCCTATCCTAGAGGAAGATGAAGATAAAACTGAGGAAGAGGATATAGTGAAGGGTGAACCAGAAATGAGTGAAGAATTTCACTTTAAGAAGGGTCACTATATCCCTTAAGAGAAGAAGAGACCGGGGATGGCCAAGTCTGCAAAAAAGAACTTGATCATGGCTGTAAAAAGTAGATCAAAGAAAGTGCAGGAGATCAAGCCCACCTTCAACCCCAGGTAGAAACAAGTTTTCATCTCTACTGGGTTTGAGGTGAGGAAGACTGAAGACTTAACCAAGGACTCTAGTACCAAGAGTCCTAGTTCAAGTCTAAGCCATACTGGTAAGGAGAAGAAGGTTGAACCAATGTGCACCATTGTTGCACAGGCTGGACCATCCAACTCCAGAGGCAAGCTTCACCCTCAAAAGCATGATGCATCATCCAAGAAGATGAAGAAGGAGCTAGAAAAAAATCAGGACAAACCTTCTCCTCACTACAAGACTCTCAGAAGAAAGCTTATGGAATGTATCATGTGTGGTGGTACAACTCATTATGTAAGGATTGCATTTACAATCTTAAGGGAACCATCCACATGAACAAGAAGAAGACCTTTGAGAAAAAAAAGAAAATAGCTTCGGAAGAAAAATCATTTTCCTTTAGAAGTATCAAGGTGACCCAGAAGAAGATAGGTGGAAAACTATCTTCGGAAGAAAGTTTGCTCTCGGAAGAAAAGAATGCTTCTAAAGCACTGAAGTCTGCTACAGTGGATGCAAAAGCTTTTGAAGGTTTAGTATTTAAAACTTACGAAGTCATAAAAATTTCTGAAGTTTTTAAAGACGGTATGGAAAAATAAGGAAGGCCACATGACTGAAGTTTCTTCATCAACAATAGCCAAGGATCCCATAAGCTTGCATATAGGATTAATGACTGTTGAACTATTTCAGTTCATCTTGATAAGCCAAAGATTAGCAAGGCTTGGGTTTCAAATATAACTAATCATCTCTTTTCATGTGCACAAACAGCTAAAGTTCAAAATCAATATATGGATTATTGAAAGTGGTTGTTCTAGGCACAAGACTGGCAATGGCTCTTTGCTTCAAAACTTTGAAAAACTTGATGGGGGGCTAGTTGCTTTTGGTGGTAAGTCAGGAGGTTACATTACTTGAAGGGGAAGGGTCGTAAATGGTAAGCTCAGCAATGAAAAGTTTAACTTTGTCAAGGAGCTTGAGTACAAACTTTTGAGTGTGTCTTAATTTTTTGAGCAGAGACATAACATGCTCTTTACTAAGCATAAGTGCATTATTCTCGAACCTGGGGTGATCATTCCTCATGAGCATATTTTGCTCAGAGCCCCCAGGAAAGGAAACATGAACAAGATGGATTTTCAAGAAACCTCCCCTTCTAGAGAAGTTTCTTGCTTTCTATCCAAAGCAAATAATGATGAGTCTTTCCTTTGGCATAAAAGAATGTGCCATGCAAACTTTAAGAACATGAGTAAACTAATTAAGAATGATTTGATAACTAGAATGCCAAAGAAAGAGTTTACAAGTGATGATTATTATGTTGCATGCCTGAGGAAAGCAACACAAAGTGTCACACATGCCAAAGGAAATTAACTCCATCACTACTCCCTTTACTTATTACACATGGATCTCTTTCGCCCTATAAGTGTAATGAGTTTAGGGAAAACTTCACACTATCTTGTGATCACAGATGATTTCACAAGATATATTTTGGTCTTCTTTCTTAGAAGTAAGAATGAGACCCTTCAAATCTTAAAATCCTTCATTCTGAAAGTTAAGAATTAATGTGATCCCAAGGTTAAGATCATAAGATGTGATCAAGGAATTGAATTCAAGAACAAAATCCTTGATTCATTCTATGATGAAAAGGGTATTTCAAGACAATATAATGCTCTTAGAACTTCTCAACAAAATGGTGTTGCTAAAAAGAGAAATAGGAAACTTATTAAGGCTGCAAGAACATGCTATCTGACTCTAAACTGCCTATCACCTTCTGGGCAGAGTCAGTCAACACTACCTGCTATGTGCAGAACAAAGTCTTAGTAGTAAAAACTCATGGTAAGGAACCTTATGAACTATGGCACAAAAGGAGACCTTTCATTGATTTCCTCAGGTCATTTGGATGTCCATGCACCATCTTGGATACCAATAAATATATAGCCAAGTTTGTTGAAAAGGCAGATGATGGACATTTCATTGGATACTCTTCTCAAGCTAAATCTTATAGAGTATACAATCTCATAAATAGAGTAGGTGAAGAGTCAGCCAATGTGACCTTCAATAAACACACTCCAAGTATGAAAGGTTCTGGTCCTGATTGGTTATTTGATCTTGATTTGGTTACCAACTGTTTTAACAAATCTTATAAAGATGTTTCAGGAATAAAAGGTAATATATCTATAGAAGATCCTGATCTAAGATTTGAGCAAGAAGACGAAATGATCAAATCTCTTCAGCACCAGTGGTAATAAACACTACAAGTGGAAATCCTGTCAGCACAAATATGATAAATTATTCTGCTGATACATCTGAGGTGCCAGCAAATTCTAGCAATGAAGCACAAAACTCAAATGAACTAATCTCTAATACAGGAGAAGATGGAGATGGTGAAAGTGATCAAGAATATCTTGATGCTAACAACCACTCCACTGAAGACAACATCAATGATGTTACATACTCTCCAAATCAAGTCACACTTGATGGGGATGCTATGTGATAGGTGGTCTCAATCACCAGATCTAAATTTCTCAAACTTGGATCTATCAAATCAACTTATTATGATTCCTCAGCTAAGAATCCATAAGTCACATCCTACCACAAACATGATTGGCGACGTTGAAACTAGGGTGAGAACAAGAGGACAAACCCATGATCAAAATATTTGTCTGCACTCTTGCTTCTTATCCCAGATTGAGACAAAGAAAGTAGATGAAGCATTAAGAGATGGAAGTTGGATTAAAGCAATGCAGGAGGAACTACTTTAATTCAAAAGACAGGGTGTTTGGAACCTATGTCCTCTTCTTCCTAGGAAGATGCCAATAAGAACTAAATGGGTATTCAGGAACAAGAAATATGATTGAGGACTTGTCATTAAGAACAAGGAAAGACTGGTAGTCCAAGGGTACACTCAAAAGGAAGGGATTGACTACATAGATGTCTTTGCTTCTATAGCAAGACTTGAAGCTTTAAGAATATTCCTTTCTTTTGTTGCATCAAAGGATTTCAAGGTCTACCAACTTGATGTCAAGTGTGCTTTTCTATATGGGGTGATAGATGAAGAAGTGTATGTCTATCAACCACCTAACTTTGCAGATCCTGATCATCCTGATTATGTCCTTAAGCTTGACAAAGCTCTCTATGGCTACATCAAGCACCAAGAAAATGGTATGAAACCATGTCACAGTACCTAGTTCAACATGGTTAAAATAAAGGTACTATTTACAGTACACTCTTCATCAAAAGAACAGGGAATGACATGATGTTGTTCCAATTTATGTTGACATTATCTTTAGGTCAACTAATGAAAAGCTTTGCAAAAAATTTGAGAAGCTTATGAAGAATACAATTGAAATAAGTGCCATAGGGGAACTCAATTTCTTTGTAGGAATTCAAGTATAGAAAGTTGACAATGGCATCTTCAAAAACCAGTCAAAGTATGCACAGGACATACTAACCAGATTTCATGTGTCTGATTGTAAGGTTGCTAAGACTCCCATAGCCAAAAACCACTCCTTCGGGCCTGATGTTGAGGGGGAGTATGTTGACGAACATCAATAAAGGGCTATGATTGGGTCTCTTATGTACCTAACAGCCAGCAGGCCTGATATCATGTTGCTATATACATATGTGCAAGATATCAAGCAAACCCCAAGATGTCACACCTAGTTGCTATCAAGAGGATTCTTACATACCTCAAAGGATCTCCCAAACTGGGACTTTAGTATCCAAACAATTCTGACTTCAATCTTTATGCATATACGGATAATGACTTTTGTGGCTGCAATATGACTGGAAATTCTACATCTAGGGGGTGTTAGTTCCTTGGTAGAAGGATAGTCTTATGGTAGTACAAGAAGCAATCTTGTGTATCTGCATCAACTACTGAAGCTTAAAACATTATTGCTAAAAGCTACTGTGCTTAAGTGCTTTGGATTCAGAATCAGATGCTAGATTATGGATTCAACTTCAAGAAGACTCCTATCCAGATAGACAACAATAGTGCTATCTCAATAAAAAAGAATCCAATGCAGCAGTCAAAGACAAAGCACATTAATATCAGGTTTCATTTGATCAGATATAATTTTGAAAAAGGATTGATCAAACTAGTCAAAGTTAACACAAATGAATAATATGCTGATATGTTCACAAAAGCATTTGATGAATAGAGATTTAAATATCTTATATCAGCTATTGAAATGATTAATTTTGAGTAGATTTTCTTAAATTAATTTCGAAATTGCTTTTCAAAAGGTGTGTGTATTTACTGTTGTCTAATTTATCACTCATATAAGCCCTGTTAATCTCGAAAGAAATTTTTGTAAGTAAATATTCCTTAGAATTTTAAGAAGTATGGATAGACTTTCTCTCAAAAGAAATTGATTTGACTTTGGAAGAAAATTATGTCTTCAAAACTAATAACTACTTACTAAGAGATTTAACTTCAGAAGAAATTCTAATATATCTTCTGAAACTTAAGTCTGCTTCTAAGTACTTATATGTTTTGAAGGATAGTTTTCTTCTGAAAGCAATTAACTCTTGAAAGTTTTATTAACTCCTTGAGTATAACTTCTGAAGCTTAATATCTTTCGAAACCAAATTTATCTCGGAAGAAAATTACTCTAAGTACATTTTTTTCCGAAGCAATTCTTCTCAAACTAAGGAATATCTTCCAAAGTCAATTTAGCTTTAGAAGTTTTCTTTAAACTTCCTAAGACAAGTCTTGGTTGTGTGATAATGCAAAGCAAGAAGGTCATCCCATATGCCACCCATCAATCAAAAATTTATAAGAAGAACTACACGACATACGACTTAGAGTTAGGAGCTATTGAGTTTGACTCAAGATATGGAGACATTACTTTTACGGTACCAAATGCATCATTTTTAGAAAGCACAAGACACTTCAACATATCATTGAGCCAAAAGAAACTGAACATGAGACAACATCATTGGGTCGAGCTGTTGAATGACTATGACTTTACGATCAATTACCATCCAGGTAATGCTAATATGGTAGCAAATGCCCTCAGTCGAATGGAAACACCTAATCCAAATAAAGTTTTGAGTATTATAGCTCACTATTCAAACTGGATTACCTGATCAAATCCGTAATGCTTAACTTGAGGCTTTGAAGAATGAGAATCTGAAAGTCGAATCCCTATACGTCATAGAAAACCAATTAGAGACTAAATCCACTGGAATTCTTGATATCATGGAATGAATATGGGTTCCTCTGTATGGGGACTTAAGAGAGCTAGTAATAGATAAATCTCATTAATCTTGATCTTCCATTCATCCAAGTTTAGATAAGATGTATCATGACATGAAACTTCTTTACGTGCGGCCAAACATAAAAGCTGATATCACCACTTATGTAAGCAAATGTCTAAAATGTTCTAAAGTTAAGGTGGAATATCAAAGACCATCTGGTTTACTCCAACATAAAGCTACTGAAACTTTCGGCAGATGGGATGCCATCTGGATAATAGTAGATCTCTTGAAAAAATCTGCACACTTTCTAACAGTTTGAGAGACAAATTGGATGGAGAAGTTGAATCGCATCTATCTAAGAGAAATAGTCTCTCGACACGGTATACCAATCTCTATTATCTCTAATCGTGATGCTTGATTCACTTATCATTTCTGGAAATCTTTATAATGATCTGCAGTACCGGTGAAGAGAGGTCAATGCAATAGTTTCACAAAGTTAGGAGAGTGTTAGATCCCTTAACAGATCAAATAGGGAACCAGTTTATGATGAAACAAAGAACACAAGTAAAGAATAGAACAAGAATAAGAACACACTAATAAGGTGTCCAAGAATGTTGTTATTGCTCTCAGGTTCTTACATAGTGTTACAAAGCTTAAAATTGAAATGACAGGTACTTGAGACACTTTATACTACATCCTACAGTCAGCCATTCTTTGAAGTCCAGCAAGAGACACTAATCTAGACTATAAGATCAATGTAGAGTCAAAAGACAAATTGCCTTTTGACCAGTGACTATCACATGCCATAGCTCATATCCTAATATATTAGAAAAAAGGACAAAAGTACAAGAGTAGAAAGTTACAAACACAAAATGTAGGATCAGTGTTGGTCTCTCAACGCAAGTTTTGTATCTCACAAACTCACTAAGTCTCACTCGGTTGATGAAGCAAAATCTCTAACTAAGTTGACAATAATATAATAAGTTAAGGAACACAAGAATGGTTTTTAAGATACTTGTATATAGTACTTCTCAACTTAGTATTACAAAGCTCTTACAAGCATGGTAACTTAAGTTATAATGAGAAACTATATATACTACTATCTACAGCCGGTTATACTTAGAAAACCAGTTGGAATTTACCGCTAAGCAAATACTATATTACTATAAGTAAAGTATCTAAGATAAAATAATATCCTAGATTAGGTAGTCATGACAGGTCCATGACTTACCTTTTGTCACCAAACAAGTATGGTAACTGTACTAACTGATAAAGGTGAACAGTGGATTAAAGTATGGTCAACTAAATAGGAGTGGGAAAATGCCATGTAGTGTATTAGAGTTGTCAGCGGATATCAGACAACCCATACTTATGTCCACTGGTTCATAGTTGATTCTTCCAAAGGCAAAATGGCTTCGGAAGAATAAGTTTCTCCAAGGCTATTTATACTTCGAAAGAATCAACTTCTTCCGAGTCTTTTGCAGGTCTTCATGACTTCATTCTTTGGAAGACTTTGTCTTGGATCTTCTAAGTGTGAATGCTTCGGAAGGAGAACTACTTGGTCTTCATATACTTCGGAAGACTTGGTTTTACCTTCGGAAGTTCTTCATATACTTCGAAAGGAAAACTATTTAGTCTCGGAAGACTTAGTTTTCCTTCAGAAGTTCTTCATACTTAAGCTTTGGAAGATCTTCAACTTGTCTTTGGAAGCGAAGCTTTAGCTTCGGAAGACTTCTTCGATTGTAATTCAAAATATTCTAAGTTTTGTTTTGGTTGCACCAGCCTCATATGATCCAACACCAAGGAAAGAAGATATTTATCTATCTCCTTGTTCTTCCCTGATGTGGTGGTGAGGAGCTGGTCCAAGTCATTCGTAGATAATAGATCAAGTCTGTTGTTCTGAATGACATGCACCCTTTGCTACGTCCCTTTAAGGAGAGTTAGTTGATGGGAATGGTAGTCATATTCCCATCTAACTATAGGATCAGAATTTGAGCCTTCTACCATCTGAAGGAATGGTTTTCCTTTTGTAGTTATGCCTTCTTCCTCATCCTTTGCTCTCTTTTTCAACTCTTCTTTAGTCATGGCTTTCTTTGTAAGCTAAGCCAGATGAAGACTGCTCAAATGATTTCTGATGTGAGCAGTAACCTGAGAATTGGAGGGATAGTAGAATGGTTTCTCTGCTAACTCAGCAAGGTCAAATCTATTGGAGTGTAACAAAGATGAAGTATCAACCCTGTTTACTTAACCATTCTCTCATTCTATAACAAAGTTGTGTGAAGGTCATTGAACCACCACTGGACTATTTGTTTTCTAGGATTGAGGGGTTTGGATGAAAGCTTGTCCCTTTTCCTAGTGTCTAGCAGAGGCAACAGTCTCCTTCTTAACTTCTTCTCTTCTTCTATAAGAACATCTGAATTGGTTGTAAGAAGTTGGAGAGCTTGGTCCAGTGTTCCCCTATGCAGATCAAGGAATGCATCTCTTATGAGGAAACTAGAAGAGCCATCAGTGTATTTCAGCTTAATTGACTCTTCCTCACAAGAGATGTCACTCAATGTTGTGTAGTTGATGAGCTTCCTCTTGATCTCCTTGAATTCTTCTAAGGTCAAGGATTAGAAGGTTCAGAAGATGGTTTGGGTATAGATTGGGTTCTGGGTTGTGTTTTGGGTTTAAGGATAGGTGGTGGTGGTGGTTGTTGGGAAGCAGTGGGTGAGGGTGTAGGTAAGGCTGATGGTGTGGGTTCACGGGTGTAAGGCTCGGTGGTTGGTTCAATTTTGATGGGGAAGGGAAAAGATGTGAGTGTAGGTTGTGGTTTGGGTGCTGGTTTGGGTGTTGGTTTGGATGCCTTCCTTTGAACACTTAGTCTTTGAATTACCTCCTGCCTTTTTCCTAAGCGATTGTCAGCCTTGATGTCGCTGACATGTCGTTGTAGGGTCTTCTCTGACATAGGACCCACTTGCCTGCTGGTGAAGCCATGGGCTTTGAGATAAGCTTTCATCCATTCCTTATCTCCTTCACTCTTGGTAGCTGCAAGCTTTGCCTCTTCCTCCTTCTTCTTCTTCTCCCTTAGCTTCTCCCTTAGCTTCTCCCTGGCAGTCCTCTTCCTTTCTTTGTTGATTTGATCTTGCTCTTTGTGAAAAAGAAACAAGATCGTATCATAATCATGAGGTTCCAGCTCCTCTTGAGAATATCCTCTAGAGCAGAGAAAGGCTATCCTCTCCTTCCTTTCCCTTTCCATAGCCTCCTCCTTCCTTTTCCCCTTCTCTTCCTCTTCAGCTAACCTTGTTGCTTCCTCCTTTTTATTGTAGCAAGGTTGCCTTTTCCAGCTTTACAAGCTCATCAAGTAGGAGTAGAAGTATATCTTCACTGACTACTCCTAGGCTGATGAGCCTATCTATAACCTCCACTCTCCTCTTGTTGTTGATACTTACTTGAGCAGCTGCTGTTGCTTTGCTGCTTGTAGCCAACAGCTTCCCAGTATCAACTCTTCCCTTCTTCTTAAGCTTTTCCAATCTTTCCTCCTCTAGAAGCTCCTCAGTAGTGAGCATCCTCTTCCCCTTAGGATCAGATGAAGATTCAGCCTTTGGAGACTCAGGTTAATAGGATTCAGGTTGGGGAGAGTAGGGTTGGACTTGTGGTGTTTGGGAGAGAGGGGTTGTAAGGAAGTCCTCACTGTTTACCTCAGATGCTAGGTCAAGAATGGCCTTTGTGATGAACAGATTATTGGATGAGGAAAATAGTTCAATTATTCCTTCCCTAGCTTTGATTTCTGCTTTAGAAGTAATTGGAACTGCACTACCTGTCCCTTCCAAATTGGTAGCTGGGCCATGATGTAACACCCGGAAAATTTTAAAAGACGAGAAAGAAAGTATAAATGTGCAGAAAAAGAAAGAAAACACAATTTAACCTAAGTTGAGGGGCTAAATGTGTCAAAAGGACAAAAAGATTAAAAGTGGGGGCATAAAGTGGGCATGGCCGCCCACTCTTCTCTGCATATCTTCTTTTCACCAGATTTTAGAGAGAGAAAGAGCTGAGCTCTCAGGTTTTTGGAGAAGAAGAACAAGGAGATTGAATTCAAGGTAAGAATTCATCGTTTTAAGTTGTTCTTGGCCGGCCTACGCCTCGGTTGCATGCTTATGTGTGTTTGTTTGTGTTTGGGTTGTGTTTTGTTGGGTTTTAGGTGTGTGAACTCATTGCATTTGGGTTTGAAGGAAGTCTTGCCCGAAAGATTGCATAAGGTGAGTTCTAGATCCCCGGTTTCTATGTTTTAAACCTATTCGCAAGCACTGTAAGGAGGTTCACACCCGGTGAAGGGTTTAGCTCAACGGTGTGCGGGTTAGCTACCCAGAAGGATGCATACTGGGGTCTAGTCTTTGTGACTGACCATACGTATGGGACCATTGTCTCTTGCCCCAGTGCTGGTGCCCGCCTAGTGCATGATGTTTGAAGTCTATTTATAGTCTTCGGCCCAGTACCTACCTTGTGCATGATGTTTGGGGTATAGCTCGAGGCATTAGCCTAGAGCATAGAGAAGTGAAAGTAATAATGGATGAATGAAATGCACGATAAGAAAGAGAATGAATGAATGTAAGTTGACGACGATGAAAGATAATAATGAGATTATCTATTTGTACGTATGATGTATGATCACTTACGAAAGTAAAGTACGGTTTTAAAAGAAAGAAAAGTATTTTATTTATAAAACTAGAACTCACTTAGCAACGCTAACTTTTATGTAATTTCCAGTTGGCAGGTAACGTTGCTGAGGATGGCACGGGGTAGCTACTTGGCGTTTTGGGATGGCATCCATTTCATGACAAATGACTTTTTTTGTAATGTAATGCAAACAGTGAGATTTTTGTAATGGATAACAATGATTGTATTGTCTTGCAAAAGTGGTAATTAACATAAGAAATGGTTTGTTTAGTATTCCGCTGCGATGTTTTAGCAAATGTAAATATATGTTCTATGTTTTATGTGCGATGATTGACCAGCTGTAAGCGTTCTGGTAATGGGGCTTTACAAGTTGGTATCAGAGCCAAAGTTTAAGTGAAACGGGTAAATATTTTCAAAAGAAACCTAAACTTAAACTGAGAATAGGACAAAGGGAAAGGATGCCAGTCCGAGTAGCTGCTTGCCATCAGGTATTTTCTTAATGTTAATCGGTATTAAGTGCGCATGTTATGTGATTTATGTGCTTCTTAGTAGATTTAGATACTGATGAAGTCAGGATAGGAAATGCTTGGGGTATGAAGAATAAAGTAAGTGGCTAATCACAATTGGCCACTGTAATTAGGGACTTACTATACTTGACATAAACTGAGTTGTTACCTTGAATGACCGTGTTGGTGTTTGAATCTTATAGCGTGTTAGAGGATGGCCGGTGGTAGATCCTTGAAGGCTTCTCGAGGTGGAGGTCATGGTGGACGTGGTGCTGGACCACAGGTCACGAGAGGAAGGCCTAGGGCTGAAGAGGTGGCTCACGAAGAGCCCGAGAGGCCTCATCCAGAGGGTGGTGATGAGAGTGCCAATTTAAGGGCCTCAGTGAAGGAGGCGGTGGTGGAAGAGGTTCACCAGGTCATGCAGACGATTCTACCGTCTGTGGTGACCGAAGTGATTAAGGTTGTACGAGAAGGAGAGAGGAAGGAAAGGATGAGACCCGCGGAGGAAAGGGAGCAACCGGAGACTGAGACGGTTGTCTCCAGTGAAGAAGAAGGAGAAGAACCTGTGCAGGAGATAGCACGAGGCTGTAACTATAGGGCATTTCAAAAATGCAAGCCCCCGACTTTTGACGGAAATGGCATTGCGGCTGCTGCTCACCGGTGGATGAGAGAGATGGAAGCTGTTCTAGATATCAGCGAGTGTCGGGAAGATCAGAAGGTGAAGTTTGCCACCCACCCATTTGTGGACTCGGCCCTATATTGGTGGGACAATATTGTCCAGGCTGAGGGTAGTAAAGCGATTGGCAGGATGAGGTGGAATGAGTTGAAGAAACTGGTGATCAAGGAGTTTTGTCCTCACCGAGATCTCGACAACGTTGAGAGGGAGTTCCTACAGCTGGAGGCGGGAACCATGACACATCAGCAATATACCACCAAATTCAATGAGATGGCACGGCTGGTGCCGGATCAGGTGACACCCTTGTCATGAAAGATTAAGAAATAAATTCAGGGCTTGCCGACGGACATCCGCAGGCACATGATCGCCGCCCGACCGAGTACGTTTTGGTCAGTGGTTTATCTGGCAGGGAGGCTGTATGATGAACGGGAAGTGGTGGTGGCTGAGGTGAGTAAGAAAGGTGGTGGTGACCGAAACTGGAATGGGAAGAGATTTGGTAGGGGTGGTGCCCCGACAAACAACAAGCGTGCACGGGTGGATGACCGCCGTGTGGTCATATTTGGTGCAGGGTCGAAGAGGTGTGGCAAATGTGGAAAGGAGCATTTCGAAGAATGTAGGTGGGGATTGAATGTATGCTTCCTGTGTGGGAGGACAGGGCATATAGCAAAGGATTGTAGTATGGACAGATGTTTTAACTGTGGTGGAGAGGGTCATATAAGCAGGGAATGCAAGAAGCCAGGGGCTGAGAGTTCTAGAGCGAAGAAGAAGACCGGAACCGAAGGGCAGAAAGCAAGCACCAGAGCATTCACGATGACCCAGGAGGAGGCTAGGACGGACCCCGATGTTGTGTCAGGTACGTTGTTATTTGATTCCGGTGCTAGTAAGAGCTTCATTTCTGCTGCCTTTTGTGCTAAGTTGCCTTTAAGGAGTAAGAGTATTGACAACGTAGTGGCGGATGCCCTTAGCAAAGGAGATGGTTGGAACTGATAAAGGATTATGATTGTGAAATCCATTACCATCCGGGCAAAGCCAACGTAGTGGCGGATGCCCTTAGCCGAAAGGAGAGGCCAAAACCAATCCGGGTGAAGGCTTACCAATTGATTTTGACCTCCGATATGATGAAGAAGGTCAAGGAGTTTCAAGATGAGGCGTTGAAGGAAGATCATCTTAACTCTGAAAGGATGAGAGGTCTAGTCGCGGAATTGGGTGAAAACACTCTCGGTGTTAGAACCTGATTCGGACGAATGTGGATTCCTCGTTATGGGGATCTACGTGGGAGGATTATGGACGAAGCTCATAAGACTCGATACTCTATTCATCCCAGTGCTACAAAGATGTATCAAGATATGAAGAAAGATTATTGGTGGCCGGGTATGAAGCGTGACGTAGTAGAGTACGTGAGTAAGTGCCTTACTTGCTTGCAAGTGAAGGCGAAGCATCAGAAGCAATACGGTAAGATCCAACCTTTGGATATACCCGAGTGGAAGTGGGAGCATATCACCATGGACTTTATCATGAAGCTACCGCCTACCGTGAAGGGGTACGATACCATATGGGTGATAGTCGACAGTCTGACGAAGAGTGCTCACTTCCTACCGATCTGAGAGACATAGTCATCTGAGAAGTTAGCAGATCTATTCATCAGGGAGATTGTAACTCGTCACGGTGTGCCAGTGTCTATTGTTTTTGATCGTGACACTCGGTTTACATCTAAGTTCTGGAAGAGATTTCAGGATGCAATGGGGTCGAGGTTACACATCAGCACGGCTTATCATTCACAGACGGATGGCCAGTCGGAGAGAACTATTCAGACGCTTGAGGATATGCTTTGGGCAGGCGTCATTGATTTTGGAGGTAGTTGGGATGACCACTTACCGTTAGCGGAGTTCTCATACAATAACAGTTATCATGCCAGCATTGGTATGCCCCCTTATGAGATGCTATACGGTAGGAGATGTAGAACACCCATTTGTTGGAGTGATATTGGTCAGAAGCAGTTAGGAAGTATTGAGGTGATTGAGGCTACGACTGAGAAGCTCGAGAAGATCAAAGCCTTTATAAAGGCAGCCAAAGATAGGCAGAAGTCGTATGCCAACAAGAGACGTAGGCCGATTGAGTTCCAGGTGGGTGATAGAGTTATGTTGAAGGTCTCACCTTGGAAAGGTATCATTCGGTTAAGGAAGCGGGGCAAGTTGAGCTCGAGATACATAGGGCCTTTCCGAATCATTGCTCGAGTAGGAGAGGTGGCCTATAGGTTGGTGTTGCCTAATGAGTTAAGTGGAATTCACCCGACATTCCATGTATCTCATCTGTGGAAGTGTTTAGCTGACGAGGATATGGTTGTACCACTGGCGGATATTGAAGTTGATGAAAGGCTCAATTATATGGAGCAACCAGTGGCAATCATTGACCACAAGGAGAAAAGGTTAAGGAATAAAGTGGTTCCCCTTATGCGTGTACAGTGGAAGCACATGAAGGGATCCGAATCTATGTGGGAGACTGAAAAAGAGATGAGGCAGCATTACCCACATTTGTTTGAGGAATAACAGGTTTTGGGGACGAAACCTATATAAGGGGGGTGGACTTGTAACACCCGGAATATTTTAAAAGACGAGAAAGAAAGTATAAACGCGCAGAAAAAGAAAGAAAACACAATTTAACCTAAGTTGAGGGGCTAAATGTGTCAAAAGGACAAAAAGATTAAAACTGGGTGCATAAAGTGGGCATGACCGCCCACTCTTCTTTGCATATCTTCTTTTCACCAGATTTTAGAGAGAGAAAGAGCTGAGTTGTCGGGTTTTTGGAGAAGAAGAACAAGGAGATCGAATTCAAGGTAAGAATTCATCGTTTTAAGTTGTTCTTGGCCGACCTATGCCTCGGTTGCATGCTTATGTGTGTTTGTTTGTGCTTGGGTTGTGTTTTGTTGGGTTTTAGGTGTGTGAACTCATTGCATTCGGGTTTGAAGGAAGTCTTGCCCGAAAGATTGCATAAGGTGAGTTCTAGATCCCCGGTTTCTATGTTTTAAACCTGTTTTGGGGCTGGAAATGCATGTAACCAACTTTTTAACATGTCCAGTATTTTGTATCGTAAGTTTGGCCCTGTTCTTTTAGTGGGTGTGTTAGGGCCTGCATGTTTTGCTCGGTTTATGTGGTTGTATGCTTGTTCTAAGAGATTAGCATGCTAGATCGGTGCGATGAATGTATAAGAATGAGGATTAGGAACTTATTATAGTGTAAGATGCGGTTTCAGGTTAGTTGATCATCTGCATTAAGTTTTAATATTTGCATAAGTGTTGTTCATCCGCATTATTTAAGTCTTCATCCGCATTTGATGAACACATCGACTATTTTGTTCACCCGCATTTGCTAAGTGTTCATCCGTATTTGTTGTATGTTCATCCGCATTTGTTTTATCCATGCGCATTTGCTTCAGTCATCCGCATTGGTTCATGCGCACTTCATTGGACGGAATATTTTCTGAAAACTTTCATGAGCTTTATGCATGCGCATTCGCTACAGTGTTCATGCGCTTTTCTTTGGGACAGAATATTTTCTGAGGTGTTCATCCGCATTTGGTTACTCATCCGCATTTGTCTATTCATCCGCATTTGGTTACTCATCCGCATTTGTTTATTCATCCGCATTTGTCTGTTCATCCGCATTTGTTTGCTCATCCGCATTTCTTTAAGGGGATAGAATTTTCTAAGATTTTGGGATGTAGAGCTTAAGTGTTAAGAAAGGAGGTTTTATGGGGGACTGTGCTTGTTTACGATTTGCATGCTTTGTATCTGTTGTGATGATGTTGTTCCATGTTATGTTTATGTCATGACCTTACGTGTTGTGACGTATGAATATGCTTATGTAAAGTAGTACTTAATGAAAGTGAAAGATAACTAAAGAGAAGTAAGAAAGAATGAATGCATGCATTAATGAACGAACAGAAGTAAGAAAAGTCTTGCAAGCACTGTAACGAGGTTCACACCCAATGAAGGGTGTTATCTCAATGGTTTGCGGGTTAGCTACCCCAGAAGGATGCACACTGGGGTCTAGTCTTTGTGACTGACCATACGTATGGGACCATTGTCGCTTGCCCTGGTGCTGGTGCCCGCCTAGTGCATGATGTTTGAAGTCTATTTATAGTCTTCGGCCCAGTACCCGCCTTGTGCATGATGTTTGGGGTATAGCTCGAGGCATTAGCCTGGAGCATAGAGAAGTGAAAGTAATAATGGACGAATGAAATATACGATAAGAAAGAGAATGAATGAATGTAAGTTGACGATGATGATAGATAATAATGAGATTATCTATTTGTACGTATGATGTATGATCGCTTACGAAAGTAAAGTACGGTTTTAAACAAAAGAAAAGTATTTTATTTATAAAACTAGAACTCACTCAGCAACGCTGACTTTTATGCAATTTCTAGTTGGCAGGTAACGTTGCTGAGGATGGCACGGGGCAGCTACTTGGCGTTTTGGGATGGCATCAATTTCATGACAAATGACTTTTTTTGTAATGTAATGCAAACAATGAGATTTTTGTAATGGATAACAATGATTGTATTGTCTTGCAAAAGTGGTCATTAACATAAGAAACGGTTTGTTCAGTATTCCGCTGTGATGTTTTAGCAAATGTAAATATATGGTCTATGTTTTATGTGCGATGATTGACCAGCTGTAAGCGTTCCGGTAATGGGGCCTTACACATGAGTCTGTATATCCCCTTTGAAGTTAATCTCAGGTTCAATAGAGACCTTAAGTTAACCAACTTCCTTTTTAGAGGTATGTGATGCACTCAGCCTTTGAAGCTCCTCAGCTCCAAAGTAGGCAACAGCTATATCAAAGGAAGGTTGTTCAATGGATGAGCTTATCAAAAATGTGGTTAAAAACCTGTTGAGGTCTATAAGCATTTTTGGATCCACTTGAATAGTAATGGGAGCTGATTGAGGGAAGATGGTTGTCGGGTGTTGTTGTGTGGGGTACAAAGATGATATGGCATCAAATGAAGTTGTTGTGATGGCAAGGCAGGGTTCCTCATGTCTTTGTTTCTGTACATTCTCCCCCTTTTTGGTAGCATCATCTTAAGAAGTCGATGAGCTAGAGGAAGAACTTAACTAAACCTGAGTATGTACATGCCTAACAGACGTCTCAATTTGTGTCTCAGCTAGTTGAGCCTTGAGATTTTCAATCTCAAGTTGTTGAGTGGCAGACCTGTCCTCTAAAGTCTTAACCTTTGATTCAAGGTTAGAGACTTGAGAAAGTAGGTCTCTAATAATGAGTTTCAGGCTACCCTCATCTTCTTTTGAAGAATCATTAGGAGATGAGATAACATACCTAGTATGTTCATCATTACCACCAGTAGGTGTTTCTTGGCGCCCTGGATACCCTTGCGTGCTAATGTCTCTTTCAGATTCATCAAAGGGCAAGGTTGTCAAAGTCTCAGTCCTAATTATGTAACCACTATCTTAAGATGTTAGTGAAACACTCTCAGTAGTAGCAGCTGAGCCTATATGAGTCACCTCCATACCAGTTTGACTCACCTCAGTTAGGTATAGCTGATGTGGGCTAGACATTAGAGGTTTCCTGGGGCTCAGTTGATCTAGAGAGTGGTATGGTAGATCAACATCATGGCCTGGATGAAACATAATGTCCTCATCAAGTAGGGTTGATAGGTCAATGAGGGATAGGGAGGTTAAATCTAATGATCCGGGACCTTGATCAGCAACTACAGGTTCTTCTGTGAGAGTAGATGACCCGATGATGTTGGTGTCCCTTTTTGGCTGCTATGGGGAGTGTTGAGACTCACCCTGAGGGCTAAAGGCTTGGGTTGTAGGCTTGTTAGCTTAAGACTGAGAAGACTTAATGCTGACATTAAGGTCAATGGTGAAGGATGGTTGGACCTCTGGCTGAGTGGGAGCCTTGAGTTCCACTCGAGCCTTTTTGGTTAGAACAAAGGGGACCTGATCAATCAGAGTAGATTGATCGGGGGTTCGTGTGGGGCGTCTAGTGTATGTAATATTGATTGGATGGGAAGAAGTGATTGGCATTTTAGTGGTGGTGTCTGGTGTGGGTTCATCACCTGCTGGGCTTGCAAGGATTTCACCAGGAGCTGTTGGCTCGTACATACCTGGAAGAAGATCAGTGAATCTTCCAGAGAAGTTGGTGGACACCTTCTTCAAAGTTTTGAAGATGATAGGTTGTATGTGATAGACCAGTAGAACATCTGCACATTGTAATCTGTCCTGGTCTAGCTCATAAATGATTATGTACTGAATGAACCGGGTATACATGTAGAATGGATGCCAGGTGAGATTACCTCTTAAGTTGTTCAGCACAAATCTTGAGTAGTTGAAGCATAGGCCCTTTACTAACCCATGGACTAGGTAGCCCAAATCATATGGGATTTGATCCCATCCCCCGAATTTGTTGGATAGGCAGTGCAAGACGATGTGCAGCAAGAACTTCCAATTGTAGGAGAAGTTAAACTTGTAGACTATAGACTTGTGCACATCGCCACCATATCCCATCTGATTGTAAGTGTCTTCCAACTCAAATTTGGGGAATTCAGTAGGGGCGCCCTCATCATGAAGCTCCAGATGCTCCCTGATGGTTGATTCAGCAATGGTGATCTCCTGTCCGTAGATCCTCGATCTGATGACCCTTTCACCATTTAGTGTCTCATCTTGACCATTGGCCCAGAATTCAGCCATGTGGTTAGAGTAGACGGTGGGGTTAACATTAAGGGCAGTGAAGTATGCCAATTGGGATAGAAATTCGATGATAGGGGCAAAGTCAGCATCCTTTGAAGAATCAAGGATAGTGACCTAAATATGTTGGGGATTTAGGGCCATTGTTAAGAGGTACGGTAGGATTGAAGGAATTTGAGAGTGAGTGAAGAAGATGGTGGTAATTTGGGGCTTTGTTATGGTAAAGAAAGTAAAGAAAGAGAGTCGGAAATTTTAAATGGGGCTTAAAAAGCAAACCGATAAGATGAAAGGACAGTTTAGGTTTTGATTTGATAGAGGAGGTAAGATAAAACATTTAAAGTATTCCGACAATCATCAATAAAATCTTACTTTTTATAGAGTGGGGCCTAAAGATTTCTGTTACACAGTAAAGATGTTCTTTCGAAGGTAAACTTGCTTCCAAGAGAAACACTTGTGTTTCTCAATATTGTCTTCCGAAGCCATTGTAGTATAGACAAGACATATTTTAAAAAGGTTTTTCAAAAGAGAAGAACTAGTCAATGTTAATCATCCCAATAGCTGTAATTAAATATTTAAATCTTTGTTCATCAAAGGCTTTGGTGAACATGTCAGAATATTGTTTATTTGAAATCACTTTGACTAGCTTTAGTAGATTTTTCTCATAAATATCTCTAATTAAATGACCTGATGTTGATATGCTTTATCTTGGAGTGCTTGACTGGATTTTCTGTGATAGAAATGGCACTCTTGTTGTCTATGTGGATAGGATTGAAGGAATTTGAGAGCCAGTGAAGAAGATGGTGGTAATTTGGGGCTTTGTTATGGTAAAGAAAGTTAAGAAAGAGAGTCGGAAAATTTAAATGGGGGTTAAAAAGCAAACTGATAAGATGAAAGGACAGTTTAGGTTTCGATTTGATAGAGGTGTTAAGATAAAACATTTAAAGTATTCCGATAATCATCAATAAAATCTTACTTTTTACAGAGTGGGGCCCAATGATTTCTGTTACACAGTAAAGATGTTCTTCCGAAGGTAAACTTGCTTCCAAGAGAAACACTTGTGTTTCTCAATATTGTCTTCCGAAGCCATTGTAGTTAGACAACTTAGACAAGACATATTTTAAAAAGGTTTTTCAAAAGAGAAGAACTAGTCAATGTTAATCATCCCAATAGATGTAATTAAATATTTAAATCTTTGTTCATCAAAGGCTTTGGTGAACAACTCAGAATATTGTTTATTTGAATTCACTTTGACTAGCTTTAGTAGATTTTTCTCATGAATATCTCTAATGAAATGATACCTGATGTCGATATGCTTTGTCTTGGAGTGCTTGACTGGATTTTCTGTGATAGAAATGGCACTCTTGTTGTCTATGTGGATAGGAGTCTGCATGAAGTTGAAACCATAGTCCAGCATCTGATTCTAAATCCATAGCAGTTGAGCATAGCAGCTCGCTACAGCAATGTATTCAGCTTTAGCAGTTAATGTAGAGATACATGATTGCTTCTTGCGTTGCCAGGAGATAATCCTTCCACCAAGAAATTGACATCCTCTGAATGTGGATTTCTTGTTGATGTTGCAGCCACCATAATCACTATCAGTATACCCACAGAGACTGAAGTCCTTATTCTTAGGATACCAGAGACCCAGTTTGGGAGCTCCTTTAAGGTATCTAAGAATTCTCTTGGCAGCAATTAGGTGAGTCACCTTGGGAGCAACCTGATATCTTGCATAGATGTAGGTTGCAAACATGATATTAGGTCTACTTGCAGTGAGATACATCAGAGATCCAATAATCACCCTGTACTGATACTGATTAGTATCCTCCTCCTCAGAATCAGGACAAAGATTATGATTTCTGGGTATAGGTGTCTTGGCTGGCTTACAATATTTTATCTTAAATCTCTCTAAGATGTCCTTGGCATACTTAGATTATTTGATGAAGAACCCTTCTTCCATCTGCTTCACTTGAATTCCATGGAAGAAATCCATCTTTCCTACTAAACTCATCTCAAACTTCTTCCACATGATGCTTTCAAAGTCTGTGCACATTTGGTCATTTGAGGAACCAAATAAGATGTCATCAACATAGACTTGAACAAGCAGCATGTCCTTCCCATACTTCTTTATGAACAATGTCTTGTCTATGGTGCCTCTGGTGTAGCCATTCCTAAGAAGAAACTGAGACTGGGTCTCGTACCACAGCCTAGGTGCTTGATGTAACCCATAAAGAGCTTTATCCAATTTGCACACATAGTTAGGGTGCTATGATCTTCAAATCCTGGAGGCTGACACATATAGACTTCTCTATTGATATCCCCATATAAAAATTCACATTTGACATCAAGTTGATAGACAATGAAGTTCTTGGATGCTGCAAAAGCAATGAAGATTCTCACAGCCTCAAGTCTTGCAACAGGTGCAAAGACATCAGTGTAATCTATGCCTTCCTCCTGTGTGTATCCTTAAAAAACAAGTATTGCCTTGTTTTTTATTATCAAACCTCTATCATCTCTCTTATTTCTGAACACCCACTTAGTGCCAATAGGGACTTGGCAAGGTGGCAATGGAAACAAATTCCATACTTTTTGCCTTTTGAACTGAAGCAACTCCTCTTGCATAGCTTCAATCCAATTGTTGTCCTTGAGGGATTCTTCCACCTTCTTTGGTTCCATTGGTGAGAGAAAGCATGAGTACAAACAGACATTCCCATTATGGGTCTGACTTCTTGTTCTCACACCTTCTAAGACATCCCCAATGATGTTCTCAGCTGGGTGAGTGTTGTGTATCTTGAGCCTAGGAACACATCTAGTTGGATAGATAGATCCAGGTTTGAGAAGTTTTTCTCAGGGTTTGAACCCCATGACCAGCTGATGTCTCACACTCATTCAATGAGGATTGATTGAATGAATGTATGATAGCATCAATAATATTCTGCTGAGAAGTAGTATCAATAGTTGCCTGTTCCTCCATATTACTGTCTTCATCAGCTTGGTGTTGAATACTGGAGTTGTCAGCTGATGAGTTTTGAGGCTCGGTTGGCTGCCAACTTGTTGAAGCTCCATGATTTCCTAAGATGTTCAAGCTTTTAGGACTTCCAGTAGTGGGAGCTTGTTCTTCAATTCCTCTTGGAGAACTGGTAATAGGTCTGGGTAACTCAAACATTTGATCATCATAGATGTCACTTTGAGCTCTTATTCCAGCTGAAACATTCTCACAAGATGGTTTAGAATAGTTTGGAAACAATTCTAGATTGAAGATATGATCAGGGCCATTCCCTCTAACACAAGGAGTGTGCTCATTAATAACAATATTGGATGATTCCTCAAATTGTTGATTTTTAATATTATACACTCTATAAGCAATAGAGGTTGAGGAATATCCAACAAAGATAGCATCATCTGACTTTTCAGCAAACTTTACTAAATTGTCTTTTGTGTTAAGTATGGTGCACCTGCTGCCAAAGGACCTAAGAAAGCCAATGAACAGTGGCCTCTTGTTCCATAACTCATAGGGGGTCTTTCCATGGGGCTTAACAATGCGAACCCTATTCTGCACATAGCATGTAGTGCTAACTGCCTCTGCTCATAAAGTTAGAGGCAGCTTTGAATCAGCTAACATAGTTCTTGCAGCCTCAATAAGTGTCCTTTTCCTCCTCTCAGCAACACCATTTTATTGAGGAGTTCTAGGAGCACTATATTGTCTGGCAATCCCTTTTGAGTTACAGAATGAGTCAAGAACTTGATTCTTAAACTCAGTCCCTTGATCACTTCTAATGATTTTTACCTTGTGATCCTTTTGATTTTCAATTTTAAGAATAAAATATTTTAAAGTTTTAGCCATTTCATCTTTAGTTCTTAAAAAGAAATACCCATGTAAATCTTGTAAAATCATCAACAATCACAAGATAATATGATTTCCTTCAAATGCTCATTATACTTGTGGGATAAAAAAGATCCATGTGCAATAAGTGTAATAGAGTGGTGATGGAGTTAACCTCTTTAGATTTGTGAGAAACCTTGTGTTGCTTTTCTTTTAGGCAAGCAACACAGTTATCTTTACAGAAAAATTCCTTTTTAGACACACCATGTACCAAATTATTTTTAACCAGCTTATTCATGGTTTTAAAATTAACATGGCACATTCTTTTATGCCAAAGAGTTGACTCGTCACCATTATCTTTGGAAAGAAAGAATGATACTTCACCCAGTGGAGAAGCATTGTTCATATCAGGCTTGAAAATATCTCCTCTCCTAGGAGATCTAAGAAGCACCAATTCCTAAGGAATTGTCATCCCGGATAATGCACACATGTTCAGTGAAAAGCATTTGGTACTTTTGATCACAGAATTGAGAAAGACTAAAGAGATTATGTTCAAGCTGTTTGACAAAGTTTACTTTGTCAATGTTTAACTTACCATTGGATACACTACCTCTACCAGAAATGTATCCTTCGGCTTCACCTCCAAACTGAATAGGACCTCCATCAAAATGTTCAAATTGTTGTAGGAGAGATCTGTTCCCTGACATGTGCCTGGAGCATCCACTGTGCACAATCCAGACATTTCCATTCTTGTCATGTGGATGTCCCTGCACATAAGTTAAAATGATTAGTTATTGTTAGAAACCCAAGCCTTGATGGTCTTAGGTTCTTCCAATGTAGATGATATAATTGAACCAAATTGTATACATGGGGGCTCAATTATAGTTTGTGAAGAAGAGGTCTAGACCTGCAGCATCTTCTCTAGTCTTCTATTCCATCCTATGGTTGACCTGTGTTGATGAGCCTGAGGAGGTTTATGCAGCATGACTTGCTTCCGAGGCTTCTTTCTTTTCGGAAGAAGTTTTCACCACCTTTTCTTCCGAATCAGTCTTCTTCTTGGAAGGTTTCAAGGAAATGTTTTTGTTTCTTTGTTTGTTCTTTCGCTTGTCTTCCGAAGCTATTTTCCTTTCGAAAGAATGAGTTTCTTTCAAAAGCAACTTTGCTTTGGAAACAAGCTTTCCCTTAACACTTGGACCATATGGTAAGGTCCAAATGTGAAACCATCTTTGACTTCTTCTTTCTTAACATTGGTTGCATAATGTGTGCTTGTTGGATTGAAGTAACAATCTTTAGCCATGCGGTTATACAGGCCATAGATTATGCACTTAATGTTTTTCATGGTGGGACATATGGGTTGTTGTTTGTTGCACTTCTTTTCTTCTTCAACAGCCTTTCCCTTTAATTTCTGATCCTTCAGCTGGATAGGAGTGCTAGTACTACACTCCTTTCCTGAATCAGAACTTCCAACCACTTGGAATCCAGCTGAGATGAATATACCCTTTTGCCTTGGGTTTGTCTTCATCTTAGTCTCAGCCACCTTTTTAGCAGTTTTTCTTGCTTCCCTGATCTGGTTCTTTCTGGCTTTGGTGTCAAGGGTTTATCAACTGTGGGGATGAGGTTTTCAGATTGAACCTCTCAGCCACCTGTGGTGGTTTCCATTATTGCGTCATTCTTCAGCTCACTAGGTAGTGGGTCAGCAGTTTGAACCTCTTGCTCATCACTACCACATCTTGTTGTCTAATAGACACAAGAGAGTGTGGTGGAGCCATTTCATTGAATCCCAACCCACTTTTGTTTTGATAGCATGCCTTGGAGTGGGTGGATGATGCTATAATGGTGTTGAAGTTATACTCTAGAATAGCATACTTCTCTGTTTTAGCCTCAGCTATGACTAGCTGGGCTTGACCTTCAGTCAACTTGGATATTAGATCTTTTATTTGAGTCCTATAGTTAGTATGTTCATGTTTTAAAAAGGACACAACTATCCTGGAAGGTAGTGTGTTAAGCCTGTTGAGACCTGGGTCTCTCAGGGAAAGTGATGTATGGCCTAGAAGAGGATGATGGCTGTTAGGGGTAGTTTAGGTACAACTGAGGCTGGGGAGTTCTTGATCCTTTAGCAACATGTAGAGCATTGTTGACTGCAGGATTTGAGGGTCTGTTTGTCCGGTGGCTCTTCTGAGTCTCCATCTCCATACGGTATCCATCAAGGATTCCATATAGTTTAGTCATAGTTAGAGTATTGAGATTTTAGTTCTCTTGATTGAGACACAGTAAAAATTCCACTCATGAGGAAGTGCACTCATGAATTTTCTAACTATGTCTCTTTTCTCAAGAACAACTCTCATAGTCTGAAGAGAGGTGATCAAGTCCATATACCTAAAGTATTGTTGGCTCAAGGTCTCACCAACAACATAAGTAAGGTTCTTAAACTTCTGCTTCAGCATATCCTTCTTGTTCTCCTTTGATTCAGTAGAACCAAAGTACATCAGCTTCAAAGCATCAAAGAGTTCTTTGGCGGTCTCGCATTGCTTAAAGCTTGCCATTATGGAGTTTGGTATAGCAGTAAGCAACACCATCATCACTTTATAGTCAATGTCCATCTTCTTGAAGTCTTCATCAGAGTAGTCTTCAACAGCTTTCTCAATCATGGCACCATTACCAGCCGGGTCCGCCACCTTTGGCTTGTAAGGACCATGAGTGACAGATCTCCATATGCGGCAATCTTGATACTTGATAAAACCTTCAATACATTTGCACCAGGTTCCAAAATCATCTGGGGTGATGATAGGAGCCTTGGTCATGGTTCCCATGTAGGACTCAGAAACTTTTGGTTAAGAGCCATTTGAGTGAAATGAGTAAGTGTGAGGAAACGAGGTTGATTTGAGATGGTTAGATCTCACAATCAAGAGCCTAAAAAGCTCTAATACCAATTGCAGGATCGGTGTCGGTCTCTAAACTCAAGTTTTGTATCTCACAAACTCACTAAGTCTCACTCGGTTGATGAAGCAAAATCTCTAACTAAGTTGACAATAATATAATAAGTTAATGCACTCAATAATGGTTTTCAAGATACTTGTATATATTACTTATCAACTTAGCATTACAAGACTCTTGCAAGCATGGTAACTTAAGTTACAAAGAGAAACTATATATACTACTATCTACAACCAGTTATACTTGGAAAATCAGCTGGAATTTACCGCTAAGCAAATACTACATTGCTAGAAGTAAAGTATCTAAGATAAAATAATATCCTAGATTAGCTAGTCATAACAGGTCCTTAACTTACCTTTTGTCACCAACTAAGTATGGTAAGTATACTAACTAATAAAGGTGAATAGTGGATTAAAGTATGGTTAACTATATGGGAGTGCGAAAACGCCATGCAGTGTATCAGAGTTGTCAGTGGATGTCTGACAGCCCATCCTTATGTCCACTTGTTCATAGTTGATTCTTCCGAAGGCAAAATGGCTTCAGAAGAATAAGTTCTTCCGAGGCCATTTATACTTCGGAAGAATCAACTTCTTTCGAGTCTTCTGCAGGTCTTCATGACTTTATTCTTCAGAAGACTTTGTCTTGGATCTTCTAAGTGTGAATGCTTTGGAAGGAGAAGTACTTGGTCTTCATATACTTTAGATGACTTGGTTCTACCTTTGGAAGTTCTTCATATACTTCAGAAGGAAAACTACTTAGTCTCAGAAGACTTAGTTTTCCTTTGAAAGTTCTTCAAACTTACGCTTCGGAAGATCTTCAACTTGTCTTTGGAAGAGCAGCTTTAACTTTGGAAGACTTCTTCAATTGTACTTCAAAATATTCTAAGTGTTGTTTTGGTTGCACCAGCATCATATGATCCAACACAAGACCTTAATCTACAATATGACAAAATTATGATCTTTTCACCAACTCATATAAGTTGGTGAGTCTTCAGAGGTGGCAGCGGAAAGTAGTTCAGCTTTTCTCAAAAAGGTGATTCAGAAAAAGCATGTCTTCTCTGTCTTTGGAAGAAATAAGTCTTTGGCTTCGGAAGCCTTTGTCTTTGAAGCTTCAAAAGACTTCATCTTTGGATTTGAAAGATTTGGTCTTTTGGCTTCGGAAGATTTGATACTAAGCATAATTCACTGAGTTATATCAATCTTTCAAAATAACTTCCTATTACTTCACATGTGCATGTTAAGAGCTCTTTGGTTGCATCAGCCTCTAAGTCTGATCATTACAATCTCCACGTAGGCTGATGCTACCCAAACTGAAGATGAACTTTGAAGCTTGACCTTCATCTATTGACAGTACTCATTAGAATCAAGACCATTCCCTTCATCATCAGTTGGTCAGGATTCCTTAGACTTTCAAAGTACCTCCTCATGTCATAAAGATCATGTAAAGGGAGTTCAAGTATGTTTTGCCAAAAGTACACATCTTGACCCCTTGAACTCTTTTGACATACCATCTTTCTAGGTTTGTAGCAAAAGCCCAAGACATGAAGGGTCTCTCAGCAGCAAGAGGCTTTAAAATAACATTGAGCAGCCTCTTTTTGATCACCCTCAGGATGTTCTGACTCATCTTGAGGTGCAGAGGTGGATGCCTTGGACTTCTTCTTCTTCTTCTTGTCCCTCTTGATGGCCATCCTCCTCCTCTTTCTATACTTTAACTGAGAAGACTAGCCTTGAGTACCAGATGGTTCTTGTGTATCCTTCTTAGTTGGGTTCTTTTCCTATACAAATTTAGAAGGAGGGGGATCAGGACCTTACTATAGGTTAGAAGACGAAGCTGGCTATGGTGCAGCACTAGGTGTTGGTTGAGTTGTCTTTTATGGCTCAACCTTAACCTCAGCTTCAGGTGCAGCCTAACTTATTGGAGAATGCAAGTCAACCAGCTCACCCCTCTTGATCTTCTGCTTGATCACTCTAATGTGCTCATCTATGGTGGATAGAGACATTGGACCAAGTCTCTTTCTGGAGAACCAATACAGCTTCAAGAAGCTCACTATCTTCATTCTGTCAGTAGACTTCTTCTAATTTTCCCTGATGGTGGCTCTTGACTTTGTAGCCTCTTCCCTCATCTTCCTCTTAGTAACTTTTTGCTCTTTTAGCACTTCTTGCTCAAGCTTCTTGAGGTATTCAAATTCAATATATTCATAAGACAAGGGAAGCAGGTGTGTTGCCTGATAGAGATCTGTGGCTCTCAGGTAGGTTATTATGTTTTATCTGCCTTGTTCCCTACCTACCTGAGTTTCTTGCTCAGTAGCCACAGCCTCTGCCTCAGGGCTTTCTTGAACTGGAGAGAGTGTAGGAGCTTTATAGAATATTTCTCTTCAACTTTCTTCTTTGATTTTCAGGAGCATTTTTTCATCCTCAACTTCCCTCCCCTCTTTTGACACTTCCATGTCAGTAGTTTATTCAGTTCTATCAAGGGAAGAGAGATGAGTTCATCAACATTGTAGTTCCTAGACCCCAGATAGTTCAATCTGACTGCCCTGAACTCATTCTCTTGAGTGTTTGGCCAAGGGGCAGCCCTGATTGCAACTTCCATAAAGCTAGGGGTCCTATTTGAACTCTCTCCACTTGCCTTCATCTTCCTATCTCTCTTATCCTCCTCAATCATCACAGAGGTCATCTTCTTCTTCCCTTTGTCAGTCATTGGCCTGTGTGACTCAAGGTAGAGAGAGCTTTGGACGTTGTTGCTTGGTGTTGCACTTGAGCTTTGACCAGAGAGAGGCTGTAAGACACCTTCACCAGCTGGTGCCTCACTGTGGGTACTGGGTGTTGAAGCAGTTCCTATCTCAAGGTTCATAGGTTCAACTACTGGACTTTAAAACAAGGTTTCCCCTTCAAAGCTAATCTTAGGGTCCACCTCAACATCCATTGACTAATAGTCTTGCCTGCTAGCCTCTGTCTATATAGCTTGGTTCTCCTTTTGAACTCTTCAAGCAACCTCTCTTGAATCCTCTTAGCTAACCTTGCAGCTTGCCTGTTTTAGCTTGGGTTGGCAAGTGGCAGGTCAACCAAATAGTTGCTCTTATAGTATCTTAGGTTGTGAAAGTTGAAAACTTCTTGTTGTCCCTGAGACCTAGAGATTACCAGGGCTCTCCTATCAATATCATACCTCCATCCTACTATTGACAGTTGTTGCACCTTTAGTTGTAGACTCCACTCATCTTCATCAGAAGAATCATGGGGGGATGAGAGAATAGGACCAAGGTCTTCTTCCTCATCACCAACTTGGGTTTCTTGGCTATTGGATTTCCCCTGCACCATGACAGTTTCTAGAGAAGTGTCAATGGGCTGGGTTGTCATGGTTGATGTCTTAGTAATGTAATCAGTTATAGAAGTGAGAGCCTCTTCCATATGGGCTTCCTGAACATGTTTAGGGAAGTCCACCTCAGTTTGGGGTGGATGATGTGGGCAAGACATGGTTGATTCAGGAGCACTCATCACTCTTTGACCAGGAGTGGGGTAGAGAGACTCATGGTACTCACTAAAGCCCATATCCTCATCATCATAGAAATAAAGGTCAGGGATGGGTTGGTGTAAGTCTAACGGTTGGGGATGGTAGCTTTCCCCTGAAGGTTGATCACTTGAGTTTTAAGACTCAAACAGAAGGCTTAAGGCTGGGGTAATGAGCTCATCAAGCTAAGCATGAGGAACCTCAGCACTGATCAAAGAAATGATAGGAGTGGTCTGCTCCTCAGGGTAAGTCTAAGCTCTTGGTTCCACTTCCTCCTACATGGGTGATGATATGGGGGCCTGCTCAATCTAAGTAGATTGAGCAAGGGTTCGTTTGGATTTTCTTGAGTAAGTGATGGTTATTTGTTGCTATGTGGGTGGTGCAGATGTAGAAGGTGTGGGTTCAACATTGGCTGGTGTTGCCCCTGAGAAGCCAACAGTGGACTTTCTCATTGTTTTGAAGATGTCGGGCATCATCTGTCCCAAGTTAAGAGTATTAACTGTTCCCCTTAACTGTGAGCCCAGTTCACAGTTAAGAATGTGTTAAACATATCTAGGGAACATATAGTACTCTAAGGAGTCCAAGTTAGCAAGCAGGTTTGTATAGACAAACTGGGAGTACTTGAACTTGACCGCTTCAACCATTCCATGGACTATGTAGGATATGTCCTCAGGAATCTTGTCCCACGCTCCATGTTTGTTGGATAAATAATTGATTAATACATGGAGGAGGTACTTCCATTGGGAGGAAACCTTACCCTTCTTGAAGGTTATAACAGAGTAGTCCCCTTCATAGCCCATCTGTCGAAATGAGGTGTTAACAGCGGATTTTGTGAAGGACAACTTGCCTTCTTTATGATCTAACCTCAAATGAGAGTTGATGGTGGATGGAGTGATGAAAATTGCCTTCCCCTGCAATGTGGCAGACGTGCTTTCTCACCGTCCATGATGACTTCTTGGCAGGTCCTCCAAAACTCTAGGAGTTGATCTTCGTATAGTGGAGGGTCTATTGTGAGGGTAGTGAGGTAGTTTGAGTGACACAAGAAGCGGCTAACATCTAAGAAACCTGGATCTTTCTTAGATGATAACAAAGCAACTTGATTGTGTTGCCTGTGTAAATGCATGGAAAAATCTTATTGGTTTCGGGGATCAGGGTTGGCCATTTTAAGTAGATTAGGAGTGAAGAAAGCTAAGAACAAAGTCGGTTTGTAGGTGAATTTAAGGTTTGAACTTTTAAAGATGAAGAGGAAGGTGAAAGAGGGGGGACCATTGTACGAATATTTATATGGTAATGATTTTAGACAAAGTTAATGCAAAAGGATAAACTTTTAAATCTCGATGTCATTCCACCTCTGAAAAAGTGCTTAAAAAGATTGTTTTCATGGAAGTCAAAATCTTCTGAACGTAATTTGTCTTTGGAAGTTTTGAGAAAACTTCCGAAGCCAATTTGGCTTTGGAAGATATTCCTTAGCTTTAAAAGAATTTGCTTTAGATGAAAGATACCTAGTGTATTTTCACTTCTTAGAAAAAATTTGGCTTCGAAAGATATCAAATATCAGAAATTTTATTCAAAAAGAGAATAAAGCTTTCAAGACTTAATTGCTTTTGCAAGAAAATTGTCTTTCAAAACATATAAGTACTTAGAAGCACATTTATGCTTCAGAAGATGTGAATTCAAGGATCGTTCAGGAATTATCAGAATTGATTTGAACAAGTATTAACCGCGGAATTATCAATACTTGGTGTTTAATCTATTAATTATACGAAAATCAACCAATCAAACAGATAAAATAAGAATAATCAAACCGAGAGAAATTAATAATGTTGATCGTAATGCTTTCTTGTTGCTATTGATATTGCTGATCTTGAATACAATACTGATGATTCTAATGAATCTCAACTGTTGTTATATGAACTTTTTTTAATTTTTTTTTATTACATCTGTTGATGATCTCGTATCTATTTATAGAGATCTAATGTTGTTATATTGCTAGCTATTTTGTTGCTATAACTAAGCTAATCATCATTATCCGAATCTTCGCCATGTTTATTGGCTTAGGAATTCGTGATTTATAATGATTCTACTGATGATAAAATTTGTTGATGTGACGTGGAATATCCGCTTGAATAAAACGTCTTCAATCGTCATTAATGTTGTCGATGTTCTGCCACGTTGACTTGTTGACTTGATGTTGACTTCTGAGTTAATTGGCCTTCCGCAGCTAGTCAGTCCTGTAGCAACCGTTGTTCTTGTGGTTTCGCAGGAGTTCTTGTCTTCCGCAGCAATCCCTCCTTCAGTAGCTTCACTTTGTTCTTTTCTTGTTCAGCTGAAGTTGTTTTTCCGCAGAAGATCTACGGATGTACACTCCAGTTATGTTCCCAAGAACTTCTACGGAAGAACACTTTATTCATACGTAGTTGTTCCAACACTTGGTCAATTTTCCAAATTGACAGTGTTTAATATTTCCTGCACATTCACACATATATTCTGAAATATATTATATCATAGATGAATATATGAAGTGCAAAATAAATGTTATTTAATTCATAAACACAATTATAATCAAATATATTCATATTATATCATCAAGAACAATAATTACAATTATGTTTACAAGAGTGATCTTATCATCTAAACCTGTACATGAGTTCTATCCCTAAGAGTACTCCCCCTTAGGTTTAGACTCTAGTAATCATTGGTTTAGCACTTTAAGCTCATTCACTCTCAACGAAATCTTTGCTTTGAAGTAATCAGCAGTCACTTGTTGATCTCATACTTAATCTTGATCTTCTTTCGGCTCATCCTCTTCAAAGTTTTGTATTTCAATCCCAGGACATCCTCTTCAGTGGTGAGTGTTGCAACAACACTATTGTTTGACACCACTTCCAATTCGTCCTGTTCTAAAATCCTTAACTCTGTTATTGGTTTTATTTTAGTCCCAATGAGCTTTATTTTAGACCCAATGAGCTGACCAGCTTCATACTTTCTCCTCTTATGAGCCTTGGCATGCAATTTGTCTATGACTTGGATAATATGTACATATAAGCACAAGTCATTCTGAGATTGTTGATCTTGCAGCCTTGGAAAATATTTGTCGTACAGATAGGAGGTATAGCTTGGGTGCAGCAACTTTATTTCTATTGGGTCAAAAATCCTTATACTGGCTGCTTTCTTTTGAGGATCATTCCTCAGCAGAACCAGTTCTTTATTCTTCTTAACATATCCCCTTTCAGTAATAGGGAATGTAAATTGATTGCCTTCTATTGTTATGATGGATGCACTAGCTTTGTCTTCAGCACCTATTCTCTTCAAAAATTCTTCATCAATCACTCGAGATTTGGACTGAGACTTCGTTAGTTTTCTCCTCATGTGCTTTGGATCCACCAATCTTGCCTCCTTGAGAACATCTCTCTTGAACTTGTGACTTAGTTTGGTCACAAGTCCAGAGAAGTCTCTTCCTCTTGGACTTACAGGATAATTGATGATGGGAATGTTTTGTAGTGTATGAAGGTCTTCATCTGGCAGTGCAAGAAGGTATTCTACTCGTGGAAAGTATTGCACCATGCCAGATGCCCTCTTAATAAGCGTGCAATCCCATTCCCCATCATATTTCCAAGTAGTTATTAGATGGTCCTCTGCTTCTTCAGGTCTTGTGATTAGATCAAAGAATTGTATTAATGTATGTTTTTGCTCAGTGATCTCTCTTACAGCAGTGCCTAGAGGCCAGATCTTATGTGGGACTAAATCCCTTGGCTCTCTGATCAATTTTTATTTTCCTTTATGCATGTCTTGTGCTTGAACCATAGTAGGCTCAACAGGGGTTTGTGATTGTTGTTGATATGCAGGATTAGGGGCTCCGGATCTGAATTTAACACCAGTTTCCAGCTCTACCTTCATAACATAATCCATCATTGCCCTTAATTCTCCAACAGTTCTTCCTTTAAGCTCATGTTGGCTATGATTGTGACTTTATAGCCAACAGATCATGTTGTACCTGGTCAGCTTGGATGTATCATAGTGACCCAATTATTTTCTTGTTTTCTCCATTTCCTTGAATTGTGAGAATGATTCATAATTGCACATTGGGATCATCATCCTCACTACATCAAATTCTTTTATTGTCTGTATCAGCTCAGACATATTCATCCTTTCTACCATGTCATATGGAAAACCATTATTAATTAGGTCCATGAACATGGCAGATTGGGGTCTTTCCTCTAGGATGTCTCTTGTTGACAGCAGGTCTTGTTGTTTGCTCTCATCAAATTCTTCTTTAGTTAGCTTTTCCCATTCAGGGTCACTTTCTTTTACTTGTTGTTTCAATGGAGTTTGATAGTCAGGAGAATCTATTTTTGATCTTCTTTGATTATTCTCCAGACGTATCAGCTAACTTCCCTAAATACTTCCTTTTTCTGCTGTAGGTGATCATTGCTGTTTCATATTTAGTCTATTCAGCCTCAGTCAATTTCTTCTTTAAACTTTCAATCTCATTATCGTTTAGCCTCAGACTTGCAGCTTGCTCATCTACCAGATTGTTTAAAGCATCTATTACTTCGTTGTTCATTACTTCATCTTCCCTCATCCTTTTTACTCTGCTCTCCAGGCTTCTAATGGCTTCAACTTTCTCAATTAACTCCTTTTTCATCCTTCTCAGCTTTTCCATCCTCTTGTTACTCTTCATTACAAGGTTGTTGTACTGCACCACCAAGTAGCATTTGCTTACATTAATATCTTCTTCTTCCAAGTCATCTTCTTTGTAGGCAATTACATCAGTGTAAGCACCCTCATCCTGTGCAACTTCCTCACCTACATCTGCTGCTTCACTATAGATTTCTTCAATTTCTCCATCATTCACAACCTCAACTTCTTTCTCATCAAGATTAAGCTCTTCTGTTTGAGTTGGGCTGACAATGTGTTCAGTAGGAGTGGGAGAGATGATTGGTTCAGTTAGAGGAAGAGATATGGGCTCTGTGGCATCAGTATTAATTGATGTGATGGAATTTGATAAGTGTAGGAGTGAAGGTTCAGTGTCATCCTGACCAACTACTTCAGTTGAGGCAGTATTGATTGAAGTTGGTGATTGGCCAAGGGAGATGGGTTCAGTGTTCTCACTTGAAGATGTCAAGTGGATGGGTGATGGTGGTAGCTGTGATTCTTGTTGGGGTGATTTGGGTGAGGTATGTGGTGGTGTTTGAGGCTATGAGTGAGTAGCAGATGGCGCTGATGAGCTAGCAGTTGGTTGCTCTTCGTCCCACAGCAGCTCCTGAGGAATGTCCTCATGTTCATCCAATACATGAGTGAACATGTCCACACCGCCTCCTTCATATTGCCCTTTCAGTTTATTGAGCAAGGATCTTCCTAGATGTGTTTGTACTAGAATATCTCCCTCTCTTTCCACGCCCAGCAGTTGATCACTAATGATGAGCTGAATGAATCATGGGAACATAAACATCTTATTCTCTTTTTGCACTCCTATGTGGTCACGTAGGCAATTAAGGATGTACTTGGCGTAGTTGTACTTCCTTCCTTCAAATATGCCGATGATTCCGGAAGATATGTGCCTTGAGAATCTATCTAAACCAGATTTCCGGTTGGATAGGCACTTGAGGTACGTGTGACATAAAAATCGATAGGGCTTGCATAATCTTCCCTTCTTGATCTCTACGTGCTCGTAGTCACCATCATACCCCATAAGGGCAAACACTTTCTGAATGTATTCATGATCAAATACATCAGGATGCCCTGCTTCTTCATCTCCTAATTCTAATACTCTGCGTATTGTTCCTTCGTCTATCCAGAGGGGTAGATTCCCAATGAAATCGGTGATAACAGATCCTTCTCCCAAATTTCCTACTTATGCAGAGCTCCAAAAGTCGATCATGTGAGATTGAAAGATGAGGGGGTCTGCTATTAGTGCGTAATGGAGTCGTGTTCTCCTCAGGTATTGTATAATGACCGTGCACTCGTCATCCACATCTGGGTTCAAGAAAGCACACACATTGTGGTCCTTTACAAATCTGTTCACCATGATAGCAGAGATTATTGGTGTTTATAGTGATTGATTTTGGTGACGTGGAAGTGGGTTTTGGATGAAAAGTTTTTAGTTCAGAGTGTGTTTTGAAAATGAATAGAAAGGCCAAAGGTCGAAGTGCCTTTATATACCTTTTCGGACAGGCTGTCTAATATGTGGGACCCATTTACAGTTTTTATCCCTCCGAGGTCATTAACTATGTCCTGATAATTTCTTTAAAAGTAGTTAAAAGCAATTAATGATCACATTATGCAAAGCATAGTTTTGTTTCTTTCATACTTTTATCTACGGAAGTGGACCCGTGCGTCTTTCGCAGAAACATCTCCGAATGAGCATATTTCACCATCTAATCTACGGAAGTTAGCTCATATCTTCCATAGTACATCTGTTTCAAAAGGAATTAATTGATCAGATTGCTACTCAGATTAAAGGAACTAATTGATCAGTTATACTCAGGTTCACAAGGTACTACTCCCCCTAAATTTGTGATTAATCATCTACGGATGAGTTTATCAAAAATTTATAAGGAAATCGCAAGATCAGTGAATATGTGTAACTGAAAATCATATGAGTCTAGTGTGCCATGTCAAGCAATTGGTTGAGAAACTAAGGATCATACTATTAATCAGACACATTCCTGCTTATGTTGGGTGAGTTAAAGGCCTACTAGATCTAGTGCAAATTGCGAATATAGTGATCCGCAGAAGTTCAATCTAGAGTGTATAGTGGGCATGTCCTGCTAGTTATCATGTTTGGTAGAATTAAAGATAAACAAGTATGAATGCATCATGCAAGGAGTGGGAAAGTCTGTTTCCCAGAATGTGATCAATTCGTCACTTTATCACACAGACCATGTTCCATAGATTATAAACTCTATCTTAAGATCTCTTTGATGTCTTATTAATGCCTTTTATGTATGCTCTTGTAATACTATGTAGTTGATCCTTTAGGATTCTTTTGAGAGCAGTTCCTTTTAGAACTTTTAATGATCAACATCAGGTCACCAGGTCTTTACTTACATAAAATAGAGGTGGCCTTTGACCCAGGTCTTTGGTCATGCAAAACAGAGGGTCATGATGCATAAAGATAGAGTTTATAAGGTGTTATAATATAGTAAGTGTGTATGGGTGATGAGTTGTATACTTTCTTATGAGACTTACTTGTCAACTCCTCACAGTGACTTGTCCATACTAAGTCATCTTGGCTTTATGTTAAGCATGACATAACTTATATTCCACACAGGATGAACCTATTCACATATTCAACACATCAGATCAGTAGTTATTTGGTTGGGTGCAGGCAGGATATATGTCATGTTTATAGCATACTATCATATCCTTAGATTATCAAAATCCTTACACATAAGTTTATGTTGTATCCCCATATGAGCATAGTTAATGAGCCTATATACTTGATGTTAATGTTTTGAACTTATTCTAAGTTGATCATGCCTAATGATTTAGTTAAGAACTTAAATCTTTCTGAATCAAAGGCCTTAGTGAATAAGTTAGCAAGTTGATTTGTTGTATCCACTTTGGTCAACTTAATTAGTCCCTTTTCTGAGCAATTTCTTAGAAAGTGGTATCTGATTTCTATATGCTTAGTTTTACTATGTTGGACTGGATTAGCAGTAATAAACATAGCAGATGAGTTGTCTATATATATTGGTGTATGGAGAAAATTGTAACCATAATCAAGTAATTGATTTTGTAACTATAGCACCTGGGAGCAGCCTGCTGAAGCAGCTATGTATTCAGCCACTACTATGGATACTGAAATATTTGTTTGCTTTTTGCACTGCCAAGACACAAGTCTTAGACCTATGAATTGACATCCTCCTGTTGTTGACTTTCTATTGGTGTTGCATCCTTCGTAGTTACTGTCTGAATAGGAGTAAAGCTTGAAGTATCCTTCTTTGGGATACCATAGTCCAAGTGATGGTTTCCCTTTGAGGTATCTAAATATTCTCTTTACTGCATTCAAGCGGGACTCCTTGGGTTCTACTTGATACCTAGCACACACACACACAGCAAACATTATGTCAGGTCTACTAGCAGTTAAGTACATTAAGGATCCTATCATAGATCTATATAATCTTTGATCAATAGACTTCCCTGTTGGATCTGGTACAATTTTATCTATAGTAGATGCTGGTGTTTTGCATGATGTACAGTTGCAAGGTTATATTTCTTTAATGTTTGAAGGATATACTTTTCTTGATTGATGAAGTTTCTGATGAACTTGTAATCCTAAGAAGAAAGTTAATTCTCCTATTAAACTCATCTGAAACTCAGATTGCATTTAGGCTTCAAACTCTTTATAAAGTCTTTTGTTTGTTGATCCGAATATGATGTCATCAACATATATTTGTACAACTAAAAGGTCTTGGTGTTCATGTTTGAGGAAGAGTGTCTGGTCAATTGTTCCTCTCTTGTATCCATGTTTTAGAAGAAACTTTGACAGTGTTTCATACCATTTTCTTGGTGCTTGATGAAGGCCATATAAAGCTTTGTCAAGCTTGTACACCCTGTGAGGGTATCAGGATCTTCAAATCCTGGTGGTTGAGATACATAGACCTTTTAATCAATTTTACCATATAAGAAGGCACACTTTACATCCATTTGATAAACTGTGAACTTCTTATATGATGCATATGCCAAGAACACTCTAATTGCCTCAATCCTTGCAACTGGTGCAAAGACTTCATCATAGTCTATGCCTTCCTCTTGTGTGTAGCCTTGAGCAATTAGTCTTGCTTTGTTTTTTATTATTATTCCCCTATCATCTAGCTTGTTTTTGAATAACCACCTTATGCCAATAGGATATTGGCCTTCAGGGAGTTCAATTAGGTTCCACACCTTCTGTTTCCTGAACTATTGTAGTTCTTCTTGCATTGCATCAATCCAGCTGTTATCTTTTAAGGCTTTTGTGATGTTGGGTAGAACTACTTGAGATAGAAAATAGGAGAATAGACAAGTGTTTGTAGCTCCCCCTTGTCTTCTGGTAGTTCTGCTGTTGAGGTCACTATCATGTTATCAATTGGGTGATACGTATGTGTTCTAACTATTGGTACATCATTAACCTGGATGGATGAATCCAGGTTTGTGATGTTGGTTGTTGGAGATGAGGGTAGTTGTAATGGAGAGTCAACAAAATAGTTCATCTCATTTTCTGGTGCAGCTGACTGAGCTTCCGCAGGAACATGTATGTCATCCGGGGTAGTGGACATGTCTTTCGTAGCAGGTACTTGATCAGCTATGGTCTCTGTCCAAAGCATATCTATGTGTGACAATGGTGTGGGATGATTTTCTAAAGTAGGGACATCTACGGAAGTAGAGACATCTACGAAAGTAGAGGGTATTGCTGCTGATGTGCATGGAGTAAAAACATCTGAACCATCTTTGTGTGTTTGTGCTGATGTACTAGGATCATTATCACGTTGGTTTTCTGGAGTAATGACTCTTGGTGGATCAGCTGTCAATGGTACACCCATATTTAGAAGAACATAAGGGTAACATGTATTCGCAGCACCTGTCACATTAAGATAACCATAGTTAAATGAGTTAGTAAATGCATCTATATCAAATAGCCAAGATGATCCTTTCACAGACTGTGGGTATAAGGATTCATCAAAGGATACATTAGGAGTTTCTTCCACTATGTTGTCATGTGGAATATAGATTCTATATGATTTAGATGTTGATGAATAACCAACAAAGAAATCATCATAGGCCTTTTCAACAAATTTTCCTAATTGTTCTTTTGTGTTTAATACAGATACATGACACCCAAAAGCTTTAAGATATCCTATAAAAGGTTTTCTTTTAAACAGAAGTTCATAAGGTGTTTTATTATGTTCTTTGACAATCAATTCTCTGTTTTGAACAGTGCAGGCTGTGTTCACAGCTTCTGCCCAAAATATTATTGGCAAATGTGAGTCAACCAACATTGTTCTTGCTGCTTCAATGAGTGTTCTATTTCTCCTTTTAGCAACTCCATTCTGTTGTGGAGTTCTTGGGGCACTAAATTGCCTAGCTATGCCTTTATCCTTGCAAAATGAATCTAATACATAATTAACAAATTCAGTTCCATTATCACTTCTCAGTATCTTGATTCTTAGATCAAGTTGATTTTCTATCTTAGTGATGAACTCCATTAAAATTTCTGATGTTTCACTTTTATGTTTTAAGAAAAATACCCAAGTAAATATAGTGAAATCATCAACAATCACCAAACAGTACTGCCTTTTGCCAATGCTTAACACATTGGTTGGACCAAAAAGATCCATGTGCAGTAACTTTAGTTGTGTTGTGTTTGTGTTAATTGTTTTTGAGTTATATGATACTTTATGTTGTTTGCCTTTATAGCATGATAAATAGTGAGTAGAACAATAAAATTATTTCTTTGGAACACCAATGACTAAGTCATTTTTCAACAATTTATTCATGTTCTTCATATTGGAGTGAGCCATCCTTCTGTGCCAGAGTTGTGCTTCATCTTCTGATGATTTAGAGATCAGACATGTTTCTTTGCTTGTCAGTGCAGTGTTGTTCATATCCAGCACATAGGTGTTACCTTTTCTTGGTGCTTTAAGAAGGATCCAGTCTTCTGGAATTCTAAAACCTGGATTAAGAATGTAGCAATCAGAGTTATCAAAGAAAGTAGTATAGTGTTGGTCACATATTTGTGATACACTAAGTAAGTTAAACTGTAAGTTTTCACCAAAGTTAACTTTTTCAAACTTTAAAACTCCATTTGTTACCATTCCTTCACCAGTAATTTTACCTCCCTTCTTATCCCTACCAAATGCAACATATGAAGCATTCTTATGTTTGAAATCCTGCAAGAGGGTGCAGTCTCCTGTCATATGTTTGGAACAGCCACTATCAACATACCACTTGTTGTCAGCCCTCCTTGGATGTTCCTGTACAAAAATGAACATAGTTAGACTTAGGAAGCCAAGCCTTGCTGGTCTTGGGCTTGACATTGTTATCTAATATATCAACATTCTTATGAGTAAGACTTGAAGATTTTAGATTAACTTTAACGTCAATTAATTCATTATGTTTAGTTTTGGGTGAGGATGGATTGGTTGATGAGGTTGAGGTGATGTCTTCTTGATTCATACTAACTTGGTTAGTCATTTTTGTTTGAGACTTCTTCTTTGATGTGGATGATAAGGAATTGCCAGAAAATGTTTCTTCATCCTTTGCTTTGGACTTAGGCACATCATTGCCTTTGTCAAAGTGATCAAAGAAGTTGTTTTCTTCCTCAAGTGCTACCTTTTTGTGTGGTGCATTCTTTTGTACATGTGATTTCTCCTTCTTCTTTAACTTCACCTCAGCAACTTTGTTGTTTTTCTTAGTAACTTTCTGTTTTTGTTGTTGTTTCTTTTGGTGTGAATCTTTATCATCTTCAGAAGATTGTGAGTCTGACTCAGAGTTATTTAATTTCTTTGTCTTGATGATCTTTGTTTTGTTCTTCTTGTTGACGTAGCATTCCTTTGTAGTATGGTTGTTTTTGTTGCATATTGCACAATATTTGTTGAAGTAACAATCTAAAGTCATGTGATTGTTCATGTTGCATATTGAGCAATAGCTGCTGAAGTAGCATTCTTCTGTGATGTGGTTGTGCATGTCACACCATTTACAGTAAACTTCATTTTCACTTTCAGATTCATTCCTTTTCTTTGCCTTCTTCTTGCTCATCAGTTTTTGCTTCTTTAATTCCTTATCAATTTTATCTGCTGATGAGTCTTTTCCTCTTCCGAACATGATATCAAAAGGTTCTTGTGTTGCATCTTTTGTGACCTTTTTCTTGGTCTGTTTTGATTTCTTCCGCGGATGATCAGCAGAAGTTATGTTCTTATCTCCTGATCCTCTTTTTGCTGACTTTTCTTTATTTAATTTATTGAATGCATGTATGCCGTCATTTAATTGTTCAATTCTTGTACGGATTGTCTTTAGCAGATTTCTTTGTTTTGGTGGATAGGGTAGTTTAAGTTCATTTGGTACCTTTGGAATTGAGTATTCTTTTAACATAGTTTTATCCTTACCCAACCCAGTATTATTAGTCTCATCCTCTTCATCTAAGTCATCACAGTTGTCATAATCAAATTCTGACAATTCTGATTCTAATTCAGATGAATTAGATTCAGATGACTCATACAAATCATGTCTATCTGATATCTCATGTTTGTTACTGGATACAAAGTGATTAGTTAAACTGTTGGTCATTAAATCAGGTAAAGGAATGTAATTGTTGTTCACTGATGGTGCAACTGCATGAAATCCCAATCCTGATTTGTTCTTAAACTCAATATGAGAGTTTAACAATTTCTCATATTGTTCTGATGACAATTGGAATTTTTGCAGTTTCACCTTAGTAGATGCATGCTCTGACATAGATTTGGTTAAAGATGTAGTCAGATGCTTAACTTGTGCTTTTAGATTGTAATTTTCAGACACAAGTTTATCTAAATCCTTTTGTAAAGAATTAATTTTAACTTGATAAAGTTTGTGTTCTCTTACATGAGATTCAATTAGAAGTAAGGTTTATTTTACTTTATCAGCCAATTGTTGAGCATGAGATCTATATCTTTCTACTTCATCTATGCAAGTGGGAGAGCACAACCTTTGTCTTACCTCAGTGGCCATTGGAGGCACTTTGTTTTCCATGTTGGCCATTAAAGCTTGATTTTCAGCAAGCACTTCCTTCTCATACATGCTCCAATCACAAGTACCATCCTGGAAAATAATCAAACTAGTTTCTTTAGTGTTAGAGGTACCTGTTGTATTGTTTGGTGGGGATGCATTGGTTAATTGGCCTTCCGCAGCTAGTCAGTCCTGTAGCAACCGTTGTTCTTGTTGTTTCGCAGGAGTTCTTGTCTTCCGCAGCAATCCCTCCTTCAGTAGCTTCACTTTGTTCTTTTCTTGTTCAGCTGAAGTTGTTTTTCCGCAGAAGATCTACGGATGTACACTCCAGTTATGTTCCCGAGAACATCTACGGAAGAACACTTTATTCATACGCAGTTGTTCCAACACTTGGTCAATTTTCCAAATTGACGGTGTTTAATGTTTCCTGCACATTCACACATATATTTTGAAATATATTATATCATAGATGAATATATGAAGTGCAAAATAAATGTTATTTAATTCATAAACTCAATTATAATCAAATATATTCTTATTATATCATCAAGAACAATAATTACAATTATGATTACAAGAGTGATCTTATCATCTAAACCTATACATGAGTTCTATCCCTAATAGAAGATATCTCAGAATTTCTTTCGAAGGTAAATTTGGCAAAAGTAGTTATTAGTTTTGAAGACATAATTTATTCTGGACACAACTTGATGTCTTCCAAAAGAAAACATATCTTAAATTCTCAAAATTCTAAAGAATATCATTTTTGAAAATTTTCTTTCAAAATAAACTGGGCTTATATAGGTGATAATATAGACGACTTAAGACACACATGTTTCAGAAAATAACCTTGAATTTAGTTTAACAAAAATCTACTCAAAGTTAATCATCCCAATAGCTGATAAAAGATACTTAAATCTTTGTTCATCAAAAGCTTTTGTGAATAGATTAGCATATTGTTCATTTGTGTTAACTTTGACTAGTTTTATCAATCCTTTTTCAAAATTATCTCTAATCAAATGATACCTAATGTTGATGTGCTTTTTCTTTGAATGCTGCATAGGAGTCTATGTGATAGAGATAGCATTGTTGTTGTCTATATGAATGGGAGTCTCTTTGAAGTTGAATCCATAGTCTAACATCTGATTCTAAATCCAAAGCACTTGAGCACAAAAGCTTACAGCAGCAATGTATTTAGCTTCATCAGTTGAAGCAGACACACAGGATTGTTTCTTGCATTGCCATGAGACTATCCTTCCCCAAGAAATGGAAATCCACCTGATATAGACTTTGCAATCATGTTGCAGCTACCATAGTCACTATCTGTATAGGCATACAGATTGAAGTCAGAATTCTATGGATACCAAAAGCCCAGTTTAGGAGCACCTTTGAGATATCTAAGAATCCTTTTGACAGCAACCAAGTATGACATCTTGGGGTTGGCTTCGAAAGTTTTGTAGACTGGACCTTCGGAAGCTTTTGCATCCAGTGTAGCAGATTGTAGTACTTCGGAAGCATTCCTTTCTTTCGAGACTAAATTTTCTTTCGAAGGTAAGTTTTCACTTATCTTCTTCTTCACATTGAAGCTTCCGAAAGGAAGAGATTTTCCTTCCGAAGCTATCTTCTTATTCTTCTCAGAAGTTTTCTTCTTTGTCATGCGGATAGTACTTTTGGGATTGTAGATGCAATCCTTAGCAAAGTGAGAAGTACTTCCACACATGACCATTCAGTTTGCATACTTATGAGAGTCTTCTCTGAGTAGGATGCTAAGCTTGATCTCTTTCTACTTCCTTCTTCATTTTCACAAATGATGTAGCAGGCTTCTTAGGGTGAAGCTTGCTCTTGGAACTAGATGGTTTAGGCTGTGCTGCAGTGGTGCATATTTGATCAGCCTTCTTCTCTTAACCATGATGATTTGGACTTGAATTAGGAATCCTGGTACTAGAGTCCATGGTTGAGTCTTCAGTCTTCACCACTTCAAATCTAGCAAAGATAAAAACTTGCTTTTGCTTGGAGTTGAAGGTGGTATTGATCTCTTGGCCTTTATTTGATTTTCTTCTGGCTGCCCTGATCAAGTTCTTCCTAGCAGACTTGGTCTTCCATGGTTCTTTCTTCTCTCCAGAATAACAATAAACCTTCTTAGGATGATCTTCTTCACTCACTTCAGATCTACCCTTCATTTCTCCTCTTCATCTTCATCTTCTTCTTGGATGGGGTCTATGAGGGGCTGCTCATCTTGACAAGTTCCACACCTTGGAGGTCTTATAGATAGGAATGTGTATGGAGGAGCTATCTCACTTGATCCCAATCCCTGCCTGTTCTGATAAAAAATCTTTGCATGCATGGATGAAGATATGTTGTTCTTGAAGGTTTCCTCTTCAAGAAGACACTTTTCTGCCTTGGCCTTGCTGATCACAAGCTCAGCCTGACATTCAGTTAACTTGGTAATGAGATCATTGATTTGAGTCCTATAATTTGTGTGCTCATGCTTAAGAGTTGAAATTGTTTTCTCTAAATCTTATATTGTAAGTTTATACTCATTTTTAGCTCTTTTGAAATCAGCTTTTAAAATGTTCAAGGACTCAAGGTCAGATTTCACTTCCAAGTTGTAGGACCTATACATATTTACTTTAGCAATGCATTCAGGAGTACAAAGATGTTCTAATACCTCAAGCTGATATGGAAACCGATACCAAGACAAAGTATCCACTAATCACTCCTGATGACTTTGATACTTGATGCCAACATATGGAAGAGTTCATCAAGTCCCAAGATAGCAGGATGTGGAGATCTATTATTGAAGGACCTCACATCCCTAGCACCTCTTCAGCCACTACTGGAGGGGGGATGATTCTAAAGCAAATGGCTGACTACTCTGAAGAAGACTGAAGAAAATAGATATAAATCAGAAAGCCATGACCGCTATCCAAACTGCTCCTCCAAACTCCATTTACAGAGGTTTCAAAAAGTGCAAAATAGGTAAGAAGCTCTGGGATGCACTAAAGCTCATGTATGAGGGGTCTGAGGAAGCCAAGGAAAACAAGAAAGACATTATGAAGTAGCGGTTTGAGAACTTGACCTAAAAGACAGGTGAAACCATGACTCAACAATACTTCAGGTATGTTGAAATTGTGGATACTCTAATTGATGTTGGAGTCAAGCTTGAGAATAGGGACATAGTGAGGAAGTTCATGTTCTCTCTTCTCGGACAATGGCCTGACTACTATGTGGCCATCAAGAGAACTGAGAACCTCTTTACTCTTACTCTCACAGAGCTGTATGGTATCCTTAGTGGTTACCAGATGGAGATGAACCTGCAAACTCCATCAAGCAGCTCTTCCAACAATCAGCAGAGCTCAACCTTTCATGTGGTTGAAAGGGATTGCAAAGAACCACAGCATCATCTCATCTGCTTCCCTGATAACTTACAAAAGGGTCCTTTCATCACCTTCCCTGAGACACTAAGGTAGAGCTACATCCAATGAAGCCCATTCCAAGGGACAAGCTCTACTCAAGCCTTTATGTCTACTGATGAAAGTTATGGAAACGTTCTCTTCACTCGTAAAGACTTGGATTGCATCTATCCAGATGACCTGGAGTACATGAAAATAGTCCAGCAGACGGCTCTCCTCACTCATAGAGCCAAGAAGTTCTACAAGAGAATAGGAAGGAAGTTTCCAAGCAATATGGCCAGTGGAAAGTTTGGCCTGGATAAAAGCAAGGTGAAGTGTTACAACTGTAATCAAATGGGACACTTTGTTAGAGAGTGCAAGGAACCAAGGACAAATGGTGGCCAAGCACAATCCAATCCAAACTACACTGATGCAGCTCCTAGAACTAAGAAGCCAAGCCAATCTAAACAACATGTTGTTGTTGCTGTTGAAGAAGGAGGCTTTGACTGGAGTTTTGGTGTAGAAGATGCTTCTCCAAACCAAGCACTGATGGCTGATCATGCAGAAGCCAAGGTATTAGAACATCTTTGTACTCCTGAATGCATTACGAAAGTTAATATGTATAGGTCCAACAACTTGGAAGTTAGATCTGACCTTGACTCCTTAAATATTTTAGAAGCTGATTTTAAAAGAGCAGAAAATGATTATAAACATAGAATTGAAGATTTAGAGAAAACCATTTCTACTCTTAAGCATGAGCATACAAACTACAGGACTCAAATCAAAAATCTCATAACCAAGTTAACTGAATTCCAGGCTGAGCTTGTGATCAGCAAGCCAAGGCAGAAAAATGTGTTCTTGAAGAGGAAACCTTCAAGATCGTAATATCCTCATCCTTGTATGCAAACACTTGTTACCAAAATCGGCAGGGATTAGGATCAAGTGAGATAACTCCTCCACACACACTCCTATCTATTAGATCTCCAAGGTGTGGAACTTGTCAAGATGAGTTGCCTCCTATTGATCCTATCTAAGAGAAGGATGAAGATGTAGAGGAGATAGTGAAGGATAAGCCTAAGGTGAGTGACAAGGGTTATCCTACGAAGGGACCCTATTCTTTTGGAGAGAAGAAAGAACCAGGCATGACCAAGTTTGAAAGGAATAACTTGATAAGGGTAGCCAAAAGAAAGTCAAAGAAAGCCCAAGAGCTCAAGGCCACCTTCAACTCCAAGCAAAAGCAAGTTTTCATTTCTGCTGGATTTGAAGTGGTAAAAACTGAAGACTCAACAATGGACTCTAGTACCAGGAGTCCTAGTTCATGTCCAAATCATCCTAGTCAAGAGAAGAAGGCTGATAAAATGTGCACCAATATTGTACAACCTGAACCATCCAATTCTAAGAACAATCCTCATCCTAAGAAGCATGCTACATCATTTGAGAAGATAAAGAAGAAAGTGGAAAGTGATCAATTTTAGCCTTCCACTCAAAGAAGACTCTCAAAAGCATGCCAATTGAATGCATCATGTGTGGTAGTACTTCTCACTTTGCCAAAGATTGCATCTACAATTCCAAAAGTACTACCCACATGATCAAGAAGAAAACTTATGAGAAAAAGAAGAAGAAGATAGTTTCAAAAGGAAAATCTCTTCCTTTTGGAAGCTCCAAAGTGAAGAAAAAGATAAGTGAAAACTTACCTTCGGAAGAAAATTTGGTCTCTGAAGAAAAGAATGCTTATGAAGCATTGAAGTGTACTGTAGTGGATGCAAAAGCTTCCAAAGGTTCAGTCTCCAAAACTTCTGTAGTTTTAAAAGCCAAGTCTAATCTTCCAAGGATGGTGTGGAAGATGAAGGAAGGCCATGTGACTGAAGTTTCTTCATCAAAAACAGTCAAGGATCCTCAAAGCTTACATATAGGATCAATAACTATTGAACTATCACCAGTTCACTTTGACAAGCCCAAGACCAATAAGGCTTGGGTTTTCGAATGTAACTAACCATCTCTTTATGTGCAGGAACAGCTAAAGACCAAAGGAAATGTATGGATCATTAACAGTGGCTATTCCAAGCACATGAAAGGCAATGGCTCTTTGCTACAAATTTTGAGAAAATTGATGGAGGGCCAGTTGCTTTTGGAGGAGAATCAGGTGGTTACATTACTGGAAGTGGCAGGGTCACAAATGGTAAGCTCATCATTGAGAAGGTAAATTTTGTTAAGGAGTTTGGGTACAATCTCTTGAGTTTGTCCCAATTTTGTGATCAGAGACATACCATGCTCTTTACTAAGCATGAGTGCATTATTCTCAAGCCCGAGGTGGTCATTCCTCAAGAGCATATCCTGCTTAGAGTCCCAGGAAAGGGAACATGTACAAGATGGATTTGCAGGAGACATCCCCTTCAGGAGAAGTTTCTTGCTTTCTATCTAAAGCCAATAGTGATGAGTCTTTCCTCTAGCATAAAAGAATGTGCCATGTAAATATTAAGAACATGAATAAATTAATTAAGAATGATGTAGTAACTAGAACGCCAAAGAAAGTTTACAAGTGACGATTATTGTGTTGCATGCCTGAAAGAGAAACAACACAAAGTGTCCTACAAGCCAAAGGAAATGAACTCCATCACTACTCCCCTACACTTATTACATATGGATCTCTTTGGCCCCACTGGTGTAATGAGTCTAGGAAGAATTTGATATTGTTTGGTGATCACAGATGACTTCACAAGATATACTTGGGTCTTCTTTCATAGAACTAAGGATGAGACCCCTAAGATCTTAAAGAGTTTCATTTTGAAAATTAAGAATCAATGTGATCAGGTCAAATCATAAGATGTGATCAAGGAACTGAATTCAAGAACTAGATCCTTGATACATTTTGTGATAAGAAGGGTATTACAAGACAATACAGTGTTCCCAGGACTCCTTAGCAAAATGATGTTGCTAAGAGGAGAACCATGACACTTATTAAAGCTAGAAGAACCATGTTATTTGATTCTAAACTGCCCATCACCTTCTGGGTAGAAGCAGTCAACACTGCCTGCTATGGGTAGGATAGAGTTTTAGTAATCAAGACTCATGGTAAGACCCTTTATAAACTATGGCACAAAAGGAGACCTTTCATTAGTTTCCTCAGAACATTTGGATGTCCTTGCACCATCTTGAATACCAAGGATCAAATAGCCAAATTTACTGAGAAATCAGATGATGGACATTTTATTGGATACTCTTCCCAAGCTAAGGCTTATAGAGTATACAATCTCAGAACTAGAGTAGTTGAGGAGTCAGCCAATGTGGCCTTCAATGAGAATACACCCAGTGTGAAAGGTTCTGGTCCTGATTGGTTGTTTGATCTTGATTAAGTTACCAACTATTTTAACAAATCTTATGAAGATGTTTCAGGATCAACAGGTAGCTTATGAATAGGAGATTTTGATCCAAGATTTAAGCTGAGAAGACCAAGTGTTCAAATTACTTAAGCTCCAGTGGTAACTAGCCCTATAGTTAGAAATCCTGTCATCACAACCATTACAAATTCTTCAACTGATACATCTAAGGTGCCTATAAATTACAGTATAGAGGCACAGAACTCAAATGAAGGAATTTCTAATGTAGGAGGAGACGGAGTTGGTGATATTGATTAAGAATTTATTGATGCTGATAACCACTCCAAGGAAGACAACATCAATAATGTAACATACTCATTGGATCAAGTTTCTCTTGATAAATGTGTTAATGTAGTGGATGACACTCAATCACCAGATTTGAATTTTACTAATTTAGATCTATCCAACCAACTTGCTGTGATTTTTCAATTGAGAATCCACAAGTCACATCCCACCACAAATATCATTGAAATGTTAAGATAGGGGTGAGAACAAGAGGACAAACCCATGACAGAAATGTTTGTCTTCATTCTTGTTTCTTGCCCCAGATTGAGCCTAAGAAGATTGATGAGGCTCTGAAGGATGAAAGTTGGGTTAAAGTAATGCAAGAGGAGCTACTTTAATTCAAGAGACAAAAGGTCTAGAACTTATGTCCTTTTGCTCAGTGAAAGACTACTATAGGTACCTAGTGGTTATTCTAGAATAAGAAAGATGATAGAAGACTTGTCATCAAGAAAAAGGCAAGACTAGTTGTTTAAGGGTACACAAAAGAAGAAGTGATTGACTAGATAGATCTTTTTACCCCTGTAGCAAGACTTGAGGTTGTTAGGATATTCCATGCCTTTGCTGCATTCAAGGATTTCAAGGTCTACCAACTTGATGTCAAGTGTGCTTTCTTATTTGGGGTGATTGATAAGGATGTGTATGTCAAACAACCACCTAGCTTTGCAGATCCAGATCATCCTAATTATGTATGCAAGCTCGATAAAGCTCTCTATGGGTTATATCAAGCTCCAAGGAAGTGGTATGAGACACTATCATAGTATCTCTGTCAGCATGGATACAAGAGGGGTACTATTGATGGAACACTCTTTATCAAATAAACAAGAAATGACTTCATGCTGGTTTAAGATTATGTAGATGACATTATTTTTGGGTCAACTAATCTGAAGCTCTGTGAAGACTTTAAGAAGCTGATGAAGAAACGATTTGAAATGAGTGCCATAGGGGAACTCAATTTCTTTCTAGGAATTCAAATGAAGCAGGTTGACAATGGCATCTTCATAAGTCAGTCAAAGTATGTACAAGACATACTTACAAGATTCAACATGAGTGAGTGTAAGGTTGCTAAGACACCCATAGACAGAAACCACTCCCTAGGACCTGATCTTGAGGGGGAGTGTGTTGACAAACATCTATACAAGGCTATTATTGGGTCTCTTATATATCTCATAGCTAGCAGGCCTGATTGTCACAACCCGCCGAACGGGGTCCGGCTGTGACTAACTTATATTAACACAATGCAGCGGAAAGTAAACATAACTTATTCAATTGTCAACCAATCGTCCACATTAATAGTACCAATACTAGTCAAGTGTTTTCTAAATCCTAATTACATTATGCTAATCAAATGTCCCAAATGATTTTATCTAGAGATGGGGTGATGGCTAATCTCCAATGTCTGGCTAAGTCAACTCCTATCCATGTTCATTTGGCCAAATCATTCTTCTCCTGAAATACACACCCAAAATACGTCAATATAATGTTGGTGAGCTCATAAGTTTAGGACACAAGCCTCAACATAATTCATAAAATAAGACAACAGAAGTCATGGTGCACAAGAGAAAGTATCACAATCAAACCTGATTTCAGCAGTTGAATCAGAATTAGTTTCCATCGACTTCAACCTTTCAATCATCTCGGTTTTGTAATCAAGTATGCTTGTCGCAGAAGAGATAAGAGCTATATTTAGTCTGTTAGTTTGAGATGGAAACACAGCTTGATGAAATTCTCTTTTCTTGATATCCAGCTCAGCAGATTTCCGCTTGTTAATCACATCTATCAACTCGTAATCCAGAAAAATTCTTTCTTTCTTAAGCATTTTAACCTGAGAATTCCACTCGGGTGGAGGAGATTTAAGAAGCTGTTGAACTTGTTCATAGTTGGTGAGTTGTGGGTCATGCTTCTTCAGATTATTTGCCACAGATATAAATCGATCAATGAAATCTGACAGCTTTTCATTTTCATACCTACAAAACAATCAAACCGACTTTGTGCCATTATGGCGTTGTCTGATTCGAGATAGTCAGAAAACGACATTTTCATTTAAAATACTAAATTCACTTTAACACCCAAAACTAAAAATATTTTTCCAAAAAATTAATGAATAATATTCTCCCCCCTGGAAAAATACTTTTAATGTCAACTAAATGGTTTCTAAAATATTGAATTCACTTTAATACCCAAAACTAAATATTTTTTATTTATTTTTTTTTAATACAAACATTTCAAAAAACTTCGGTGGCAAAAGGTATGATGTGATGAAACCACATGTAAGCATAAGCTAACCTCAAACCTCTAATTGAATCAACAAATGCACTCAACAAGTACACCTATTCTCATATGCTCGTGTATATGAATAATGGCCTTTTAAGTCACAATCATCCAATTCCCCCAATTCTCAAGCCCTAAAACACTCAAACCCACAAAATCCCCAAACCCTTTGATAATCTTGGTTGAACCTCACTGGTAGTGATGATTATGATGTCTATAACATCTCATCCCCATTTCAAATTCATTTTCTCCATCTCACAAAACCCCCATCAATCATCCCCACTTCAATCGCATTTTGAATCATCTTCTTTGATGATCTTTAAGTCCTCAAGAACAAGAAGAATTCAGAAGCCTCATCCTTTGTCTTCTTTCATTTTGGTGAACTCGAAATTACGCTCTTCTTCTACCTTTCTTCTTTGTTTTGGTTCGATTTTGATGGTAGTTGATTTGGTGGTGAGGATGTCGGGTGAAGGTGGAGGGTTGGTGTTGATATGGTGATGACGGGTGTAGGCTACGGTGGTAGGGTGTTGTGGCTGGTGGTGAGGTCAAGTGGGAGGGTGGAACGGGTGTAAGCTATGAAGGGGGGGGTCAACGGGTGTGGTATCGATCGAGGGAGGGGTCAGTCGAGGGAGGGGCGGCGACCGCGACGCTGGTGATGAAGGTGGATTTGAGGAGGGATTGTGGGGTGGGGTTTGTGGGTTTTGTTGTCTGGTGTTTATTGATTGAGAAATTAGGGTTCCGGCGTGATGCTCTGATGGGTGTTAATGTTGAAAAGGGTGATGATTTGGGGAAGGTGATGGATGTAGGGCGACGATGGTGGCGTCAGTGGTGGTGGGTGGTGGATAATGGGTGGTGGTCATGTCGATCGAGTGTGAAGGTAGGTGTGGTTGTTGTTGGTTGTGGCGGTAGAAACCGGTGGTTGATGATCAGTGATGGTGGGTTAGGCGATAGTGGTATGGTGGTGCTCGACTACAAAGACAGCAGTGGTCAAGGGGGGCTATTACAGTGGTACGATGGTGGTGTTGGTCAGTCGAGGGATGGGTGTGTGGGTGGAAAACACTTAGTTTCGCTGGGAAATTTCGCTAGAAACTTCTCCGGAAAACGCAAGTTCGCCAGAAACTTCGCCGGAAAACGCAAGTTCACCGGCAAGTTCGCCGGAGTATCAATAGGTTCGCTGGAAAACAATAAGTTCGCCGGATAAAGAACATTCGTTCAAAATGGCTGTTAAAATCTTCCAAATATGATATAAACTCGTCGTATGAAGATTTGAAGGTTCTTCAAAGGCTGCCAAGAACACCAAGAACACACACAATGTGTGTGTGAGAGAAACACTTTAAACTTCAAATTTCTTTTCAATTTCTTGTAGAAATCGATTTGTAGATGTAAAATATGATATCAAATATTGTAATTCTGCTCTAAAATGATGTAGATCTGATCAAAATCAGTAAGATTGATGAACACAAAACTCAGATCTAGTTTCTCTCTCTAAGACCCCATTTTCTCTCTCTAAAATACTTCAAGATTAGTAACAAAATCTTCAAACCAGCAATAGAAATTGATTCAAGTTGGCTCTGATACCAAATTGTTAGTCCCAAGAGCACTTGAATCATCAAATTGCAATGAAGATTTGGATCAAAATGATAAAATATGAAGAACTTGGATGAACACTCAAGAACATCAATAAAAAACCCCATTTGATCCATATTGATTTGCATAAGATGTTTGTTACATGGAAACCCTCAAATCTAGCTCATACAAGCTTAACAACACTCTAATGACTCAAGATATTTATAGTCTAATGACAATTAGACTTAATGACATTTAGCACCCTAAACTATGAATAAAGCATGACAATTATGAAATTACAATTAAAACACAAACTAGACTAATAAAGATTAAATGTATATTTTGTTGACAACAAAATATATATATATTAACTGTAAGACCCGTGTTCTTCGTATTCTCACTACTAATCTTCGTCCCGAACGCGTCATCTTGACTGTTTTGTTGACTTTGACCGTCGACGTTGACTTTTGTTGACTTTGACTGTGTTGATAATATTATACTATCTTTCAGACCCAACATTAGTATAAAGTATCTCAAGTACTTGTATTTAGAATTAAGCTTTATAACACTTGTAAGAACTAGAGAGCAATATAAACATTCTTGAAAACCGTATTTTCTTGTTCTTGTTCTTGTTCTTGTTCGTATTCTTGTTCTTTTACTTGTGTTCATTGTTTCGTCATCTAAATTGGTTCCCTATTTGATCTGCTAAGTGTTCTAACTCTCTCCACCTTGCGAAACTATTGCATTGACCACCCTTCAACGGTCCTGCACAATCCAAGTCTTAAAGAGTGAAGAGAAAGTTGCCATAACTTTTATCAGCAGACACAAAGGCTTGAGCAGAGCTTGTCTCTTGGAATGGGCTTTTTTGGTTGTAGCTCTCCCTTGATGTCTTAGGGAAGGTGATGAAAGGGCCCTTTTATGAGTTGTCAGGGAAGCAGATGAGATGATGCTATGGTTCTCTGTTGTCCTTTTCAACCATATGGAGGGCTGAACTCTGTTGATTACTGGAAGAGCTGCTTAATGGATTTTGCATGTTTATCTCCATCTGGTAGCCGCTAAGGATACGATATAGCTCTGTGAGAGTAAGTGTAGAGAGGTTCTCATTTCTCTTGATGGCCACACAGTAGTTAGTCCGTTTTCTAGAAGAGAGAACATGAACTTTCTTACTATGTCCCTATTCTCAAGCTTGACTCCAACATCCATGAGAGTGTCCATAATCTCAACATACCTGAAGTATTGTTGAGTCATGGATTCACCTATCTTGTAGGTGAAGTTCTCAAACTACTGCTTCATGAGGTCCTTTTTGTTTTCTTTAGCCTCATCAAACCCCTCATACATGAACTTTAGTGCATCCCAGAGTTGCTTAGTATTTTTGCACTTCTTGAAGCCTCTCTATATAGAGTTGGGAAGAGCAATTTGAAGAGCGGCCATTTCCTTCTGATCTATGTCTATTTCATCCAATCTTGCTCAGAATACTCAGCCATTTCCTTTGGAATCATCCCACCTCTAATAGTGGTTGAAGAGGTACTTGGGATGTGAGGTCCTTCAACAACAGATCTCCACATCCTACTAACTTTAGATTTGATGAACCCTTCCATATGTTGGCACCAAGTATCAAAGTCATTCGGAGTGATCAGTTGAGACTTTGTCGTGGTACCAGTTTCCATATCAGCCTCTAAGAGAGCTATCATTTGAGTTGTTAAGTGTTTTGTGAAACTAAAGAGATCTAAGATGGTGAGATCTTATAATCAAGAGCTTGAAATGCTCTGATACTAATTGCAAGACTGGTGAAGGGAGGTCAATGCAATAGTTTCACAAAGTTAGGAGAGCGTTAGAACACTTAACAGATCAAATAGGGAATTGGTTTATGATGAAACAAAGAACACAAGTAAAGAACAAAACAAGAACAAGAACACACTAGTATGCTTTTCAAGAATGTTGTATATTGCTCTCAAGTTCTTACAAAGAGTTACAAAGCTTAAAATTTAAATGACAAGTACTAGAGACACTTTATACTACATCCTACAGCCGGCCATACTTTAAGGGCCAACTGGAAACACTAATCTAGACAACAAGATCAATGTAGAATCAAAAGGCAGGTTGCCTTTTGACTGGTGACTATGACATACCATAGCTCACATCCTAATATATTACAAAAAGGATAAAAGTATAAGAGTAGAAAGTTACAAACACAAGAGCTTAATCTACAGTTTGACAAAAGTATGACCTTTTCACCAACTCATATAAGTTGGTGATTCTTCAGAGGTGGCGGCGGAAAGTAGTTCAGCTTTTGTCAAAAGGTGATTCAGAAAAAGCATGTCTTCTCTGTCTTCGGAAGAAATCAGGCTTTGGCTTTGGAAGACTTTGTCTTTGTAGCTTTGAAGACTTCATCTTTGGCTTTGGAAGATTTGGTCTTTTAGCTTCTAAAGATTTGATACTTAGCATAATTCACTGAGTTATATCAAATCTTCCAAAGTTACTTCCTAGTACTTCCAATGTGTATGCTGAGAGCTCTTTGGTGAGGCATCAGCCTCTAAGTGTGTGTAGGACTGTTTAGGGGATGGTCAATACAATCAGTCTCATAATGAGGAGAGTGTTAAAACGCTTAACAGATCAAATGGGGAACCGGATTTATGTAAATGATACTAAGAACACAAGTAAATGAGACAGAACTAAGAACAAGAACAGACGAATATGGTTTTCAAAAATGTTGTATATTGCTCTCAAGTTCTTTTACAAGTGTTACAAAGCATAAAAAGAAATACAAGGACCTGAGATACTTTAAACTACATCCTATAGACAGTCATACTTCAAAGGCTAGCAGGAAACATTAATCTAGACAACAAGATCAATGTAAAGTTAAAAGGCAGATTGCCTTTTGACTAGTGACTATGACATGCCATAGCTCACATCCTAATATATTATAAAAAGGATAAAAGGTACAAAGTAGGAAGTTACAGACTCAAGACTATAATCTATAGTTTACTAAAGCATGGACCTTTTCACCAACTTGTATAAGTTGGTGAGTCTTCAGAGTTGTAGCGAAAAGTAAGTCAGCTATATGGAAAAGTAGATCAGAGAAAGCATGTCCTCTCTGTCTTCGAAAGAAATCAGTCTTCACTTCATTGGCATCTGAAGACTTTGTCTTTGAAGTTTTGGAAGACTTCATCTTTGGATTCGGAAGATTTGGCCTTTGGCTTTGGAAGATTTTACACTTAGAATAATTTCTGTGATAAGTGCAAAACTTTCGAAATAACTTCTACCTTGTACATCAGTGCATGCATGCAGGAAGCTCCTTGGTTGTTTTGGCTTCTTTGGTTGCATCAGCCTTCTAATATAATCTTACAGTGTGATCCTTACATGATCATTGGAAATGCATTTGGATATCAGTATTGCATTTCATCCATTGAGTGATGGTTAGAGTGAGCATACAATTCAGACTCTAAAAGACATGTTGCATGCATGTGTTATTGATTTTGGCAGTAGTTGGGAAACTTGTCTACCTTTGTTTGAGTTTTCTTACAATAACAGTTACCATACATCGATCAAGGCTACACCGTTTGAGGCATTGTATGGACATGAGTGTTAATCACCTATATGTTGGGTGGAAGTTGGAGAAAGTCCACTGACTGGTCCCGAACTTGTGTACAAGATGTCTAAGAAGATCTTGCAAACTCGTAACTACATGGTAGTAACACGTGATAATAGCTACGCAAATAAACTACGAAAACCATTGGAATTTCAATTCATCGACAAGGTATTTCCGAAAGTATCATCTTGGAAATGTGTAATTCGTTTTGGAAAATGAGGAAAGTTAAACCTATGCTATGTTGGACCTTTTGAGACCTTTCGAGATTGTCAAAAGGGTTGGTTCTGTAGCTTATCTACTCAATTTTCCTGAGGAACTTAGTGGAGTACATAACGTGTTTCACATTTCAAACTTGAAGAAATCTCTATCTGGTTAGACACACGTCATCCCATTGGATGAGATATATATGGATGAACAATTTTGTTTCATTAAAATCATGGATAAAGAGGTCAAAACACTATAGTATAGTAATATCCCTATCGCCAAAGTTCATTCAAACACCAAGAGTTTACCTGGGAATGCAAGGATCAAATGAAGACCAAGTACCTACAATTAATCAAAGATGTGCCAGCAAGCACCAGGGATTCCGGTTGAGAATTTTGGGGCAACATTCCCTCAACAAGGGGATGATGTGACACCCGGGGAATTTTTGTTCATCATTTACTAGAGTAAGCTAAATTTTGGGACAAAATTTCTTACAACAAGGAGATGATGTGACACCCGGCATTCAGGTCACTTTCCAATTAACACATACAATATTTTCCAATCATAAATTCATTCATTTAATGTTTTTTACATAAATGATTCCTTTATTGTAAAAATATTCACGAACCTTCACGTAATGGGATGAAGTCATATGGTATGTGATTATGTGATTAAATGTTTAGCTTAGTTGTGAAAATTGTAAAGTTTCTAACATTTACGTGTTTTCGCGCATTTTTAGCTTTTAAAGCATAATTATTCTAAAATGCCTTTTAACTATCAAAATAAACATTATTTTCAGTTATTAATGTTCATTTGATATTATGTGATCATTTGATGGTCCTGGTTTAGAATAAATCAATCGTGTAGCGTTAAAATGATTTTACAAAATGATAGGGGTCTATCTTGTAAAAAAATCCTTAAAACCCAACCCCCAACCCTAGTTACCCCTTAAGCCTCCCCCTCCACTTGTCCCTTCACACCTTGTAAAACACACACGTACAAGAAACACACACTCTTTGATTCTTTCTTGCAATTATTGGTGATCTTGGATCTTTCTTGCCTTAAACATGCGTTCTCTGCATCTATACATCATTACAAGTAAGTTTTATGTTTGATTTCATATTCTTTGATCTTCATGATGAACATGAACCCTAGATGATCCAATCTAGTCAAAACTTGAAATTGATCATAATTATTGATTGATTATGTGTTAGTATATAAACAATGATGTTTGTATGGATTGGTTTTGTGCAATTGTGTCATTTAGGCCAGAAACTAAGAGTTTCCTATAAAGGAAACTTTATCTTGAGACTTATGTAAAAATTGTATGAATTTGATGAAATGAAATTAAATTAAGTATTCTATGATGTTAGTTTATGCTAGTATATGAAAATTCATGTCTTAGACTTTTAAATTCAGCTTGGTTTTCGGATGCTTTCCATTCATGGAAACTTTTTAGATAGTTTGATTCTTAGATGATGTTCTATGCATGATTTATGGATTATGATGATTTTAATATGGTTATTAGAACCTAAGAATGGATTGGGAATGATTGGATTGTGAAAAATGCTTCATTTGAACATGCTTGATATTTATGGAACTATTACAACATGATGTTGTGAATGTTGTGAATGGTATGTGTATATGTTGTATTGATGATTTGATTGATGTTAGAATGATCATAGGATCATGTTGTGAGATTATGATGCAATTTGTGCAACTTGTGTTCTTGCATTTCTAAATTAGGAAACTTTGAGTATGGTGATGTTTTTAGGTTTTTTTAACATGCTATGGGTATAAGTTACATGTATAGTTGAGATGCATGTTATGATGTGTTTCATGGTTTTGAAAAATGGATAATACATGTGTAACGAGGTCACACTTTCTAGAAATAAGAACTTTCAAAAAATAAATTCTCAACATGAAACTTTATATGAATCATTATTTGAACTATTTAAGAATGATTAAACACGATTTCACATACTTGACTCACCAACAGGTCATCGGGTCAAACTAGTCAACTTTGGTTAAAAATGCAAATTTGTCAAACTTGTCAAGCATTTCACAAGCACACTAGTAGTTTACGTTGTATTGATACAATAGGGTTCCTTTTGAGCATTATGTACACACACTCATGGACCTATATTTGTTAGGTAACATCTAGCTTTTGGCTCATACATTTCATGCTTTCCTACGCATTCTAAGGTGAGTTTTCACGACCCCTGTTTAACATGCTATCCTTTCAGGGAGAAACATGCAAACTTTATTTAGTGGTTTTAGTATTATTACTTTATCACATGTTACTATTGCCCAAATATACTTAAAAGCCCTTACACTCTTGAACCGTTAGCAAGATAATTCAAAGTAGTACTACTAGGTTTGACAAACCCCACCCTAGTTAGTCATGCTAACTTGACTAGAGGTCAAGCAGGTGGTTAATTGACCTAACATCTGCCACTGTCTGTGATAGCCGATAGGTGTGGCGGAAAAAGGCAAACAACTTACCAATAGTTAGCTTTGGTTTCGAACGGCTAAGTAACTTGATTATAGGCTAGCTACCCATCGATATGTTTTATTTACTTTGCCATGCAAACACTCAAACATACTTACTGATTTTCACTTGTGAACTCACCAACCTTGTGTTGACACATTTTAGCATGTTTTCTCATGTCGCCGACACCCTTAAGGCTAGGGTTGCACATTTAAGGTTCATACATCATCTTTATTGTTTGGAAACAAATTCATTACATTTACTAGTTTTCATTGGGCACCTTGTTTTGCACATTTATTACTTATGGTTTTTACAAATGTTTACGCTTCTACATTGATTACACTTAAAATGTGTTTTACTCTAATTTATGATCAAACAATTATTTTAAATCGCATATAGTGTCTTTGACATGACCGTATCTGAGATCCTAATTTCTCACGCGCCTCACTAGTAGAACCCTGCTGGTGGATTTTAAGGGTGTGATAGTAACAAATAATCTAGCAGGTAACCTATGACCTTCTAGTTCTAAGCTACAATCATAAATTATTTAGGTAACCCTAGTAGACTTACCAATTGCAATTTCTACATGTAAGGGCACATCTATCTTCCCACTTTTACCATGCATTGTATTATATAATAAAACAGCTACAAAATTCTTACTAGCTCTAGAATTAAAAAATACAAATGCACAAACATGGTTCACTAGAAATATAGGTCAACCTACCCTGGCCTATTCCCTTGCCATGTTGAATGCCTTGTCTTTTGCCTTTGAGTTTGCATACTTTCCTTTATCCCCAGCCTTTTTTACTCCTAAACCTTCAAATCTAGCCCTCTTGCAATCTCACCCTTAATGACCCATTATCCATGGTGATAGATTTGGTAAATACACCCATGTTCTTTGGCATAATGATGAACCAATGGTGAGTGGTGGTAGAATGTCCAATCAAACATAGGGAACTTACATCTTTATAAAGCCCTATAGTTACAGTCCTTGGCTACCTCCTTCTCATCATTTACCCCACTATCAGCATAGACCATCACCTCTAGTCAAGGCATTATAAAGATACGATACGTTGGTCTATGGGAGGTGAACCATAGAGGCATTATGATGATATGAAATGTCGGTTTATGTGCGGTAGACTATAGTGGCATTATTACAATACGACATGACGATTTATGGACTAAGAAGCATTAAGGTAGAAATAGAATATGCTTGTGATTAGCTAGCATTGCTAGCATCTATACAAATATTCCTTAGGATATGTGTTATAATTATGATGAGCTTGAGAGTCATAGGTTTCCTGCTAGGTTATTGATTATGACCCTACATAGTTTAGTTGTTCTGTTAAGAATAGATTAGTTTACCGCACTTGAAGCCAACATCATCTACCAAAATTAGATGATCCAGTTGATGGCCCTTAATAGTTGTTCGTGCATTATGACAAAGTATGCCACGTACCCAATATTATTTGTATGATGAAAAGGAAAAAATTTATAAAATGAGTACGTGGTGTTTACCAAGATTATGTCAAAGATGTAAATGATGTCAACAATGAACCAAAAGACATGTGGACGTATGTCAATTTCCGATTGTGTTTCCCGAGGAATTACCGGGTGTATGCCAGACTAAGAGATAAGATTACAGATTAACCTAATGCCTAGAGATCAACTTATCACCAAAGAATCGTAACATTTGGCTCCAACCAAGATGAATGAACTTATGATTTGAATTTAGAAATATTCTCAATAAGAGTTACAGTAGACTGAGTATCTCACCATGGGGTGCTCTGGTGTTATTTATTAGAAAGAAGGATAGGAGCATGCGAATATGGATCGACTATCACTAGTAAAGAAAAAATATACACCGCCAAGGATCAAAGACCCATTTGATCAACTGCTAGAAGCGAGCTGGTTCTCAAAAATAAATTTTCGATCTTGTTATCATCAATCAAAAGGAAAAGATCAGGAAATTTCAAAGACAGCTTTCTATGCATGCTAGGGACACTACGACTTTCTAGTATTGTCGTACGGTCTTACCAATGTCCTTACGGCGTTATTAAATCTGATGAATAGAGTGTGCCGACCTATGCTCGATAGATCAGTAATATTATTATCAATGAGATCCTGATATACTCAACAAAAGAAAAAGATCACGCCTGCCACAAACGAGAAGTGCATGAATGCTGAGACGGTAAAAGTTATACGCTGAATTCTTAAAAAATGTGCATTCTAGCTTCGCAAACTTTAGTTCCAAGGTCATGTCATCAATCCGAATGGAACATGTTTAATCTTGCAAAGGTAAAAGCTGCCATGCAATGGGATTCTCCAAAGACACCATCTAAAATCAGAAGCTTTCTAGGTTTAGTTAGGTATTATAGGAGATTCATCTAAAAGTTTTCAATGATCGCATCATCACTGAGAAAGTTAAAACGAAAGGAAGTAAAGTCCGATTAGGATCATAGTCAAGAGGAAGCATTCTTATAGTTAAAAAACTAGTTAAGTCAAGCACTAATCCTATCATTACCATATAGGAAAAAATATATAATGGTTTATTCTAACGCAACGTATCAAGGATTGTGATATGGGCATTGCAATGTGGAAAATTGATAGCCTGCACTTCCTAACAATTAGAGATTCACGAAGTCGGTTATCCTACCCACGATCTGGTTGTTAGCAGCACTTGTATTTACATACAAGATATGGTGACATTATCTATATGGTGTTACATGCATAATTTTCTTGGACCAAAAGAGTTTCAAGTACTTCTTTGAGCAAAATGACCTGAATATGATGCAATGAAACCGGTTAAAATTGATATAAGACTATGATTATGAAATTCACCACCACTTGGGAAGGTCAATGTTGTAGTCGATGCTCTAAGTTGTAAAGAAAGACATGAATCAATCCGGGTGAGATCATGTAAGTTGATAGTGACTCCAAATGATATGAACCAAAAACATGAAGACTAAACGAAAGTGCTAAAGGTTGGGCAAGTCAACTAGGAGAAAATGTATGGGCAATTCTCGCATCTAGAAGAAAACATGTATCGCATCAAACTTGATTTGGACATATGTTGATCCCTCGTTATAAAGACCTTAGAACAAAGATATTGGACAAGGCTCAAAAGACTCATCACTCAATTCCATTCTGGTGCACGAAGATATGTACCATGACCTAAGTGAAGATTTTTACTAGTGCCTAGGGGTTGAGGTGTGATATGACTTGATATGTTGGAAAATGTTTAACGTGCTTGCAAGTCAAACTAGATCATCAAAAGCCTTAGGGGACTATCTAATCATTATGGATACCGAAGAAGAAATGGAGTAGATTATAATGGACTTCATAACCAAGTTACCTTTCACAACTAAAGGTTACAATATGATATAGGTAAGAATGGATCGACTAACAAAGAACGCTCAATCCTACCAATAAAGGAAACTTACACATTGGAAAGGTTAGCTAAGCTGTTTATCCAAGATATAGTGACACAACACAAGGTACCTATATCAATAGTGCTAGATAGAGATATGTGACTCGGGTCATAGATTTAGAAGAGGTACATGGCGTGATGGGTACAAATTGCATATTAGTACATTGCAAAGTAATGGGCAGTCTAAAAGGACTATACAAACATTGGAGGACATGCTTCATGCATGTATTATATACTTTTGGTGGGAGCTAGGATAGTCACTTTCCATTGGGAGAGTTTTCATAAAACAGCAGCTATCATCCAAGGATTAGAACGCCTCCTTATGAGATGTTAAATGGATGGAGATATAGAACACCCATATGATGGGGTGACATTGGTGATAAAATGTTAGAAGGTAGAGAAATTTTTAAAGCCATAATGAAAAATTCAAAAAACATCAAAGCCTATATGAGGACAGTTATGGATAGGCAAAAGTTGCATGCCAATAAATGAGGAATACCAATAGAATTTAAAGTCCTCTTGGTGATTTCATCATGGAAAGTTGTAACACCCGGATATTTTAAAAAGAAGAAAAGAAGAGAAAAAGAAAAGAAAAGAGAAGTATAAAGCAAGAAAGGTGAAATAACCCAAGTTGAGGGGTTAGAGTTGTGCAAGAGGCAAACTTTAATATTATTATGTTTAAAAGTGGGCATGGCCGCCCACTCCCTCTGCTCACCAATTGCCTGCGATAGCAGCAAAAGAAGAAAAGTAGAGTTCATCGGTTTTCTAGAGAGAAGAAGAAGAAGATCGTCTAGAAGGTAAGATTTTATGTGTTTTGTTCGGTTTTAGCTGGGTTTTCAGCTTGTAGACCGAGTCTTATGTGTTTCCCTGTTTTCGGTTGTGTGTTTTTGGTGTGTTTAGGTGTTTGAACTCCAAGTGCTCTCGAGTTTGGAGGAGTTTTACTCGAAGGTTGCTGTAGGTGAGTTCTAGAACCCCGAATTTTCTGTTTTTAAACATGTTTTGGGGCTGAAATGCATGTAAACTATTATTTTTGAAATTTCAGTATGAAAACCGTATATGTTTTCCCCTGTTTATGTGGGTATGTGTGTTTGTGAATGTTTTGATCGAATATGTGGTTGTGTGCTAGTTTTACGAGCTTAGTTTGCTAGATTTGGACTAGGATTATGTAAAAATGATGATCGGGAACTAAAAATTTTACATAAGTTAGAACTTATATAGCGCCCATGCGCCTAAGTAACTGCCCATACGCCTAAGTGTTGCTCATGCGCTTAAGTTCCCCATGCGCCCAAGTACTTATGCACCTGTATAGTACTCATGCGCCTAAGTTTTTGCCCATACGCCTAAGTGTTTGCCCATACGCCTAAGTGTTTGCTCATGCGCCCAAGTATCCATGCGCCTGCATAGTGCTCATGCGCCTGCATAGTACCCATGCGTCTAAGTTTTTTCCATGCGCCTAAGTTTTTCCCCATGTGCCTAAGTATCCATACGCCTGCATAGTGCCCATGCGCCTACATAGTGCTCATGCGCCTAAGTTGCCTTAGAATTTTTCTGAAATTTTTGAACAAATGGAAATTTATGATTAAACTCTGGGATATTGTCATGTTATAGTGGGGGAGTCTTTGATTAGACTCCCCAAGCATTGAATTTACAACTTTGAAAACAAAATTGATTGCCCTTAAAAAACTCTCTCTAGAATAATTATATAAGAACCTAGACAAGCTTACTAGAATACTAATTTATGGAATAGAAATTATTCATGTAAGCCAATGGCTCATTTATATTACTTACATGGTTTTCACTGTGTTAGTTTGATATTCAGCCATTACAACTAGCCTCATAAGTCAGGTGTGACAGTATGGAACATAGTTTTCTAAGTGTGTATGGAGTTGGGATTATCCATACCCGTCCTAAACCTGTCCCATTGTCATCCCTAGTAATAAGTTAAATAATCAAACTCGGCCAATCTTCTTATAAGTTCAATATTCTCTTTTTCTTTTGCTTTTTCTTCGAAAGATGCATCATTCTATGTAGTCTTTGAATCTTTCTCATTGGTCATCTCTATCAGCTCAGCAACATCCTATCATTAGTCATCTCTACCAACTCAGCAACATTCTAACGTAGGTCATTCAGTATTGGATCTTTGTTCTATTTAATCATATTCTTTTCTTCTAATTGCTTGTTAAGAAAATAAAATACGTTTCTTTGATTAATAATCTCATATCCCTTTTCAGTCAAGATCTCATCTCTTTCTTTCAATTCACTATCTTTCTCTTACAAAACATTGTTCTCCTCTCATAACATTGTCTTTTTATCATTCATTTTCTCTTTCAAAAAATAAATTTCAGATATTAAAAACTCAGTGTCATACTCAGGTTCTTCTAACACATCACAACACTTGTACCGAGGTCTACGTTCACTTCTATAGATTTCTTTTACAGCAACTTTTGTCTCAACAACATTTTCAGTTCCTTTAATTATAATATGAGCATTTTTAGTAACAAAAAGAACACATTTTATTTCTTCTGCTGAACTTAATAATAACTACCGTAGTACTGTTTCTACCATTATAGTTTGATTAGATTGAATCTCATAGACCTTAATGTTATGGTTACCAACACCACCTCCTTTCTTCAATAATCGTCCTATGTTCACAGCCGAACGATTTTGCAACAAAACATAACTATACATCAACATCAAAGAGTTCTATCAGCAACAAAATATCCAACGTGTAGGAACCACGGCTAGGCAACATATGAAAGTGTGCGCACCGTCTGTGTTCTGAGGCTAGCAACTATGCAATATAAGGGTTTCAAAGAGGCAAGAACTGCTGCTTCTCAACATAAGCAGATAAGAGTATCTACTATTAAGCTAAGAGGGTTTCGTTGGAACAAGTTAGGGAGAGTGTGAACCAAATATAAGGGGAGTGATGGAACAGGCTAGGGTTTTCTGTATAACATTTTACAGTCCACCAGATACTCTAGTTATATCTGGTTGCTTCCCACTCTATATGTATTAATAAATTTTGTGCATCATTTTGATTTGTTATAATCAAATTCCTGACAATGTAAAGTTGTAAACAGATAGAACAATAAATTATTATATTTAAATGCTTTCAGTGTCCTTGATGACTTTATTATTAGACATAAAATTTGTCACACTAGTTATATAGAGTTGATCCATTTTTCAAACCCATTGAAGGGAAGGAAGAATTACGTATATACACTTGTAAACCTGTAAAATTATTTTCTAAAGCACAAGTTTTTAATATATAATTTATAATGGTCCTTAAAAGAAAAAATATATGTAATTTTACAAGTTTAAAGATGAATATATAAAATTGCTCATGTAACCACATATACCCAAAATCGATTTAACCAATTGCCTGATTACCCAAGCAATTATGCATGGATTTAACTACTATAACAGTCTTCTTACAATTTCAGTAAACAGACACTTTGATTCGATAAGATGAAAACACGGTATTTTAACTTGGGCAAACTTGAATATCGCACAAACATTTGAAACCCACAAACAGTTTCCATAGCAAAAACAATAAACCTTTGGATCGCGTCATTTCAAATAATGAAACTCTCATTCTTTGTAAAATTGCAACACAATGATGCTCTTGTAGATGATACTTGTGATGGATCAAATCAACACATACAATCGAGAGAGAATTTTGCAAAACGGATTCTGAAAATTTTTTATGTAATTGAAGTGCCCGTCACTTTGTAGTGTTCTAGGTTGAGTTACTCTCCGTATAGGTTATGGTGCCGCTGCCCTCACGCTTTATCAGGAAAGGAAAAGCATGAAAACCAAAGAAAGTTGAATTATTGTATCTTGAAGAGGTGTTTCAGTTTGACCACCAACTTCCATTCTTCATTGGTCAACTCATCCTGTATACATGTAGACAATTATGAACTATAAGCTACCATGCATACATATGTGAGATAATAATCATTTTGGACTGTCATTATTAGTTACCCGATAATTGGCCTTTAGTACATCAATTGAGTTTCTTGAGATGTGACTGACAAGCTCGTCTTCCATCTCGAAATGTCTCCCAAACATTTTTTGTTGCTCTTCAGCATTGGTTCCGGTTATCTTCCAATGCGAATATACACAATCAAGTATGTTAAATAAGATCAAAAACTGTATTGTTATAGTATTAATCTAACATTTTATGCAGAGTTAAGACGTGTGTGCATCTAAAATATACATTAGAGTTTTCGACTCATTTGACTCACTCATTTTTTATTATAAACTACAATTATTGATTTCACTCTTTTGAACTGTCAAAAAACATAACCCTGGGTCAAAACTGCCACCTATAATTATATCCCGTGGGCACCAATCCTGTTGAAAAGAAACGATCCAAAAAACACAATTTTGAGGGGATATAGAATGTATGCTGCGATGCTCTTGCTATCACCCTTTTTACAGTATTGACGTCTAACTATATGAAATTTTAGTATGAAATTTTATATTGTCATGAGGATACTTAATCAAATAATAACTATATGCATAGCTAATTGGGCATTACTAAAATCTATGTTCCAAGGTGTTCAAACTACATAGGTAAACAAGATATTTATCCGTCTAAAGTGTATATTGCAATCCATATATCTACGTTTCCCCTCATGATCAATACATTCTTTTAACACATTTTTACACCTAAAAGTTGCATCAATTTTATGTCTAAATATAAGTTTTTGATTTAAAAGACAGAGTCAGACATATGATATGAGTGTATCCAGATTCCTCTACAGCAAATTAGCATGGTGCAATCACCAAGACAGTTTAGAACTACTTTTGAGGGGATATAGAATGTATGCTGCGTTGCTCTTGCTATCACCCTTTTTACAGTATTGACGTCTAACTATATGAAATTTTAGTATGAAATTTTAAATTGTCATGAGGATACTTAATCAAATAATAACTATATGCATAGCTAATTGGGCATTACTAAAATCTATGTTCCAAGGTGTTCAAACTACATAGGTAAACATGATATTTATCCGTCTAAAGTGTATATTGCAATCCATATATCTACGTTTCCCCTCATGATCAATACATTCTTTTAACACATTTTTACACCTAAAAGTTGCATCAATTTTATGTCTAAATATAGGTTTTTGATTTAAAAGACAGATAGTCAGACATATGATATGAGTATATCCAGCTTCCTCTACAGCAAACTAGCATGGTGCAATCACCAAGACAGTTTAGAACTACTATTACGGGCAATTTTACATGCAACCTAAAATGAGATGTCAAATATATTTGGGGAATAAAATATTTGAAATTTCAAAGCAACTACTTATGTGATAACCAAACTAACGTTGTTCTGTTGATCATTCAAAACTTCATATTTTCTAGTGTGTGATTTTAAGGTGATGTTTAAGTAGAATAGATATGAGTTGACATTGTTAAGATGAATTGACCATCCTAGAAGCACATGACCCTGGAAAAAAGTCAGATGTAATATTGAGGTTGCAATTTTGACTGTTGAGGCATTGATTTCAATAATGTTTAATCTAAATAATAGGTTGATATGTCGAGTGTCAACCAAAAAATATACAAAGCTCCTAAATAACATATTTATCTTCTAGGGCAGGAATTCTTATATGCTAATTGCCTGAAATCCCTCTCATTTTGTCAATAAGGGAGAGGTTGGGAGATAGTTCTTAGCCAGTAAGACGTGATATGAGGAGGTTAATGGAAAAGTAAAGCATAGGAAATGTCAGATTATTATTGTAAAAGTATAGTATTTGTAATCACATTTAGTACATATTATTGATAAGATTTGAAACACAGCAAAATATGGTTGTATGATGGTCCAACCCCAGCCTGGGATGTTTTAACGTGCATAAAACAACCTATCAGTTTCGACATCTTACCTAACCAACCCGACAAGCCATTTTGCGACCTTTAATATGATACATTAAATAAAAAATAATCAAGTGAAGATTCATACCTTGATAGCCACCTTCTGTCCTTTCTTAGCATACTCAACGGGCTTGTGATTATTCTCAATTGAAGAGATTCGCCCAATATCAATGAAATCCCTCTGAGGAATGCAAATTGGAGTTCCAATCTGCAGAAAATAGTGATTTTGTTAAAGAGACTGATGTCAAATATATTTAATTTTTTTATATTAATGAATAATCATAAATAATAATCAAAAGGTGCAAGTAGAGGCACAGATCAATGAAAAGAACTCCATAGGTAGCTGAAACAGACGAGTAATAAGATGGCTTGATAAAATTATAAAATAGCCATAGATAATTCATGCATCAACGTTATTTGCAAACATATACTCCTAATATTTGATAGCATGTGTAGAAATAATGGTTGACACATACTCAAGAGTGTAAATGGCCATAGTGACTAGCATCCACTATCATCCATGGATGACGATGACATGCAAAATGCAAACACTAACTATTCAGTCAATCACTACAGTAATATTAACCATCAAAAGAGGTAAAAAGAATGTGAATTTAATTAATAATAGACAAGGTAAGCATGTTAATGACAATGAATGTGAAATCCTGTTAAAAGATATCTATGTACTATGGTAAATATGAATAACAAGATGCTAAAACAATAAATACCTTAAGAATGCCCTCAATAACATCCACACCCAGTATAATTGGATCCTTCTTGTTGAACACACAGTTTGGCATGATTTGGAGAACACATGGAAACACAGCATCTTCAGCAGCTTCTCTCTTCTTTTCTTCCTTAAGATTATCAATATACGCCTTGAATTGATCAAATAAGTGGTAAATAATATCAGCTATAAAAATCTTGACACCAATATCATCTGCAAGCTCTCGGGCCTCTGGGGTCACTTTTACATCAAAAGCTAGAATTGTTGCATACTCTTTTTTCTTTTCTAGCATCACACTAGCCTTCATAACATCCTTTTTGTGTACAGGACCTATACCTATACCACTAACAGGTATGCTGACTGCAGGTGTTTTTAAAAACTCAAGTAATGCTTCAAGTGATCCAAGAGTAGACGCTTGAACATAAACTCCTTCACCACTTTTATCAATCCTACTCATTACAGTCCTCATATCATCCATCACTGATTCTTTGATCTCTTCCACATCATCATCAGGCCCCACCACATACAGGGATGTCCCTGCTACTGCATGCTCAAGATTCTGCTTGAAGATAAATAAGATGTTAAGATGCCGTTCAAAAAAAAAAATAAGATGTTAAGGTGAAATACAAATGAAATATAAACTCATGTTAACCCAAAGAAAGAAAATAAATTCATTTTTTGTAAGTTAACATCACCTGTGCAGTAATTTTGATCCCTTGTGCAGCTTTGATTTCTTTGTGATGAATGTAGGCTCCCTGAATCAAAGAACTACATGTTATCCTACTAGTCCAAAATAATGGTGATACTGAGTTTATTTACATATAACTTTCATACCTTCACTCGAAGTTCTTTCATTGGATGGGGGGTCAATAATGAGCGAATTGTAGTATGAATTGGTCCCTGCAACAGATATTGTTTGTGTCAAGCGCTATCATAATAACAACTTAAATGCACCTGTATAGTACTAGGACTTGCCTGAAAGCCACAAACAACAATCTCATCTCCTTCATGAAGCACACCATTAACTAATACCACATCAATGGTTGTTCCAAGGCCTTCAATGACTTTGACCTCCAATACCGTACACTACAAAGATTCCAATCCCAAAAAAACACATGAGAAATCCATAACATGCAAAAAGAAACAAGACGCAGGAAAGGAAAGATGGTATACCTGAATTTCATTGCTGTACGTGAGTTTTTCAATCATTGTCTTCTGGGCCCACTGGACAAGTAGTAATAACATTTCTGGTATGCCTTCCCCACTGTTGACTCAAAAAGGACAAGTTCTTAGTTCAAAATATCATTATCTAAATGATGTATTGCATTAGATCATAGGAAAGAAAATTACGTAATAGCACTAGTAGGTACAATACTATAAGTTTCCCCCCTTTCTTTGTTCTTGCTGTATAACTCAGTATTCAATCCTTGTTCCTTAAACTCTGTAATTATCTGAAGTTATGAAACACAAATCATGACAAAGCCAGTAAGAAAAAGAAACTGAAATGCTGGCTACAAAAGAGAATGTTGACCTGAGTGAGCCTATGATCAAATTCAAGTAGGACATCCTTAGATTGCTGCTTCATTGCCTTCCCAATTGGTGCATTTCGGCATGTTTTCCACCCATATAATCTGTCAACCTACACATCCCACAATACAACGTATGAAAATCAGAAAACAGGAATAACAATTGAGTGATGTTTATAGGTGACTACCAACTTACCTTATTAAGGGCCACAATAAACTCAGTGTTCCTCATCCTCAATAGATTTAGTGATTCAATGGTTTGTGGTTCTAAGCCATGCATAATGTCGACGACCAAAATGGCGATATCACATAAACCTGAACCCCGAGACCTTAAGTTCTTGAATGACTCATGACCAGGTGTATCAATAACCAATAAACCAGGGACATTAAGTTTTGCATCAGCTTTTAACTCTTTAGTTCTCTCCCGAATGTTGTCAGCAGGAATATAAGTAGCACCAATTTGTTGAGTGATTCCACCAGCCTCACCTTCTTGAACATTAGTCCTTCGAATACAATCAAGCAACTTGGTTTTTCCAGTATCAACATGTCCCATAATGCAGCAGATTGGGGACCGAAGTATCTTTTCACCTTCTTCTTCCTTATCTTCCATTTTACCATTAACAGCTTTTTGTTTACCTTTGTTTGGAACAACTTCTGTAGGCTGATTTTGAGGAACTTCTTTGGTCTTAACCTCCTTTTTAATTACAGGTAAAGGTGAAGGTTTGGGTTCTGGTTCAGGTTCACTAGATTCCTCCTCATCAGCAAATGCGCCAACACCTGGCAATTTGAGATCAGCATCATCCCAACTCTTTGCATCCCATTCATCATCTGACTCATCATCTTCTTTGTTCCCAATCTCTTGTTCAACTGCAGGAGCCTCTGCTTTCTCCTCCACATTTTCTACGCCAACATCATCAGCCTTATCAGCATCTACAGAATCCAATTCAGAGACATTGTCATCCTGGAGGGAAGTAGAGGATTTCCCGTTTGCCTGCTGATGTGGCTTTGATTTCTTTGTTATGTACTTGGGTCGTTTTGTGGGTGCATTACTAGTCTCTACACCTGGTTGGGGCAAACCACCAGTTTTTGCAAGAAATTGATTCCTCATCAACTCCAATCTATGGGCTTCTGCTTTCTGTTTTGCTGTCAAAAGTTTTCCCTCTTGTTTCTTCTTCAACATTTTTTCTTTTTCTCTTTCTTTTTTCAAACGCTTCTTTTCTTCTGCAAGTCTTTCAAGTTCCTCTTGGCGTAAGCGTTCCTCTTCTTCCTTCCTTAACTTCTCTTCTTCTTCCCTTTTCTTTTTCTCTTCTGATTCTTTAAGTCTCGCAAGTCTTTCTTGCATCTCTCTAACATGCTTTGGGACCTTCTTATCAGGTACTTTAGCCTTTGATTCTACTGGTTTTTCTTCTACAACAGGGGTTGCAGTTGTCTTTCCTGCAGCAGCCTTCTTTTCTTTTTCTTTTTCCTTCTTCTTTTTCTTCTTTTTAGCAGCTGCAGACTCAACTGCCTCTTCGTTTCCATCCTTTTCACCATCTTCATCTGCCACCATGACTGGTTCAGCATGAGGTTGAACCTTTTCCTCTTGTGGCACTTCTACAGCAGATGGAACAGGTGCAGGTGCTTCACCCAGTTCTGCAAGAATTTTGTCAAGGTCGTCCTCTTCTTGGGCTGTTCTTCCACCTTTCTTTTTCTTTTTTTTATTCTTGGAAGTTTCTGGGACATCAGCTTCTTTGCTAGTAATGCTGTTCCTAGGTTGCTCATGTTCACGTTCATCAACTGTGTTACTGATTTTCTTCTTGGATGGCTTCTTTTTACCAGAAAACATTATCAAAGAAGAATCTTCTTCAACATTATCAGAAACATCATCAACACTCAATCCCGATACTGAGACATCTTCATTATCAGATGGAATGTTTTTCTTCTTTGACGACTTGCTAGACTTCTTCTTTCCAGTGAATGTAATGGGCGTGTCATCTTCACTTTCTTTCTCACTCCCCACATCATCAAGCATTGAAAAGACACTACCACTGGGTTTCTTATTTGATTTAGATGATTTCTTCTTCCCAGTAAAAGAAATCACTGGCTCATCCTCTTCATCATCAGATTGTTGTTTTAATTCTGAATCATCAACTACATCCCCTTCATCATCATCCCCAATTGCATCAAATGCTGAGCCAGTAAACAAACTACCACCCTTTTTCGACTTTGATGACTTCTTTTTTCCACTAAAGACAACACTAGCATCGTCTTGGTCACTAACATCATCTTTTTCATCCTTGGTTACATCAGAAGTTTCATCCACATCTTCATCACCAAGCAATGCAAACCCCGAAGCACCAAACGAATTCCCCCCCTTTTTCGCCTTCGATTTAGACTTCTTCTTGCCAGTAAACTGAATCTCCACATTATCATCACCATCATCAACATCTTCCGCGTCATCATTCACTCGCATACTCTTCTGATTACCCTTCTTACCTTTTTTCTTACCAGCAACAGGCCCCATGTTATCTTCTCCCTGAACCGATTTCTCCTCAAATTCAGTCCCAATTGAATATTCATCATCATCAATCACTAAAGCTTTCTTTCTTGATTTGCCCACACCCCCAACGTTATCCTCCTCCCGAGCTGCCGGCTTCTTCTTCCCCATCAATGTAATGCTGTTTCGAAGAATATACTATACTCCAATCCAACACCACTACAAACCTTGCAAAACCCCAAAAAACACAACAAAAGTCCAAAATTAGGTTATATGAAAACACACATATGCGAGCATCTTACAAATCCAAATCCAAATCCAAATCCGAATCGAAATCTAAAAGCACTAAACATACAATAAGCAACAAAAAGTGCTGATTAATCCGTGCAATATCGAATCGAATATACATAAAAGAATTATCAAAATCGACTACAGAGTTGTGGCAAAAGAACAAGCAGTTGCATAGAGATAGATAGCTTACTTGCCGATGCGAATTCTTGATTAGTCTGTATGTATATTATGATGAATAAAGATAACGAAAACTGGTGTTTGATAGAGATCAGTTGGAAATATGAATGATATTGAAGAAGCAGAAGGAGAGGGATGCTGTTGCTAGCGATGATGGAAGGAAAGCAAGGAACTAATTGTGAGGGTGCTTTATGTGTATTAGGGTTGAAATGAATGCATGGGTGCGGCTCGGTTCTTGCTTAATAAAATAAATAAATAAATAAATAGTCTTGATTATTCTAAAATATTATAATTACTAGTATAAAAACTCATGTATTACATGTGATAAATATAAAATTATTATTTTAAATAAGATATTAATGAATTGATAACTATCTCAATTAATAAAGCAATAATAATATTTTATTAAAATTTCAAAAAAATTGTTTTTTAAACATTTTATTTGTTAAAAAAGTGATTTTTATTAAAGTTATGTTTTTTATTAAAAAGAAACATGTTTTTATTTATTCAATATATGTTTAATAATTTGAAAAGAATATACAATATCATTAGTATTTAATATTATCATAAAAGAGTTGATTTGCTATGGTAGCGACATGTGGTAAAATGGTTGAGAAAATATGACATGCGGTAAAATGGTTGAGAGAAGATGACATGTGGTAATAATTATTTTGTTTTATTAATATAGATTAATATTAATGCACACATTATTACCATCATCCTCCCAACTTATGTAATCATCATTGTCACTTATATCTTTGTATTTAGTTTCAGTTTATATATCTATATCATGATTTGTTTGATACTTGAGATAAAGAATGAAAACAAAAACTCTTTCATTCTTTTTATTCTCTTTATTCACATGTCATGCTATTAGAGTAAGGTTATATTAGAAGGCTGATGCAACCAAAAAAGGTAAAACAACCAAGAAACTTCCTGCATGCATGCACTGATGTATAAGGTAGAAGTTACTTCGAAAGTTTTACACTTATCACAAAAAATATTCTAAGTGTAAAATCATCCGAAGCCAAGGACCAAATCTTCCGAAGCCAAATATGAAGTCTTCCGAAGCTTCAAAGACAAAGTTTTCTGAAGCCAATGAAGTGAAGACTGATTTCTTCCGAAGACAGAGAGGACATGCTTTCTCTGATCTAATTTTCCATAAAGCTGACTTACTTTCTGCTGCAACTCTGATGACTCACCAACTTACAAGTTGGTGAAAAGGTCCATGCTTTAGTAAACTGTAGATTATGGTCTTGAGTCTATAACATCCTACTTTGTACCTTTTATCCTTTTTATAATATATTAGAATGTATGCTATGACATGTCATAGTCACTAGTCAAAAGGCAATCTGCCTTTTGACTTTACATTGATCTTGTTGTCTAGATTAATGTTTCCAGCTGCCTTCAAAGTATGGCCGGCTGTAGGATATAGTATAAAGTATCTCAGGTCCTTGTATTTGTTTTTATGCTTTGTAACACTTGTAAAAGAACTTGAGAGCAATATACATCATTCTTGAAAACCATATTATTCTATTCTTGTTCTTAGTTATGTCTCAGTTACTTGTGTTCTTAGTATCATTTACACAAACCCGGTTCCCCATTTGATCTGTTAAGTGTTCTAACACTCTCCTTATTATGAGACTGATTGTATTGACCATCCTTTAACCGGTCCTGTAATTAGGTTGTTTGTTATATATCATATTATTAACATGAATGTTTTTAGAGTTGGAATGCACGAAAGCCTCAGAAGTCATATGTCGTGCATCTATTCATGCCTCGCATCTCTTCATGCCTCTAGCCATTCGCAACAACTGACTTGATGAATCAGAATGTTTGTAAAATCTAAAAATCAATTTCATCTATATCTTGAATTAAGATACACATCTTTAATATTATTGTTTGTTTGTTAGACGTTCAAGTTTCACAAATAGATCATATTATATAAGATATGATAACTTTGTCTTGTGAAAATCTTTGTTGTTGTCATGAGTTTCTCAAACTTAATCTATATTGTAATTCATATAATATTAGATTATGTAGAAATCAATATTTATTATCTTCTCTACTATATAATACAGAAAGGATGGGTACCTTTGTAATTTTACCACCCTTGTAAGACGCGCCCCTTCCCTACCCCTCCCATCCGTTTCCAGTCGTCGGCCGCTCCCCCGCCGAATGTCCGTTTACCTTCGGTTGTGAAGGCGTTTCCATGGCCTTTATGCACCCCCATTCAAAGCCCCTACCAGTTTACCTTCCAGGGCCTACGTTTGCATATTCTGGCCTTTCGTAATTGCTATGCCCATTTGATGCGACTGCAGCCATGATTCCAAACCCGGGTAAGCATCTGATTTCTTTTGTGTATTAATCTTTCATGTTCTGTTCTCCCCTTATATGTCCGCTATTTGTTTTTGAACCAGGAACCAGAACAATATCATCCACGTCGGCTGTGATTAGTGGTTTACAGGTACTCTGTTTCAAACATGCTTTTTTGTGGTGCTCTATATTTGTTACTCTCTGATTTGTTGATTTTGTACCCTTAGTAGCTAATTAGGCCGATAATACTTGCAATTCATGTCTCCACTTCATAATTGCTACGTTATTTGGTAGCATTAGTACGTGATTAGGTCATTAATAGTCTAAATTAAGGTCTCCACCTCTCAAATTTTTCCTCCATTAAGGCTTCTGTAATTGCAGTTTCATCATCTCAATGGACCTATTTTACCTCCATTAAGGCTTCTGTAATTGCAGTTTCCTCATCTCAATGGACCTAGGTTGTATGGTTATGCTATTCTATGGTTTTTCCTGCTCTGTTTTCTCTTAGGTTCTCTGTTGTTGTATCAGGTAACATATTAAAATGGGTCAGCAAGTTTTATGATGGCTCAAAACATGGTACAGTTAATTTAACCCACATACTTAGCTATGTTCACTTTTTCTTAACTTGTATTTGATCATGATTTCATTGAATGCACTTTGTTCCTCATTATCCTACATTTGGCACTATTTTTTAGTTTGGACTTTGAAATAAGCTGTATTTTTATTTCTCATAGCTATTTCCTTAACCAATATGCTTTACATTTTTATCTTTATTACTAACTTCATAGACTTACCAGTTTCGATTATTTCATTATATTTAAATGCATTGAAAGGTTAGGTATGTTGAAAAGGTAACTGAAGTTAAGGCTACACATGTTAAATTATTATACAAAATATGATTTTGTGTATGTTTGGTGAGACTTATTGTTTCGAAGAAAGAAGACTAGGTATAGTGATTTATAGGGTGGCAATTTCATCTTCGTTCTTGGTTCAAATGTCCACGCCACTTTGTCAAACCCATTTTTTTATATAAGTTTGGATTTACCCACTTGACCCGTTCATAAGTTAATGGATTGAAATAACTACATCTCTTTAGTAAACAACGATACATATACCAATTAGAATACAGTAGTATATTCCATTTCAGGTTTAGAAAGTGAAACAATAAAGTCATTAGTTACTTATTTTTGGGAGGAAAAAGAAACATGATCTGATCGGGATGCTCATACACACACACTGCATCTGGTTATAGTATCAATACCATCGCTCAAACTTGTTGGATACCGTAACTTTCCTTAGTAATAGCTACATTTCAAACACTTATGCTAAGGTTGTGTAGGAACCTCTGAAGTTAAGAGGCTGATGCAACCAAAAGAAACCAAAACAACCAAGTCTTCCAACATGCACTTCGGAACTAAGGTGAACTAGCTTCGGAAGTTTTACACACTCAAGAAAAATGCTAAGTGTAAAATCTTCCGAAGCCAAAGTTCAGAAGAAACTGCTGCAGAAGCTTTACACTTAACTTAGAAAAATACTCTTAAGTGTAAAGTCTTCCAAAGCCAAAGACTCAACTCTTCCGAAGGTAAAAGATCAAGTCTTCCGAAGCCCTCAAGACAAAGTCTTACGAAGCTGTTTAAAGACAAGACTGATTTTCTTCTGAAGAGAGAGAAAAGATACCTTTTCCATTAATTTTATCATAAAGCAACCTACTTTCCGCTGCATGCTCTAGTAGTTCACCTGCTATCACTAGTTGGTGAAACTTCCATACTTTATGATAAAGTAGATAAGGTCTTCGTCTGCAAGTTTCTGTTTTTGTTCCTTCTTGGCTTTTTGTAATAGGAAAGTCAGTGAGCTATGGCTTGTCATAGTCACAAGTCAAAAGGCAATCTGCCTTTTGACTTTTGGCTGATCTTGTTGTCTAGATTAGTCACTTCCAACTGTATTTTTGCATATTGACGGTTCTAGGATATAGTATAAGTAGTATCCGGTTCTTGTATTCAAAATATACTTGTACAACACTTGTAATAGAACTAGAGAAGCAATATACAACTTCCTTGAAAACTTTATCTTGTGCTTTTATTCTTGTTTTACTTGTGTTTTTCTTGTATTTTCAATAAAGGTTCACAGTTCCCTATTTGAATTGTTAAGTGATCTTAAGATCCTGCTGAGTGTGTTAACTAAGTGCAAGCTTAAGTACCCTTTAATGGTCCTGCATTTGGTATCCTAGCATTCCAGGCTCTTGATTGTAAGATCTCACCATCTTTAAATCCTCTTAGTTACACACATCACTTAACTCTTAAAATGGCAGCTATCTCCAAAGTTGATATGGAAACTGGAACTATGACAAAGTCCCCACGGATCACTCCTGAGGATTTTGACACTTGGTGTCAAAGAATGGAAGGTTTTATCAAGTCTCAAGATTCCAGGATGTGGGAGTCTGTTGTCAATGGACCTCATGTACCATGCACCTCTTCAGCTGTTGCTGGTGGTGGTATGATACCAAAGGAAAAGGCTGACTTTTCTGATGAAGACTGGAAAAGAATTGACATTGATCAGAAAGCCATGACAGCCCTCCAAACTGCTCTTCCAAACTCCATCTACAGAGGTTTCAAGAAGTGCAAGACCGCTAAACAGCTATTGGATGCACTAAAACTGATGTATGAGGGTTCAAATGAAGCCAAGGAGAACAAGAAGGATCTCCTGAAGAAGTAGTTTGAAAATTTCACCTTCAAGACAGGTGAAACCATAACTCAATAATACTTCAGGTATGTTGAGATTGTGGATACTCTGGCTGATGTTGGGGTAACTATTAAGAACAGGGATATTGTTAGGAAGTTCATTTCCTCTCTTCCAAGACAATGGACACACTAATGTGTGGTCATTAAGAGGATTGAAAACCTCAAGACCCTTACTCTCACTGAGTTGTATAGGATACTCAGTGGATACCAGATGGAGATGAATATGCAAAATTCATCTGGTAACTCCAACACTCACCAGAGTTCAGCCCTTCATGTGGTTGAAAGGGATAGCAGAGAACCACAACATCATCTCATCTACTACCCTAAAACCTCACAAAAGGGTCCTTTCATCACCTTCCCAGAGACACCCAGAGAGAGCTACATCCAAGGAAGTCATTCCAAGAGACAAGTTCTTCTCAAGCTTTTGTCTCCACTAATGAAAGTTTAGGCAACTTTCTTTTCACTCTTGAAGACCTGGACTGTATCCATCCAGATGATCTGGAGTACATGGAGATAGTCCAGCAAATGGCTCTTCTCACTCACAGAGCCCAGAAGTTCTACAAGAGGACTGGGAGAAGGTTTCCTAGCAATGCTGCCAGTGGCAAGTTTGGGTTGGACAAGAGCAAAGTCAAGTGTTACAACTGTAACCAGATGGGACACTTTGCTAGAGAATGCAAGGCACCTAAGTCAAATGGTAGCCAAGCTTCATCCAGGCTGAACTACACTGAAGGAGGGCACCAGAATGAGAAGCCAAGACAGCAAGTTGCAGTTGTTGTTGAAGAAGGAGGCTTTGACTGGAGCTTTCAAGCTGAAGATGCATCTCCAAACCAAGCACTCATGGCTGATCATGATGAAGCCAAGGTACTTGAACATCTTTTCTCTCCTGAATGTATTGCTAAAGTAAATAGATACAGGTCCTACAACTTGGAAATGAGATCTGACATTGAGTCTTTAAATATTTAAAAAGCTGATTTTAAAAGAGCTGAAAATGACTATAAACTTAGATAGAAGATCTAGAGAAAAAAGTTTCAACTCTTAAACATGAGCAAACAAATTACAGGACTCAAATTAAGGATCTCATTACCAAGTTGACTGAATGCCAGGCTGAGCTTGTGATCAACAAAGCCAGGGTAGAAAAATGTGTTCTTGAAGAGGAAACCTTCAAGAACATGATATCCTCATCTCTGCATGCAAAAGTGTGTTATCAGAACAAGCAGGGACTGGGATCTAGTGAGATAGCTCCTCCACACTCTCTACTATCAGTTAGATCTCCAAGGTGTGGAACTCGTCAAGATGAGCTTCCACCCATAGACCCCAGTGATGAAGAGGATGAAGAGGAGAAGGTGAGGAATGACTCTGAGATGAGTGAAGAGAGTCAATCCACAAAGGGTCACCATGCTCCTAAGGAGGAAAAAGAAGCTGGTTTGAGCAAAACCAAGAGAAAGAACTTGATTAGAAGAGCAAAGAGAAGATCCAGAAAAGCTCAAGAGATCAAGACCACCTTTGATCCCAAACAGAAACAAGTATTTATCTCTATAGGGTTCAAGGTGATGAAAGCTGAAGATCCTGTCAAGAATTCTAGTACCAAGATTTCTACTTTAGCTTCAATTCACTCTAGCAACAACACAAAGACTGATAAGCTATGTGTCACTACTGCATAGCCTGAACCATCCATTTCAAAGAGCAAGCTTCACCCTAAGAAGCTTGCTGCATCATCTGAAAAGGTGGAGAAAGAAAAGGAAAGTGTTCAAGCTCAGTCTTCTTTAGGAAAGAAGACTCTCAGAAGGAAAGATATTGGGTTATATGTGGTAGTACTTCACATATGGCTAAGGATTGTCAATACAATCCTAAGAGTACTATCCACATGATTAAGAAGAAAACTTTTGAGAAAAAGAAGAAACAAACAGCTTCAGAAGGAAAATATGTTTCCTTCGGAAGCTCCAAAATGAAGAAGAAGGCAAGTAGGAAATTGCTTTCGGAAGAAAAGTTGGTCTTGAAAGAAAGGAATGCTTCCGAAGCACTGAAGCTTACTGCAATAAAAGCAAGATCTTCCGAAGGATCCGTCTCCAAAGCTTCCAAAGCTACAAAAGCTTCTGAAGTATTGAAGGTCAAGCCCAATCTTCCAAAGATGGTGTGGAAGATGAAGGAAGACCTTGAGACTGAAAGCTCCTCTTCAGCAACAGCAAATGATCCTCAAAGCCTAAACATAGGATCACTTACTATTTCATTGCCTTCATTTGAATTTTATAAGCACAAGACCAATGAGGCTTGGGTTTCCAAATATAACTAAATCATCTCTTTTGTGCAGGGACAACCAAAGGCAAACAGAAATGTATGGATCATTGATAGTGGCTGCTCCAGGCACATGACAGGCAATGAGTCCCTACTTTAAAACTTTGAATGAATTGATGGAGGACCAGTTGCTTTTGGAGGAGATGCAGGAGGTTACATCACTGGTAGGGGCATGGTCTCAAATGGTAAGCTCAGCATTGAGAAGGTAAACTTTGTCAAGGAGCTTGGATACAATCTTTTGAGTGTGTCCTAATTTTGTGACCAAAAACATCACATGCTCTTTACTGAGCATGAGTGCATTGTTCTCAAGCCCGGGGTTGACATTCCTCAAGAGCATATTCTGCTCAGAGCCCCCAGGAAAGGGAACATGTACAAGATGGACTTGCAGGAAACATCTCCCTCTGGAGAGATTTCTTGCTTTCTATCTAAAGCGAATAGTGATGAGTCTTTCCTTTGGCATAAAAGAATGTGCCATGTAAACTTTAAGAACATGAATAAACTGATTAAGAATGATTTGGTAACTGGAATACCAAAGAAAGAGTTTACAAGTGATGACCACTGTGTTGCATGCCTGAAGGGGAAGCAACACAAAGTGTCTCACGAGCCAAAGGAAATGAACTCTATCACTACTCCACTACACTTGTTACATATGGATCTATTTGGCCCCACCAGTGTAATAAGTTTAGGAAGGACCTCATACTGTTTGGTGATCACAGATGATTTCACAAGATTCACTAGGGTGTTTTTCCTTAGAACTAAGGATGAAACTCCTGAAATCTTAAAGAATTTTATTCTGAAAATTGAGAATCAATCTGATCACAAGGTCAAAATCATAAGATGTGATCAAGGAACCAAATTCAAAAACCAAATCCTTGATACATTTTGTGATGAAAAGGGTATTTCAAGACAATACAGTGCTCCCAGGACTCCTCAGCAAAATGGTGTTGCTGAGAGGAGAAACAGGACACTTATTAAAGCTGTAAGAACCATGTTGTCTAACTCTAAACTACCCATCACCTTCTGGGCAGAGGCTGTCAACACAGCCTGTTATGTGAAAAATAGAGTTTTGGTAGTTAAGACACATGGTAAGACTCCTTATGAACTGTGGCACAAAAGAAGACCATTCATTGGTTTTCTCAGAACATTTGGATGTCCTTGCACCATCTTGAATACCAAAGATCAAATAGCCAAGTTTGCTGAGAAATCAGATGATGGACACTTTGTTGGGTACTCTTCTTAAACTAAGGCTTATAGAGTATACAATCACAGAACTAGAATCATTAAGGAGTCAGCCAATATGACTTTCAATGAACACACACCCTGTGTAAAAGGTTCTGGTCCGGATTGGCTGTTTGATCTTGACTTAGTTACCAACTGTTTTAACAAATCTTGTGAGAATTTTTTAGGATCTACAGATAACAGGTCAACAAAAGATCCTGATCCAAGATTTAAGCTGAGAAGACCAAACAAGAAGACTACTTTAGCTCCAGTGGTCACTAACCTTACAATTGAAGCACCCATCAGCACTAGCATGACAAGTACTGCTGATTCAAATGAATTGCCTTCAAATTCCAGCTCAGAGGCTTGGAATTCAGGAGAAGGAACTTCAAATGCAGGAGGAGGAACTAGAGGTGGTGACAGTGATCAAGAATTTCTTGATGCTGATAACCACTCTATTGAAGACAACATGAATGATGTCACACACTCATTGGATCAAGTCTCTCTTGATAAGTGTGCTGATGTGGTGGGAGACACCTCATTGCCAGATCAGAATTTCTCAAATTTAGATCTGTCTAACCAACTTGCTGTGATCCCTCAACTTCGGATCCACAACTCACATCCTACCACAAACATCATTGGAAATGTTGACTCAGGGGTAAGAACAAGAGGACAAGCTCATGACAGCCATGTTTGTCTATATTCTTGTTTCTTATCCCAGATAGAGCCGAAGAAGGTTGATAAGGCTTTGAAGGATGGAAGCTGGATTGAAGCTATGCAAGATGGGCTGCTTCAAATCAGAAGACAGAAGGTTTGGAACTTATGCCATCTTCCTCAAGGGAAGAGTGTCATAGGAACCAAATGGGTATTCGGGAACAAGAAAGGTGATAAAGGGATCATCATCAAGAACAAGGCTAGACTGGTTGTCCAAGGATACACTCAAGAATAAGGGATTGATTACACTGATGTCTTTGCTCCAGTTGCAAGACTTGAAGCTGTAAGAATATTTCTGGCTTATGCTGCATCCAAGGATTTCAAGGTCTACCAGCTTGATGTGAAGTGTGCCTTTCTCTATGGGGTGATTGATGAAGAAGTTTATATTAAACAACCACCTGGCTTTGCAGACCCAGATCATCCTGATTATGTCTGCAAGCTTGATAAAGCCCTTTATGGACTGCATCAAGCCCTAAGAAAGTGGTATGAGACACTATCAACATACCTCTGTCAACATGGATACAAAAAAGGTACTATTGATGGAACTCTCTTTATCAAAGAAACAGGAAATGACACATTGCTAGTTCAGATATATGTTGATGATATCATCTTTGGTTCAACTAATCCAAAGCTCTGCAAAGACTTTAAGATGCTGATGAAGAATAGATTTGAAATAAGTGACATGGGGGAACTTAATTTCTTTCTAGGAATTAAAGTGAAGCAGGTTGAAGATGGCATCTTCATCAGTCAGTCAAAATATGTACAGGACATACTTACAAGATTCAAGATGACTGACTGTAAGGTTGCAAAGACACCCTAGCCAGAAACCACTCCCTTGGTCCTGATCTTGAGGGGGAGTGTGTTGATGAACATCTTTATAGGGCTATGATTGGGTCACTTATGTATCTTACTGCTAGCAGGCCTGATACCATGTTTGCCACATGCATATGTGCAAGATATCTAGCCAATCCCAAGATGTCACACCTAATCACTGTCAAAAGGATCCTTAGATATCTCAAAGGTGCTCCAAACCTAGGACTTCAATCTGTATGCCTATACAGATAATGATTATGGTGGCTGCAACATGACTACAAAGTCCACATCTGGGGGGTGTCAGTTCCTGGGTGGAAGGATAGTCTCTTACCAATACAAGAAGCAATCCTGTGTGTCTGCATCAACTGCTGAAGCTGAATACATTGCTATTGCTAGCTGCTGTGCTCAAGTGCTTTGGATTCAGAATCAGATGCTAGACTATGGGTTCAATTTCAAAGAGACTCCCATCCACATAGACAACAACAGTGCCATCTCTATTACAGAGAATCCTGTGCAGCACTCAAGGATCAAACACATGAATATCAGGTATCATCTGATTAGAGATAATTTTGAAAAGGGGTTGATCAAACTAATCAAAGTTAACACAAATGAACAATATGCTGATTTGTTCATAAAAGCTTTTGATGAACAAAGATTTAAGTATCTTGTATCAGATATTGGGATGATTAACTTTGAATAGATTTCTCGTAATAACTTAATCAAGATTATTTCTTAAAACTGTGTGTCCTAGGTTGTCTATTAGATCACTTCATAAGCCCAGTTCTCTTTGGAAGAAAAACATACTTTTAAAATGATATATCTTAGAATGATGAAAATTTACCTTCGGAAGAAGCAAAAGTTGCCTTCGGAAGAAATTTATGTCTAAATCGTTTAAACAGCTTATCTGAGATTTACATTCGGAAGAAATTCTTGAAGTATCTTTCGAAGCTTAAATTTTGGTATAAGTACTTAAATGCATTTTAGGAACAAATTTCTTCCGAAGGCAATTTAGTCTCGGAAGACTCATTTATTTCTTCCGAAGCCAAAATTTTCAAAACTCTTTGAAATATCTTCTGAAGCAAAGTTTCTTTCGGAAGCTTTGATTGCAAAGCTTCCGAAACCAAAATTGCCTTCGGAAGCTTTTACTACTTCCAAGAAAACTAACTTCTTGGGCGCCTTTTTCAGAAGTAGGACCCACTTGCCGATTTCAAAGTTAATCTTTTTGTCATAACTTTGTCTCAAATCCAGAGTATATCTTTCCAAACGGTTCTATTTCATTTCACTTCTCTCATTGTTCCTTAACCTAAAATTACCCACAAATTTCATTTTCTTCTTCTTTCCTTCACTACAAAGCTTCTTCAAATGGCCAATCTTGATCGTCGTAACGACCCTGATTTCACCATGCACCTACACAGGCAACACAATCAAGTTGCCCTGTTAAACTCTGAGAAGGATCCAAGCTTCTCAGAAGTGTGTAGGTATCTTTCTTTATCTCACTACTTCACCTCCGCTACAATCGATCCTCCTCTCTATGAGGATCAGTTGCTTGAGTTTTGGCGGACCTGTCAAGAGGTCACCATGGACGAGGAGAAGGCACTGTCTGCCACAGTGCAGGGGAGGACGGTTTTCATCATTCCAGCCATTATAAACACCCATTTGCAGCTGGATGATAAAGCAGGTGAGTTGTCCTTTCCAAAAGCTGCTGCCAACCAATCCTTTGAGCAGATGGGATATGAAGATGACTTTTCAGTCAAGACCTTCAGGAAGGGGAAGGTCTCATTCCAATGGAAATACCTCCTCCAAGTTGTCATCCACGGCTTATCCAACAAACATGGAGGATGGGACCAGATTCCAGAAGACCTCTCCTTTATTGTCCATGGGATGGTTCAAGGGGTCAAATTCAGGTACTCTCAGTTTGTATTTACAAATTTACTAGCAAATTTGGATTCCTTATTATATTACATGTTCCCCCGGTATGTTCAACACATTCTCAACTGTGAATTAGGACCACAGTTGAGGGGAACAGGTAATGTTCTTAAACTTGCACATATGAGGCCCGGTATTTTCAAGATATTGAAAAAGCCAACTGTTGGGTTCTCAGGGGTAGAAACAGCCCTTGTACCAAAATGTTTGAGCTCATTGCTCAGGGTGACATCCTAGCAGCCCCAGCTAGTGATGAACCAACACCCTCTATTTCTCACCCACCTTAAACACAGCCTACCATCACCATCACCTACAAAAGAAAACACGAACGAACCCCTGCACTTGCTACTGAGCATGTGCAGGCCCCCATATCATAACCCATATAGGAGGAAATGGAATCCAGAGCTCCTACTTTCCCTGAGGAGCAGACCACTCCCATCTTTCAAACAATCAGTGCTGAGGTTCCTCATGCTCAGCCTGATGTCTAGCCCACATCAAACACCCCAAACTGAGGTGGATCTCCCTGTAATTGTCCAGGAGACCCATGTGGAAGAGGCTCTCACTATTGCCAGTGATTAAATCTTTAAGACCTCAACCACAGCAACCCAGCCTCTTGACATTGTCATGAGGCAAGGGAAATCCAGCAGCCAAGAACCCCATGCTGGTGGTGAGGGAGCGGACGTCGGTTCACCTCCTTCATCCCCCAATGATTCTTCAACTGAAGATGAGGGGAGTATGAAACTCAGGGTGCACCAACTTGAAGACATCTGTACCCAACTGGTTTCAAAGATAGCTCTCCTTGAATCATAGGTGACTATCTTGCAAAGGAGGGTCCATGACCAGCAACTTGAGATCACTTCCCTCAAGGGCCAGTTAGCTGAGAGACCCATAGGACAAACTCATCCAGGTCCACAAGAACTTGTGGATGTTATGGATCACTTCCCTAGCTCACCTATGCATGAGGGTGATGCTACCAAAAAGGGGGAGGAAGTTTTGACAGCCACAGAACCTGGGAGTTCTTCCTCAAGTATGGACATGCAGGACTCACCATCCTATCTTGCAATTGTCCATACTCAGCAACCTCCTCTAGACAGTGATCTGGAACTGCTCATTCAACAACTGTTTGAGGAGGGAGTACCAAGAGCAATGTCTGCCCCATCTGAGAACCCAATCTGGGGTTGGGGGTATGACAGTGATAGGAAAGCTCTTGTGATCTCTAGAGCTCAGGGTCAACAAGAAATTCTCAACATCTCCACCCTGAGTTTCTATGAGAGTATAAAGTTGGTAGATCTGGCACTTGTCAACCCAAGCAATAACAAACAAGCTGTCAGATTAGCCAATCAAATTCAAGACTGGATGCTGGTAGAATTCAAAAGGAGAACAGTATCATACAGACAGAGGCTAGCAGTTGAAGACTTTGGTCAACTGGATGTTGAGGTAGACCCCAAGATTAGCTTCAAAGGGAAAGCCTTGACTGAAGGCCCAGAGGCTGAGATTGTTAACCTTGAGACAAGATCTCCTCCAGCACCCCATACCCTTAGTGAGGCACCAGCTGGTGATGGTGCTTCACAATCTCTCTCTGGCCAGAGCTTGACTGCTGAATCAAGCAATGAAGGCTAAAGCTCTCCTCAGGCTGAGTCATCAAGATCTGTAATTGATAAAGGCAAAAGGAAGATGACTCCTGAAGAGATTGAAGAAGAAAAGAGAGAGATGAAGAGGAAGCTGAGGGGAGAGAATTCAAGTGGTTCCCCAAGATTCATGCAAGCTGCAATTCAGGCTGCCCCTGTACCAAACACTTAAGAAGATGAATTAAGGGCAGCCAAGCTCAACTATCTAGGGACCAGGAACCTCAACATAGATGAACTCATCTCTCTCCCCTTAGAGGAGTTAAATGAACTAGCTGACATTGAATTGTCAAAGGAGAGGAAGGAAGCAGAGGATGCAGCCTTGACCCTCAAACACAAGGAAGAAATGAGGAGAAAAAGGCTTTACAAGAACATTCATGTCCTCTCCCCAGTTCAAGAAAGTCTTGAGTATGAGACTGTGGCTGCTGAACAACCTCAGGTAGTTGATGAAGAAGAAAGATTAAAAATGATCAACTACTTGAGTGCCACAGGTCTCTATCAGGCACCTGCATTCCTTCCCTTGCCTTATGATTATATATTATTTGAATACAATAAGCAGCTGGAAGAACAAGCCAAGAAAGAAAAGCAAGCTGCTATGAAGAGGTAAAGGGAAGAAGCTGCAAAATCAAGAGCCATCATCCAGAAAAGTCAGAAAAAGTCTGCAGATAGGCAGAGGATGATGACCTTCTTGAAGCTGTATGGGTTCTCCGGAAGGAGGCTTGGCCCCATGTCTCTATCCATAATGGAGGAGCATATAAGGGCGATCAAGCAGATGATAAAAAAGGGAGTGCTTGTGGACCTTCATTCATCATCAAGTCAAGCTCAACCTGAAGTTGTGGTAAAGGTGGAACCTACAGAGACAACACCACCTGCACCTGAAGCTGCACAACAGCCAACTTCATCTTCTAACCCACAGCAGGGTTCTCCTCCCTCTCCTTTTGAAACTGGGAGAAAGGAGATCCCAACTGAGAGAGAATCCACTGAAGAACCTGGTACTAAAGACCAACCCTCCCAGTTAAAATCATCAGGGAGGAAAAAGAGGATGGCCAAAAGAAGATCATCTTCAAAGAAGAAAAGAAGAAAGGCATCCTCCTCCTAACCTTAGGATGAGTCAGAACATCCTGAGGAAGTGCATGAAAAGGACTCTCAACTAACTCCTATCATAGTAGAGCCTCTCTCTGTTAGAAGACAAATTCTATCCTGGACATTTGCTGAAGATCCAGACAGATGGTATGTCACTAGAGATCAGGGAGAACAACATGTCTACTTCACAAGTGACATGCTTGAACTCCCTCTGCATGATCTCTATGACATGAGAAGGTAATTCATGAGTCTGAAGAATCCAGATCTACTGATGAAGAAAGGAATTCTGGAGATCCTCATATGGACTATCCCAGTCTGAAGAACCTCTCTGTTTTGATAGCATCAGCCTAGGGGGAGTTTGTAGGAACCTCTGAAGTTAAGAGGCTGATGCAACCAAAAGATACCAAAACAACCAAGTCTTCCAACATGCTTTGGAACAAAGGTGAACTAGCTTCGAAAGTTTTACAACCTCAAGAAAAATGCTAAGTGTACAATCTTCCGAAGCCAAAGTTTAGAAGAAACTGCTGCGGAAGCTTTACACTTAACTTAGAAAAATACTCTAAGTGTAAAGTCTTCTGAAGCCAAAGACTCAACTCTTCCAAAGGTAAAAGATGAAGTCTTTCGAAGCTCTCAAGACAAAGTCTTCCGAAGATGTTTAAAGACAAGACTGATTTTCTTCTGAAGAAATAGAAAAGATACCTTTTCCATCAACTTTATCATAAAGCAACCTAGTTTCCACTGCATACTCTAGTAGTTCACCTGCTATCACTAGTTGGTGAAATTTCCATACGTTATGATAAAGTAGACAAGGTCTTCGCCTGCAAGTTTATGTTTTTGTTCCTTCTTGGCTTTTTGTAATAGAAAAGTCAGTGAGCTATGGCTTGTCATAGTCACTAGTCAAAAGGCAATCTACCTTTTGACTTTAGGCTGATCTTGTTGTCTAGATTAGTCACTTCCAACTATCTTTTTGCATATTGACGGTTGTAGGATGTAGTATAAGTAGTCTCCGGTTCTTGTATTCAAAATATACTTGTACAACACTTGTAATAGAACTAGAGAAGCAATATACAACTTCCTTGAAAACTTTATCTCGTGCTCTTGTTCTTGTTTTACTTGTGTTTTTCTTGTATCTTCAGTAAATGTTCATAGTTCCCTATTTGAATTGTTAAGTGATCTTAAGATCCTCCTGAGTATGTTAACTAAGTGCAAGCTTAAGTACCCTTTAACGATCCTGCAGGTTGTATATCATGATATGATGCAATTAGGTGCTTTTTTGTTTGTTATGAATGTCAGTGTTAAGAAAAGTGCAATTAGGTGCTTATTTGTTTGCTATAATTTTTCCCGTATTTGTTTGTTTAATATATTATTTATGCACATGCTGTTCTGTCCACTACTCTGTTACACACAAGCTGCTGATCTTTGTTAGTTACAACTATGCACAATAAAGGTAAGTAGTTTTGTTTACCATTATTAAAATAAGGTATGTGAAAGGCATTATAGGTTTTTTTGGGTTTTACATTGCCGAAAAATAGTATGTGCAAGCCACTGAAACTGTGTTTTGTTAGACATTACATCTGGGTTTTAGTGATAATTTGGCTTAGAATTCATAGACTTACCTGTTTTGATTATTTCATTATATTTAAATGAATTGAAAGGTTAGGTATGTTAAAAAGGTAACTAAAGTTAAGGCTAACACATGTTAAATTATTATACAAAATATGATTTTGTGTTTGTTTGGTGAGACTTATTCTTTGAAGAAAGAAGACTAGGTATAGTGATTTATAGGGTGGCAATTTCATCTTCGTTCTTGGTTCAAATGTCCACGCCACTTTGTCAAACCCATTTTACCTGCAATTTTTTTATATATGTTTGGATTTACCCACTTGACCCGTTCATAAGTTAATGCATTGAAATTACTACATCTCTTTAGTGAACAACGATACATATACCAATTAGAATATAGTAGTATATTCCATTTCAGGTTTAGAAAGTGAAACAATAAATTCATTAGTTACTTATTTTTGGGAGGAAAAAGAAACATGATCTGATCGGGATGCTCATACACACACACTGCATCTGGTTATAGTATCAATACCATCGCTCAAACTTGTTGGATACCGTAACTTTCCTTAGTAATAGCTACATTTCAAACACTTATGTTAAGGTTGTGTAGGAACCTCTGAAGTTAAGAGGCTGATGCAACCAAAAGATACCAAAACAACCAAGTCTTCCAACATGCACTTCGGAACAAAGGTGAACTAGCTTCGGAAGTTTTACACACTTATGTTAAGGTTGTATGTCATGATATGATGCAATTAGCTGCTTTTTTGTTTGTTATGAATGTCAGTGTTAAGAAAAGTGCAATTAGGTGCTTATTTGTTTGCTATAATTTTTCCCGTATTTGTTTGTTTAATATGTTACTTCTGCACATGCTGTTCTGTCCACTACTCTATTACACACAAGCTGCTGATCTTTGTTAGTTACAACTATGCACAATAAAGGTAAGTAGTTTTGTTTACCATTATTGAAATAAGGTATGTGAAAGGCATTGCAGGTTTTTTTTGGGTTTTACATTGTCGAATAATGGTATGTGCAAGCCACTGAAACTGTGTTTTGTTAGACATTACATCTGGGTTTCAATGATAATTTGGCTTAGATTTTTCCATGAAAACATCACACGTGTGCCTAAACGCGACACACTTGAAATAGATTTGGCTGCAACCTTCTAATCTGTATAGAATTTGCAAGAATTCTTTGTCAACATATAGGTAAGAACATGTACCCATCCGAGTTCTTAAACTCAATAACTATCAGCGGTTTGCCGCCACATACTTCGCGTTTAAAACCGGATGCCCGATTATGCTTTTACTAAACATTGACCCATCAAATGGCCTTTGCAATGGCATAAGACTTTTTTGTAAAGCATTTCAAGAAAATGTAATTGATGCGGAAATATCAACAGGTGACCATAAGGGAAAAAGAGTGTTCCTACCAAGAGTCACCCTGTGCCTATCTAAGGATAACATGTTCCCCTTTAAATTGAAACGAAAATAGTTTCCAATCCACCTAAGCTTCTCCATGACAATATACAAATCATAGCGCCAAACAATACCATACGTAGGTGTTTACTTACCAGAACTGGTTTTCTTACATGGCCAGCTATACGTCGCATTGTCAAGAGGCACATCACGTGAAAACACAAAGGTTCTGGTCAACGGTCCACTGAAGTTCAAGGAAGATGGAGTTTACACTTATAACGTCGTCTACCGGGAGGTCCTACAGTGATAATACCAAACCTCACTGCACCCATAGGTAGAATGGTAAAAACACCACAACATGTACATACATGTCACAAACCATCCAAAAACAATAACAACATTAACAACCATTAGTTCATAATAATATTAGTTAGTAATAATATGATCAATTGGCACCACACACATGCCCACTACTATATCACATACATGAGAAACACATTACTAAAATTCCCACCTACATTCAGCAGATAGTCGAACACAACATGGATGCTACAAGCAACATGAATACAAAAACAATTGGTATGTAACCTACACTCATTCCATTTTACACTCCATACTACCATGCTTCATACATCATTTTTACATAAAACAATTATGCCTCCCCTTCTAAAGCAAGCAGGAGAGAAAAAGGCCACGACCCATTTCGCCTACGGAACATTTGAAGGAACACAAACCACTGACGGATGAAAGAAAAAAAAAACCCAAAATACCACCAACTTGTACGTGCAAATCACCTCTTACCATGCACTTTTATATATAGAGATATATGTATACATATATACAGATACATCTATCTATATGTATCCACACATAAATACACTCAACACGACACACTACACGTGACGTTAACCCTTGCTAATCAAACGTTCTTTCGTTTCAGCGACATCTCCTCCGAAAGTAACAGCACCAATAAAGGAGGATAAAAAACATGAGCCTCATTCCACATCCAAATATGTAACAAATGATGGGCTCAACGAAGCTACTACAAGTGCTTGGGACGACGAATGGTGGACAACCCATATGGACGAGATAATTGAGTTGTGCAAGACTTATGACAAACCATGAGCACCTTACTGCATCAGTACCGGAAGTCTACTATATTACTATGTCATGCTTCTAAATAATTTATCTGTCCCAAAATAATTTATACATTTCCCTTTAAAAACATAAACCATAACCTTAAATGTCCCCAAAAGACATACCCTTTTTGCTTATTGAATAAGAATTACCTACTATGTTTACTAAAAACAAGGTGATCGCCTACCTACGTACAACAGCATGATAATTCTCAACCTGCAATTACACCATGCTCATTTAAAAGTCATAACGTAAGTTCATTAATACAACAAAGCCTTTATTAATTTAACATGACGCAAGCGCCGCAACGCGCGCGGGCACCCACTAGTAATATATAATGTTGTTAGACAAACACACACACACACACACACACACACACATATATATATATATATATATATATATATATGTTAAAAATTCATCACCAATATAATCAAAACTTTGTTATAAATTATTAGCATAACAAGTGGATAAGCTTTTTATTAAATTTATAGACAAGTGTATTATACTATTTGTTTACCAAATAGTTTTACTTGACTACTAAAATGATTGATCTTTTGTAGTAAATATCATCTCAAAATAGGTGAAAAATTGCATCTCCTGTATATGTGTTCATAAGTTATATATTCTTTCTTCTTTTTACAATTCTATCAAAAGTTATTAAGTAGTAACATTAATAAAAAAAGATTAATAAAGCATAAACTCGTTCATCATAAGCAATGTAAGAACTTTTTTAATAATAATCTATATACTAAGAAGATAACTATCTCTGCTAGTATATAATACATACTGGATGGGAAAAATTGGAAATTAACCTTTATTTGTAAGACGCGCCCCTTGAGGTCTCCGCCGTTTACTGTTGTCTCCCCACTTCATTCCAGCCACTCTCTAGTGTGAGCGTCTGTCTGCCTTCAATTGGCAGTTAAATGGCGCTTGAACACCCCGAATCAACCCCCTGCTCGATTCCAATCCCAACCCCATATCTATATGTAGCCGCCGAGGCAAAATCGAATACCCCTTCGATGTTGTTGTAGTCGAAACTCACAAACTCAGGTAAGTATCTGGTTTTGTTTCCTTTGGTATCATTATATCAGTTTCTTTTGGCTTTGCGTGTATGTGTGTGTATTGTGTTATGTGTTTTTTGAATCAAGTCGTCCAAGTGCTGTTGTACCGTTTCAACCACCTTATTCCCCTTCTCTCCACACTGAACGCTCGATTGTGTTGTTTTGTATTTGTAAGATGCTGTTCCAGTGATTCAAACTCCTTGATTAGCTCACTGATGGTTGTAATTTAACTGAACACTTGATAATTTCTAAATATTTTAAAGGGTTTTAGGCTTTTCTCATTATAAAATTCCATCATCACATTCGACACAAGTATGCCTTTTATATTGTGTACAGTTTATATGATATCTCATTTGTTAACTCAAATATTTCCAAACAATAAATAGCTTGGAACATGATTTTCTTTCCTCGCTCCTTGATTTTGTTCCTCAGCTTTTACATGTGGTGTTCTCGATTTTGTTTCTCTATATTTGTAAGGTAGATTAGCTCACTGACATAGGATTTTTATTATGCATCGATTCCGTCCCTTCCAATTGCTTTTGATGCAAAGTTAATGTGTTTTTACACTCTATTATTACTTCAAAAAGTATAAAATTCATATTTTGTTCCAATTATGATGTGTTGATTACCATGATTGAGATTCAAATGTATTGAAAGTAGTTCATGTTGTCCTGTTCTAAAATCAGTTTTAGAGGTGGTCCCTCGCTAGAGGGTAAAGGTTTACATTCATGGTAAGCATCTTCTTCTCTTGATTGAATTACCTTTGTTAATAATTTCAACTTAATTATTTGATTCACATCTTCTTCTTCCATTACAGAATTATGGCTATAAAAGCTTTATTGTTTTGATTTATGGTGATTGCTTTGGCACTTTGGAAATTATTTGCATACTAAAGGAGGTGACAGGGGTTAGATAATTATTCTATCCCTCGAGAATGTTTAACATGCGTTCACAAATCGTTGATGTATTGCATCATTATTCATTTTTATCTTTTTAGTGGACTATTAGGCCAAACTTGGAGAGCTTGAAGTCGAGCTGATAGAGATGAATGCAACTGGTTGATTACATATAAAGTATGAGCTGATGACAGATACTAACAGGAAGGGCTAAGTGCTTTAGAGGATGATGACATGGTAGAAAGAGTAGAATTTGAGTGTGAGGTGATGACAAATACTAAAGGCAAAGGTTAATCTGATTTTGATCATGTTGAAGATGCGTAAAATAAGGTACTTAACAACATTTCTCGTGTGTCAGTGAAGTTTTGAGCTTTTTTTTGATACTTTGTAACGGTTGTAGAATCCGTCATCTGTTATTACTAACCTGATCATTCTCATGATTATTAGGATGTGCAAGATGAGTCTTGGGTAATGAAACATGATTTTTTGAATGGTTCATTAATCATGTTTTGGAATCAGTTCCGGAGGTGGTCCCTCACCAGAAGGTAAAAGATATATATTCATGGTAAGCATCTCCTTCTCTTGAAGGAATTACCTATTTTAATTATTTCTACTCACTTAATTGATTCACGCCTTCTTATTTCATTTACAGTAAAAAAGTTTCATTGTTTTGATTTTATGGTGATTACTTTGACACTTTCCGAATTATTTGCATACTACAGAAGGCGATTGGGTTAGATAATTATCATGTGACTCGAGAATGCCTGCTTCGATTAGTATATTGTGGTTAGTCTTTTTATCTAGATTCAATTAATCTAACATGAATTATTGTTCATATAATGTTCATATGTTATTATTATATTGTATTATCTTAACATATCTGCATCTAAGGGGATCAGTCATTCAACTTAGTATTATCATTTTACAATTTGCTTGAGGATGATCCTATTAAGGTTTACAAACTGAATTTTATATTCTTTGCATCATTATCTAATGAAATCACTTACTGGAATTTCTGCAACTACAGTTATAAAACTTGTGTGCGATGTTCAAATGATAGTCCTGTATTTTGTTGGAGTTACCTATGCAAGTCAATTAAACCATCTCTCGTTTGGTCTCATGGCTGCATTTTTAGTTCCATTGTTATATTAAACTTTTATAAAAGTAGGTGTCTCAGAATAATAGAAAAAGCTGATTCAGCTTTTGCTAATGGGACTAAGGTTCTAATAGTTCTGTTTCATTACAATGTCGCCCCTATAAAGGAACATGTTAGGTCTAGATGTCTTGTATAGGTTTAGATGATAGATCAAACTCTTGTAATCACTCTTTGTAATTATAATTTTGATGATATAATATAATGCATTGAGTACATGATGAGTTTATGAATTGCATGATATATTGTATCTCATAATATATGTGTTGATTTATGTGTGATTGCAGGAAACATTAAATGTAGTCATTTTGAAAAAATTGACTAAGTGTTAGAACAACTGCGGATGAACAAATCATCCTTCCGTAGATGTTCTCAGTAATACAACTGAAGTGTACATCCGTAGATCTCCTGCGAAAGAACAACAACAGCTGAACAAGTCCAAAGATCAAGTGGAGCTGCTGAAGGAGAGCTTGCTGCTAAAGAACAAGAACTCCTGCGGAAGCACAATCACTGAAGAACAAGCTCTGAAGACTAAGTGTTACTATGGAAGGCAAATTTCCTGTGGAAGAATAAATTCCTACGAAAGACTGTTTAACACTTGAATGATTCCGCATCATCAAGTAGTCAACAAAAAGTCAGCAAGTCAACGTGGCAGATCAACAACATTAATGATAGCAGAAGACATTTAATTCAAGCAAAGATATTACATCATATCAACAATATTATTTGTGTTTATTTCATTGTAAATCACGAACTCCTATGCCGATAAATGTGGCAAGGATTCGGATTGCTATAGGAATTTAGCTTAATTATAGCAATAGGATAGCGAAAGATTAGCAATGTTTTTGGAACATAATAAGATCTCTATATAACAAGAGATCAAGAACATGTAAAAAAAGAACATACGATCAAGCAACATTAGATCATATAACAATCACAACAATAGAATCAATAGCGGCAGAGGCATTACAATCGATTGATTGTAATTATTAAGTAATCGTGGTTTGATTATTATTATATTTTGATTGTTCTTTATACTGTTTGATCAATTTCAAGTGCATTAATCAATTAAACAGCAAGTACTGGTAATTTCGCGAACAATACTTGTTAAAATTAAATATGATAATTCATATATCGATCCCTGGATTCTCACAAGTGGTATCAGAGCTTGGTGCTCATTGATCCAAATCAATTGATCTATTGGTTTGATTTGTTTAATTGATTCTTGCTAAAACAGAGTTGTTGCTTTTTCAAAATTAATTAACATGAGTAATTCAGTTGTTGGTGCTTATCAACCTACTAAACTAGAAAACAGATCTGATTTCAAAACTTGGAAAATCAGGTTCAGGAATCATGTTAATTATACAGATTCTGATTTATGGGTTTCGATTACTGAAGGACCTTATATTCCACCTGCGTTAGCAGCGGATTATAAGGATAATAATCAACCCATAAGTCTGAAAAATCTGTCACCTGATGATGCTAAGAAAGTCAAGATTGACATCAAAGCCTATAGTATGCTTACTATGGCTTTACCTGAGATCTTTTGATCAGGTGTGAATCATACAAAACAGCTCACTTGTTATGGAAAATACTGCACACAGTGTGTGAAGGAAGTGACGAGATTAGGAGCATAAAGAAGGATACTCTTCGCTCATAATATGAAACCTTTCATCATATTACGGGTGAGTCAGTTCCTCAACAATTGCATAGATTTATGCAACTTGTTACAGAGATGAACATCTTTGAACTTAAGTACAGCAATAAAGAGTTGAACAAAAAGATGCTTCATGCCTTACCAGAAAGTTGGACACAGACTGTGTCTATGTTCAAGAACACTATTAATTTGAAGGCAATAGGACTAGACACACTGGTGGTGAAGGTTGAAGCTTTGGAGCTAGATGAAAAGACCAGAAACAAGAGTGTGAAAGCACCTATAGCACCTTATCAATTCAAAGAGTTAAAGAATGCTGGAAGTGCATTCATCTCCAATGAAGATGAACATAACTCTTGTGATGAGAGTGAACATGAAGAAGAAACAAGCTTTTATGCTGCCAAGTCTTCCAAATCAAGTACTTAAAACAATCAGCACAGAAAGTCCAAAGGAAAAGCTGATGACTCCAAGAATAAAAACAACAACAATCAAACATAACCAACTACTATGGTTCTAGAATCAGAAGAACAGAAAGTTGCTTTTGCAGCCTTTAGTTCAAGCTTTCAGGCTTATCTGGGAAGCACTTTGACTCCTGCCCACTTCTGTCAACAAGATCTAGAAGAACTTCATCCTGATGAGGTAGAAGAGATGGATCTACAATGGCTAATGGCCATGATTGTCTACAGAGCCAAGATATACATGAAGAGGAACAAAGGACTGTCTGTAGGAGGAAGATCAACTAAAATTGGTGTTAACAAGTCCAAAGTAAGATGCTTTAAGTGCAATTTATATGGACACTTCCCAAGGGAGTGTAACAGCAATCAACAACAATCAAATGACTCAAGACAGCCTAGTCAAAGAAGTTTTACACAAGCTCAACTAACCAATTCATCCCCACCAACAACAAGCAATACTACAGGTACTAATAATGCTAAAGAATCTGGTTTAATTATTTTGCAGGATGGTACTTGTGATTGGAGCATGTATGAAAAGGAAGTACCGGAGGAAAATCAAGCTTTGATGGCTAACATGGAAAACAAAGTTCCACCAATAGCCACAGAGGTAAGAGAAAGGTTATGTTCTTCCACTTGTATTGATAAAGTTGAAAGATATAGAACACATGCTCAACTGTTAGTTGATAAAGTAAAAGAAACTCTACTTTTAAATGAATCACATGTAAGAGAACATAAACTTTATCAAGTCAAAATCAATTCTTTACAAAAAGATTTAGATAAACTTTTATCTGAAAATTACAATTTGAAAGCACAAGTTGAGCATTTGACTACATCTTTAACTAAGTCTATTTCAGATCATGTATCTACTGAAGTGAAACTTCAAAAATTCCAACTGTCATCACACAGTATGAGAAACTATTAAACTCTCATATTGAGTCAAAGAACAGATCAGGTTTGGGATTTCATGCTGTTGCACCACCAATAAATGATAATTACACTCCTTTACCTGAGTCCATGACTAACAGCCTATCTAATCACTTTGTGTCTAGTACCAAATCTGAGCAATAGATAAAAATCATAATGATGTAACTAATGACATTGAATCATATGATTCTAAATCATCAAAATCAGAACTTTCAAAACAAAGTCAATCAGAATTTGATTATGATAACTGTGATGATCTGGATGAGGATAATGATGAGCCTCATAATACCAGTTTGGGTAATGGTAAAACTGTTTTAAATGAACATCTAATTCCCAAATTGTTGGATGAAATCAAGCTCCCTTACCCACTAAAACAAAGAAATCTGCTGAAGACCATTTACACAAGGATTGGTCAACTGAATGAAGGCATTCATGCTCTCAATAATCAAAACAAAAGAAAATCAACAAAAAGAGCTTCGGAAGATAACAAATTCACTTCAGCAGATATCCTACGGAAGCAGTCCCTGAGAGCTGTAAAATCCGAGAAAATTCATAAACAATCATCCGTAGAAGAAATACGGAATAAGAAAGAATCTGCTGAAGCTTCATCCAGCATCAACAAGGTGAAGGAGTTGAAGAAGCAAAAGAAGACACTGGGTAAGAAAAAGGTAAAGGTAAAGGCTGCTTCTGATAGTGAAGCTGTAAAGAAGTACTGTAGATGGTGTGATATGCACAATCACAGCACAGAAGAGTGCTACTTCAACAGCTATTGCTCAATATGTAATATGAACAATCACATGACTTCTGATTGTTACTTCAACAAATATTATGCAATATGTAACAAACACAATCACTCAACTCAGGAATGCTTCTTCAACAAAAGGAACAAAGCAAAGATCCTCAAGAAGAAGCTAGTAGAGACCACTGAATCAGACTCATAATCTTCTAAGGATGATGATTCAAAAGTCTCAAAACAAAAGAAGCGACAACAAAAGTAGAAAGCTTCCAAGATAAGGATAACAGCTATTGAGATGCAAACAAAGAAAAAGAAGGACAAACAACAATTTCAAAGCAAAACACCTCACAAAAAGGTAGCACTTGAAGAAGATGATGACTTCTTTAATCACTTTGATAAAGGCAATCATGTACCTCAGTTTAAATCAAAGGACGCAGAAACATTTTCCAGGCAATCCTCAACGTTAGGATCAAAGAAGAAGTCATTGAAGGAAGGAATGACTGACCAAGTCAGTATGAATCAAGATAAAATTACCTCTACATCATCACCAAAATCATCCTCACCCAAAACAAAACATAATGAATCAACTAATATTAAAATTAATTTAGAAACATCAAGGCTCCTTCATGAGAAAGTTACTATATTAGATAACAATGGCAAGCCCAAGACCATCAAGGCTTGGGGTCCTCGGTCTAATTAAGTTCATTATGTTTGGTAGGAACATCCAAGGAGGACTGACAATAAGTGGTATGTTGACATTGGCTATTCCAGACACATGACAGGAAACTGTTCTCTCCTCCATGACTTCAAACATAAATATGCTTCATATGTAGCATTCGGTGGGGATAAGAAGGGAGGTAAAATCACTGAAGAAGGAATGGTAACCAATAGAGTTCTCAAATTTGAGAAAGTTAATTTTTGTAAAAATTTACAATTTAATTTGCTAAGTGTATCTCAAAATTGTGATCAAAACTATACAACTTTCTTTGACAACTCTAATTGTTACATTCTCAAGCCAGGTTATAAAATTCCAGAAGACTAGATCCTTCTTAAAGCACCAAGAAATGGCAACACTTATGTGTTGGACATGAACAATACAACAATAACAAGTAAAGAAACATGCCTAATTTCCAAATCATCAGAAGATGAATCTCAACTGTAGCATATAAGGATGGCTCACTCCAACATGAAAAACATGAATAAACTGGTGAAAAATGACTTAGTCATTGGTGTTCCTAAGAAAGAATTTTTCTGTTCTAATCACTGTTTATCATGTTCTAAAGGAAAACAACACAAAGTGTCACATAAATCCAAAACAATTAACACTAACACAACACCACTGAAGTTATTGCACATGGATCTTTTTGGTCCAACTAATGTATTAAGCATTGGAAAAAGGCAATACTATTTGGTGATTGTTGATGATTTCACTAGATTCACTTGGGTATTTTTCTTAAAACACAAAAGTGAAACACAGAAATATTAATGGAGTTTATCACCAAGATAGAAAATCAACTTGATCTAAAAGTCAAAATTTTACAAAGTGATAATGGAACTGAATTTGTTAATTATGTCTTAGACTCATTTTGCAGGGACAAAGGCATAGCTAGGCAATTTAGTGCTCCAAGAACTCCACAACAGAATGGAGTGGCTGAAAGAAGAAACAAAACTCTAATTGAAGCATCAAGAACAATATTGGATGATTCAAAGCTACCAATAACATTTTGGGCTGAAGCAGTGAATACAACATGCACTATTCAAAACAGGAAATTAATAGTCAAAGAACACAACAAAACACCCTATGAACTTTTGTTTAAAAGAAAACCTTTCATAGGATATCTTAGAGCTTTTGGGTGTCATGTGTCTGTCTTGAACACTAAAGAACAATTAGGAAAGTTTGCTGAAAAGGCATATGATGGTTTCTCTGTTGGGTATTCCTCAACATCTAAGTCATACAGAGTATATGTCCCACATGATAACATTGTGGAAGAAACTCCTAATGTGTCATTTGATGAATCCTTGTTTACACAGTCTGTGAAAGGATCATCTTGTTTGTTTGATATAGATGCATTAACTAACTTATTTAACACTGGCTATCTCAATGTGACAGGTGCTACGGATACACGTTATCCTTATGTTCCTCCAAACATAGGTGTACCATTGACTACTGATCCACCAAGACAAGTTCACACAGATATTCTAAGACACAATGATCCTAGTGCTTTAGCTCAAACAAGTAAAGACATGTCTGATGTCCTTGAAACTTCTACATCAGCAGAAGTACAATCTACTTCAGAAGTACCTCCCTCCACAGAGGTTCCTTCCACTTTTGTAGATGTTCCCACTTCTGCAGATGATGCACTGAAACTCCCTATAGTTCCTCACACTTCAGAAAACATCCCAACATCAATGCCACATGCAGAAACACCAATTACAGACTCTGCAGCTGATCCTTTAATTGCTACGGAAGGTATATCCACATCTGCAGAAACACAAGTCTATGCAGAACATCATTTAGCCGCGCAAGATCACTACACTGGGGAGTTAGATTACTTTGCTTATTCACCATAACAGCTGAATCCTTCTATCACATACTTGGATTCATCTATCCAAGTTCAAAATGTTCCAACAGTTAGGATTCATAAGGATCATCCAATTGACAACATGATTGGTGAACTCAACAGCAGAACTACAAGAAGGCAAGGGGAAGCTGCCAACACTTGTCTGTTCTCCTGCTTTCTATCATAAGTAGTTCTTCCTAACATCACTGAAGCCCTAAAAGACAATAGCTGGATTGAAGCAATGCAAGAAGAACTTCAGCAATTCAGGAAGCAGAAAGTCTGGAACCTTGTTGATCTACCTGAAGGCCAATATCCAATTGGCACTAGATGGTTGTTAAAAAACAAACTAGATGATAGAGGAATAATTGTCAAAAACAAAGCAAGGCTAATAGCACAAGGATATACACAAGAAGAAGGAATAGACTATGATGAAGTCTTTGCACCAGTTGTAAGGATTGAGGCTATAAGAGTATTTCTAGCCTATGCATCATATAAGAGATTCCCAGTTTACTAAATGGATGTAAAGTGTGCATTCTTCTATGGCAAAATTGATGAAGAGGTATATGTTTCTCAACTATTAGGCTTTGAAGACCCTCACTACCCTCACAGAGGTACAAACTTGACAAAGCATTGTATGGTCTTCATCAAGCACCAAGGAAATGGTATGAAACATTATCGTCATTCCTACTGAAGCATGGCTACAAAAGAGGTACAATTGACCAGACACTCTTAGTCAAACATAAACATCAAGATCTCTTAGTTATGCAAATATATGTTGATGACATCATATTTGGATCAACCAACAAGAGATTATGTGAAGATTTTGAAGCTTTGATGCAATTTGAATTTCAAATGAGCTTTATGGGAGAATTAGCTTTCTTCCTAGGTCTACAAGTTCATCAGCATCAGGATGGCATCTTCATCAATCAAGAGAAATATGTGCTTCAAATCCTGAAGAAATTTAACCTTGCTGAGTCTTCATCATGCAAAACACCAGCATCAACCACAGAGAAAATCTTACCAGATCTAACAGGGAAGTCTATTGACCAAAGACTATATAGATCTATGATAGGATCATTAATGTACTTAACTGCCAGTAGACCTGACATAATGTTTGCTGTGTGTGTTTCTGCTAGGAATCAAGCCGACCCAAAGGAGTCTCACTTGAATGCAGTAAAAAGAATTTTCAGATACCTTAAAGGGAAACCTGCACTTGGACTGTGGTATCCCAAAGAAGGAGACTTCAAACTGTACTTTTACTCAGACAGTGACTTTGGAGGATGCAATAACAACAGAAAATCAACAACTGGGGGTTGTTAATTAATTGGACCAAGACTTGTTTCTTGGCAGTGCAAAAAGCAGACTAATGTTTCAGTATCCACAGCTGAGGCTGAATACATAGCTGCTTCAGCTGGGTGCTCTCAGGTTCTATGGTTGCAAAACCAATTACTTGACTATGGTTACAATGTTCTTCAAACTCCAATTTACATAGATAACTCAGCTGCTATGTTCATCACATCCAATCCAGTACAACATATACAAAACTAAACACATTGAAATCCGATACCATTTTCTGAGGGACTGTTCAGAAAAGGGTCTAATCAAGTTGATCAAAGTGGACACAACAAATCAACTTACTGATTTGTTCACTAAAGCCTTTGATTCAGTTAGATTTAATTTCTTAATTGATTTCTTAGGCATGCTCAACTTAGATTAGATCACAACAACAACAGAAATATTTGTCCATTACTTGTAATCTTATGAGAAAGGCGCACATTTTTTTAATAACTAGATAAGGCAGTTGATATACTATGGATATGATAGTACACTATAACTGGACACTCACTCCTGATCTCTAACCAACTACTACCTACTGATCAGATGCGTTTGATATGTGAATAGATTCAGCTTGAAAGGAAACTAAACAATGTCATGCTCAACATAAAGTCAAGGTGACTAAGAGTGGACAAGTCATTGTGAGAAGCATTCAAGTAAGTCTAATCCGGATGTGATTATGTTAACACCCACACACACTTACTATGTTGTAACACCTTATAACCTCTATCTATGTGTATCATGACCCTCTGTTTTGCATGAGAAAAGACCTGGGTCAATGGTCACCTCTGTTTTATGTAAGTAAAGACCTGGTGACCTGATGCTGATCATCAAAAGTTCCAAAAGGAACTGCTCTAAAAGAATCTGATGTGATCAACTGTATAATTATTCCAGAGCATGCAAATCATCTCAGCATTAATAAGATTTCAAAGAAATCTTAAGATAAAGCTTATAATCTACGGAACATAGTTTAAGTGTGATAAAGTGATAACTTGATTCACTTCTGGAGGACTAACTTACACGCAACTTCAATGATGAGTTCATCTTTGCTATCTATAATTCTTACCAAAACATGATAACTAGCATGATAAGTTAAATACACACTCTTGATTGAATTTCTACGGATCAACATATTTGCAATCAACACTAGATCAAGTATGCGATAACCTCACATATAATATTCAGGAAATTGTCTAGATTATAGTATGATCCCATGTATATGATATACTTTCCTGGTAACGAACATTCACCAAGGTTTGTGTTCTAATTTATGATTATAAGTTGGACAAATTAACTGCTTTTCATGTTATTCACCTTATAAAATTTTGATTCATACATAAGTTTATGATTAATTATAAATTTGGGGAGAGTAGTCAAAGCATGAAGCTGAGTTTAACTAAAATTTTAACATAATGATATGAAGAAAATTTGAACTTGAGCACTAACTTGGCTGCAAGATATCCGACGTGTTCAACTACTTTTGCACAATTGCCATGAAGCAAAGACATAAGGTCCAACAGCAAACCACAAACGGACTAACTATGTGTTAGTTCATACAGTTAAATTAAAATTTTCCTTCGGAAGATTTTTTCATTAAACTTTTACCTTCGGAAGAAGAGTTAAATGTTACTTTGGAAGATACTTCAGTACCTTGGGAAGAAATTTACTTTCGGAAGAGATTTTATTAAATTAACTTCGGAAGAAAGTTTTCAGCAAAATCAAGAAAATTAACTTCGGAAGAAAGTGTTTAACAAAACAAACTTCAGAAGAAAATTTTATCAACATTTAACGTCACTTTTGAAAGATGTTTTCAAACAAAATGAAGGATAAATCAGGATATCTGTTCTCCGTAGATGTTCTGCGAAAGACAGATTGAAACAGAGGAATCTTGACTTCCGTAGATATTCTACGAAAGATTCAAAATAAATGCCTGCCTTGCATAAATATTAATTACTTGTAGACATTGATTATACTGATAACCTCGAAGGGTAAGAAGGGTAAATGGGTCCCACGTCATTAGGATGAGGTTAGACAGCCTGTAAAAGTATAAAAAGGGCACCTCGACCATTGGCCTTTCTATTCACTTTCAAAACACTTTTCGACCTAGAAATCCTCTCATCCAAAACCCCCTTCTGCATCTTGTACTGCAAATTCGAGCTTGTCTCACACAATAATTCCCACACAACTCAAACATTACAGCCACTATGGCTAATCGGTTTGTAAAGGACCATAACGTGTGCGCGTTCCTAAATCCAGATGTGGAAGATGAATGCAGAACCATCATCCGCTACTTGAGAAGAACAAGACTCTTCTATGCACTAACTGCAGACCCGCTTATCTTTCAAACACACATGATCGACTTCTGGAAGGCCACCCTGATGTATTCGACCATGAATACATTCAGAAAGTATTTGGACTAATGGGATACGACGGTGACTACCACAATGGTGAGATCAAGAACGGCAGGCTATGCAAACCGTATCGATTCCTATGCCACACTTATCTAAAGTGTATATCCAACCAGAAGTCAGGGTTGGATAGATTTTCTAGGCATATATCTTCCGGAATCATTGGTATATTTGAAGGGAGAAAGTACAACTACTCCAAGTATATCCTCAACTACCTATGTGATCACATACTTGTGCAGAAAGACAACAAAATGTTCATGTTTCCAAGATTCATTTAGCTCATCATCAACGATCAACTACGGAGCATTGAAAGAGAGGGTGATATCTTTGTTCAAACACACCTAGGAAGATCTCTGCTTAATAAACTAACAGGGCAATATCAGGGAGGAGGTGTAGAGCTATTTGCCCATGTACTAGACGAGACTGAGGAAATACCTCAAGAACTGCTGTGGGTTGAAGAACCTAAAAAGCAAAACTTACCAGCTGAATCCTATGCACACTCCCAACATCAATCACTAGCTGCTGAACCATCTACAGTACATCATCAAGAACCCCAACCACCATCATCAGCAATAACTTACTTGATCTCCTCTTCAAGTGAACACACACAACCAGTCTCCCCTGACCTCTCACAAGCAACAGTCAACACTGCGTCAACTAAAGTAGATGGTGAAGAGGTCATTCAGTTCACACCCACACACTCTGTAACATCTAATGACTTCAATGCCACTGAGTCAATCTCTCCTGAACCCATCCTATCACCCACTGAGCCAATTATGTCACCCATACTCACTGAACCAGTTACACTAAGATACTCAATATAAAAGAGACTGAGGAAATTTTGGAAGGCACTACTGAGGAGATGTATATAAAGACTGAGGGAGAAAAGGGGGAGGAAGTGGTACAAGAGAAAGATGAGTTTGTTGAGATTGTGGCCTACAATGAAGATGACATGAAGGATGAGGAAATTAATGTCAGTAAAAGCTACATGGTAGCTAAATATAACAATCTGATTCTCAAGAGCAACAAGAAATTAGACAAATTAAGAAGAATAAAGAAGAAGCTGAGTGAGAAAGATAGACTCATAGCTGAGAAAGATAAGACAATCACTCAACTGGAAGGTAGACTCAAGAGGCTGAGAGAAGATGTGGTGATGGATAACGAGGTGATTGATGCCCTGAATGATCTGGTTGATGAACAAGCTGAACAGGTGAAAGAAAAGGATGTTGAGATTGATTCATTAAAGAAAAGGTTAAGAAAAGGTGAAATGAGCAAAATATGAGAAAGTGAAATGAGGAAAACAGATGAACTCATAATCACCTACAGCAGAAAGAGAAAGTACCTAGGGAAATCTAAAGAGACTGCCCATGAAGACACACCAAAGAGATCAAAAACTATGTCAACGGAGCAACTAGCCCCAGTAGAACAAATTAAAGAAGAAAACAGCAGTGAGTGGGCAGAGCTGACTAAAGAAGAGTCTGTTGAAAGTGAGAAAGAAGACAAATATCAAGACTTACTAACCACTGATGACATTTTAGAGGAAAGACCACAATCATCAATGTTTATGGATCTGATCAATAAAGGATTCCCGTATGACATGGTGGAGAAAATGTCTATGCCAGATATGATTCAGATGATAAAAGAATTTGATGCTGCAAGTCTGATGCTCCCAATCTGCACATATGAGACCTTCTCCAAGTTTAAAGCTATGGAGAAAATAAGAAAAGAATTGAGGCATTATGACACAAAGAAGCTGACTAAATATAAAATGACATGCTGGTTACAAAGTCACAACTACAAGCAACATAAACTTAAAGGGAGAACAACTGGTGAGCTCAAAGCTATGATGGAACATGTTATGAAGGTGGAGCTGGATACAGGAGTGAGATTTTAGATCAGGAGCACCAAAACCAGCATACCAACAACAAGGCAAACAATCACAAGCTGAACCAACTGTGGTTGAAAGCAAATACATGTATAAGAGAAAAGAAGGCTTGATCAAAGAACCAAGGGATATTATTCCTAATAAGATCTGGCCACTAGGAACAGCAGTGAGAGAAATCACTAAACAAAGATATACAATGATCCAACTATTTAATAAGATGATAACTCCCAGATCATCAGAAGATAACCAAATCATAGCATGGAGATATGACCCAGAATGGGATTGTGCCACTATCAAGAGAGCATCCCGGATGGAGCAATACTATCCTTGGATGGAGGCTCTTCTTTCACTACCTGATGCTAATCTGACTGCACTTCAAAGTATTCCCATTACCAACTATCCCATCAATCCAAGAGGAAGGGATTTCTCTGGAATAGTTGGGAGACTCAGGCATAAATTCAAAGGGGATGTGCTATAAGAAGCAAGAAGAGATGATGCTGAACATAAGAAAAGAAAGTTGAAACTTAAAAGATCTCATTCTAGTTCTTCTGAACATGTTGATGCTGAATTTTTACATAGGACTGGATATGAAGACATAAATGAAGCATCAGTTAAAGTGATTGAGGGAAACCAGTTCTCCTTCCCTATTACAGAATGGGGATATGTAGAAAAGAAAAAAGAATTTGTGTTACTGAGGAATGACCCACAGAATAGAGCCTCAAGTATTAGATTATTTGATCCAGTGGAGATCAAACTGCTACACCCAAGCTACACCTCATATTTACATGACAAACACTTCCCTAAGCTACATGATCAAACTGCTCAGAATGACTTGTGCCTATATGTTCACTTAATTCAAGTCATTGACAAGTTGCATGCTAAGGCACACATGAGAAGAAAGTTTGAGGCCGAACAGCTGATTGGAACAGATATAACAGAATTAAGAATTTCAGAATAGGATGAATTAAAGGTGGTGTCTAACAATAGTGTTGCTGCAACACTCACCACTGAAGAGGATATCCGGGGCTTGAAATACAAGACTTTGAAGAGAATGAGTAGACGGCAGATCAAGTATATGTATGAAGATCAAATGAATGCCGTGAAATACTTAAATACCAAGATTTTGGCAAGAGTGCAAGAACTAAAAGACCTAAACCCATGATTACTAGAGTCTAAACCTAAAGGGGAGTATTGTTAGGTCTAGATGTCTTGTATAGGTTTAGATGATAGATCAAACTCTTGTAATAACTCTTTTTAATTATAATTTTGATGATATAATATAATGCATTAAGTACATGTTGAGTTTATGAATTGCATGATATATTGTATCTCATAATATATGTGTTGATTTATGTGTGATTACAGGAAACATTAAAAGTAGTCAATTTGAAAAAAATGACTAAGTGTTAGAACAACTACGGATGAACAAATCACTCTTCAGTAGATGTTCTCAGTAATACAACTGAAGTGTACATCCGTAGATCTCCTACGGAAGAACAACAACAGGTAAACAAGTCCAAAGATCAAGTGGAGCTGTTGAAGGAGAGCTTGCTGCTGAAGAATAAGAACTCCTGTGGAAGCACAATCACTGAAGAACAAGCTCTGAAGACTAAGTGTTGCTATGGAAGACAAATTTCCTGCAGAAGAATAAATTCCTACGGAAGACTGTTTAACACTTGAATGATTCTGCATCATTAAGTAGTAAACAGAAAGTCAACAAGTCAACGTGGCAGATCAACAACTTTAATGATAGCAGAAGATATTTAATTCAAGCGAAGATATTACATCACATCAACAATATTATTTGTGCTTATTTCATTGTAAATCACGAACTCCTATGCCGATAAATGTGGCAAGGATTCGGATAGCTATAGGAAGTTAGCTTAATTATAGCAACAGGATAGCTAAAGATTAGCAATGTTTTAGGAACAGAATAAGATCTCTATATAAAATACGATCAAGCAACATTAGATCATATAACAATCACAACAATAGAATCAATAGCAGCAGAGGCATTACAATCGATTGATTGTAATTATTGAGCAATCGTTGTTTGATTATTATTATATTTTGATTGTTCTTCATACTGTTTGATCGATTTCAATTGTTCTTCATATTTTGATTGTTCTTCATACTTGTTAAAATCAAATCTGATAATTCATATATCGATCCCTGGATTCTCACAGAACACTATAGTATTATTGACTTTTACATGCCTTTCATTTTTAATCACTTAGCCTGCTTTTATGGCAACAAAAAGTAGAGGAGGCAAACTTTTGGTATTTCAATTAAGCAAGCTCATGAATTTCTGATTAATATTTGTACTTAACCATTAGTGGCAGAAGTATATTGATCATAATATACTTATTGAATGTATAAGATTCAATAAAGACATTTATTAATATGTTCATTACCTTAATTTACATTTGAATTACACAAGCAAGAGAGTCTTGAACTTATATCTTTTGATTCTTTTAAACATTATTTCTTAGATTTTTGGAACCTGAGGATTCTATGAAAACGTATGTAAATGATTTTTATTGAATACAACATGGCTGCCCTTTTGTAAAGCCATTATAACGAAGTTTATTATCATTGTGTTAAGACACACCACCCTTTTGTAATTTCTTGAACCATAGATGATGCTGAAAAAGTTCTAGTTGATGTTGGTATTGGTAACTTCATTGAGGTACATGGTATGTTTTTTTTCTGCTCCTTTGATTATGTGTGTATCTTTGATTTAGGTTTGCAAATGTTACATCTAATTTATGTTCTATATATTAGTAGGATAAATATTTCAAAATGCAAAAAGATATACCAAATATCTATAGGCTCATATTGATGATTTTTGTTTAGCACATAATGTTCTATTGGAGTATTTGTTTAAGTTAGTGCTCCATATTATTTGTAGCTCCCGGGTCAAGCACCGTGGTTCCATTTAGAAATCAGACACCCAAGATCGAAGGAGTTTATTGGACAGCTTGTTTTGAATGTTATTCTTTTACGTGTCCTATTTATATGACTTTAAAAGTCAAATATGTTAATTTTTTGGGCAACCTCAAGAGAAATGTTGATTGTGTATTTTGAGTATCACATGTAAATTGCCGCCGCATCACGCGGGTTCATTACTAGTGTGATAAATAATGTATAAAAAGTATCTTCTAATGGACATTTTGATAACTATAAAACTACTAACAAACTAAATTTTATTTATGCATCTAACTTTTAGTCATACAAATAACATTTTCTTTAATGTTAACTAACTTTTACTTATGTATCTAACTTTTAATTATCCAACTAACTTTTCGATTTTTGTCAACTAACTTTTACTTATGCATCTAACTTTTGATAATGCAAATAATAATTATCTTTTACGTCAACTAACTTATACTTATGCAACTAACGTTTATTATGTTTATTAACATTTACTCTACTAACATTTTATTCTTATGCTAACAACTCTCTTGCTTTTGTGTAAATTAATTTCATTCCTATATGTTAATCTTATTATTATTATTAACCATATTTATTTAAAATTCTTTTCAATATATATAAACACACACACATACACACATGGCAGTTATATAATTGTTAAAACTGTTATATAGCCGTAGTAAACTGTTACATAGCCGATGTAAAAAGGTCCTAATTTTTACTATAAATTGAAAATTATCAATCTCTTTACGTTTATAATAAACATATTGCTTCATTTCTCAAGTTTACCCGAGATAATTTTTCAAAGATGATTCACCTAGTTTTATTGTTAGCTATCGTAACGCTCTAATCCTTATCCCTATTGTTAAACACCTACTGAATAATTTAAACTTTATTTATTGTAGTATGTGTATATATCTCTACCGCTCTAAAGTATCGCTATATTTATCGATATATATATGTATATATACATGTATATATATATACATGTATATATGTATGTATATATATATGTACATATATATGTATACATATATGTATATACATATATATGTATATATGTATATACATATATATGTATATATGTATATACATATATATGTATATATGTATATACATATATATGTATACATATATGTACATATATATGTATACATATATGTACATATATATGTATATATATATGTACATATATATGTATATATATATATATACACATATATATGTATATATATGTAAAGGCAGGACCTTGTATGGGAAAAGAGGAGAAAACCATAAAGCTCAGACAAGGGCAGAAGATGAAGAGAAACGATGGAACGTTGGTGATTTTACACAGCCGTTGTCCAGGATGCTAATATGTGGTCACTAAAGGTCAGACCCAAAATGCCCCACACCTTCTTGGCTTTTTGGCTTAAACGGGTCCCCAGGCGGTCGACCGCCCATATTAGCATCTTAGATGGGCTATAACCCTGTCCCACGAATCCTCTTAAAATCTTACCTTTGTCCAGGTTTTAAGATCTCTTTTTTATTATGATAATCTGTTGAGCATGGTGATGTTTCAACACTTAGTGGTTTAGCCTCTAAGTGAGGCGATCATACAAATATAAATATGAATGTAAGAATAGAAAATTACCAGTAATTAAGAGCTTGAAACTTAAAAGCTTTAAACTTCAAATATTATTATAGAAGATTTATTACAAGAGAGAGAGAGAGCTGGTTCTGAAAACCGGTGCCTCTTCCTAAACATTAAGTCCTCTTTATATAGAGGCTCTGGCACCGAATATTACAGCGAATATTCACTTATAATTGCGTATGACGCGTCTTGTATCACTAGTCAAAAAGTAAACAGTAAAAGCTACAATAATGTAGCATACAAACAAAATAGTTTGTCAGCCAATCATAAAGATGAATTATTTGTCCTTCTTTTCTTCCTTGTGGGGCCTATTGTTTTAATTGAGCTTTTGACTTTCCAGCCGATTTTGCTGGTGTGAATTCTCTATCCAATTCTGCCATCATTTGCTCATAGGCTTCATTGTCCAAGGGTTCATCTTCTTGGCTGTCTTGTAAAATTTGAGTATCTTCTCCTATCTGTGAAGAGTCTGATTCAGACATTCTTGAGCTTGAAGAAGCTTCTTCTTTTCTGAAATTCTTGGCTATGTCCTTTTTTATTTCTACAATATATTGTTGCATTATTTCTTCCTCACTGATATTGTCAGTGCCTTTTGTCATTTTTAGTTTTCGAACAATATGTTGAAAAGGGCTAGGAGCTTCTCTTTGTTGTTTAATTTGTTGTTGTTGGTTATAAAACTCTATTGTCTGCTGGATTTGATCCACGGTATCCAGGCATTTAATTTTGCCATCCTCCTTCTTTATCATTTGTTTCCAAAATTTTGTCTTATAAGTTCTTCTGATACAGAAGATATTTTCGCTGGTATAACCAGTTTCTGGAGTTCATTTCCATATCCATGGGATACTAAACTGGATAAAATAGTGTAACGAGGCCATTCCCTCAATAACGCTATTTTCATGTTGAGCTTCTATTAAAGCAGGTGATAAATCTACCCACTGAGAATATAAAGTTTTAAATAATTAGGATTCTCCCATGAAAATTTCAATAGATGGACCGTATAACTGCCACCATTTATGAAACCAAACCGGAATGTCCGATTCATATACTTTAGAACAAATTTTTATAAACCACGAATGTTTGTGATTCTGATTGTCAATCAGAAATACTTTATTAAAGGCATTAATATAATCCCAATAGTTATATCTAATTGGAGTTCTAGTTTTAGGGTGTAAAATTTCCCTGTCTTTTAAAGGAGATATTCCCCAATTTTCAACAGATATGATCTATTTAACCACTATTTTTGTCACACCCTCAAAATCCGCATGCGGGGTTTTACCGCGAGGCGCTTGACATACCAGGATCTCAGTCATTAGTTACCAAGAACGACTCTATATGATTAATAAACAAAACCAGAGTTAACGTTTAAAATACTGCGGAAGTGTTTTTAAAACCAGAAAACCCAAAACAAGTAGTATGTAAAGAGAATGCGCAAAACATACACGCCCCAAACACAATTGTTTTATGAAAATAATCCCAAATTTGTAAACAAGGCAAATGTAGACAACTCAACAATGCTGACGTGCGTGCTCCTAGGCAACTGGCAACCTTAACCTGAGAATAGCATACTAAACAAGTCAACACATGGTTGGTGAGTTCAAGAGTTTGCGTTATAGGTAAACCGATAAACAGTTTTCAAATCATAAGTAGTGTATTGCAATAGATAGCTAGTCTATTAACATAAAATATTAATCATAGTGATTTCACGATCGAAGCTAACTGTGTTGTTTGTTGCCTCCCCTCACGACTTACCAGGTCGTGACGAATATATGTTAGGACAAAATTGCACCCGTATGACCTCGATCACACAGGTGGGGCTCGTCAGACCCAGTAGTACTACCCAAAATTTCCCCGCTAGTCAATATTAACAATCCGAAAGTGTGAGGACTTTCCATGGTAAACAGCACTATATCAATATTATCACACTCATATATAAAAGCGTTTGTGATCAACAGTATGCTATCTCCCCCAAAGAGATTTTGTAAAATGAGTGGGGCAAGAACTCATCTGATGCGCGCAAGAATTAACTTAGAGCTTAACTTGAAAGAAAGAGGGGAAAGACAACCTTCAAAGGTCACCTACAACACAAGAGTACATAAGTACCTGTACACAGAATCAACATGAAACCCTAAGTGCTCTACAACCCAAGGGACTCAAGGTTAAGAAAGACAAGACACATTTGACCCAGTTGCCCGTTTGACCCGTTGGTGACATTATAGGTGAAATTTCATTCAAACAAACATAACAGTAACAACACACATGATCAACATACAACTTGATTACATATAGCATTCCTAAACCACATGTACTACCTAGATCATCATACAACTAGATATCATACAAGTCACGCGAATCTCAACTATTATCTTGCTCATAACATCCAAAATGTCATTCTTAACCAATCATCTATCCACAAAAGTCCTAGCTTTACCTATATAACTCATACCATGATTTTTCCACACA